>CM062804.1:753995095-754741403 GCA_031772625.1 Pinus tabuliformis
ACATTGAAAGGAATATAATGAAAATCAATTTGGTAGTCCCGGTTTTGGGATCCAGGGGGAAATCTCTGTCTATATTTGTTTTATGTTTTATGCTCTCGCCATTGTTTATTTTCTTTTTTTAGAATTCGTATGCATGTAACTTTTGTACAGGGTTAAAACCTACAATAAGTCCAATTGGCATTGGCAAAGTATTGTTGATAATATGGTGTAGAGTTGTGAGATGAGGATCATAGTTCTCATTGATAGTAGCCATTTATATATATTCTATATAACTCAATTTCTTGGTGATTAATATAATTATTTGAGAAGCGCAACAACAATAAGGGTGGTTTTTGACCCGGACACATTTCCCACCAGAAAAATATTGTCTTATTGTGCATGATTCCTTGGTTCTCTCTTAGGATTATCTTGTGTTTTGATATATTATATAATATACTGATGGGTTAATGAATGTTGTGTTTCAGTAATTGGAAAAAGTTTTTAAAAAGATTAATAAACAATGTCACTACTGATTCACCCCCCCCTCAGTAGTGAACACATTTCTAACATAAGATGCACCAAGAAACCACATGTCCCTATCTATAACAATGCTCCTTGGTATCCCAAAGTGCACCCAAACCTTTCCAAAGAAAAAAATGAATGGTTTTTTCCCACTGTTGGTCTTTTCACAGGGCATCAAAACACACATCTTGTTGAACTTGTAAACTACCATGAATAGGTGGTCATGTCCCTTCCTGGTTGTTGGTAAACCTACCACAAAATCCATGGAAATTATTTCCCAGTGATAAGTGGGTACATGTAAGGGATGATTAAGACCCTGATTCCTATTTCTAGGCTTGTTGGTACAACAAACATGCATCCTCTTATGAACCTATTGTAGTGGTTGCAACACCCTCCAAAATTTTGGCCTGCATCCAATTTCAAAGCCTCCTTTGGGTTTTTACTTGATGTTTGCAAGCACTCGGGCTCATCCTTTGGGCTCGTGTTGAGTCTTTGCACCCTCCTTGCTTGACCATTTAGCGAACAAATTTTTGCATGTTGGTGATGATTTCACACTTGAAACCATGTTCTGGTCATGCAAAAGGTCCTCTCTTTGTGTGTACATGTTATATTCGCTATGTGAACATCTGTCACACTCACACACGAAGTTGTATGCATTGTCACATAAGAGTCATTGTGTTTGTTCAATGATCTATCACAAGTCTCGCGCTTGTCACTCACACCATTGGTCAGTCATGTTGAGTATATGTTGTCTTGATGGCTTGAGGCATCCTGTTGTCGAGTCATGTTGAGTGTGTTTGTAAGGTCATGTATGCACAAATTCACTTGCTTACACACTTAGTAATTTTGCTGAAGTTCTAATGACCGAATCACCCTCTAATAGCCAAACCTCCACCCTAGAATTGACTCAGCCAACTGTCACCCAAAATAGTGCAGAAGTGTGCAACAAGCCATTTCAATCTATGTTTCCCACAAGTTGATCAACCAGCCCTCTTATTGGTCCACCAAAAAGTTTGGCAAGCTAGTAACCCCAGGACTCACTCCCTTAAAAAATTACGCATAATTTGCAGTCCTTTCCCACTCCACTGGCTGAGGAAATTGTGCAGACAAGCCAGATAGACACCCAATGCCCATCCCTGTCTCCCTTAAAAAATTACGCAGTTTTCCCAGCCAGCTACCTAGTCAATGGACCAACTGCTCAACCAAAAAATTGCATAGATTTCATGAGCAAGCCCCTCAACTTCCTAGCGTCCCGCTCAGCTCAAAAACTATGCAGAGGTGTTCAACAGGTTAGCCTCCCAACAATTATGTAGTTTTTTTCTCCAACAATCATGTAGCCCACTACCAGCTCCCTCCAGGAATTGCACAATTTTTTGTTGCTAAGCTTCCCACAAACCGTTGCCAGCTCCCTCCGGGAATTGCACAGTTTTTGCTATCAAGCCTCCCACATCCCACTGCCAGCTTCATCCAGGAGTTGCATAGTTTTTTCTTCCAGTCCCTCTTGCAGCCCACACTATTTCCCTCCAAAAATTATGTAGATATTCCCTCCAGCCAAGCCAGATATCACAAACAGCCACTGCTGATCCAGATTGTCCATCTCAATCTCCTAGTGACCTCTGTGCAATTTTCACTAGCAGTGTCCGGATCCCGCATCCTAGCTTAAAAATTTCCTTGGGTAGTTTCATAGCCTTGTCCTCTCTCTCAATCACCTACATCCGAAAGCAAATGACCATGCATCATGGTAAACTAGGAAGTTTATGGATTTGATGTCATCTCATCATGAGTGATTGTAGATATAGGTACATGAATAAGACATGACATGATGATAGATGACATGATGATAGATGCCATGAACAAGGAGAGTACATGCAAGGATATTTCCTCACGAATGGAAGATGCATGCAAGGAAAATTTTTCACGAACAGACGAACATGTGAGGAGAATTTTTCACGAACAAACGAACATGTCAAGCATGCCAAAGGACAAGCAAAGGAGCAACGTGGACATGCAACATCAAGCAAACACCAATGACCATTGAAGACTCTGCACACCTTTCCATGCAAAGGTGAAGCTATGATACACCAAAAGCACATCCATCACTCAACAACACTGTAAGTCGACATGGACACCACCAACAGCATGAACATAACAGCACTGTCGTGCCAAGTCGTGTCATGAGTCATGTCGATCACATCAATACTGTGGGCCATACTATGTAAATCAATGTAATGTAACGTGGAAGTCCAAGAGACCCACATATCATATGAAGATTCATGTAAAGTTGAAGAGTCAAATAAGTCAAATAGTCATGAGGGAAGTCGAACAGTCACAAGGGCCAGTTTTTCCCTTAACTATAAATACCCCCTCATTTGTACATGCAAGGAACTTTTCAGCTTGGCTTCTCCCACATAGCCTTGAGAGTCTATAATATTTTCTTTGAGGAGCGAACAGTGGCTCCAACACCCCGCCATCGGGGTTATTGATGTAATGGTGTACCGATGTGTCTTGGAACTTTCGCTTAATTCAGAAGCTTGATAATAGGCTAGCACGTTTTCGCACATGTATTGTAACTGTTTGTGAGACTGATCTTTGAACACTTGTAATGCATGTTTCTTTAACCTCTGTTAAATAATTGAATTGTTTCGATTTCTCTAATACATATGTCTATGAAAATGTGTTGTATAAGTTGTTAACATTGTCTTTCTCGCATGGACTACCTCACCGAACATCATATAGAACCTTTCCCATGAACTTGTTATAACGACCATCGCACTCGTGCAGACTGCTCTGCTAGGTGTTGTATGTGTTATCATCTCTTGTACGATGTGATTGCCACATCTGTGTGGACTGCTCCTCCAGAATTTGTGCATGTTCTACAATGTTGTGTGTCTTTGACAGATTTGGGACTTTTTACCTTTTGACTAGAGACTCACTTACACCCTCTCTCTCTACGGTGAAAGAACCTTGACACAAGTAACACTAGCACTCACCAGGCACGTGAACCTCGTTGTTTGAAGATAAATCAGACCACTCTCACATGCTAACAAGAAAGAGATAAGGCATATATTTAAGATAATGAAAACAGGTCCATCGTACCGAATGGGATTCCTACACCAAATGATGTGAGGTCTAGTTGGGAATTCATACCGAGGAGATCCCCTGATGTTGGCAGGTCCAGTACCGTCAACATTTTGGCACTAGAAGGAGGGCCAGATGACAAGCTGAGCCTGTTACATCTCAGTTGAATCTCTTACCCAATGAATCATACATAATTCATGCTCCTGGGGTGTTTCTCTCATTTCTCCCTTAATCAACTATCAATCCCCAATGAGCTTCTTGACCAATTGTCCTTGTTAAAGTTCTATGGTGAGGATAGAACATCCGTAACCAACCACATTTTTTATTTTCTTCATTTATGTGAATCTCATGAAATTGATAGTGATGAGCTTGTTTGCATACTTTTCTTCCTCACCCTTGAACTGGTCATGCTAATCGGTGGTGTCAAACCCTGCCACTTACTTCCATCCATTCCCTTCTCACTATCCTCAAGGAGATCCATCGATCCTTCGATAAGTGTGACCACCCTGATGTCTGTGAAAGAATCTCTCATTTAAGAATGAAGCCTGGTGAATCAGTTGAGGATGTTGCTACCTGCTTCCATCACCTCTATCAAGAAATTCCTAAACGGTTTGTAGAACTTGACTTCATGAGCCAAGAGATGAAACGCTTGGTTCATATCTCCCGAAATAGTGAACCTCCTAATTTCCCTTATTCCTCGACTCTTGTAGATCACGAGACACCTCATGTCTTGAAGCGGGTGCCCACTCGCAGTAGTTTCAAAGCTGAGAAATCTGTGCAGCATGTTCCCAACCCTTCTTCTGAGCTGTCTCTTGCTCCAATGGAGGAAATTCCAGAATGGCTCATAAATCCTATGGAGAAAAATCATTCCTCCATTCTTCTAGAGAACATCATCATTCGTAACCCAAGTCCCAAGTCTAGTTTGCATCTCTTCCATCCTCCATCATTTACAAGTCATGACTCCTTGTACCATGACTTGCTTGAACCATCTGCTTCAAAAGCTAGCTGCACACACCCTCTTAATTCTCAAGCTGTTGGCTCAAATTGTAGTCATGTGCAAGGCAATCTCATTATATAGGCGGAGGAGCAGGAAGATGAAGACACTCAATTCCTCTTCTATGTTTCAAAATGGTTCACATTAAGACATCAAGCATCCATTCTTGATCGATTCTTAATCTGTGAATCTTGGTGAAACATCATGCACAATTAATTTTTTCAATCAACCTCTAGTCTTGGGTTGTCATCACTCCCATGCTTATGTATGTTGTGATGAACACCCAAGCACATCATGTGATCTGTTGTTCTCCGATGTACACTCTAACTCAGATTTGGAATGTGCACCGATCAAAGAAGACATCCATATCAAAACATCCTTTGCACCTCACTTGCCCGTGTGTCCTACCATTCGCAACGCATCTACGTGCGGTGGAGACTCTCCATGTTCTCTTGCTTCTTCATGTTATGAGTTATCTCCTCAATCAACACAAAGTAGTGAGGTTTTCCATGATGAAAACAGTCTCAATGCACAGGACTCTTCCCAATCATCATCATCTTGTGTGTTGCATAAAGACAACTCGTCAAGTCAGCTTCCTGAAAATTTTGATGAAGGTTGTGACAGAGATAGTTGTTATCCTAAGATTAGTTTTGAAATCAGCAACAAAAACCACCCTCAAGCCATGCATGATCTGGTTCACATCTCAAAATGTAATTTTCCAATTCTGGAAAGTTTCGGGACGTGCCACGGAGTCGAGGCACTTCAACATTTGTTGATGGTTATGTTAGGACCTCGCGACTCTGGTAAGCCCCTCAAACCAAATCATATCTCGTTTCTCACACACAACCCATTTATCTGCATGGCCACACTCGACATGGATCCACATGTAAAAAATATTTACTATTCCAGGTGTGATATTTCAAAATTTAAAATTTTCACTAATGATCGAATCCACGAGTCTATTACAGCATGTTTGTCTTCATGCACCTCTCTTACATCCAATTTGAGTTGGGAGTGTTTGTCCCTCATGCAATCATGGAACAATGAAGTTGATCATCTCAAAGACTATCTTTGTCCGGAATCATACTTATCAGGTATTATCTCTCGTAATTAGCTCCTTGGACTTCTTGTGAATTTTTCACATCAAATCTGCCTGCTCATCACACTAATAATCTCCCTGTTTGATGACGAGCACAGAACCTATCATGCAAATCAAGTTACTCTCATTCCACCCCACCCCAACTAGTTTCACACATTCACAGTGCTAGCATCCTTTCTACATTTCTGTGATGATCATGATGTCTGTGCAATTTTTGACCAGTTGCAGGTGGATGTTCTATCATATCTAGTGCACAACAAACTTGGTTCCCTCTTTCAAAGCACTCGCAAGACTACTCAAAATTTTTATTTGTTTATGTCAAGCTGGGAATCTGGCATCTCGACCAACTGGTCTGATTTATTTTTTTTATCTTGGGTGGCTATCATGTAGTTTATCATTTTCCCATCAGTACATCCAATGATTGTCACTTTGTGTACTATGATCCTCGTCGTGTAACATCTTTCTCCTCAGACTTTTGTTAAGCAGGTGAGGCACTACAACTTGTGTTGATGGCTATGGCAGGCCCTCACTGTCTTGACATGACCAATGAGAATGACCAGATACATCTATCCATATCAGATTCCCATCGTGATCCCCTCTCTCGAATCAGGAATCCATCTTCTCAAAGATCATGAGTCTTTCAAAACAGCCATCACAAATTTTATGATCCAATCGTTGAATTGATGGAACAATCTTACTTGGCGATTCATGTTGTAGGTAACAAGTTTCAATCCTTCCTTGCACTCGCTAAGAAACTTGGTGTAGAAGAACACACACTGGCAAGAGCCCTCTGAGGTTTGTTTAAAAAGGGTAGTCACCGAAGAGGTAATCATGTGTGTTGGGTGGTTGTGACACATTTTTGTGCCCATAGGCAAGACCTTCTCTCTCGTGTGCAAGTTTGTCAAGTTTTTGCATTTTTTGTTGCACACTATTTTTTATCTGTTTTAATCGCTTGTATCTTTGTAATTATAGGTCGAGTATGCCTATGGTGGCTTCATTGGAAATTTCATTTCATGTAACCCCGACCATTTAGCATAGGAGTAGTGTTTGCTTTTTCGCTTGTCTTTAGTTTCTGGTTTGCATGTTTGTTTTCTTACTGACTTGGTTTATTTTGTTTGCTTGCTCGCTTTGCTTGCTTGTTGTTTTGTTTGTTTTTCTTACTAGTGTTGTTTCTTTTTGTTTTGTTTGCTTACTATCATGCTATTTTTAGTTTTGTAAATAAGTGTTTCCCTTCACTGAGTTCTGGATTTTGAATGAGTATGTTGCTGAGATCTAAAGAGTCTTGTGACACTACAGCGCTTGGCCAGTCATGTGTCTGCCTTATCTGTGCTTGGGTATAACCTTTGGCTGATGAAGGCTTGGTGGGAAATACGAGACATATGCAAGGGAAGCCTGGGTCCAACCATGAACCTGTGTCCACACTGGGAAACCCCATGCCTATACTCAACCTTTTTCTCGGTGTGTTCAAGCTCATCCAACTAGTAGAAACGGAGAAGGGGAAAATACAAATGAGCAAACCTATGTCAGAGCTCTTACATGCTTCTCTGAAGCAACAACCTCTTCTACTCTCAATAAGTCGGGATCCCTCTTTCGCCCTAAAAATAAATAAGTGCCTATGCACAATCCTCTTTAAAAAATACAAAGGTGAAAGAAGAGAAAGGCTTTCTGTGCAGAGAGGTGAAGCATGCAACTCCATCGGGGTACTGACTAGGCTCACTGGCAGTGGAGCAATGCATGTGTTCCTACGTGACTCCACTGGGGTATTGCCTAGGCCTACTGACAGTGGAACAACACCAAAGATGAAAATTTATACTCTAATTTTTTTTAACTCATGAGCCAAACTACCATTCCCAATTTCGGAACACTTTGATCACGCTGAAGATTTTTTTTTGTTTGACTGATTTGGTGAAGGTGAACCATGTCTGTCCATGGGGTAAGTGTGGAAGCTGAATTAATGCACACAATGATTCAATACTCCCTAAAAGACCAAATCCCTGTGTTGTCAATGAACCAAAACAGAGAAGTTGGAATTCAACTAGTGTGTCACCAAGTGTCGTAGCGGTTGCAACACCCTTGAAAATTTTGGCTTGCATCCAATTTCAGAGCCTCCTTTGGGTTTTACTTGATATTTGCAAGCACTTGGGCTCACCCCATGGGCTCGTGTTGAGTCTTTGCACCCTCCTTTCTTGACTGTTCATTGAACAACTTTTTTCATGTTGGTCACAATGTCACGTTTTCAGCCATGTTCTGGTCATGCACAAGACCCTTGCTTCATGTGTACATGTTGTATTCGTTATGTGAACATCCGTCGCACTCACACACGAAGTTGTATGCACTGTCGCACAAGATTCGTCATGGTCATTCAATGATCTATCACATGTGTCGTGCTTGTCACTCACACTGTCGATCAGTCATGTTGAGTATATGTTGTCTTGATGATTTGAGGTGTCTTGTCATCAAGTCATGTTGAGTGTGTTTGTAAGGTTTCGTATGCACAAATTCACTCACTTACACACTTAGTCATTTTGCTGAAGTTCTGACGAACGGATCACCCTCTAACAGTCGAACCTCCACCCTAGAATCAACTCGACAGACTGTCACCCAGAACAACGCAGAAGTTTCCAACAAGCCATTTCAATCTTTGTTGCCCGCAAGCTAATCAACCAACACTCCTGCTAGTCAAACAAAAATTTTGACAAGGCAGTGACCCCTAGACTCACTCCCCTAAAAAATTGCGCAAAAGTTGCAGTCCTTTCCTACTCCACTGACCATGGAAATTGTGCAGATAGGTTAAACAGACACTCAGTGCCTGTCCCTGTCTCCCTCAAAAATTTGTGCAGTTTTCCCAGCAAGCCACCTAGTCATCCGACCGGCTGCTCACCCAAAAAACTGTGCAGATTTCATGAGTAAGCCCCTCAACTGACCAAAATCCCACTTAGCTCAGAAACTACGCATAGGTGTTCAGTAGGTCAACCTCCCAACAATTGCATTGTTTTTGTCTCCAACATTCCCACAGCCCACTGCCAACTCCCTCCAGGAATTGCATAATTTTTTGTTGCCAAGCCTCCCACAGCCTGCTGCTAGTTCCCTCTAGGAATTACACAGTTTTTATTGCCAAGCCTCTTGCAGTCCACTGCCAACTGCCTCTAGGAATTTCCGAGTTTTTTCTGTTGATCCCTCTTACAGCCTGCACTACTTCCCTCCATAAATTATGCAGACCTGCCCTCCAACCAAGCCAGATCTCGTGAATGGTCACTATTGATCCGGATTGTCCATCTCAATCTCATAGTGATCTATGTTCAACTTTCACCAACAGTGCCCGGAGCTCACATCCCAACTTGAAACTTGCCTTACGCAGTTTTATAACCTTTTGTCCTCTCTCTCGGTCACCTGCATCCGAAAGCGAATGACCATGCATCAAGGTAGACTAGAAATTTATGGATTTGATGTCGTCTCATCATGAGAGGTTGTAGATACAAGTACATGAATAAAACATGATGCGACGATAGATGGGATGAACAAGGAGAGTACATGCAAGAGTATTTTCTCACAAATGGACAATGCATGCGAGGAGAATTTTTCCTGAATAGATGAACATGTGAGGAAATTTTTTTGTGAACGGACAAACATGTCAAGCATGCCAATGTACAAGCAAAGGAGAAACATGCATGCAACATCAAGTGAACACCAATTACCATCGAAGACTCCGCACACCTTTCCATGCAGAGGTGAAGTTGTGATACAACAAGATCACATTCATCACTTAGCAGCACGGTAACTCGACATGGACACCACCAGCATCATGGACATATCAGTATTTTCGTGTCAAGTCGTGGCATGGGTCATGTCAGCCAAATCACTATTGTGGGCCATACTATGTAAATCAATGTAATGTTACGTGGAAGTCCAAGAGACCCACATGTCATACGAAGTGTCATGTAAAGCTAAAGAGTCAAATAAGTCAAACATTCATGAGGGAAGTCGAATGGCCATAAGGGCTAGATTTTCCCTTGGCTATAAATACCCCCTCATTTGTACATGCAAGGGACTTTTCATCTTGGCTCCTCCCACATAGCCTTAAGAGTCTGTAATATTTTCTTTGAGGAGCCAGCAGTGGATCCAACACCCCGCCATCGGGGTTAGTGATGTAATGGTGTACCGATGTGTCTTGGAACTTTCTCTGAATTCAAAAGCCTGATAATAGGCCAACACATTTTCACACATGTATGGTAATTATTTGTAAGACTAATCTTGGAACACTTGTAATGCACTTTGCTTTAACATGTGTTAAGCAATTGAATTGTTTCTCTAATACATATTCCTATGAAAATGTGTTGTATAAGTTGTTAACGTTGTCTTTCTCGTGTGGGTTCCCTCACCAGACATTAGACAAAACCTTTCCCATTAACTTGTTATAGCAACCGTTGCACTCGTGCGGACTGCTCCACTAGGTGTTGTACGTGCCATCTTCTCTTGTGTGTTGTGACCTTTGCATCTATGTGGACTGCTCCTCTGAAAGTTTTCAATGTCCTGCCATGTTGTGTGTCTCTGACAGAGTTGGAACTTTCTCCCTTTCGAATAAAGACTCACTTCCACCCTCTCTCTCTCTATGGTGAAAGAACATTGACACAAGTAACACTAGCACTCACCAAGCACACGAACCTCACTGTTCAAAGACAAAGCATACCACTCTCACATGCTGACAATCAAGAGCTAAGGCATATCTTTAAGATAATGGCAATTGGACCATTGTAACGGATGGGACTCCTACACCAAACGGTGTGAGGTCTAGTTGGGACTTCATACCGGGGAGATCCCCTGATGTTGGTGTGTCCAACACCATCAATAGAACCCAACTGCTTGTTCTTTCATCTTGGGCCAATAGACATACCTTTGTAAGTTGGCCATTGTGTTCCCTACACAAAAGTTCCCTACAACCTTGGACGTGTGAGGCTTTCTAATCAAATGCAATCACTTACCTTTAGGAACACATAACTTATTTATCCTATAGCATAACCCATCCTGTAGATGGTATTCAATGGTGTTTTCATCATCATGCACATGAATCTGAGCCCACAACTTCTAACACACTTCCATGAAGTCCTCGTCCTCTAAATATGCCTCTCTGTATGCACCATGGGTGAATGCATCCATGTGCATTAGAGTTCCTAAAGTTGTGATATTTTATGTGGGTGGCCTTGAAAGCATGTTCACAACTTTTTTGTGTTTCCCTTCATGTACTTGATCATGAAATAAAATTGTTGTGGAAACTCCATCCACTTGTAATGTTTGTTCTGTTGTAGCTTAATCTGGGCCTACAAGTATTTTAGTGGTTAGTGATCTGTGTGGATTACTATCTCCTTTCCCATTAGGTAGTGATTCCACTTCTTCATAGATTTCATCGAGGCATAGAGTGCCTTGTTGTAGGTAGGTTAGTTAAGAAATTCCCCATGAAATACTTTAGAATGGTAGCATACAAACCTTCCTCCCTACATCAAGACCACTCCCATAACATTCCCACTCACATTTGTATCCACTTTGAAGGGTTGTCGCAAGTTTGGTAATGCTAGATTTGGTGCTTCAATAATGTTCTTCTTTAACTCCTAAAAGGCCCTCTACTAACCCTTTCAGCACTAGGAATTACTCTTACCAATTTTTGTTATGGTGTGGAGTGGAACTACTACTAGTAAAAATGATGCTATGAATTTCCTTAGGTACTGTGCTACCACAACAAATCTCGTAAGCTCGAAAATATTAATATGCAACAACCATTTCATGATGGCCTCCATCTTGATAGGATATATCTTTAACTCTCCTCCAGTTATCACATACCCGAGATACACTAAAGGCTATTGTGGAAACTCACACTTCTTGAGATTTTATAGTAGTTGGTGCTTCTCTAATGTCTCCAACACCTGCATCAAATGTGAGATGTGCTCCTCCAAGATAGCATTGTATACCAGTATGTCATCCAAATAGAAAATAACAAATGAATCTATAAAAGGGAACAATATATCATTTATTAACGTCGTAAATGTAACTGGTGCATTACATAGGCAAAATTTCATGACTAACCACTCATACAAACCTTGCTTAGTTTTCAAGGAGGTCTTCTAGGTATCCTTTTCTTTAACTCAAACCTGGTGATATCTAAACTTTAATTCTAGCTTGGTGAAGTATTTCGCTCACTATAACTGATCCAATAAATCATCTATCCTAGGAAAGGGGTACCTATTCTTAAGCATGATTTTGTTCAACATCTTGTAATCTATACACATTTGCCAAGTCCCATCCTTATTTGGTACAATGATAATGGGTGAACCACATGGTGATGTAATTGGTCGAATGATACTGGGTCCTAGCAATTAATACAGTTGTTTCTATAACAGACTACCTATACAACCCAATGTTTTGCAATGGCGAGTCCAACAATAGCTAGGTCTTGTGCTCCATTTCCCTCTTGGGTGGTAACCGTTTTGGCTCCTAGAACACATTCCTATATTCTTGTAGAAACTCTTCCAATTTATTTTTTTGTTTCTTAGTACACTCCTCTAGGGATGCCTTACCTCTTATAGAATCTTCTAAAAGTGATTTTCTCTTAAAAATGATAAAACATACTTCTAGCTAGAACTTATTAATTTCTTGGCTTGGTTGGAACTTTCCAACGAGATTTTCGACTTGCCTTTATGCACATTCATGGTGGATGATTTTCCATCCTTGACAAGATGATATTGGTTGGCTCTTCATATTAATATTGCATATCACATGTACATGTAGGGTCCCAAATACGACTCCAAATTCATCAAGGGGAACTACATCTAGTTCTACTTCATTAATAAAATGAGAATTGGTGGCAAATCTAATTTTGCATTGTTTTGTTACCTTCAACTCTGCATCCTTATTTACCCATCCCAATGGATATGGGCTCAGATGGTCATGAACATCCAATCCCAATTTATTAACCAGCTTTACTGCAATGAGATTTTCTTCCGATCCTGATTTGAATAGAGCATCAATATTTTTCTTATTAACTTGTATCTTTATATGGAAGAGTTTGGTTATTTATTTATCTTCTTGTTTCTTAAGGCTACTTAATTTCACCTCCTTTTGCACTGATGTACAGGCAATATTCTCCTCCACATCCAATTTACTTTCAACCTGGTTGCTTGAATCGGTGGCTATGAGATTCTTCTTCTTCTTGTCTTTGTTTTTGTTCTTTAGGTTAAGCTCCAGATGAAACTTCCAACACTTCTCCCCTATATGGTCATCAATGTTGAAGTGGTTTCAGTGGTTGTTGGGATCTTTGCACTAGTGCCTTGTGGTTGTCGTCTTTTTATCTTTCCCCCCTTTAAACTTCTTCTTCCCCTAATTAGAAGAAACATGTTTCTCCTTCTGCTTCAATCCACTTGATTTCCATTTCTTTGGGCCTATGTTCTCTAGGAATTGTGCATGTACACAAGCCTCGTCCATTGATATCGGCTTGAATAACATCAATTTATTCCACATATGGATGTGTAGCCACCCCCCGATACTTGAGTAGTACATATGGGTTCTTTGGGGTGATACCCCACATTATGGCCATCTTTATGAACACTATGGTGTACTCTTGTATGCTCTACCCTTTCTTTTTCCTGAAGCATTGCTATTAGATCCACTGGTCCTTTATATACCCAATAGGGTAAAATTGTGACTTTATGAGTGTTTTGAAGTCCTCCCACTTAGTCATTGAATGATATCCATCCAATTTCACGGTCTCTTTGTGGCTTTCCCACCAAGTGAGGGCATGGCCCTCTAATTTCAACCGCACAAATGAATCTTTTGTTCTTCCTTAGCATGATGGACACTAAAATAAACTTTTGATTAGTGCAACTAGCGATTTAGATTTAGAGAACCGATCTCACCTTGGTATGGTTTGATATCAACCTTCGCTTCCATTTTGAACAGCACTGTGAATGATTCACAACACTTGAACTCGGTTAATTTTTTTCAGGCCCTTTCTTCAACAAGTTCTCTATTTCTTCCCAATCTCTTGATCTCCTCTATGATCTGTCCTCTACATTAGGGTCCCTATCTTATCTGAATATCCCAAGATTATTTCTCATGGATGACATGATGAGATTTACATTACAGTTTATATTCATGAATTGTATTTCCAGTTGTGAAAACCTCTCCTTTGTAGGATCAAGAGGGATATTCACGATTTTGTCAGTCATGACTAGGGTTTTATGACTTTTGGCTTAACTGATCTAGATCCCTTACAAATATCCATAATAAATGCAAATAATCCTACTTTTATACCAATATGATTCTTAAACGACCATGGATATTCCACTGGACAATTTGTGACAATAGATCTGATATAATTATATTAAAAAAAAAATTGAAATATACACTATTATCATTTTATTTCTCTTTAGATTTCTGGATTTGTAGATTAATGTTAATTATGTATGCATGTAAATTAAAATTATCTATAAAATAGAGAATAAAAAAATAAAAACTCACAAACCACGATTTGATGCAAGATATGACCTGGGAAACCGTTTCAGAAGAAAGCCCAACTGGAAGGTGAGGTTGCTTTTCTCTTTGTCTCTAAATAGAAAATAAATACAAGTACAAAGAATTATGGTCTGTGACCTATGGGCTACTGCAATGCACAAATCCTCTTTGTGTGCTCTACCCCCTATCCCTCTCGGTTATTTTTGCTCGTCTATGGAATAAATGCACTTGAAAATAAATGGAACCCCTTTTCCTCCTAGTGGTCTAGTTATAACACAAGTCGATAGCCTAAACCTCTCCTATCTAGCACCAAGGGGGACATTCATAGATTTGTCAGTCATGACTAGACTTTTAGAACTTTTGGCTTAACCAATCTAGATCCCTTAGAAATCTCCATAATATACCCAAAGAATCCTACTTTGATACCAATATGATCCTTAAACGACCATATATATTCCACTAGACAATACGTCAAAATATATTTGAAAAAATTATATTTTAAAAAAAATGAAATATACACTATTATCATTTTATTTCTCTTTAGGTTTCTAGATTAATGTTAATTTTGTATGCATGTAAATTAAATTATGTAGAAAATAGAGAATAACAAAATAGAAACTCACAAACCAGTATTTAACAAAAGATATGGCTAGCAAAACCCTTTCAGAAGAAAACCCAATTGGAAGGTGAGGTTGCTTTGCTCTCTTTCTATAAATAGAAAATAAATATGAGTACAAAGAAGTATGGTCTCTGGCCTGTGGGCTACTGTAGTGCAAAAATCCTCTCTTTGTGATCTATCTCTTATCCCTCTCGACTATTTTTTCTCATCTATGGAATAAATGCACTTGAAAAGAAATGGAACCCCTTTTCCTCCTAGTGGTCTAGTTATAACACAACCCGATAGCATATTAGTGGTTAGGTTTAACTAACTCAACTCTTAACCATAGTTACAAAAAGGAATATTCTAGATTATTATTTATAATAATCATGTGGCTAGCCCCTTTTTTCATCAATAATGGGGGGATGATTTTGCATCCTCTCAAATTATGGTGGTGAAAACAGGAAGGTCAACTTTTGAGTGGCATAGCTTTTGCATACGAACTTTGATTAATGTGATTCTTGCACCATTGGAAAGGTATCTATGTGTAGTATATGAAAAAAATGTGTCACATTAAAGCGGTAAATTTTTACCCCCACAAAACATCATTTGATGCCTTAAAATGCTCTCGAAAGGTTTCAAACCCCAATTTACCAGACTGGGTCCCACAAGTAAAATTGGTCATGTGAGTTGATTCCTCCACTTTTTCCACTCTGAAAGCATCGAGATGGATAAGAAACAATATAATGATACAATCTGGATCAATTATAATATTATGAAGGATTTATGACAACACTCTACTATATGATATTAAATATGAACTAACACGACATTATAAATTAAATGGCCAATAAACTCTCATAGGCATCAAAATACTCACCTCATGATATATCTCACATTGCCAAAATAAAAAATAAAATAAAAAAATGATAAAAAAATAACTCAATTCTAACTTTATTTTAAATTATTATTATTATAAAAACAATTAATATATGAGTTAAACAATATATATTTAAAAAATTCATGTAACAAGATTATTAATCACGAAGGTTCAATTCCACTTTACCATGTAGATTCTTAACTTATAAATAGGCTTTGTTACAATATCATGGCTTACTAATACCACATGTCCAAAAAAACATAACTAATGTTCATGTGATCATGTGATATTTTTTTTAATTAATCAATTTAATTAAAAGGAAAAAAAAATGAATAAGTACTTTGAAGATAAGTCTAACCGTCAATGGGTTATTAATACGACATGCCCAAAAAAACCATAACTCATATTCATATGACATTTTTTTTAATTAATCAATTTAATAAAAAGAGAAAAAAAGCGTAACTACTTTGGAGATAAATGTCAATCGTTGATCTATGACTACTACTGAAAATAAATGTCATATTTCAAAATAGACATGTCTACTATCAACTTAATTATGTTTTGAAATAATTAATTGAAAATTGTGTTTGTTGATGTGTTTGGTAATTTCACTTGATTCACCATGTTCCTTTGTAGACTCAATTCACTTGCTTATTATGTTTTGAAATAATTAATCGAAAATTGTGTTTGTCTATGTGTTTGGTGAATTCCTTTAATTCACAATGTTCACAATGTTCCTTTGTGGACTCAATTCACTTGCTTGTTAAGTTTTTTCATCTCTTCACTTGGTTGTGGATTCTTTATAGAAGATTATCCAAATTGCATTTTATATGTGTGCACATGGGCATGAGTG
This sequence comes from Pinus tabuliformis, assembly GCA_031772625.1. Lineage (NCBI taxonomy): Eukaryota > Viridiplantae > Streptophyta > Pinopsida > Pinales > Pinaceae > Pinus > Pinus tabuliformis. The sequence goes on from CM062804.1 coordinate 754,011,598, forward strand.
TGTCAGAGAGAAAGTTGATTTACAATTTTGTCACATATATTCGCACATAACCATTATTTTATTATTTAATTACCCTTACCCTCCTCTTCTTGATATTTACCTTATCCTTGTTGTTAAAACTTATGGAGAAGTGTGGGTGTAAGCTCTTAACACATGGATTAATTAGTATCATTGGTCAGATTTACAAATGCTAAGTTATTTGATTAATTACTAGCTTGAAGGGTAAATCTAGAAATATTGATTCCAGTATTTTCTTGTTCAAGTTAAACCATTCTTTGTTTCCGTGGAATTTTTTTTGTCATTCTGATGGTTTGTTATCGAATTCTTTATATGGATTAATTAAATATGTCGAAGCCTTGTACATTACTTCTTTCTCTTGAATTATTGTGTTTATTTAGTTCTGTTCCTTTGCAAGACTCCGTAGTTCTTTAAAATAGTTAAATGCTTTAAAATAATTCTTCTTATTTTAACCTTTGAGTATAACTTATTAATCTGGCATACGGTTTCCTAGTGCATGAATGCCAAATGGAAATCTTGAATTAACATTTAGTTCTTTTCAATGTACAAAGTCTAAATAATTTTTTTTTCTAATAAAAATTTCGATTAACTCTCTTTATAGAATTGAGTCAGAACTCATATAATTGTTTACTACCAAATTTCTTTAAGTTGTTTTGTATTTAACAGTTCTATCATTAATACTTTAATATGGACCCCTTTTGGTTTCACACATACATCACATTCATATATATTCTTGATACTAAAAAATAACTCGCTAATCATGTACATCACTACTCAAATATATTGTCTTAACAATATTCTATGAAAGGAAATATCTAAGTTCATTCAAACACTTATCTGTTAGCCAATTTCTCAAATTTATAGGCAAGACCTCTCCACCTGTCCAATGAGGAATTGGCTATCATGCCCATTTCCTACCCCCATGCTTCTTAATTCCAAAACAATTATCTTAAGGAGTAGTTAACAATTCACTGGCATCAAGACTCTTTCTAGCCCAGCCTAGAATTTCTTCTTTCTCTACAGACCAAGTCTGATATCTGGGGTTTCCACTGACTCTAGTCCAACTCAGGATTACTCCTTAGGAAGTTTCCTGCCCAATTTTGTTTCCTCTCCCTTCTCTCTCTCCCCCTGAGTCCTTCCACTCTTGGTAGACAAAAGGGAGGCACAATAGACCTTAACTGTTAACTGATTGGTAGAAATAATAATTACTCAGGACTTATCTGTAAATTATAATCTCAACATAGGAAAAGAAGAATTCCCTAAATTAAATTTATTCAAAGTTCAAAATTATTATTTTCATAATTTACCAAGTTCTCCTAATAACTGAAAATTATTACCAATATTCATAATTATTTGGGGGGTGTCACATATCCCCCCCGATTGGAACACTGTCCCTGGTGTTCACGTTTTCTTCTACCCTAGAACAACTTAGGATATTACTCCTGCATAAATTCCTTATCTTCCCATGTGGCTTCCTCTAGGCTAAAGTATTTACACTATACTTTAACCTGGATGATAGCTCGCTTCCGTAGAATTGTTTCTCTCTCGTCAAGTATACGCAAAGGTTCCACCAGAATCTCTATGTCCAACTCGAGCTACCACAAGTGCAATTAATCATTACCCTATAATTATTATTATTATTATTATTATTATTATTATTACTATTATTATTATATCTATATATATATATATATATATTAATTCCTTAAAAAAAATTCATTACCTGTATATCTTGCCAATCTATGATGTGTCTAGAATCATAAACTGTTTTTTTTAGAAGCGAAATATGAAACAAATTGTGAACTCGAATGTGACTGTGTTATGAAACCAACTCACAAAAAGATAGAAAAGACAGATGAACACCTTAGAAATAAGCCTCTTCGAGGGGACAACCTCCTTTACATTACACAAATGAAAAATTCTTAGATGATACATATGAAACGACCTCCTTTCTATATATAGGAGTCTAAGGGTCATAATATAATCAGAGCCGACATAACAATAATAATGTAAGGGCACAATAATAACAATAGTGGGCTTCTATGGGGCACAGTAATAACAATATGGAGACTACATGGGTACAACAATATAATAAGGGGGTTGTACTAATAACAATAAGGGGCTACACTAGTAGTGTAGGGGCCTAACATGCCCCTCTCCTTCAAAAAGTGTTGTCCTCAATGCTTGAGTAGTTCTTGATGCTTCTGTATAAAATTCTTGTCCTCCCATGTGGAATCTTTAGCGGGTAAGTTCTTCCACTTGATGAGATATTCTGAAATTGATCGATTCCGTAGCTGTTGGGTTCTTGTTTCTTTGACTGCTCCAGGTTCCAATATGATTTTTCCTTCCTCTTCAAGTTCTGGAAATATTGTTTGAATTTGAATATTCTACATCTTTTGAATGAGTGGCCACACTTATTTGTCCTTCTTCCATTCATTCCTTGCTTCGTTTATCCAATCTGGTTGGATAATAGAAATAGCACAAAACAATGCTTCCAAATCCTCATCCTTTCTTGAGAGTGCATCTGCAACAAATTTTTGCTTCCCTTTTCTATATATGATGTCAAAGTCATAACCCAACATATTTGTGACCCATTTTTTCTGTTCTTCTAAAGATAATAGTTGTTCTAAAAATTATTTAAGACTATCATGATCCATTTTTACCTTGAAGTGTCTTCCCATTCGGTAAGGTTGTCATTTCTTAAGTGCATGTAGTATTGCCAACATTTCCTTCTCATAAATAGCTTGCTTGAGATGTAGCAGTAAAATACCCAATCACCTACATCAATTTTTCACTACGATGTTGATCTACCTGTTGTTTCATTCAATTTTGCACCAAAGTGGCATTATCCTTTAAAAGTTGGAGAACTTGTTGTGGATGCTTGATGTGATCTTTCACTGCTTGAACCATTTTCTTCTTGATATGTCCTTCTATCTTGAGAGTTTGAGGAGTGGTAATTTCTTCCAATGCTTTACAAGATATGGTCGGATTCATTTCTTGATGCTCGATGTGATCTTTCACTTCTTGAACATTTTTTTTCTTGATACGACCTTCTATCTAGATAGTTTGAGGAGTGGTAATTCCGACCAATGCATTACAAGATATGGTTGGATTCATTTCTTCTTTCTTGATGTGATATTTCACTTCTTGAACCTTTTTTTCTTCATATGTCCTTCTATCTTGAGAGTTTGAGGAGTTGTAATTCTTGCCAATGCTTTACAAAAATATGGTCAGATTCATTTCTTCTTTCTCTGGGGTTGGGTCCTGGAGTATATACTCTTCTTTTGATGTTTCTTGATCCTTTTCTTCCTCCTCTTCATACTCTATGTAAAATAATTTCTTCTCAGCACACTTATGACCTTTAGTGCATTTGCTATCACAATTGTAACAAAGCCCTTTTTCTCTTTTTTCTTCCAATTGTTGTGGTGTAACCCTTGTAGTTTGTGGAAGGCTAGGAGAAACAACACTTTCATCTTTATAGTTGTGAGCGGTAAAATTCCTTGTTGCCATAATTTTGCTTTCCACTTTTTAACAAAGCCCTTTTTCTCTTTTTTCTTCCAATTGTTGTGGTGTTTCTCTAAAGAAGGTGTTGCTCTTTGTATTCTCATAATGTGTTATAATTTCCTCCATGAAAATTGACCACGTAACAAGTTGTTTAAGAGAACAAAGCCCTTTGTACCATAAAAATTGATCTTGTTCTAAATATGAAGATGCAATACATACCTTTTGTAATAGTGGTACACCATGTGGATCAAAATATTTCTCCATTTGTGGTATCCAATCTACCGGATCCTTGCCATCAAACTTCCTCATCTCGCTTTTTCTTGATTTTAGGAGCTCGATCTTGAAACAACTGTAACTCTGTACTTTCAGGTCTTTAAGTTCTGAAATTGCGACATGTAGTAGCCCTCTGCATCTTCTTTACAATGCCACCAGTCTGATCAAATTTAGATTCTCCAAGAAAGAGGTATGCACAATCTCCCAAGGTAGCCTGATTATATACCTTTTCATAAGAGCAAACTTGTATGAAGTGCCACGTGTTAGTGTTTTGACCCTGGGATCTAAAAAATATATACAGGAAGCTACGGTCCATCTTCTTTTTGTAACTTCTTAAGAAATTTCAATCTGATGCTCAAAACAAAAGTTATGACAATTTTCCCCAAGTCACCTGTTTGGAATGTAATTCGGGAGGCTGCAAAAAGTCCAACTTCCTCAGATCATATCTTTGCAAATATAGCACAAAAATATTTAAAATTCAGATCCGAGGTTCAAAATGATTTCAACCCAAATGGGTTTTTTCTTTAGCATTTGAAACGTTGCAGAAAAAAGTTATGGCGCAAATGCCATGATAACCTGTTTGGAGCAGTGAAACCCTAGAATCCAAAGCTCTGATACCAAATGTTATGAAACTAGCTCACAAAAAGATAGAAAAGATAGATGAATGCCTTAGAAATAAGCCTCTTTGAGGGGGAAACCTCCTTTACTTTACACAAATGAACAATTCTTAGATGATACATATGAAAAGACCTCCTTTCTATATATAGGAGTCTAAGGGGTCATAATATAATCAGAGCCGACATAACAATAATAATGTAAGGGCACAATAATAACAATAGTGGGCTTCTATGGGGCATAGTAATAACAATATGGGGACTACATGGGTACAGCAATATAATAAGTGGGTTGTACTAATAACAATAAGGGGTTACACTAGTAGTATAGGGGCCTAATAGACTTGGTAGTGCCAGCTGATTGCCATTGATCCTATCCTTTCCAAAATCTGAAAGGGCCCATAGTATCGGGGTACCAATTTTGCACAAGTTCCCCATCTAAGGGAACTTCTCTTAAGCTTAACCCACACATAGACATGGTCGCCCACCTGGAATTCTGGCAAGTTCATTTTCTTTTAGCATAGGCCTTTTGTTTATCTTGAGCAACCTTTAGATTCTGCCGAGCTCTTCTCGTTTTACTTTCCATTTCTTCTAACATATTGGGTCCTAAGGTTATTTTATTCTTAGGAATGTTCCAATTGTAAGGTACCCTACATTTTTTTCTATAAAGCACTTCAAAGGGGATCATTTTTAATGATTCGTGATAACCGTTGTTATAAGTGAACTCCACAAAATGAAGGTATTATTCCCACTTACTGGATTGTTGCATCACGTACATATGCAACATATCCTCCACCACTTGATTTACTCTATCAATTTTCCCATCGGTTTGTGGATGGTAAGAAGTACTATAGTGGACTTGAGTACCCAATCCAGTGAAAAGTGCTTTCCAGAATGCAGAGGTGAAATTTACATCTTGATCTAAAATAATAAATCTAGGCATGCCATGTAGCCTAAATATCTCTCTCATAAATATATCTTCCACCTAGGCTGTTTGGTAGTTATATTTAACTAGAATAAAATGAGCTACTTTTCTCAGTTTATCTACTACTACCATATTAGAGTCATTTTGTTTCTTGGATTTGGGTAGTCTGTTTATGAAATAAATTAATTGTGCCCCCAATTCCATTTAGGAATGGGTATGTGTGACACAAGCAAGTTCCCTCTGCGGATAGTGGCAACCCCTCTAGCCCTAGAGTGGGTCTAATCACCGCAAAGATAATACCAAAGCAAATTTCCTTAGAAATATGGTGTTATGAAGGCCTACCTTTAGATCGATGTTCAATGAAGTCCTCGTCGTGTCACTCTATTTCTTGTTCTTCTAATCACTTGTACCTGAAAAAAAAATGTAGAGAAACACCAAAAATGTAATAGGAAACAACCAAACAATCTACTTGAAGAGTCAAGGAACCTCAAGCTATCGACATACAATTTCAACATGTGATATAGGAAACAAGCTATTGATTTGTATTAATATAAATCAAAGTAAAACTTACAACTGAGCCTTGACATCATAAGTCTCCTCGAAGGGTCCCGTCGACATGTCTCCGTAAGCATTTACTTGTGAACCATCTCCCAAGGGAACAAATGAATCTCTCTTTAGTTCAAAAGGTTGATGCTAGAAATTTCTCAAACCAACTCTACTCAAACATCTCTCAAGCCAAAATACATATGAGGCTACTTCCACACTCCACTATCACTCTCTACCTCTACTCCTCTCTTAGAAACTTGAAGCTATCAAATTACATCTAGCTATCATACAGTTACATCCAGCTAGTTGATCTCATTCATGGAGGAGACATTTATAGGAGGGAGAAGTTCCATAAGATATGGGAGGAAGAGATTATCTCTTAGGGAAGTTGCACAAAAGGTGGAACAACTATCCCAGAGGAGAGAGGCAAGTTAAATTGACCCAACAACCAACCTTAGGACTACCCATGAAGCAAACTCATCTCGAAGTTTCAACAAGTTGTTAAAAAACTTGCCAAATCTGACTCATCGCAGGTGCAACATAGGGACAGAGCGAAGACTTCGCTAGGGCTAGTGTTAACTTGACCATCTTTGTGGGAGGGATAACTTCTTACCCGCGACAACCCAGAAACTTAGCAAAAACGGGTCTGCTTCAAGGATAATGAGCTGAGACATTCTTCCTAAGATTACAAGGAAGGTTTTGACATGTTATTGGCAACATGACACGAAATAGATGTCAGCAACATGGACCGGCAGTACCTGGGATTAGGGAATGCAGAGTCGGTGACAAATTACTGTGTAACAGATGCCCCCTAAAGCATGAAGGCTGAGAGAGTGGGAGGGGTGAAATGCCTTACGAATCCATAACCAAAACAGAACGTCCTCGCGGAGAACCTGCAGACGCAAGTACAACTGATATCTCTGATGCATGAGTACATAGTGAAAGGAAATACAAGTTCGTAAGGCATGGGTGCAGCCATCCAGAAGATAAACATAAATGGTCGGTGGTATGGATGCAGCCATCCAATGAGAAAGGCCACAAGAAAGACTCAGGTATGGTCGCAACCATCTAATCAAAAGAGTCATGTACGAATCAATCCATGCAACCTAGACTTGTGTAATCTAAGCCCAAGGTCTAGAATCCTAATTTGATCAGGGTACAAATTATAATATGCAAATAAATGTGTTGAAGTCGAGCATACTATAAAATCACTTCATTACCATCCAATGATGTAAAATGTTAACAAGCACGAGAGAGACCACCAGTAATGTCAATGATTCTCAAGGCATTGCTGGTACAATCCACAAAGTGTGAAGAATGGTCTGAAGTCGAACACTTGTGAAATCACTCGATTGAAGACCAATGATGCAAGCTTGTTGTCAAATGTGAAGAACTTTCCATTGAGGCATGCAATCTCTAAGGTACCAGAAAGGAATCTCTAGATCAACTTCCCGGATAATGAGCTGAAGTCGACAGGAAGCAACCAGTTGAAGGAGGGCCATAATGCTTCCCACATCATCGACATGAGAAAAAGGAACAAGATGAATGTGAATGAGACATAGAATCTGAGGAAGGTGTGTAAGGCTATAAACTACAGAAGGATTAAACTCTTGAACATATCGGTGACACGACTCCAAAATTTGGCAGCATTTGGGTACCAAGGGATCAAAGGTCATGATGATGCAGCAAGGATCAGATGGAATGAGGCAAAATGAACAACCCAAAACTTGGAAGACCAACAATAGAATGAGGATATCCCAAGCCAACAAGAAGCAGAAAGAGTGTCGATGTCCAAGAGCGACAAGCTGCCATAACAACCAACAGAAAGTTTCCAATTTTCCCCCACCATTTCTGGCGAGTACCCAAATTATTTTTGAAACACAAGCTTGAAGGGGATAGCATATGCTTGTAATGTAAGTTCATCCTTCGAACAAATCCGACCTAGTGATTTTTAACGAGCTCTAGAAAGGATAAGCTTGGTCTCATCATGGTGACAAGTCCAATGTCATTAGGGTTTAATGAGTCCAACATAGGTAAAACTCAAAATCTTTTTCATATTTAGAGAGTTTAAGAGAGACACGAAAAAGAAAACTCCAAAGGTCCCTTTTCGTAAATTTGTCCCTCAAATCCGAAAAGGTAGAAAACAATACCCAAGGGAACCTATTGACCATGATAGATCAACGTATACCTTTTTCATAAATAATCTATCCCAGCCCAAAAAAGGGGTAAACTTATACTGGGTAGATGACGCTTCGCAGCCTTTAACGAGTTCAAAGTGACAAGAGCTCGATGATCTTTTCATGTTTCGAGAGTCAAAAAAGAGCTTAAAGATGACTCCAAAAGGGAGTTTTTCGTGTTTTTATCGAGTCCGAAAAAGTATAAAATATAACTCGCAAGTTCATCACCAGAGTCCGCGGAAACCTGTCACTGCACAAAAACGAGTGTAAGATCTGTTTTTGATATAAAAATACATGAAATATTCAAAAATAGATAAAAACCCTAATTTTACCAAAAAGGCTTATAAAAGAGTCATTAGGTAAAAATCAAATTACTTTTCATTGTTTTACCTCAGAGTAAAAAATTTACCCTTGCGCATTCAAAATTTCAATGATCGACTAGAGGAAGATTAGCACCTTGTCAGTAAATTCGTCCAGTCTAGGTAGGCACTACTCGTTTTCCTGCATATTTAGATAGATTATGATCTGTTTTGGGCGGTGTTAGCCGCTTCTTAGGAAGGTTTTAGGGCAAACATATGCGCGGCGGTTGTTTCGAGTCGCCAGCTTGGGACCGCGATGACCCAAAATTTTCCACAGGGAGAAAACAGGGTCTTCGCGACTGTACATGGAAAAGTCGCGAAGATCCCGATTTTCCCAAATAGTAGATTTTGGCTCAGCGCACCTGTTAGAAAAACAGGCGCGACGAGCGCCGATAGTTAAAATTTCTCAAAACCTAAGCAGTTTCCCTAGATTTAAAGCACAAATGGAGCACTTATAATCGCTTATGTGTGCATGCAGGATAAAACCATGGTGATTGAGTGGAAGGAATGGGAGCACAACGGTGATGATGAATTAGCCATGGGGGATCAAAACTACCTGGATGTGCTCTAGAATTGCGGGCTTCTGAAATTTTTCATGGTGCCCTGTTTAAGGGCACAACTGGAACTACTCCAATATCTGGTTGGAGCATGGGATCTGAATGAGGATAAGTTCAATATCCGAGGGCAAGAGCTGGAGATTGAGGTAGCAGACATTTATTTCCAGACAGGGTTGTCTTAGAGGGGGGAAAGGCCCTGTATGGTCGGGACTTGTATCACTGGAGAAACCATGGATATGCTCATGGGAAGATTGTGTCTAGAGGCAGAGAAATTAGATAAGGGTGGAAAACTCAAGATTGCAACAGTTAGGGACTTGTCTCTTTGAGTTCTCCTCTCTACCATCACTAGAGCAGCTGGCTCACAGGCCCCACACGAGGCCACCAAAACCCAACTCCGGTTGGCAGCCGACTATATGGATCCCACCGTCTTCAACTGGGTCGAGGCCGTAGCAGATAACCTAAAACGACAATTAACAAAGTTTCGGGGGGGTGGATGTCAAACAATTTGGGTATGGGTCTATTCTTGTATCATTCATCCTCGAGCGTCTTCCTATCTTCCAGAGACAGGAAGCAGTTGTAGCATGGCCGACTCCGCGGGAGCCACGGATGACTCGGTGGGCGATGTTGATGCCCCGAGGAGGCGGGGGTCAACATATGTCATGGAGACCCAAGTTTTTCCAATGGCTGGATCGCCAACTAGTTGTTGTCGAGGACTGGCCATATGCTGGGATAGACTTCAGGGGTGATCCTGATTTAGTACTCCCCCTGGGGAACACTGGGATAACAAGAGGTAATAAGTTCATTTGTTGATTTTCAAAATATTTTGTAATTTTTATAATTTTTCACATATGTTCTGATCACTATGTTTCAATTTTGCAGATGTTGGTCCGGAAAGGCCTGCAAGTTTGTCTCTGATTGCTTGGAGAGCTGAGTGGGAGTTTGACATTCCTCCCCTCGGTGGAGATGTAAAGGATGAGATTGATCGTGACCTGGAGGGGTTAATGGAAGGGATCCTTGACTATGCGAGATTCGAGGATGTCCTTCTATAGTACCAATGACACAAAACAGGGGTGTCAGGCAGGATTCATCGACTACTCAGATGCGTCGTCTGAGTAGTCATGTGCTATAGAGAGCACCACGCAGATTAGACTCCTAGGTTCAATTTCTGCAATTTTGAAAGACATGTTGTCTTGCGATGTAACCCGAACATATATTTTTTGAGCACTGCAATGTGCAACACTTTGATATATATATATATGTGTGTGTGTGTGTGTGTGTGTGTGTGTGTGTGTGTGTGTGTGTGTGTGTGTGTGTGTGTGTGTGTGTGTGTGTGTGTGTGTGTGTGTGTGTATATACCTATGTTTTGCTATATTGACTTATTATGTCTTTAATGTTTATTTTTTACAAATGTCTCAAATGTCTATCTAATACATGATTTTCCAATGCATCAGTTAATGTATTTAGTCTTCTAGGAATATGTCAATATGTAATATAATCAAAATTCCTTTCCAGTAAATGAACACGTAAATACAACCTTAAAATTTGAGGGTTTCTGATGGAATAACGCCCGTTGAGTTGAAGAACAAGCTGTGAATCTAGATTCACAATCAATGCACGAATATTGAGGGCAACAGCCTCAGTCAATAATTCAATGACTACACTATATTCAACAACATTGTTCATAGTACATCCTAGACAAACACCTTGAAGATCTACCAACTCACTGTGAGGATCGTAGATAACCCATGTCGCGGAGGAAAGATTCCGAGTATTGCGATAGGCACCATCAGTGAAATCAAAAAAAGGTGTGACAAACATTTGTATAAGAAGCAAAAAGGACAGAATAAGTTGCAAATGCTCACACACCAAGCCAAACATGTACAAAATGAAAAACACACTTATGTACACAGCAATGCACAAAAGACTCATGCATAATATTTCTTGAGATAAATCCCATTCCGGGGGTTATCTAAAGGGTTGCCTTCATAATCAATTAGCTCATAAGCCCCTTTTTGCAAAACATGTTTGACAATATAGGGCCCATGCCACATGGGTTCAAATTTGCCTGCCCCCAGCTTGTCATTAGCTTGATCATACAGCAGGACTAAATCCCCCTCCGTGAAATAACATGGGTTGATTGCCTAATCAAAATGAGTTTTCACTCTCTTCTTCTGTGCTTCAATGACTAAAGAAGTAAGTCAACAAGTCTTGTCAAGATGTTCTAGATAAAGAAGGCATTCTTCCACTGGAGTAGTATTCAGGAGCAATTCGATAGCTAATTTGAGAGAAGGGATTTCTCATTCAATCGGAAGGGTAGCTTCCAGACCATAAACAAGTTGAAATGGTGTGAACCTGGTCACATCCTTAACCAAGGTACCGTAGGCCCATAGAGTGGAAAACAAAATCAAATACCAGTTGGACTTGTGCATTCCAATGGTACGCTGAAGCGTAGTAACCAACACTTTTTTTATTGCCTCTACTTGGCCATTAGCCTAAGGGTAATAAGGCATCGAACTATTGTGATGCAAGCCTAACTGGGTTGTCAACTCAGTAATCATATAACCACAGAAATGGGAACCATGATCAGTGACTATAGCCTGAGGGACTCCAGACTGGGTAATTACGTGATTGAACAGAAATTGTGCAGCTGTCTTACAGTCGTTAGACAATGTAGGCATTGCTTCAGCCCATTTCATAAAATAATCGATGACAACGATGATATACCCATGCCCCCTAGCTGAGTGAGGGTTACAGGTCATAAAATCAATACCCCATTTAGCAAAAGGGCCGACGGTAATGACAGGATGTAAAAGGGAAGGTGGCGCACGCATCTTCCACTGGTAAATTTGACATGCATGACAGGAGCGGATAGCCAAAATGCAATCTTTGAAGATGGATGGCCAAAAGTAACCAGCACAAAGAATCTTTTGGGCAATAGCATAACCAGACATATGACCACCACAGGCACCTGAGTGGTAGTCATTTAAGACTTTTTCAACTTCCTCGAAAGTTAGACAATGGTGGAGAACTGAATCCACGCCGAGATGATATAAAGTGTCTCTGACAATATGATACGACTGAGAATGGTGGCGAATACGTCACTGAGCATCCTTGGACAAATCAGGGTAGAGTGAAGATGTCTGGAGGTAAACAATAATGTCACCTTACCAGGGATCGAGGGTACTAATCAAGAAAATCGTGTCGTCCGGAATGTGTTCCTCTATCCGAGAGGGAGTGGAAGCAGACAGTAATGATCAAATCAACTCAGCGAAGACCAGTGACTTCTTAGACTTGGCAGTGGTAAAATCCAAATAAAACTCTTGAAGGATAACAATCCATTTTGAGTATTTGCCCCCCAGAAATTGACGTGACAAAATGTATGTAATCAGGTTGCAATATGAAATCACGGTCGTAGTGCGCAACAAAATGTAATGACGAAAACGTTGGACAGCATGGACAGCTGCCAAGGCCAACTTCTCGACATAAGCATAGCGAGTCTTGGTATCAAGAAGGTTGTGGCTAAGATAATATATGATGTGCTCGAAACCATCGATGTCGTCTTGGACTAGAACCATACCAATGGTACTATCAGCGGAGGCAACATAAAGCGAATAATCACGATGATAGTTGGGTGGACACAATAAGGGAGCAGAAACATGAAGTGTCTTGAGCTGCTCAAATGACCTTTGCGCGATGTCATCCCAAATAAAGGGAGTGTCATGCTTAAGAAGACGCGTGTAACCTTTAGCGACCTCGGCATAGTTAGGAATAAAACGACGTAGGAAATTAGCCTTCCCCTGCAAACTCTGCAATTGATGCAAAGAAGTAGGAGGCGGGAGATTCAGAATAGCTTCGACCTTGAGTGGATTGAGATGAATACTCTCCTTAGAAATGACAAACCCAAGGAGTCTGCCAGATTCAACGCAGAAGACACATTTATGCGGATTAAGACGAATACAGTAATGTTGACAGCGAAGAAAAATCTGGCGAGGGTGGTTCGGATGGTCCGTACGTTTAGCTGAATGAGCTAGAAGGTCATCTAGATAAGGCTGAACAATATGTTGAATGTCATGAAAAGCATAGGACATTGCTCGTTGGAAAGTCGCACCAGCGTTTTTCAAGCCAAAAGGGAGTTTTTTGTAAGAAAAAAGTACCCCACAGACAGATAAAGGCAGTTTTGTGCTGATCGGCAAGCGAAATATTGATCTGGTTGTAGCCAGAAAAGTTATCCATAAAAGAGAAGATTTCACTCCCAACACAATCGTCGCTAAGTTGGTCAATAAAGGGAGTAGGATAGTTATCTTTCAAACATGCGCGATTGATGTCACGATAATCAACACAAACCTGAATAGTGCCTTGATTTTTGGTCACAGGGACAATATTAGATACCCAGTCTGTCAGCGGAATAGGGTAAATAAACCCAGCCTTAAGAAGTTTTTCAACCTCTCCCTTAATGGCACAGGACGTACACGTTGACGAACTGGTTTTGCACTAGGATATGTGGGTATCTCATGTACCACAATACTCAGATCAATACTGGGCATTTCTTCCTACGACCAAGCAAACACATCGCGAAACTCTTAGAAAAGATCGGTGTAGAGCTGGATCTCCTCAAGAGAACAAGTCACTCCAATGTGAATATTTTCAATGATCCCTAGTTTAATAGAGATTTCGATGGGCATGGTTTGTGTAATATTACCCATATTCACTTCAAAAAAGACCTCATGAGCGAGGATTGGTACCTGAAACGACTGAGAAGGAACATGGGAAGCAAACGTATCCAGACAGGCAGTCATGGCCCCATGACCTAGGAGAAACGAGGAACGATGATGATTATCGACCCAAGGAGGATCCTCAAAAGACATAGTCTCAAGAATCGCATCATCAAAAGGAAACGTCTCTTGTAACAAATCCGGAGAAGCAATATCTCCAAGCCAGGGGGATTGCACATATGTGTCGAGAGATCTACTCGAAGGAGTAGAGTCAGAAGATGAAACTGAAGCTGAAACGATTTCAACATAGTTGAGCTCTACAGGGCTCAATGGCATAACATCACCCCATGAATCCACTTGATCGAAGGGGGGAATCACCCAGGGATCAGGATTGATAGAGATCATATTGATAGAGGCGACATTAGGAGGTGGGAGTGGAAAAACACCCATAAGGGTAGGATCTTTAAAGAGGCCAGCACCCACACTCTCATAGGGAATACTGGTATGCTCCACAAATGGAACATTACCATCCAAGGAAGAGGAAGCGAAGAAGGACAACTGATCGACTGTAACAATCTTCCCTTGATGAGGGAAACGAAGCACGTGGAATAAAGATGAAGACACGGCACGCATTGCATAGGTCCAACTCCGACCTGACAAAAGGTTATAAGTCAGATGAGCATCAACAACTTCGACTTCGATGTTGACCATCTTCCCTTCTAAGGTGATAAGCAAGCGTGGGAGAATACCAAATGGATGAGAATATCTTCCATCAAATGCTTCCAAGGTATTAGGATATTGACTCAAATATGGGGAACCGATAGCCTTCCAACAAGCAACAGACATGATGCAAGTGGAAGCTCCTTCATCAATAATAGTACGATGAATATTCTTCGAGTTAATAATGACTTGGATGAGAAAAGTGATTTGATGAGGCAAACGTGACACATGGTTTTCAATATCAAACGTAATTAACTCAAAATCAGCCGGATCAATACCACCAATGGCAGATAGTAGAGACTTTCATTGGGGAGGACAACTCTAGAGAACCTCCAACGCAGACATAGCCGAAGGAGCTTGGGCTAGATCTTCGATAATACTATAGTGCTATGCAGAATGAGCATTGGGGTTATAGGAAAATTTCCAAAGAACTCCTTTAGTAGGCGGTCTAATGACAGACTCGGTGCTGGGCTGTTCAATATGAAGAGGGCCAGAACTGGACGAAGGAACGTTAGAAGGTGCTTCAGGTTCCTTCCTAGTGGATGGAGCATAATCTTTCGATTAAGTACTCACATGAATAGGGATAGTCCCAGCCATAAAAACGTGGGAACCAATTGAGGAAGAGGATTTGAGTTAGTCTACCACCATCTGAGTTTGCTGGGAGGGAAAAGGCTCTTTAAGTACAACAGGAGTCCCCGAAGTCCCTTTAAGCAAACGACTAACCTCAGACTGTCTAGGACAATCTTTAGTGTAGTGATCCTCATCACAGATAAGACAAGGATACTTAGGTTTGCATTTAGAACCATCATCGGCAAGAGGTTTAGGAGGTTCTTGCTTTGGTACATCAGCTTTATTTCTACCCTTTCCTTTCTTTTTACCTTTCAGAGTTTTCTCTACCATGGTAGACTGAATGACATTAACCTCTGAGGTTTTCCCAGAATTAGACGAAGACTTAGAAGCATTTTCAATAGGAGCAATAAATTTTTGCTTCGCAAGAGTCATGGAAGACTTTCGAGAAGATTGAGCAACGGAACCAATAACACCATCAACTGACGACGTTGATGGGGCCTTAGAAGTTCCAGGTCATAGAGCATCAGGTAAGACATCATAAAGCATGCCATATTGAGAATATACCAAATCAAGGTACAGAGCATGTGCGATGGCTTGCTCTTCAGTAACACATGCCCCCATAGCAATATCTCGAGCTATCGAATCGACAAAAGAGGTAGTAAACTAGTCAGTTAGTAGCTAATCAGGGATCTAGAACTTAATCAACCAGCATTGTCTTCTCCATTCATGAATATGATAAGAGATGTGGGTAGCCGTGTCCTGTTTCAGATAAGTGAGGAGATGCATTCCCGTTTCATAGCGAATCGGTAACTGGAAATGGGTAAGAAATGCCATCGCGAGAGAGTTGAAGTCTTGGAAAGTTCCACGAGAAAACTCAATATACCATTTCGCGGCAGAACCAGTAAGAGTCCTTTGAAAAAGATAGAGACGGATAGAATCGTCAAGCCAAGAATTAGATGAACACCAAAGGTGATAAGTCATAACATGCGCTTGGGGATCCTCCCCAGATTTTCCGTCAAATTTAGGACAATCACCGGGAATCTTAGTTGGAACTAGTGGCCAATATGGATTATGAAGTATAGGGTCATTTGTTAACTTCGACACATCGAGCAGTTCCAAAGTCGCAAGAAAAGGTAATTGAGGGTTGAAAGAAATCATGGGTCTTTGATAAGGGCCAACATTAGGGTTCCAACTAGAGCCTTGTTGTCCCCACAAATTTTTTCCATAAGGGTTATAGTGAGGCAGATTAACACCATAACCTGGTTGCTGACCCGGATTTTGACCGCCAGCAAACCATTGGTTACCAGCTTGACCAACAGGAGTAGCGTATGGCTGCTGAAAATTCTGATAAGGATTAACCTGAGGTTGTTGATAGTTTTGATATGGAGTACCCTGAGGTTGCCCTTGGGGCTACTGAGGTACTTGGAGACTGTATTGTGGTTGAGGCCCAAACTGTGCCTGGGGCCCAGATGGCATCTAATAAACGGGTTGGGCTTGGAAGCCAACCTGAGTCTGGGGACCAGGTTGAGTTTGGGGTCTAGCTTGAGTCTGGAGACCGGGTTGAGGTTGAGAACCTGCTTGAATTGGAGGGCCAGGTTGACTAAGAGTTGGATTGATTTGACCCGACTGATGTCCTTGGGGGAACTAAGGATGACCCAATTGACCAGAAGATGGGCCATGTTGGAACTGAGGTTGACCTACCTGACCAAAAGGTTTCCCTTGCTGGGCAATAGGTTGACCTAGCTAACCAGACGGTTGGCCTTGCTGGGCAACAGGTTGGCCTTGCTAGAATTGAGGTTGACCTGGCTGACGAGAAGGTTTCCCTGAATAAACATAGGAGGAATCTATGGGGGCCAAAGGTTTTCCCTGAAAGGGTTGTCCTTGCAAGCCTGAAGGTTGTCCTTGAAAAGGTTTCCCTTGCAAACCTGAAGGTTGTCCTTGCGGGCTATGGTAAGTAGTGTGATTCTAGGCAACCGAAAACGGAATGTAATTCTCAACTAGGACCCCCGAAGGAAGAGACCTAGTGTAATAAATATGAGCTCCATGGTGATCAATGTAGTGCGGAGGGTCATGTGGGATAGACAGCGGTTGAGAACCTAAAGGATTATGAGTCGAATTTTGAAGAGCGAACAAACATTGCTCATATGACAATCCCGCCGGAATGGAATTCGAAGAGATTGGTACATTACCCGTAGGTTGACCAACTCCAGAAACCAGAGTCAAAGGACTGCTGTCAGTGAGTCTAGAAGATATCCCACTAACAGTAGTAACCACTGAAGATGCAGTAATCGCACTAACAGAAGGGGCTGTAGATGCCACACACATGGTGGGTATTGATGGAACGGACGTAACTGATGTAACCTATGTCTAAGGTATGGAAGTCTAGGCTGACTGAGCAAACATGAAAGGTCCTGAAGTCGGAATCATAGTACGAGACCACACAGAGCTCTGATGTAGAGATTTAGAACCAACTATGTCATCCAGAGTGCGATAGCGAAGTGGCAACGACACATTTGGAGTGGTGTGGAAAGGAAAACCTTCCGGAGGAAACTGACATTCCCCGGTTGACACAAGGCTCTCTTGACTGCTAATGGGACTTGACTCATCCATGTCAGAAGTGGCCATCAGAATCGAAGCACCAGGAGGAGTAGATGGGAGGTCCTCATGTAAGAATTCCCAAATGTTGGGAGGAGTCCAATTTATATCAAAAGGTTCCTCACCCAGAGCTTGAGAGGCAAGAGGCTGGACACTTGGAACAATAGGAAGAGTACCAGTAACAGATGATACCTCAGAAGGGACGGGAGAAAGGGGCTCTCTGTCACTTGGTAAGGACAATGGATTCGGTGATTCCGCCAGGATGGCCTAAACTCAAAAGTCTGGGAGAAAAGATATAATCAATAGGGTTGCAAAAAATCTTCCAAGATATTATCACGATGGGGCCAAGATTAACAAGTAAGATGTTATCGCGAACAAATAAATTTTATGACATTGGAACGAAACTTTGCCTTTTCATGTTTTAAGAGTCGAGAAAAAGGACAAAATATGACTCTAGTCTCCTTCGAAGTTTAATGAGCCTGAAAGGACAAGTGCTCAGATGATCCTTTTACTTTTAAAGAGTTGAAAAGGAACAAAAGTGACTGCTCTAGAATTCTAGGTAAAAGGCTTACCAGACAAATCGTAAAACTGCATATACACCTTGGTAATAAAATGAAAGAGGAATGACCAAGGACTTCCCATACGGTAGTTAATCTTCCTGAATGTTGTGTTCGGTGCGTTACGATTTGTAAGGCGGTAGACTCGTATGGATAATAGGATGATAACCTAGTGGGGTCTCCCAACGTATACGCGACGGTACAGGGAGCACAAATCCGTACTAGTATTTATTGAATCACAAAAGGAGGAATCGCCCAACCTTAGTGAAAACAATAACAACTAGGTTTAACGATGTCAAAACATGTCTCTAGCCTAGACCTCTAGATATGTGAGTGTTAGGTTCCAATGCGTTTTTAAGTTCATTCAATAAATTTAATAGTTAATCTTGAATTAAGTCTCGGTTTTAAGGCCCTATCGAATGTATCTTTAACACTCCTAGAATGCAACTAAATGAGCAAAAAGACCATTCTCGTTGGATGAACAACTAGCTAAGGAAGAGTGAGAGGTTCAATGCATAACAGCTGAATGGAAAACAAGCAAACCAATCAAAGAAAAAGGAACACCTCTACCATTTACTCAAACTTGCAAGCAATCTAAACAAGAAAAAATGAGAAACACACTTTTTGCTTTTCAATGTCTTAATCTCAAGAATCTACTAATGCAAAAATCATCTTTCAAATCTTAATACAAGATGAATGCAATTTTTTATTTTTTTAAATAAATGATAAGCAACTACATTAAAAAATGAATCAAAGACTAAAAACAAGGAGATATTTCTTTTGCAAAACTGGAAAGTTGTCTCACTGACCAGGAAACAATGTAATCTATGCCAAGTGAAGGAGGGAAACCGCACAAACAAGAGATGAAAGTTCGGTAACCGAACATCACATACCCATCAGGATGATGACAAACAATGAATAGGAAGAAGCCTCAAGCAAAGTCAGAGATTATACCAAGTATAGTTTTGAAATCCTAACGAATGAGCGACCCAAGAAAACCAATCATTTAAGAAACCCGAAGGTATTTAGGTCACACGGTTCAAGAGGAAGGATTTTAAAAGGCTTGACACCCGGAATTGAAAATCCTAACAACCAATACTTCTGATACAATAAAGAGGTAAGAAACAAGCTTAGAGGATAAAACACACTGGCCAATCAACCAACAAGCTTCAAAAATTAAAACTAATAGGAATCGTCGCAAGTATAAAACTAGCAACATGCGCCAACAACAAATCGTTGTATCCCTCTAACTAAGCACTTTGTGATGTCATTGCGAAAGTACATCCGTTAGCTGCATTGAGCCGATTTTGGGCTCGTCGCGACTGTTATACGATTTAATCGCGCCGGTCAGTAAAAAGCACAACCCAAAAAACAACGAGGATGTGAATACTGTTCGACTGTCAGAAGATTAACAACGATGACCTTAGATCAAAGGAAAAATACAAAAGCTGGGCCGAGGCAAGGCTAGGTCTATAACTCAGGAGAGTGGGAAGACTACAGGGGTAGTCGAACAACTTCCAGAATAGAGCATGCTACCCAAACATAAGGGAGACAATCAAACAAACAAAACCAATCAACACAAAAGACAAAAGACAAGATCCCCAGTATGGTGGACAACTTGTGACACGAGCAAGTTCCCTCTGTGGATAGAGGCAACCCCTCTAGCCTTAGAGTGGGTCTATTCATCGCAAAGACAATACCAAAGCAAATTTCCTTAGAAATATGGTGTTATGAAGGCCTACCTTTAGATCGATGTTTGATGAATTCCTCGTCATGTCGCTCCAGTTCTTGTTCTTCTAATCGCTTGTACTTGAAAACAACATGTAGAGAAACACCACAAACGTAATAGGAAACAACCAAACAATCTACTTGAAGAGTCAAGGAACCTCAAGCTATCAACATAAAATTTCAACATGTGATATAGGAAACAAGCTATTGATTTTTTTTAATATAAATCAAAGTAAAACTTACAACCAAGCCTTGACATCGTAAGTCTCATTGAAGGGTCCCGTCGGCATGTCTCCATAAGCATTTACTTGTGAACCATCTCCCAAGGGAACAAATGACTCTCTCTTTAGTTCAAAAGGTTGATGCTAGAAAGCTCTCAAACCAACTCTACTTAAACATCTCTCAAGCCAAAATACTTATGAGGCTACTTCCACACTCTCCTCTCTTAGAAACCTGAAGCTATCAAATTACATCTAACTATCTTCCAGTTACATCCAACTAGCTCATCTCATTCATGGAGGAGACATTTATAGGAGGGAGAGGTTCCATAAGAGATGGGAGGAAGAGCTTATCTCTTAGGGAAGTTGCACAAAAGGTGGAACAACTATCCCAGAGGAGAGAGGCGAGCTCAACTGACCCAACAACCAACGCTAGGACCGCCCATGAAGCAATTTCATCTCGAAGTTTTGACAAGTTGTTAAAAAACTTGCCAAATCTGGCTCGTCACGGGTGCAACATAGGGACGGAGCAAAGACTTCACTAGGGCTAGTGTTAACTTGACCATCTTCGTGGGAGGGATAACTTCTTACCCACAATGACCTAAAAACTTAGGCAAAAAGGGGTTTGCTTCAAGGATAATGAACTGAGACATTCTTCCTGAGATTACAAGGAAGGTTTTGACACATCATTGGCAACATGACACAGAATAGATGTCAGCAACATGGACCGACAGTACCCGGGATCAGGGAATGCAGAGTCGGTGACAAATTACTGTGTAACAATAAGGGATGCAAGAAACCAATAGGGTGTGGATGTTCTTCCTTGACTAGTTGACACTCTAATCATTTAGTTAAGAATTTTGTGATATCCTTCCTCATACCAAGCCAATAATAACCCTTCTTAATTGTAGAAAATAACTTTTGATAACCTAGATGAGTAGTATAGGGACTTCTATGGAATTCATCCAATATGAGTTGTTTTATTGAGAGCTGGTTAGGGACATACTTTCTTCCTCAGAAAATTAACAAATCTTTGTTGTTGATACCATATTAAAGGCAACTTCTTTAATTTTTTCAGAGAAATTAAACTCCACTTGACTGTATGAAATCTCATATACATGATGCATTCTTCTGCTTAGCGCATCGGCCACCCAGTTTTCCTTTCCTTTAAGATGTTTGAATTCAAAGTTGAACTCACTCAAGATTGCAGTCCATCTGGCCTGGCGTGCATTCAAGCTGGGTTGCTTAAAGAAACTAGTCAAATAACTATGATTTGTCATCAACAGAAATCTCTTCCCTGACAAATAGTGTCACCACACCTTCAAAGCATGGAATACAACTGTTAGCTCCAAATCATAGGCATAATATCTCTACTCATGCTCCTTTAACTTAGTAACAAGATCTATAAGAAATCACCTTACCTTATTGCATCAAAACCCCCCCTACACCTTCTTGGCAAGTATTTGTACAAACTATAAATTCTTTTTCTAGATCTGCAACTTTCAGTACAAGGGTGGTAGTAAGTAATTGTTTCAGATTCTGAAAACTTTGTTGACACTCTCTTGACCATTTAAAATTCTTTCCTTTATTTTGCAAATAGGTGATTGGGTAAGCAACTTTAGAGAACCCCTTTATAAATCGACGATAATAATTGGCCAGTCCCATAAAGGCGCGTATATCTACTACATTTGTTGGGACAGGCCACTCCATGATGGCTTTGATTTTTTTTGTGTCCACTGCTACACCTTCGGAGAATATAATATGTCCTAAATACTAAATTTGATCCTTATAAAAGTCACATTTGCTAAATTTAGCATAAATATGGTTTTATCTCAAAGTTTGCAATAATAGCCTAAGGTGTTCTTTATGCTCCTCTATGCACTTAGAATATACCAAGATATCATCAATAAAAATAAGAACAAACTTATCCAAGAAGGAGTGAAAAATTCCATTCATCATATTCATGAATGTTGTTGGGGCATTGGTGAGTCCAAATGGAAAAACAACAAACTCATAATGTCCATAGTGTGTCGTGAACGTTGTTTTATATATATCTTCATGCTTAATTCATATTTTGTGATAGCCTGATCGTAGATCAATTTTTGAAAATACAACAACACCCTTTACTTGATCAAAAATATCATCTATTTTAGGCAACGGGTACTTATTTTTAATCATTAACTTTTTTAGTTGCCTATAGTCTATACACAGGCGAAGAGTGTCATCCTTTTTCTTACAAATAAAACTAGAGCTCCCCAAGGGGACACACTGGGACAAATATAACCCTTGTCCAATAGATCTTGAATCTGCATTTTTAATTATGTCAGTTTAGGAACACTCATCCTATAAGGGGCTTTAGAGACTGGAGTGGCTCGAGGAACTAATTCTATACTAAAATCAATATTCCTCTTGGGAGGAAATCCTAATATTTCTTTCGGAAAGACGTATTTGAATTCTTGGATAACTGGTATCTTTTCCAGGGCAGATATATTATCCTTAGATTTAGCATAACCCACCTGAACTGCATAAATTTGACATCCCTTATGCATACACTTGCCTAACTGGTGAGCTGAAATAGGGCATAGATTTACTTCCATTTTAACACCTTGGATTTCTTTACGGATACCCTCATCAGTAAGAAAGTTAATTGTTTTATCTTTACAATTTAGTAAGGTCTAGTGTTGTTCCAACCATTCCATGCCTATCAATACATTATAGGAGCCTAGAGGTAACATATTTAGATTTTCCTTAACTTGTTTCCTAGCTATATCAATTATACAACTTTCTACTTTTGCGCTTACTCGCCTTTTAGCTCATGTTTTTCAAGAAATTCTTCTGCCCCTTTTTGTTTTTCCAAGTCTTGGTGTTGTCTTCTTTTTTCTTCATTTGATGGTAACATATTCGATCCTTTTGAATGGCTTCATCCATTGTATTTGGGTTATCGAATTCTAATTTCTCTTTCATGAAGGCAGGTAGGTTGTTGGGAAACCACTGCACTTTATCTTTTTCCTCACAGATTTAAGGAACATATATTAATAGAGAGGTAAATTTAGTTATAAATTCATCGATGGACTATTGTCCCAACTTCAGATCATGGAATTATTTTTCCTTTTCATCATAAAACTACTCAGTCAAATACTTATCCTTAAAATGTTTCTGAAATTTTTCCCAAGTAACTTCTTGCTCATCAATACCTCGAACTGTTTTAATCTCCTCCCACCATAAGGTGGCCTTTCCTTGCAGCTGGTACACTGCCATCCTAGCCTTCAAATTATCATCATATTCATATATTTTAAAATATTTGTTCATATTGATCAGCCATGCTTCTGTTGCCTCCTTCATTTCTCCATCATAATTTAAGGGTTTGATTTTCTTGAACTCCCCTTGTAACTCTATTTTCTTTCTTTTAGGCCCTTTCCCACCAGAAACATTATCAAATCCCTCTTCATTACCTGCTCGACCTCCCTCGAACTCTAGGTGATCTTCTTCCTATTTGTGAAACTCTTCTCTATTACCCTCATCTCAACTAGGATTTGGGTTTCGTTGGTTTTGCTTATCGGAGAGACTTTTCATGATCTTTTCTTATTCCAATCACCACCTTTCATAATCTACCATCAAATTCATTATCTTTGCTCGAAGCTACTGCACAGCCTCTAACAACATGGAATTTGTGTTCAGACCTTCTCTGCCCAGTTGAACACACATTTTTGGGTTACCTTTTGGTATAGATGTTGCTTCTAATGCTTCAGATGATCCTCCTGATTATGTAAACCCTTCTCCCCGTCTCATATTGGATCGAATTATTTTTTCTGTGCACCATACATCGGTTTTTTTATTTCACATCAACCATTCAAGTCTTAGTGTAGCAACCTGAGCTGCTTTAATACCACTTGTCACATCTATTCACACATAACCATTAAAAAAAATACCCTTACCCTCCTCTTCTTGACATTTACCTTATCCTTACTTGTTGTAAAAACTTATGGAGAAATATGGTTGTAAGATCTTAACACATGGATTAATTAGTATCAATGGTCATATTTACAAATGCTAAGGTCTTTGATATTTTTTTATGGTTGCCAATTTAATAATCTGAATATACATGATTATGTTATATCTCAGGGCTCTAAGTTCTTCCACCTACCATGTGCATGGTTACCATTTGATGTTTAAAAACTATAGGCTTCCAATTTATTTAACTTGTAGTGGATGCCAACCGACATAACACCTGCTGGATGCCATAGGTTCTTCATACTTATATCCTGCCACCTGGAGGTTATTCAATCATTGATTTCTACCCATGTTCATTGGACGGTGGCTAGAGTTTTACAGTGATTATGGGTAACCAATTGGTTTTTATCCTACTTCGGCCAGTCATTCGAGGGTTTTTCCAATGGTATTGTGGCTCTGTAACTTCTCTAGGCGATTAGGGTTACTCCATGCTATCGATGAACAATTCTATCCTCCGTTCACCACTATTGTGTTCTACCTTATCATCACATAATTATTGGGTTGTGGTGGTCTTAATTTCATTGTAGAGTTATTAATTGCTGACAATTCCCTTGCATTTTTTTTAAAAGATATTATTCTGTCTATCGTGGCTAATTGTTTGAGTGTGTTTTCTGCAGGGACACCATTCGAGTTCCATCTTCTTAGTGCTTTGTTGATTAAAGAGGTTAGACGTTTTTTTTTTTTTGTAAGCTTGGGACAGCTACATCTTCATCATATCCAATATATCACTCCAATATGGGCAAGGAATTGAATCAGTGGCTTCACATCAAGGAGTTCCTTAACAAAGCACCTGATCACCGTCTATTCAAGACCCCATGGAAAAAAAGATCAAACGTTGAAACCCTACCTTCTACCTTCTTTCGTTTAGTGAAGTCAATCCGTGATTAAAGTGCTTTGGTATTATACTGTGGTTGTGTAATTTTTTTCAGCTGAATGTTTGCAGGATTGATTTGCTAGCTAAGCATGAATGTTATTGGTTCTCGGTCGACCATGATCTTCTTGGGCTTGGATTTGTATTCCCAAGTGCATTTGGTTTCTTCCCTATCGAGGGTTATGTAGCATATTACTTCTTAAACTTGGTTAAGGGTTTACCCTAAGAAAATGTATTTAATTATGCTTATTTATTAGAGTACCCTTCTGGGGTGCCTGGTCTCCAGCTTCATTTTGGTTACAGTAAATTCTGTTATCATATTTTTTTTTTTGTGTAGCCGACAAGGCTTGGGTTCTATGAGTGTGTGCTTTAAATAGTAACATATAGCTCAGTTGTGATTATCCACCGGGGTTTGATAATATGTAACCCTTACAAGGTTTTTACCATACCCAAAAGGGGATTTTACTTTGAGTGCTTATCGACACTTATGTGGTTTGTAATGCAGATTCTTTCTAGTTTGTATTATGGCAATTGATTATACATGTTTATTTCTTCTCATCTTTGGGTTTGCATAGCTATTATTATGGTAGGCGATAGGCTGCCTTTCTAGTTGGTTATTCAAGTCCCTTTTCACCGGGTTTGTAAATGGATTAATAGTTTATCTGGTTAGATTTCCAACCAATTCTGGGGCATATACGTTACGGCTTACCCCTTCCTGTAAACCCAGAACCAGAACCACCTCTCGGTTGTCTATCTGTGACTGGCTTGAAGGTTAAATATGGAAATCCCAATTCCAGTATTTTCTTGTTCAAGTTAAATTATTCTTTGTTGTCGTGGAAAATTTGGTGTCATTCTAATGGTTTGTTATTGAATTCTTTATATGGATTAATTAAATATGACAGAGCATTGTACATTACATCTCTGTCTTGAATTAATGTGTTTATTCAGTTCTTTTCCTTTCCAGGACTTTGTAGTTCTTTAAAACAGTTAAATTCTTTAAAACAATTCTTCTTATTTTCACCTTTGAGTATAACTTATTAATCTGACATAGGGTTTCCTAGTGCATGAATACCAAAAGGAAATCTTGAATTAACAGTGAGTTCTTTTCAATGTACAGAGTCTAAATAAATTATTTTTCTAATAAAAATGTTGATTAACTCTCTTTATAGAGTTGAGTCATAACTCATACAATCATTTACTACCAAATTTCTTCAAGTTGTTCTATGTTTAACAGTTGTATCATTAATAAATAGATATGGACCCCCTTCTGGTTCCACTCATACATCACATTCATATATATTCTTGGTATTGAGCTAATCATGTACATCACTACTCAATTATATTGTCTTAACATTATTCTATGAAAGGAAATACCTAAGTTCATTCATACACTTATCTGTTAGCAAAGTTCTCAAATTTACAAGACCTCTCCACTCGTCTAATGAGGAATTGGCTATCATGTCCAGTTCCTCCCCCATGCTTCTTAATTCCAGGACAATTATCTTAAGGAGCAGTTCACAATTCACTAGCATCAAGATTCTTTTTAGCTCAACCTAGAATTTCTTCTTTATCTACAAACCAAGTTCCTCCCCCATGCTTCTTAATTCCAGGACAATTATCTTAAGGAGCAGTTCACAATTCACTAGCATCAAGATTCTTTTTAGCTCAACCTAGAATTTCTTCTTTATCTACAAACCAAGTCTGAGATATGGAGCTTCCACTGGCTCTAGTCTAGGTCAGGATTACTCCTTAGGCAACGTCCTTCCCAATTATGTTTCCTCTCCCTTCTCTCTCTCTCCTTGAGTCCTTCCACTCTTGGGAGATAAAAGGGAGGCACAATTGCCCTCAACTGTTAACTCACTAGTAAAAATTATCTATAAATTCTAAACTCAGCATAAAAAAAACCATTCCCTAATAACTAAATTTATTCCAAGTTCAACATTATCGTTTTCATAATTTACTAAGTTCATCTAATAACCAAAAATAATTACCAATATTTACAATCACCTTGACATATTTTTTTAATGTAATTTGATTAATTAATATAAAACTAAATTTAATTTAAAATTTATTCATATTTTTTTTAAATTAATTTAAATATTTTTTATTTTTTTTAAATATATATTTTAATTTTATTTTATTTAATATGACAATGTCTTCTAACTAAATTGTAAATTGTAAAACACTTCATGATTTAATTATTTTATATCTATAATTTAATATAACAATGTCTTATTTTATATAGTATAATTTAATGTAATAATATATTATTTTATATAATATAATTTTATTTTATATAATATAATTATATTATATAAAATAATATATTATTACATTAAATTAATGTGAAAATATCTTCCTAACTACATTCTAAAACACCTCTTGACTTAATTATTTATATAATTTCTATCAATATAAATAATTTCTATCAATATTTTATAAACACATCAATATATTTTATGATGTTTATAAATATATTGACCTATCTCAGGTTTTATTTATTAATATTTTTTTATTTATAAATATATTAACATATCTCAATTACATCATAAAATATATTGACCTATCTCAATTTTTATTTATTAATATTTTTATATTTATAAATATATTAACATATCTCAATTTTTATCTTTACATAATTCGTTAACAAATATTTGGATGATATAGAACATATGAGTATGAGTTCATATGAGTTCAAATGATATGTTATTCTACAATTATACGTGATTCTGTGTGAGTCATAATCAAATTTCAATAAGTTATGTTTAAATTTGATGACATATGTTGACTTTGCTTTCCAGAAGAAAAAATGTCACGAATTAAAAGTGAAGGAATTGAGGGGAAGTTCGTTTGCATACACCTTTATGATGGTAACATGTATAATTGGATCATTTTATGGTTATCATTTGGGTTTTTTTTGTGTGGTTAAAATTTATTAACATTATTAGTTTGAGGTTTTATTATCATTTCAGTTGGTTCTAGTTTTTAATAATGAAATTTTAGTGACTAAGATATTTTTGTGGTCTCATAGTAATTTTCTAAGTGTTTTTACAATTTTGTGTATTTTATATTTGTGTGGTTTTTTTAAGATGGATATTGAATTTTGAATTTTAGAATTTAAATTATAATTTATGATATTTTTTTTTCAAATTTTTTTATAGTTATTATTATTTGACTTTTCCAAATTTAAGATAGTTGGTTTTTTAATTTATGCACTCAATTTTATATAAGATTGTTGGTTTAAGTTGGCTTATGTCATTCAAATTTTCTTTAAATTATTGTAGTTAGTATTATTTAACTGATTCCAAATTCCAGATTGCTGGTTTAAGTTGGCTTATGCCATTCAAATTTTCTTTAAATTATTGTAGTTAATATTATTTAACTGATTCCAAATTCTAGTTTGCTGGTTTAAATTAGCTTATGCCATTCATCTTAATTAATTGAAAACCCTTTGAAATTTCACTTGGGCTACTTAAGTGGAACCAAAATTTCAATCCATTGTTTGATTGTTTTTTTGAGATGTTAATTTACTTTATCTCAAATTGTGGGAGTGGTTAAAACTCTATTTATACAATTAATTTCATTATTTAGTATTGCATAACAACATAATTCATTCTGGTTGTTTTTTTTCTTCTTTTAGAAAATAAAAAGATGTTTACATGTTTATTAGATAAAAAATGAACAACTTTCTATTAGATAAAAATATGTTTACATATTCATGCATATAGCATATGTTTCAGAGTAGATGATGATGTTGAAAAACAACGACTGAGCTCTGGAGCAGCCATGAAACCCTAGCTACGCCTCGGCGCCTCTGCACCCTTGCTGCTCTGTGGCCCGTGGCTTTGGGCCCTCTGCCCTCCTTCTCTGTGTTCCTTTTTGAGTTTCTGCGGTTCAGAGCACACATCTTCTGCTGGGAGGGACGATTAAGCCGAGCTTGCCCTCATGGAGGTCCCGAGCTCGCCCCAAGCAGGCCCGCCTTCATCTGTCGAAGCTTTCTCTCGGCTCTTGGCCAGCTTGCTGCAGAAGAAGAAGAGCGAAGCAACCAAGTTTGTCAAAAGGCTGGAAGACATCCTTGAAATCTCCCTACCGCCAGAGACCCCGATCCAAGTCACCCTTTCCTTAGCTGAGTGGGCTCTCGTTGGACAGTTCACCGGTCTATGGCCTTCTCCTAAGACCACTGAGACCTGGGTTAACAGGAACTGGGCTCCCCTGATCAAGAGCAGTGTCACCTCTTACTTTTTAGGACGAGGGTTTTTCCTCTTTGAATTCACATCAAAGGAAGACAAGGACATGATTTTTCAGAACGACCCCTACTTCATGGGCCCCCAGGGCCTTTACCTCAATAGATGGACGCCGGACTTCGACCCTGCAGTCGACGTTCCCACGGCTGTCCCTATTTGGGTCAGACTCCCTAATCTCCTAGTCCATTGTTGGAACTGGGACTCGCTGAAACACATCAGAAATGCCCTTGGGAAATTCATAGATAGGGAAAATAACAAAGATCAATATGACTGTGCCTGTATCTGCGTTGAAATAGATCTAGAGGTGGGTCTCTCGGAAGCCATCAAAATCAAAGTAGGAAACTGGATCCATTTGCAGAAGCTGGATTACGAGCAGCTGCCTTTCAAATGCCGAAAATGTCATGTCTATGGCCACTTCGCCAGAGGATGCCCAACCAATGTGGAAGCAGATAAGGGGAAAGAAGAAGGTTGGAACCAGGTCAAGCGCGCCAGGAAAACCCAAAAGCAGGTTGGTCCAAATGGAAGAGGTACTCAGGCCCCTCCTCAGCACCCCCCTCCCAGAATGGATCAAGAAAATAAATTCGCTCCTCTAAGCTCGCAAATAGAGGAATCTTAGGAACTAGAAAATCAAAAATCAACCCCACCCTCTAAAGGAACCCCCAAAGGTTCTGGAAATGGAGTTGAGCAAGCTGGAAGTGGTGTTCCAACAATAGATTTGGCATTCGCTGAGAGCTCCAAAGGAAATACTGTCGAAGTAGAGGAAGATGAGCATGAATCGGATTGCTCGGAGGAAGAAGGAGAAATAGGAGAATCCCAAGCTTTGATAAGGAGATCCACAAGAGGCCATAAATCAGATAAAAAAAATAGAGCAAGAAACTTTCAAGGACAAGCTCCAAGGTAGCCAGCCAACCCTTGAGAAGTTACTAGCATCAAAAGCAAAGACGGAGAGAAACCAACCCCAAGGCTCCAAGGGAGCCAACCAGAAATACAAATGATGAAGATAGTCTCCTGGAACTGTAGAGGTATGGGGAGAAGAATCAAAGAAGAAGCCATCAGAAGTTTAATAAGAATAGAAACTCCTGACATACTTCTCATCCAGGAGACCAAACTGGAAGACTTTGTCTTCCTTCAGGCAAGTAAGAAACTCTGGAACAAATGTGAGGCAAAAGCAATCTCAGCCGGAGGGGCTTCCGGAGGGTTGGGCACTCTTTAGAACGCTAGCAAATTCACATTCATCTTTGAGACCCTCAATACTCACTGGTTGCTCTTAAAATTGCAGCACATATACTCAAAAGAGATTATCAATCTCTTCAACGTGTACACCCCCATGAACGTTGTGGAAAAAAAGGCCTGCTAAGACTCCATAAGAACCCATGCAGATCTAGTTAATCTTGAGAATATCATCATAGCAGGAGATCTCAATCTCACTCTCTTATGAGCAGACAAGAGAGGAGGCGGCATTGTTCAAAATCCGGCAAGGGAATGGGCAGAGGACCTTATGTAGGACTAGGACTTGCTGGACATCAAGCCAATCTCTGGTAAGTACACTTGGACTAATAAAAGAATTGGTCCTGGCCACATTGCTGCTAGATTGGATAGATTCTTAATTCAAATCTCTTTTCTTCTGCTTGGATTAGAGGCTAGAGTGCATATTCTCCCATGCAGCACTTCAGACCATAAACCCATCAAGCTGGAACTCATGTTTCAGCTTGACCTTGGACCTATACCTTTTAGATTTAGCTCGCTCTGGGCTAAGGAATCGAACTTCATGCAATTAGTTAAGGACACTTAGTTGCAGCCAGTCAAAGGCTCCCCCTTTTTCGTCTGGGAAGAAAAGCTCAGAAGAGTGAAAAGGGCTTTGAAAAGCTAGGCCAAATCTTTGCCCAATCTAGCCAACGAAAGGAAAAAAATCCAACATATGCTGGAAGTCCATCAGCTCCAAGCCGAAACAGCTGACATAACAAAAGAGATTCTAGATAAAGAAGCCCTATATCAGCAAAACTATCACAAGTCATGTCTAGCTGAGGAAGAAAACTGGAGACTTAAGTCTCGCAGTCTTTGGCTTAAAGCAGGGGACAGGAACTCTTCCTTCTTTCACAAACAAGCTCATGCAAGGAAATGTACCAATTCCATTTCCGAAATCAAAGATGGTACCATCATTCACAAGGATAATGCAAACATCAAAAAAGCAGCTTCTCTTCATTTTAAAAGCCTGTATAGCGAAGATATAAATCTGGATCAAAATTCAGAGATGATGGACGGGATCCCCTCCCTGATTTCTGCTGAAATGAATCACCTCCTTGAAGCTAAAGTAACCAAGAATGAAGTCAAGGTTTCCTTATTTGCCATGAACCCACATTGTGTAAAAGGATCTTTACAAAATGGTTCTAAAATCCCAAGTTTGCCAGAAAATCGAAGGAAGCATGAACTCTGCTTTTCTTGCTCTCATCCCCAAAGAGAAGGGAGCCAACTCCTTCAACAGGTTTCATCCGATTTCGCTTTGTAATATAGGTTACAAACTGATCACCAAAGTCATCACTAATAAACTGAAGTCTATCCTCCCCAAAATCATTTAGGAAAGCCAAGGAGGTTTCATTCAAGGTAGACAGATTGTAGACAACTTCATTCTAGTTCAGAAGGCAATCCATTCAAGCCTGAGTCGCAATGAAAAAGGTATGGTTGTCAAACTCGATTTAGAAAATGCTTTTGATAGAGTTAGGCATAGTTTTCTGCTGAAAGTCTTACATAAGCTTGGATTTGGTGAGAATTTTATAAATTATATTCGAGCTTGCATCTCGGAGCCTTGGATTGCCACATTAATAAATGGAAGAGCTGCCAATTTTTTCAAAGCCACGAGAGGGTTCAGGCAGGGGTGCCCTCTCTCACCTCTTTTATTTGTTCTTCAAGCCTCTGTCCTCAGTTTTTACCTAGACAAAAAAAGAGCAGATCAGGATATTGCTGGGCTCTGTATTGCAAGAGGTGTGAAAACCATTAATCATGCCCTCTTCACGGATGACTCATTGCTATTGGGAGCATCTTCTGGGCTTATTGCCTCCAGATTTAAAAGAGCTTTGGATGAGTATTTTTTGGGGAAGCAGTCTAAACAAAGGAAAATGCCATATCTATTGTTGGAACACCACTTCCAGCTTGCTTAACTCCATTTCCAGAACCTTTGGTTTTGCAGCATCCTCAAATTGGACTTCCTTCAAGTATTTTGGCCTCCTGGTTTTTCTCAAAAAAACTTACAGTAGAGATTGGCTCCCCCAATTGGAGAAATTCAAGAACAAGCTGCTTGCCTGGGGTTATTCCTGGCTTAACATTGCTGGTAAGTTTGTCCTCATTAAATCTGTTCTTTCTAGCCTTCCCTTGTTTCAGTTTTCTGTCCTTCTCGCTCCCATTGGTATTCTCAGGAGACCATTCGAAAATTATTTTGGAAGGGGGGTAAGAAGAATGAGTAAAAGATTTTGCTGGTCAACTGGGAATGTATCTCCAAACCACTGATGGAAGGAAGCCTGAATTTCAAGAATCTTGGCTACCATAATGTAGCAATGGGAGCTAAATTAATCTGCAGAATTATTACCCCTAAACTTGGCTGGGCGCAGTTAGCTCTTTGGAAAAAATACTTCAAAGGCCAGCGTTCTCGCTACCTAGATCACCCTAAGATGCACCCAAATACGCCCTTTCTGAAGATTTACAGTAAAGCCTGCTTTCTCATCAAAGATCATGCCTTCTGGATCCCTGGTAATGGAAAAAGGATCAACCTCTGGACAGATAAAATTTTGAATAATGAGCCACTGGGAGGCCGTTCACTCCAAACGCTGCGCATATGGATGAATGAGGCTGGAATCCAAACTCTGTGGGACATTTCAGTGTGGCAGAACTCACGTTGGGCTGGATGGAATCTTCAAACACCCCCAGAATTATCTATGGAGTGCGAGATTCTGATTTCCAAACTCCACGACCTGTCTCCATCATTGGCTCAAAAAAGGGATACAAGAGGATGGGGTACGCAGACTAGTGGATACACTATTGCTCAAGGTTATGCCAAGCTGTGTGAGCGCCCCCATGTGGCCACAAACCCTGAGCCTTGGAAAGGGATAT
This sequence comes from Pinus tabuliformis, assembly GCA_031772625.1. Lineage (NCBI taxonomy): Eukaryota > Viridiplantae > Streptophyta > Pinopsida > Pinales > Pinaceae > Pinus > Pinus tabuliformis. Next base: position 754,044,898 of record CM062804.1, read on the forward strand.
GGCATTATCCCACCTTGCCTAAAATCGACTTCTTCAACTGGTTGCTATGTCACTCCAAATCTTGACAGATGATAATCTCCAGAAATGTGGTTTTCACGGTCCTTCAAGGTGCAGCCTTTGTAAGGTAAACCAGGAAAGTGTAATTCATCTGATGCTTGAATGCACCTTTACTTTGCAGATTTGGACAGAATTGTTGGGAACTCTGAGTTCCAGCATCGTGTTACCTTCCTCCATCCCCGATATTTTTACTAAATGACTTCAAAGGTATCTCGGGACCCCTCCAAAAAACAAAATTATCAGAGCTCCTTCGACTGCTCTCCCTAAAATAATCTGTTGGCAGGTTTGGCTTGAGAGAAATAAAAGGATTTTTAGAAGCTACAAACAGGAGGCCAAGCTTGTGGCAGTTAAGATTAAAAGCCAGCTTAAAGAGAGTCTGAGAGAAATTAAAGATGATTTAAATCTCAGCCAGCAAGATATAAATTGGGGCTCCTCTCTCGAACTTCAGTTCCAAAATAGTGCAAATAGTATCTCCCTCCCCAAAGATTGGCAAATAAGACTTTCAGCAAATGACTTCAAGGATTGGGCCACAAATCAGCAGAGATTCTCCCTCTTTTTTGATGGGACTGCAAAGGCCAATCCTGGAAGAGCTGACACTAGAGGCGTCATCTTGAATCCCGATGGCATAAGGATACACGGTTTTGCCTGGGGCCTGGGCATAGCTTCTAGCATTCAAGCTGAGGCTTTGGCTCTTTTCCAAGGTCTCAAGATTATGAAAATGCTGAACATCAGGGAGGAAAATGTTATTGGGGACTCCCAGGTTATCATTAACATTATGGTGACACATTCTAAGCCAACGGATCTAAGGCTTGCAAGGCTGATTTTCAGAGTAAAAGATCTTAGAGACTCTTTCCAGAAGTTGAATTTCTATCATGTGTTGAGAGCTAATAATAAGGAGGCGGACATCGAAGCCAACAAAGCAGCCCTCCTTACAGCTGGAGCCTTACTCAGAGGAGGACAAGAATCATGGGAATCAATTCCTTAATTTAGATAGCTGTCATGTTTTATTGCCTTTTGTTAAATCAGTTTGTATGTATCCATAAAGTTGGGAAAATCTCTGAAATAGACTACATAGTAGCAGTCAAAAAGAGATGTGAGCTAAGCATAAATGCCATGGCCTTGCATGGTTGTGCGAGACTTGTGAAATTAGACTCACCTTTTGTAATCCACTTTTTGGCATTAAGGCCAAGTATCTAGTATATCCTCTATCCGTTTCTATTAAAAAAAACAACATACTTCATTCCTTTCATCAATTTCAATGATAAAGTTAGATAGATGTGGTACTCATTATGTGACTCTGTATGATGGTAGATTGCCATAGGACTTTATTTTGAGTGAGATAATTTTATTATTTTTCCATTTACATTTCAATTATGATTTATTTTTTAATGTATGGTATAGTTGTTTTGTGCATATGTCTTGAAAGTGAAGGTAAGCGGGCTAAAGGCCAAGTGGGTTTTAGAAAGTAGCACTCAACAATAGACCACCTCGTTATGCTTAGGATCATTATGGAGGAATGCCGCAATGATAAATCCAATCTCCTTTGTTGCTTTATGGGCTTTAGAAAGGTTTTCGATACAGTTCCTAGAAACAACCTTTGGAATAGATTAGAAGAGCTAAAGGTTCCTTTTGAGTTGAGAGATGCCGCTATAAGGTTATACGAGAATGTAATTGCCAAGTTAAAGAGCAATGAGGGGTGGTCAAAAGATATTAAGTGTAATATCGAAGTTAAACAAGGTTGCCCCCTCTCCCCTACCCTATTTGGCATTTACATCGACAAGCTAGAAGGTTGTTTAAAGGAAGCAGGATGTGTTGGCACGATCTTAGCTAGGATAGTCATCATCCTTCTTCTCTACACTGACGATATTGTTCTTCTCGCAAGGTGCCAATCTGATCTTGATAAGCAACTTATACTTCTTAAGGATTTCTGCTCTACCATCGGTATGATTGTTAACACTGACAAAAAAAAAGTTATGATTATCAAATCCAAGAAGGACACTTATGCTAATTTTATGTATGACAATAGTAACTTGGAGGAAGTGTCTTCCTACAAGTACCTAGAAATTGATATTCATCACAAGCTCAACTAGAACTATAGCATTGAGAAAAGGATTAATGGGGGATGGAAAGCTTATTTTGGTCTTGAAAATAATTGTAAAACAACAAACCTCGTAATGTGGGATAGAAAGAAGTTCCTCTTTGAAACTTTAGTCACTCCAGTTATCTTATATGGATGTGAGGTTTGGGGTTGTAGCATCTCTAGAGAATCCTGGAGAAAGATTGAGCAAATCCATAAGCGTTTTATAACATATAACCTCAAAATTAAAAGCAACACACCCTATCCTATTCTCCTTATAGAAGTGGGTCTTTCACCTATCGAGAGCCTAGCTATGACTAGGCTTCTGTTGTACAAGCACAAACTCAATAACATAGGAGATCATAGACTTCCTAAGCTAGCTTTAAATTCCAACCAAAACCACCTAAGGCTCAAACAAGGTTGGTATAAAGACACCAGGGCCTGGTTAAACCATTGGGAGATCGACGAGAATGTTGCATTGCAAAACATTAATAACATTAAAAGTATTGTTACTTCTAAGTTCAAAGGAAAAATGTGGTGTGAGAAAGATTTAGCAACTAAAAGAAAATTAAGATATTATAAGGAGGTCATCAACCCCACCCTAGAAGATCAAAAGTATCTCTCTGTTTTAACTAGCTCAAAGAAGAAAATTAATATAGTCAATATTAGAACGAACTCATGAACTCCATAGTGAAACAGGTCGTTGGGCAGTTCCTAAAACACCATGGATGTAAAGGTTCTGCCATCTCTGTGAGAATACGTAAATTGAGGATGAAAATCACTTCCTCTTAGAGTGCCCCACGTACAACCACATTAGACCCGGTTTCAAAATCTTTGTTGCAATACTCTTGTTGCAATACTGATCTTCCTAGCCTTTTACGTTGTCAAAATTACAGTGAGCTCAGGAGGCTTCTCTCCAAACTTTTTTAGCATAGGAATAAAATCTTAAATCAAACTAAATAATTCATTTCTTTAGGTCTGATAGACCAAAGTTTGGTCTCAGTGGACGTTAACCACCACCACCACCACCACCATCATCAATATAATTGTAATTTAAATAAATTTTTTTATTATTTATGTTGATTTTTTTTTTTTAATTATGAAGTTTTTGGTTATATTAACCACATTAATTTTCAAAGGCTTTTTATTTTAACTTAAGGTGGATGAGGATCTGTTGACTTTTTTATTTTTTTTAATTGAGGGCCTATATTGATTCTCAAGGGAATATGCTCAACATATGCTTAATCTTAATGCTTATCAATGATTGTAGTGCATTAAAGAGTTTGTTAGGTTGCATTGACTTTTATAAATTTAAAAATTATATTTGTGCTAGGTGGCTCCCCACCCACCAATTTCCAAGGGATTTGAGATTATTCCAATTCTAATAAGTTCCTCATTATTAATTATAACATTCATTTAAATATAGGAAAATTTTATTTAGCAAAATGGGTCATTACTTTTAATAAATTAAAAAAATCCTCACCCACCAAATTCCTAGGGATTTGAGATTTTTTGGGTTATATTTATGAAGCCTTAAGCTATATCAACCACATTAATATTTTTAATGTGGTCATACTAGTTGTTGAAGGCTTGCTATTTTCTGTTGACTCTTTTTTGTTTTCTTAATTGACCACCTAGATTGATTCTGAAGAGAATATGCTCAACATGTGCTTCGTCTTATCAATAGTGTGTTACAGAATTTGTTAGGTTACATTGACTTTTAATAAATTTAAAAATTAGATTCGTGCCACCTGGGTTCCTACCCACCAATTTCCTAATGATTTGAGATTATTCAAATTCTAATAAGTTCATATTCTAATTAGACAGAGAAATTAATTAATATGATAAATATCACCATCTTTTCCTTTATAAATATTTCCATATTCCACTTAACTACCCAAAATAACCACAATTAAAATTTAATAACATATATATATAAATAATTTATTTATTTATTTATTTATTTAATATAATAAATACTATCTTATTTTAAATGAGGAAATTAATTAATATAATAAATATCACAATTTTTTTTATAAATACTTTCATATTCCACTTAACTAACCGAAATAATCACAATTAAATCTAAATTTTATTAGAAATATATATGCTAAAAACTTTTTTTATTTAATAGAGTAAACACTATCCTATTTTACTTTGTATATACTTTAAAAATTATATAAATAAATATATATACATAATGTATATATATGAGAAAATTAGAAGTGTGTGGAGCATAAAACTTCTAATATGATGAATTAAATGTATAAATATTTTATTAAAAAGATGAATAGACAGATGATGTTGATTACAAATGGGGTTCCTGGCTTATATACTGCCATGGACACCCTTTGGGGAAAGGGCATGATCTTATGATCTTGCCCTTTCGTCTAATTTAACTGAAAATTAAATAATAAACCTAAACTAACTAATTTTTACATAACATTGCCTTCCTCTCGAAAGAATGCTTTGTCCTCAAAGCATACGTAACGATGGATGTTGATGACAAAATGCTTCATTCTCCCAAGAAGCATTTTCTTCGGTAAGTTCTTCCACTTGATCAGATATTCCAAGATGATCAAGGTCCCACACTTTAAAAGGTCTTGGATTAATCTCTCAATTTCCGTTTTTTGGTGATGTGAATATCGGTATGGCTTGATGTTGACGGGGTCTGATCTTGCCTTGACTTCTATTGTATGCTCAATTTCCCTATTAGGCGGCATCTTCATAGGTAGGTCTTGAAATACTTTTTCATGCTTCCGAATCAGATCTTGTATCTCTGGTGACTCTTCTCTGGTCATATTTGCAGATAACATTTCTAATTGGTGACATTGTACTACATAAGCAGGTGCTCCTTTTCGACTTAGCTTCATCATCTGAGATGATGATACAACTTGATTTTCTGGTGCTTCGAATCCGTGTAGTTTGTACTTTTGACCTCCCCATTTGAATTTTATAAATTGTACTTGATGGTTGGCGGCATAGGTACCTAAAGTTCGTAGCCATTGGATACCTATGACTACATCTACTCCTCCTAATGATACCGTGAAGAACGAAGAATCTAGATTAAAGTCTTGAATCTGCAAATTGACCTTATGGAATTTCCCTACCTTTTCAATCTTCTTACCATTACCTACCATCACTTTCATGTTTGGCAAGGGAAATGAAAAGATATTGAGTCTCTTTGCCATGGTTGCATCTAAAAAATTGTGTGTGCTTCCAGAGTCGATGAGAACCACTACGTTGTTCTTCTTTATGTGTCCTTTTAACTTTAAGGTCTGAGGTTGTGATATACTTGTCATGGCTGATAATGACACTTGTGGAATACTCCGGTCATCTAATTCTAGTGAGAATTCTGGGGCACCTTCTATTTCTTCTATGTCAGAACCTTCACTGTTTGAATCATTGGTTGCTTCACAATTATATAGGTTCTTTGGTTCTTTACCTTTAGCACATCTATGTTTGGGGTCCCACTTCTCACCACAGCGTTTACATTTACCCTCTTTAATCCTTTGTATCTCCACATTAGATTTTTCATCTTCACGGCGATGTGGTGGAACATATCTTGTATTATTTGAATCCACATATTGGGGTATCCTTCGTCTTGAATATGTTTTTTCTGCTTTTGACCAAAATATTGGTTCGGATTTCTTTTCGACTGTTTTTTCTTTCCGTCTTGCTACTTCTATTGATGTAATGTCATGCATCTCAAGTTCTGCTTGTAAATGGGTTTTGAGTCCTGAGATGTATGATTGAACCAGACGAGATTCTGATAACCCAGGTACTCGTGTTACTAAGGTCTCCCATTCTTGAGTGGATTCGTCCACACTTCCTTTTTGTCGTAAGTTGATGAGTTTTGAAAAAAACTCTTCTTCTCTTACACCTTGGAATCTTTTAAAGAAGGCATCTTTAAATCTTCTCCAGCTAATGACGTGTGTTGTTTTTTTCCACTACATATACCAGTTATATGCTTTTCCTTCCATTTTCATGGATGCATGCCTGAGATTTTCGTCATCGTCATTGATGTCATATATCTCAAAGTATTCTTCTGCTTTATTTATCCATGCAACATTGTTTTTTTCGTTTCCATCGAATTTAGGCATCTCGACCTTTGCCCTTCACTGGTATGTTGCTAATGGTTGAGCAAAAAAGGGGTGTTGATTGGTAAAGGTATCCCAGAGTTGCTTGTTTGTAAGGGTTGTGTTACTCACTTCTTGGTGGGGTGTCGCTGATTTTCTTGGGGATTCAACTTTTTCATGAGACTCTGTTGACTTTGTTGAGTCTGATGAGATGTGTTCTTGATTCTCTTCATTTTCTTTTAGTAGTTGTTCGGGTGTACAATTCATCTTTTTACACAGAAGTTTCAGCATTGTTAAGGCATCTTTGATGTTTACTTTTGTTTGGACATGTTGATTTTCCATCTTTATTTCTATTCGATTTGTCGTATCGTGAAGATTTTTTATTTTGTCAGCTTGCTCCCCAAGCTTGATCTGGAATTCATTTAATTTTTTACTAACCTCATCGTGGTTGCTATTTATCTTATGCTCCGCGTCCAACATTTTTTTTTTGGAAATCCGCCATTGTCATTGTTGACATTGAGCGGGTTTGCGGGGGCGTGTATTTATTTGCCAGCTAAAATATTTTTCCTCTTTTTTTTTTTAATTAGCTAAAATAAATCTTATATATATAACTTTTAATTAAATAAGTTATGTATTATATATAACAAACACACACACACACATATATATATATATGTATATTATACATAAATAAACATTATATATATATATATATATATCTAATTTCGTTATAAATATATTATATATGTATCTTTACCGCGGACAGTCACGTCTCCCTGAAATGTCCATTTGGTTTGACCCTCTTGACTGTTCAGAACTTATTGAATTTTTATTTTATTTTTTTTGCGGGGATGGTTATGCACTGCGAACGGGAAAAATTACGTGGGGGATGGTTTGAAGACTGCGGACGGAAGTTGTATGGCAGCGGCGGTTGACACTGCGGGAAGTCGCGAGGGAGACGGGATGATGGCAGTGCGGGGGCAGAATAGAGGACGGAGGCAACCACGACTCTTGCTCGGTCGATGGTTTACGTGGGCAGTGGGCAGTGGGCTCGGAAGAGAGCGGATAGGGTTTGGTGGCTTACGCAGTGGACAGAATGGTGATGTACAGTGAGTATGGCAGCGGATAGATGCTTGAACCCTGCACAGGCGAGAAGATTCGATGGCTCTGATACCAATGGAGCATAAAACTTCTGATACGATGAATTAAATGTATAAATATTTTATTAAAAAGATGAATAGACAGATGATGTTGATTACAAATGGGGTTCCTGGCTTATATACTGCCATGGACACCCTTTGGGGAAAGGGCATGATCATGATCTTATGATCGTGCCCTTTCGTCTAATTTAACTGAAAATTAAATAATAAACCTAAACTAATTAATTTTTACACAACAGTGTATTACCTTTTTGTTAGAAAAATGTATGAATCCGCACTAGTTTGATGGAATTAATAGGCTTTGCTATATATGTTTTATAAGCTTTGAGTTTGTATAAACCTTTTTGTTAGAAAAATGTATGAATCCGCACTAGTTTGATGGAATTAATAGGCTTTGCTATATATGTTTTATAAGCTTTGAGTTTGTATAAACATAGAACTGTATGATTTTATGTGAAAATGAATGATAGGTAAGATAATTGGAGTAATTATAACATTTTATAAATTATAATAATTTATCTTATATTTATTCACTAATTTGAAGAACGATGGAATTGGGAAGATTTTGTGTCGGTTTTCACAAGCTTTCAGCTTTTACTGTATGATCTGTATGAGAATGGAAGATTATGATTTCGAGGGGCTAGGATCTTAATCTAGTGTCATAAGCCTCCAACCACATGATGCAAGTCCAACTTCCAACGTCGTGGCATCTTAGTAATAAAGTTATGTTTAAAATCAATGAAGGAACGTGGCACGATGATTAGCGACGTGGTTTCCAATATAAATATGAATTAGAATAATTGAAAATTACATTACTCTAGGCCAACATGGGCACCAATAAGGGTATACAAATTAAAAAACTCGATCATGGAGTTAAAAATCGAAGGCAATTACTACATAGCCATGTGCATAAAATAAATATAATATAAGGCCTACATTGAAAGTGTACAATTAATTCACAAAAATAATAATTATATAAATCAAGGTGTCTCAAAAACATTTATTTTATTGCCCTGCAACGCAATTAGTGGAACCATTATTGTGGAAATTACCATTTTCCGTTCCCGTAGCTTGCAAGACATGTCGTCATTAGGCTTTTACCCAAATCATGATCGACCATCCTGTGAACTAATTGCGATCCTAAATAGTAAAATCAAATTAGGGCTGGAGATTTGTGCCCGAAGAAAATGAGTCTCATAAATAATTTATATATAAATATAAACCTTCCACCGCACGCAGTCTCGGCCCCTGCCCCAAGACCGCCTCCATTATCGCTCTGTATTTTACCATTCTTGGCTAGACAGAGGGAATCAGAAACAGGGATACAGTACAGTTCTCCATAAATTTTGTGTAGCATCAGCTTTTCTTTTATGGAGAAGCTATCAGTCCAGTTGCATTCTGGGGTTTGCTCTTCAGCAATAACAGCTAGGGTTTGAGTTTCAATAATAGTTAGGGTTTGAGTTTATTCATGGGAATGATAATTTGAAAGTTTAAGAGAGGGGAGTGAGAAGGCTGCATAGATTTTCAGATTTTGGATCCTGTTATTCTGTGAAGATGGCAAAAGAATTATCAGATAGTATGAAATTGTTCAAGAAAATTGTTGTAAGTTACTCCTATGTGGCCATCTGGATCTTCCTCAGCTTCACTGTCATTGTATTTAACAAATACATTCTGGACAAGAGTATGTACAATTGGCCATTCCCTATCAGTCTCACCATGATTCACATGGGCTTCTGCTCAGCACTGGCTGTTGCCATTGTAAGGGTCTTCAAGCTGGTTGAACCCATTGAAATGACCAGAGAAATGTATATTTCATCTATAATACCTATAGGAGCTCTGTATTCTTTGAGTCTCTGGTTTTCGAATTCTGCTTATGTTTTCCTCTCAGTATCGTTTATTCAAATGCTGAAAGCTCTTATGCCCGTTGCTGTGTACTCTATTGGAGTTTCCCTAAAGAAAGAAGCTTATAAAGGTGAGACCATGGCCAATATGTTGGCCATATCTGTTGGAGTTGCTATTGCAGCATATGGGGAGGCCAAGATGAATGCATGGGGTGTGATTCTCCAGTTGGGTGCAGTTGCATGTGAGGCTACCCGCTTGGTTCTCATACAAATTCTTCTGACCTCAAAAGGGATTAAGTTGAATCCCATCACATCTTTGTACTATGTTGCTCCTTGTTGCCTGGTTTTCCTCAGCATTCCCTGGGCTTTTGTAGAATACCCATTTCTGATGAACAGGGTCTCTTCCTTTGAATTGGATTACATGACATTTGGCATGAGTTCTGCTTGTGCTTTTGCTCTTAATCTTGCTGTGTTTCTTCTGATAGGAAAGACCTCGGCCTTGACGATGAATGTTGCTGGTGTTGTCAAGGACTGGCTGCTCATTGCATTTTCTTGGTCTGTAATAAAGGACGAGGTTACAGTCATAAATTTGATTGGATATGGACTGGCCTTTCTGGCTGTCTGTTATTATAATCATTTGAAGCTTCAAGCTCTCAAGGCCAATGACAGCCAGCCGAAGCATCTCAGACCTGCAGCTGAAGCTGATGACGAAGAAGAAGGCTTGATAACGAAGAATGGGAGATTGTCAAACAGAGAGTCGGAACTAGTACAGAAAAATCAAACTCAAGCTTGAGTATTAAGTATTTAGATCATTAATATTGTCTTGTGATAGAGATTATAGAGATTATTATTATTATTGGATTGGCTCCTGTATCCCCAGATCTATTTGCAGGGAACACGCCAGTTATTCACAGTGAAAAAGAGTCTGACAAGATTAGTGTATAATGATGGACAGGATGGTACCAACGTAAATCTCGAGTGGGCATCTGTTCATTGATTTGTCAAGAAGCATGGCTTATAATTTGACTGCTCTAACCCTGTCACTTCTTTTATCTGTCAAATAAAGTGTTCCCTGTTTGTGTCGACTAAGGTGCTATTAAATATATTATTGTTTGCCATACAAAATTTCATCGCCCAATGCCATGATCTTGAACCCACGCTCTGATCCATACACCTCGTTTCCTCAGTTATTTTGGCTGTCTCATGAGTTATTCCAGAAGGTCAACATGTGTAAGATGAGGATTATAATAATTTACTGTGCAATTTACTGAGTTATGTATAATAATAAAAATATTATTTATTTGTTAATATAAAATATTAGATGTTTATAAAAAAAAATTTGGAATTAATTGAATTTATTTAGATGGTTAGAAAGAATTACTGGACTATCAGAAAATGATATGTTTTCATTAATGGTTTTGAATTTTATTATTGATAAGTTTTGATGTAATGATTTTGAATTTTATTATTGATAAGTTTTGATGTAATGGTTTTGAGTTTTATTATTGAGAATGAATAATTCTTCAAAAATGAGAACATATATATTTTTTATATAAAATATAAAAAATTCATATCAAAATATATTAATTTGTTTTTATATCATTTTATTGGTTAAAAATAAATCTTATTTTAAATAAACAATTATTAAATTTAAAATTTGAAAAAAAAAATCAAATTAAAAAAATGAAAAAAGAAATCATAATTAATATAAAAAGTTTTATTCTAAAATTCATAATTTAGGAAAGGTTTATTCTATAAAATTCTGTAAATCAATCATATATGTGATATAAGCTATCTCTAATACTTCTTATATGAATTATATATGAATTATACAGTATAAAAATTTAGTAAAAATTAGTATGGAATGAATGAATATGTTTAACTATTATAATTATGTTAATAGTTAATTTATAATTGATAATTATTTATATGAATTTTTTTTAAAATAAATGATTTAATTATGTTTAATTATTATAAAAATGTTAATAACTAATTTATAATTAATAACTAATTTACAATTAATAACTATAAATTTATTTATTTTTAATGATTTTTTTTTTTCACTTTTAAGATAGATGGTTTAATCCTACTGATATGAACATGTGTTATAATTATGTTAGTAACTAATTTAGAATTGATAATCATTTATATAAATTTGTTTAAAATAAAAAATAAATTTTTTGGTTTTTTTTTTTTTTTTTAAATAAATAATTTAATTATATTTAATTATTATAATCACTTTAATAACTAATTTATAATTAATAATTATGAATTTGTTTTTAAAAAAATAAATTTTTTCCCCTTATAGATAATTTAATTTCTTTTATAATTTTTTAAGAAAAAAATATTTTAATTACCTTTTAATAAATAACGCACTGTGTACACCTCTTCATATTAAATTTAGTGTACACCTCCTTATATTAAATTTAACTTATTTTTTATTTTATTTTTGAGTACTTTTACATCTAACTGTAATAAATTTAACTATTCATTATATATTCTCTAACTTCTCTAACAAAAATTAAAATATAATATAAAACTTTTAACTATAATATAAAACTTATATATTACATGGCATATTTTTACGTGGTATACCAGAACCAGAAAAGTGAGTATTCACTTATGATATAAAATATTTTTTAAAAAACAAACGCATACATAAGAATACGATGATTCAATAAGTGATGCATTTTACTTTCACTTATTTCTTAAATATATATGACCATAAATACAGTGATTCAATTAGCAATACATTTTACCTTCTACTCCTCTCTAAAGTATATAGGACTACTATTTCGCTTTTCCCCCTTCTACTCCTCTCTAAAGTATATACGACTACTATTTCGCTTTTCCCTTGGATTTCCATTCAAATTAAACCTGAGTAAGGATTATTAAAGAGTATTTGCACATTAACGTGTAAAAAAAATGCCCGCGTTAAACTGAAGGGAGTGATATATTTAATAAGATACTGGTTCAAAATTTTGTTAAAGACAATAAATTTGAACATATGTTTAATAAGATATTGGTTGAAAATAAATTTTAACAGTTTTTTTAGGTTGTGGTTGACTGATATCCTGGTCAACGGATCCCAAAGGGAATCTAGCCTCACAGCTCACTAGTTAGGCCTGACCCTAAGGGCTGCAGGGAGAATGGACCCTGTGACCTCATGGCGAGGCACTAATTTTGACCAACTGAGCTAACCCTTGAGGTTTAAATCTGAACAGTGTTATAAAGATAAATTTAACAATTAAAAAAAAAAAAACTAATCTAATAAGATACTGGTTCAAAATTTTGTTAAAGATAATAAATTTTAACAATGTTATAAGGATAAATTTCACAATAATAATAATAATAATAATAAGTGTAATTAAACTAGATATCATAGTTAAAGGTGAGTTAATCTTCCTACGAAAGTGGCTTTTGAAATAGCCAGTTGCTTCGATTACTCTTCAATTAAGTTTATTGTAGAAGTTGGTTTTTAAAGCTAATCATCTAGATGTTTGTTGATGTATTATAAAACACAACAATAATTTTTGGTTAAGCTAAAGTTTTAATAATGCATGATCAGGCAGGTAATGAAAACCCATGGTTATAAACTGGATATCATAGTTAAAGGTGAGTTAATCTTCCTACAAAAGTGGCTTTTGAAATAGCATGTTGCTTCGATTACTCTTCAATTAGGTTTATTAGAGAAATTGGTTTTTAAAGCTAATCATCTAGATGTTTGCTGATGTATTATAAAATGCAACAATAATTTGCGGTTAAGTTTAATTTTTAATAATGCATGATCAGGTAGGTAATGAAAACTCGTTGTTATAGTTTAATATTATAGTTGAGCTCAAATTTTTGTGGTTAAGCTTAAGTCTTAATAATGCATGATCAGGCAGGTAATGAAAACCCATGGTTATAGTTTAACATTATAGTTGAGCTCAAATTTAAATCTGCGTCAATTTTATTGTGGTCTTCCTATTATGGTGGCATGTGTTCATGGCCTTTTTTTGGGCCGATCTTCATTTAATAGAGAAGTTCATGAAGAATATTTTCATCCTTGAGAAATTGTGAGGAATTGTGAAGGTTGAAAATGGTATTGTTGTGTTCAAATCTCATGTTAGTACATCATTTGATGGATGAGCAGAGCATTTTAAAGAACTTTGAGGGGATGGTCTTTGGATTTATATTATTTAAACTTAAAGAATTGAGTTATATACCTTTTCAATCCAGTGTATAAGGGGCCAATGGACAAGATATTTTGGTTTGAAGATTCAGTCATATACTTTTCAACTAATGCATATGGAAGAGGGGAGGGGCTATCTAGACGATTTGGACTTCCAAAATCCTATGCACCATTTTGTTGATCAAGATTCTTCCATACTATCTTCTAGAAAGCTTATGAAATCAAGTGGGAATGAATGTATGCAAACTTTGGTCATGAGGACCAAAGAATAGGGAAATGGAGAAAAGAGAAAATTCAAGCCTTGGTTTCTCATCTTTCAAATCTTAGGTTAATTTGTGTTGTCCATTTGATTTGTATACTCCATTTGGTTTTACATTGGAGCATGGTTTTTTATGATAACTTTAAGGAGAACTCACTAATGAGATTTAAACATGGGTGGGTTGGGATTAATTAAGTATATATATTCATGATGTGTTTATACGGTTGGAATAAGGCTTGAGAATTCCTAATAACTCTAGTTGCTATCACTAAGGTATAAGAATATCTTGTTCTAAGGAATCAAGATATTTCTTTGCTCATAAATACACATGCATTTTAGAGATAGGAGAGAAACTTTGGAAGGGTAAGGAAATGGAATATTGTTCAAAAAGAAACGAACCATCTTCCTTATATTATTAAACATTTTGTATAGAATGCTATCTGCATGTATAGTTGATCACTCACAGTGTGGGTAGCCAAGGAGTTTTGATGTCAGTTCAGACACAAACATTATTATAGAAAACTATTCCTTCTCCTCTTGGTCAACATTATAGGAGATTTTAATATTTGTAAGGAACATTTAATACACTACAAGAAAATATTCCAAGAATAAAAAAAATGCATTATATAAGTTCCTAAGCGATTTTCTTTTGAGTTCACATACAATATAGTTTTTAAGGAGCTACCCATGAGAGTTTCCTCATATAGGAATCTTATAGTTTCTACTAGAAGATGCATGGTTTCCCTCTCCACAATGTGAAGGATTCAACATTTTTATGCACCATTATTTGCATATTCTCCATGGAGAGGGCTTGTTACTTTAGGCCCCCTCCCTCTCCATCATGGGGATGGTGAGTTTCTTCCTCTCTATGCTAGATAGGGCATGTGTTTCCATGTCATAAATGTCTTCATACCGGAAAGGGTGGAACCTTTCAAGTTTTCACCTTCTCTATCATGATAAGGGTACACTCTTTCATATAGCATTTCCCTCTCCATGATGAAGAGGGAATGCTATGTTAAAGAAATCATTCTTGTGGAAGATAGTGGATTGCTATAAGGTTGTGTTTGAAATTGTACATAGTCACATGATCATAGGATAACAACAAACTCAAAATGACAATACATGGAAAGGTTGGGTACACTCTTTCATATAGCATTTCCCTCTCCATGATGAAGAGGGAAGGCCATGTTAAAGAAATCATTCTTGTGGAAGATAGTGGATTGCTATAAGGTTGTGTTTGAAATTGTACATAGTCACATGATCATAGGATAACAACAAACTCAAAAATGACAATACATGGAAAAACCTTTGAAAGGGAAACATCCATAGAACAAAGGGACAAGCTCAATTATAAACAAACGATGATTTATATGGAATCTACTCTTCTATTTTCAATTTACTAAGCCACTACTCAATTAGTTGTCCTAAAATAGAAATATTCTCCAAGTTAAACCTACTTAAACATGGGATGCATCTACATTCAAGCATAGATAAATTAAGATAAACTTGAAATTAATAAGTCCAATGCTTATGGATAATTACAAACATATTTATTATGCAATTTTTTTGTATTGGATGCGCACAAATGATTAATAATGCACACAATTATGTACCAACACCCCATCCTAACATTGATTTAGATTTGAGAAGAAGGAAGGAGGATTTACATGCTACCCACCTATAAATACGACTTTTTTCACCCTAACAAGGATTGAAAATGAAGGAATTTGGATTTAGTGAATGGCTTGGCGAAAACATTTATAACTTGATCTTTGAATGACAAAATTGCAATTAAATAACTTTGTAGAAGAAAGAGTGATTGCATGCTACTTTTGATGGATAGGGCTCGAATGAAGGTTGAATGATTTAGATTGGACCATTATAATATTTTTCATCTATATCGATGCTCTTAAAGGTGAAAAATTGGAGGAACAAGTTTATAGGGTCAATTTTACCCATAATCCAAATTGAAAATTGGGGAGGGAAAACTTCCAAATCCATTTTGAGGCTTTAAATGGTATTTTTGTGGTCCCATACTTATCATGGACCAAGATTTCATATTCTACACACCAATACATTTCCAAAGACACAAGAATCACCAAAATCGAATCTTGTATGAGAAAGTCATGCCCCCCTACAAGTTGACCTACTATGTTTGATCACCGTGGTTTGAAAGGATGCCACAACATCCTTTGTTACTCATGTCAAAGGGCTAGCCACCTGGGGATTATCAAGAAGGATCTAAAAGGGTAAAATTTATAAGCCTAGTTAAGAGTTTAAGGAGTCAAACTTGAACTTATTTGGCTATCAAGCTATGTTATAAATGAGCCACTAAGAGGGAAAGGGATTCCATTCATTTCAATTGTATCTTGTTCCAAACTAGAGAAACAAAAACTTGGGAGTGGGAGTGAGAGAGCTTAATAGAGGGGTTTTTGTGTTTGTAGCATCTTATTAGGCCACGGTCTTAGGAAACTCCACAAAGAGTGTCTTCTCTTTTTGTACCAGCATTATTTCAATTTTTGAGAAAGAGAGAGAACATAGTAGCCTCACATTCCAGATGTGTTTTCTCTCCTAAGAGCTTTCCCAAATGAAATTTCATGTTCATTGTGGTCGATGTCTAATTGTAATTTTATTATTATTTTCTTTCTACATTTTATCTATTACATGCATGTAAGTAGAAATAAATAATTAATAAATTGGAATATAAGGAAATTAACCCTCAGTGTTTATATTTCAATCCATTTTATCATATATATTGTAACAATTTTCTAGTTGAATATACATGGTAGTTCATGAATCATATTGGTATTATAGTAGGTTTCTTTGGGGATTTTGTGGGAAGTTGCAAGTGATCTAGGAATTAGTTAAGTAGGAAGTTGTAAAAGCCTAGCCATATCCAATGAATCTATTCATAATAACCCTCGAGATCTAGCATAGAAGAGATTTGTGTGGCTAGAAGTGCAAGTCACAGATATAAACCATAATGTGAACCTCCTCATGTCGACCCTAAACACCAATCTTGGGTTGATCAAAGAGGACATAAGTTTTAAATTAAGGGTTAGATCAAAGGGAAATTTGAGGGATTAGGAAGATCTTGAGAAGGAGTGAAAGGAAGAACTTGAAAAGGAGAAGCTTAGTTAGAGTGCCATGAACCATTCACAGTTCCTTGCCAAGATGGAAGCATTGGTGTACATCAAGTTGAATGAAGGGGAGATCAATGATTTAAAGTTAAATCAGTAGTTTTAGTAGTTAGAAATTTACATTATCATTCACCATGTAGATGCAGAACATAAAATATCATTTTCTACATTGAAGTTAGAGGTCATGCCTTAACCTGGTGGGAAATTTATACAAAGACATTTAGGGCAGAGAGTGATCCCCTAGTAACTAAGTGCAAGGAATTTAAAACCACCATAAATTCCCAACGCTATCTTATTAGGTATGTAGAGGACCAATGGATATGATGGCACTAGTTAAATTAAAGGCATGGGTAGGGTATACATGAGTACGTCATTGAGTTTAAGAAGATGACCAACATGTTGGGTGTGTCTCATAAGAGCCAATATGTACTCGTTAAGTATCTAGGGGTTATACATAGCCATATTTGAAAGTAGGTGATTTTTTCAAGCCAAGAACAATGGATGAGGCTTATGTATGTGCACCATATGCTAAAAGAAATGGAAATTAAGTGGTTTGAAACAAAAAGAGCACCAAGAAGCTTCCAAGGAATGGAAGAAGAAGTGGAAATGGGAAAAGTATAAGAAGACAATAACCATTGCATATTAGTTCAAGGATCCTAGTAGTCATTTTAATCACTAGAACATTAATAGCCACATAAATAAGTGTTGGAAATTGAATCAATAGTTGAACTTGAAGCATGAGAAGAATATTGGGAACAAAAATAATACTATGCCATAGATTCAAGAAATAAAGTGGAAAGTAGCTCTAACATGGACAAGAAGATTGTCTATACCTTAGTGTAGAAGGAGATGAATTTGAGTTTCCTTTATCATCAAGAAGAGAAGGACATGGCCAAGATTTTCCACATTAAGATGTAGGTTAAGAAGACTAGGATTGATGCCTTGTTCAACTCAAGCTCACAAACTAATCTCATAGAAGTATATTTAGTCAACAAACTTGGATTGGAGGTTTGAAATCATCCTACCCCATATCCATTGGGATGAGTAAATAAGGATGAAGAAATTATGGTGACAAAATAGAGTAGGATAAAATTTCATGTTAGTTTTAATCTTATTGATGGAGTAGAGATGTAGTTCCACTTGATGTATGTAGAGTTGTGTTTGGAAGTCCCTATATGTACATTTGGGATGCACTATTTGTGCCAAGAGCCAACTAGTAATTCCTCATCAAGGATGGGAAATCATTAATCAACAATGCCCACAAAGGCGAGTCTAAGATTTAACTGGCCAGAGCCAACCAAGACAAAAAATTGATCAATTATAGAAATAAATATGTTTCACTATTTTTAAGAGAAAATAAATCTAGTGACAAGTCAATAAGGGAACATGCATCCCTAGAGGGGTGTACTAAAGAACAAAAAATACAATATAAACGGTTTCTACGGGTATACAAGGGAGTTTTCTAGGAGCCTAAACAGATACCACTCAAGAGGGAAGTGGAGCATCAGACCCAATTATTGTTGGATTCTCCACTTCCAAATAATGGACCATACAAATAGTCCACTTTTTACGCAAATGAAGTGGGGAAGAAATTACACCAACTACTATAATAGGGTGTGATTCAACCAAGTACCTCATCGTGTGGGTCACCCATCATAATTGTGCCAAAGAAGGATGGTGCTTAATGGATGTGCATTGATTATAGCGAATTAAACAAAATTACACTCAAGAATAACTACTCTCTACTTGGGATTGTTGATATGTTATATTCGCATCAATAAGTGAAACATTTCACTAATATGGATTTAAAATTATGATATCACCAGGTTCGAGTCAAAGAAGAAGAAACCTAGAAGATTTCCTTCAAAACTAGACAAAGGTTATATAAGTGTTCCATCTTGCCATTTGGTCTAACTTTCCACCATCTATGTTTGTAAGATTAATGAATGATGTATTGCACCCTTCTTTGGATTCATTTTTTATTGTTTTTTTGGATTATTATTTTATAGTGCTCCCTAGGAGGAGCACATATCATACTTGATGCATGTGCTAGATACTTTGAAGAAGCACAAACTACTAAAAGGTCTCAAGAAATGTGAGTTTACACAATAGTCTTTGGTGTATTTAGGTGTTGATGGTGCTGGACCCGCCAACATTTAGGGTATCTGTAACAGTACAAAGTAAATGTAAAGTTAATTTCCTAATTAAAATCATAATCAAACAAATAAGCACATACCTATATTACCTGTGATTGATGTCTGCCAGATGACAACAAGGTTTTGGGGACGACTCTCCACCCAACCATAGGCTCAATTGTGCAAGGATTTGCTAGAACTGGCCACCCCCGAGCCCTCAATCAATGTACTACTGCCAGTGACTCCTAATTCTTAGAACACCATTCTCTCAAGAGAATAAAAGATAGAAACTTGGAAAGATGGAATTCAGGAATGCCTCTCATCTTCCTCACTATCTATTAAATAGAACAAACATTGGAAGGGGAACCACATGCACACACTCCAAGTGTCTACATGCAACTTTCTTTTGATTTTTAGCTTTCTTGTTTTATTTCTTTACTTTTCTTTTGATTTTTAGCTTTATTGTTTTATTTTCTTCTTTTTGATAGTTTTCTTGTTTTATTTCTATTTATTCTTATTTAGAGCTTTAGTAAGCTTATTAATATTTTTATTTTTATTATTTTTATTTATTTTCTTGTATATACTTTTAATATAATTTATTATTTAACATTTATGATTTATTATTTATATTATTTATATTATTAATTATTATTTTTGTATTATTTATTATTTTATTTACTTCATGTTGCCAACACCTCTATTGAACTAGTATAACCAACAGGCATCGAAAGTCCCCAACACCCAGGGAAATCTCAAGGAATCTCTATCCTTTTTCCCACTTTCGGCACCAGGCATAAGCCTGACCCGGTCTGTATCCTAGTCCAAGGCTGGCCCCAGGGCTCGTGCCTAACTCAGACCTTATCTGCCCCAAGGCAGGCATCCGGTACAGTACTCAATGACTCCAGTCATCTCGTAAGGCTGGCCCACTCCCTCCACAACTACTAAGGTGCACAACCCCAGGCATCGAAGTCCTTTACATCCCTTCTAGACTTTGACATCCCAATCTAATAACAGGCACCTAGCCTACAACATCAGGCACTTGGCCTCCTCAAGATGGTCCCATAGCCCTTGAAGAGCTATCCATCAAGAGCTATACACAAGACAAAGGAACCACTGGCATATGTAGTGTTGATTGAGTTTTTTCCCCAGCCCATATGGTGTTACTTATTCTCCCTCGTGCATATGGGCTCGCATGAGATCATCAAATAAACCAGCCCTCTCGGCCCATTTGTGGAGTCCTGTGAATCATCACACCTCAACATGCAACCAATGCATTAACCATACCATCATAGTATCATAGAAAATAATCCACATGCCAAGTCTTGCATGTCATCATGAGAACATTCATCAATGTTAATCGCAACATTATGAATAATAACGAACTGCATGCTCATGTATGTCATAAATTTGTATGCAACTATCGCATGCTTCACCTCATGAAATACCATCATAAGTTAGATCATCAACGTATTTGCATCAAAGACATATCATGACTTCACATAATAAGTGAACCACATGTCAATAAACCTCATATTATAGCATCATAATTCCTATGCCATGTTATGCATATCATATCCATCATGAGTATTGAACATTAAATACCTATCATCAGACCTCACACCATTTGGTGTAGGAGTTCCATGCGGTATAAAGGCTCAGTTTCCAAATCCTTAAATATTTTCCTTGGCTCTAGCAGCCAGCACGAGAGAGGGATGAAATGGTGTCCTCAAAATGAAAGGGAGGTGTTCCCGGTGAGTGTGTAGTTGCAACTATGTCAAGGTTCTTCTACTACAAATGGGGGAGAAAAGTGATCCTCTAAGTGAGAGGCAATAGTACCACCCATGAAGAGACACACATGAACTAGAAGGATCCCTCTAACATTCAGCAGAATAATCCACAATCAATGCGACAGATAACCAACAAATAGGGAAAGATATTTCTAATATCCTGTAGAATATTCCAACCAACAAATAGGGAAAGATATTTCTAATATCCTGTAGAATATTCCATTAGGATGGGACAACAATAACAACCATTACAATGCATTCTCAATAAGATAAGCACTAAAATAACCGAAATAGTTCAACTATCTTAGTACATGTGAAAGAAAACATGAAATACAAACATACACAAAATAGTCTTACAAACATTCATAGTCCATGCATGAATAACGTGCTGGCCTTAAAGGCTTATATTATTAAGAAAAAGTTCCAAGACACATGTTTACAATGTACATCACTAGCCCCAATAGTGGGACATTGGATCCACTCCTTGCTCCTCAAAGAACTAGTTGATTTCTCTAATGCCTTGCGAGAGGACCCAAGGTGAAAAGTCATTTGCTCATGTAATGAGGGGATATATATAACCAAGGGGTCATGCTTCCCCTTTGTGACTCTTTGAATACCCTCATGACTGTTCAACTTCCTATGAATTTTCAACTTACATGACTCTCCATATTCATGTGTGTCCTTTGGAATTCGATTTTACAATACATTGGAATAAAATATACATGGTCCACGATAGTGAGCATATGACCTCTCATGACATGACATGACATGACACTGCTGACATGGACTGCTTGGTGATGTGGCAATGTCAAGTCACTATTGTTGTTGAGTGTTGGATGTCTTATTAGATATGCTTTATCTACACCTCTGCATGGCTTGGTGGTGTGGAGTCTTCAATGATCTTTAGTATTGGATGGTAGTTGCAAACTTGTGGCCCTTTTGATTTCTCTTGGTTGATCCACTTGTGAGTTTAGATATAAGAGATTCCTTAGGAATGTTTCCTTTCTTCTTCTCCTTGTTCATCATCTCTCCATGACTGGATAGTGTACCTATTCCTGCAATTCACTCATGAATGGATGAAATCAATTCGAAAACCCCCTAGTCTAAGATGATTCATTCTTATCCATGAACTGAGCCAAGGACAAGTCACAGACTGGGGAGGGGGGCCCAATGATTGTGTATTATGTAGTTCCAGCAGTTGGGGGGAGAGATTAGGATCTGAGACTGTATAATGCGCAGCTCAAGGAGGCTTGAAAGGACAAACTATATAGTTTCTCGAGGCAGTGGGGTTTGACTGAGGGAAAGGACACTGGCAGGAGAATCTGGAAATTTTTGGATGCCAAGGAGGCTGGGCTTCTACACATTACGCAGTTCCAATAGATAAGGGAAAATATTGATGGCTGAAGATGTGAAGTGTGTAGTTCAAGATAGACTGAGAGACACAATTGTGCCAATTCTGGAGGTCAAGATTGGGAGTTGGGCTCAGGAATTGCACAGAGTAGCATCCCTGGAGGAAAGGGGCTGGGAATTGCATAGTTCGAAGTAGAAAGGTCACAAATTAGAGGGTTGAGACTACGTAGTGCATAGTTTAGTCGGGACCCAATGAAGCTAAGTTGCTCGGTCGAGAAGATTTTCCGAAAATGGCTAAGTGTGGGATGGGTGATGAACTGTGATGAGCCTTGATTGTGATCACACTTAGCATACTTTTATGACACGATAACATAAATAATCAGAACATGTAAACAAATAATATCTCTCGATGTGACTACCTCATGAAAATATAAAACAAGTGCGACACTTGTGCGATAATGCTCAAGACTTTGTGTATGGATGCAGAAGATGTTTACATGGTTGGGACAACTCATATACACAAATACCAACCTTCGAAACCATCAAAAAAGGCTCACAAATATTGTACGATAGTCAAACATGCAAAACGATGACAGTTAACCCAACATGCAAAAGGGAATAAGGAACTGCAAGAAATATCATGAAATGAGTTCTAGTGTTTGCAACAACAATGTAAAAGACTAAGGAAGGCTCGAAAATTTGAGTGTAAGCCAAAATTTTGGAGGGTGTTGCAGCAGCTACAACAATTGGCAACAAACTAGTTGCATTCTAACTTCTCTATGTTGGTTAACTTCTTCTGTGCAGGGCCTTGGTTCTTTAGGGAGTATTGATTCATTGTGCAGATTAATTTGGCCTTCCCACTTAGCCCACGAACAGACATGGCCCCATCTATACCTTCTCAGTTGAACACAACATAAGATTCATCATAATCACAATGTTTTGAGTTGGGTAGGGTAGTGTAGCTCATGAGCTTAAGATTTTCAGAGTATAATTTTTCATCTCTGGTGTTTCTCTGCTACCATTAGGCCTAGAAAATACCTCAGTGAAGTCACGCAAGAACACAAACATTTTTCCCTTACCAGTGAGCCTAGATAGTACCCCATCAAAGTTGCTTAATTCACCTCTCTGCATTGGAATCCTTTCTCTTCTTTCACCTTTATTTATTTATTTAAAGAGAACTGTGCATAGGCACTTATTGATTTTAGGGCACAAGAGGGATCCTTACTTGTTGAGAGCATAGGAGGTTGTTCCTTCAGAAAATCATATAGAGATCCCTGATTTAGGTTTGCTCATTTATATTTTTCCCCTTCTCCATTTCTACTAGTTGTATAAGCTTAAGAACACCAAAGAAGAAATAACTGAGTATAGGCATGATGTTTCTGGACTAGACATGGGTTCATGGTTGGACCAAAACTCTCCTTACGGACAGATCATATTTTTCATCGGAACTTCATTAGCAAAAATATGCAACCAACACAAGGAAGATGGATAGAAGGCTAGCCAAATGTTGGAGTGTCACAAGCCTCTATAGAGTTTAGCCATACACATACTTAGAAGTCATGATATACTCATGCACAACACTTATTCAAATAACAGAAACCAAAACAAGATTCAAAAAAATAAACAAGCAACAAAAGAAAATACTATGTACACAATGTAGGGAAAAACCCCGGATTTTCATTAAAAATATTGTTTCAAGTCTTGGCTATTGACAGGGAGAGAGTCAATCTTCCTGTCAAGTGATTGAAGATGATATGTGTGCTAGCCAAGCTTCTCACGCACCATGAATAACCCAATCCATAAGGACTGAAACTTTATGTGTTTTCCTTTTTCCTCATGGGATTTATCCCATTTTAAGACTAAGTCACCCACATTAAAGCTATTTTTCCCTACAAACTTCTTGTCGAACCACCTCTTGATACGACACTAGTGAAGTGAAATTTTTTCTTTAGATTTCAACCTTTCTTCATGTAGGTTATGAAGAGCGTCCATCTTACGCTGAACTAACGGAGGTGGCTTGCCTCGAGATTCTTGTGATAACTGGAGAGTGGGAAAGTAGATGTTCAATGGGAGGATGGCTTCTTTTACATACACCAGGAAATAAGGGGAGGTGTTCAGGGAAGTTTTTGGCGTGACTCGTTCATCCCATAAGGCATTCACCAAAGAAGAGTACCAATTTCATTGTTCAGAGAATATGGACTTTTTGATAATGTAGATAAGGTTCTTGTTCGTGGATTCAACAGTACCATTCCACTGTGGATAATAATTAGCTGAATGTTTCAATATGATACAATTTTCCAATGCAAAATCATAGAGTCTTAAAGATGAAAATTATGTTGCACTGTTAAAAACAAGTGACATAGGAATGCCAAACTTGGAAGTGATGTTCTGTTGTAGAAAGCTAATGACTTCCTGATCATTCACCCGTTTGAAAGGAACCACTTCTGAGTGCCCTCTTTTGTCATGCGAAAAATTGAGAGGACACTATGTTGTGCTCAAGGTATTGGTGCACATCCATGTACCAATATTTTATACTTGTAGTGGGGGAGGCTTGCTCATCATTATACATCTCAATTTCCTGCTCCCATCCTCAGAGGTTTTCTTCTTCCTCTTTCACATTTACTTCTTTTACTACTAATTGGAAAAGACTATGGCCCTTGACGGTGTGAGCTAGCTTGATTTCTAGATCATACTTTTCTAACCCAGTCATCCAGTTCGCTCTCCTTTCACCCAGATCTTGTTGAACAAGCATTGATCTGACTGTTGGGTGCGAGACAAAGATAACATAATGGTTATTCAATAGATAGGGCCTAAAATGCTTTACCTCCTTGTATACTGCGGAAGCCTATTTTTCCACAATGGGGTAGTTAAGCTTTGGTCCTTGCAGACTTATGCTCATGAAGGAGATAGGCCACTCATTGTTCAATTCATGTTTTTGCATGGTACAAAAACAAGAGATGTATCAAAAGAAAAAGTGTAAAACAATAAATATTTACTGAATTCTAGGTTGTACAATGTGGGTTCTTCTACTACAGCTTGCTTGATACAGGAAAACATGTCCTTTTCCCTTTTATCCCATTTGTAGACTACGTTCTTCTTCACCATCTCCTATATTGGTTTGACAATCTGGGCATAGTCAAAGATGAACTTGCGAAGGAAGTTGATTTTCCCCAAGAAAGACTACATGGCTTTCTTATTCACTGGGAAGGGAATCTGTGTGATTTTCCTAACCATATCTGGGTCTACCTTAATCCCACCCTTAGAAATGATGTGGCCTAAGAGATTACCCTCGGACAATATAAAGATACTTTTATTGGGATTTAAGAATATCCCATACTTGCGACATCACTCAAAAATATTCTTCAAGTGGCGTAGGTGGTCTAACCTCTATTTGGAGAATATTGTTACATCATCAAGATAGACCACTATGCTATGCCCAATGAGTTCATAGAAATCAATTTCCATAGCACGTTGGAATGTTTTACCAGCATTGATTAGCCCAAATGGAATTCGTCAGTATGTGAATGTGCCCCACTTCATTTTGAACACGGTTTTGAGTCTGTCAGGCTCTGAAACTAGAAATTGATTATATATAGAATATCCATCTAATCAAGAAAAAATTTTAGACCCCAATACTATTTGTAATATTTATTCCATGGACAACACGGGGTAGTTTTCTTTGTTTGAGGCATGGTTGAGATTCTAGAAATCTACACACAGGCAGATATCCCCAAACTTCCTCCTTAAAGGGACCAAATTTGACACCCACGTTGAGTGTCGCACATTGAGTGGTTTCTTCCCTATCGAGGGTTATGTAGCATATTGCTTCTTAAACTTGGTTAAGGGTTTACCTTAAGAAAATTTATTTAATTATGATTATTTATTAGAGTACCCTTCTAGGGTTCCTAGTCTCCAGCTTCATTTTGGTTACAATAAATTCTTTTATCATAATTTTTTTGTTGTTTAGCCAACAAGGCTTGGGTTCCATGAGTTTATGCTTCAAACAATAACTTATAGCTCGGTTGTGATTATCCGCTGGGGTTTGATAATATGTAATCCTTACATGATTTTTACCATACCCAGAAGGGGATTTTACTTTGAGCGCTTATTGACACTTATACGGTTTGTAATGCAGTTTCTTTCCAGTTTGTATTATGGAAATTGATTATACACATTTTTTTCTTCTTGTTTATGGGTTTGCGTAGCTATTATTATGGTTGGCGATAGACTACCTTTCTATTTGGTTATTCAAGTCCCTTTTCATCGAGTTCGTAAATAGATTAATTGTTTATCTTGTTAGATTTACAACCCATTCTGGGACCTATACATTACAGCTTACCCCATCCTGTAAACCCAGAACCATAACCACCTCTTAGTTGTCTTTCTGTGACTAGCTTGAAGGGTAAATCTGGAAATCCCAATTCCAATATTTTCTTCTTCAAGTTAAATTATTCTTTGTTGCTGTGGAAATTTTGGTGTGATTCTGATGTTTTGTTATAAAATTCCTTATATGGATTAATTAAATATGACAGAGCCCTCTACATTACTTCTTTGTCTTGAATTAATGTGTTAATTCAGTTCTTTTCCTTTCCAGGACTCTGTAGTTCTTTAAAATAGTTAAATTCTTTAAAACAACTCTTCTTATTTTCACCTTTGAGTATAACTTATTAATCTGACATAGGGTTTCCTGGTGCATGAATACCGAAAGGAAATATTGAATTAACAGTGAGTTCTTTTCAATGTATAGATTCTAAATAAATTATTTTTCTAATAGAAATGTTGATTCTCTCATTATAGAGTCGAGTCATAACTCATATAATCATTTACTACCAATTTTGTTCAAGTTGTTCTATGTTTAACAGTTCTATCATTAATAAATAGATATGGACGCCCTTTTGGTTTCACACATACATCGCATTCATATATATTCTTGATACTGAGCTAATCATGTACATCACTACTCAAATTATTGTCTTAACATTATTCTATGAAAGGAAATATTTAAGTTCATTCAGACACTTATCTGTTAGCCGAGTTCTCAAATTTACAAGCAGGACCTCTCCACCCATCCAATGAGGAATTGACTATCACGTCTAGTTCCTCCTCCCGTGCTTCTTAATTCTAGAACAATTATCTTAAGGAGCAATTCACAGTTCACTAGCATCAATATTCTTTTTAGCTTCGCCTAGAATTTCTTCTTTATCTACAAACCAAGTCTGAGATTTTGAGTTTCCACTGGCTCTAGTCTAGCTCAGGATTACTCCTTGGGCAATGTCCTACCCAATTATGTTTCCTCTCCTTTCTCTCTCTCTCCCTGAGTCCTTCCATTCTCGGGAGATAAAAGGGAGGCACAATTTCCCTTAACTGTTAACTCACTAGTAAATAAGAATTACTCGAGTCTTATCTCTAAATTGTAAACTCAACATAGGAAAAGAATAATTCCCTAATAATTAAATTTATTCCAGGTTCAACATTATTGTTTTCATAATTTACTAAGTTCACAAAAGCCTTAATTCAACAATGTCTTATTTTATGTAATATAATTTAATGTGATAATGTCTTATTTTATATGATATAATTTAATGTGAAATATCTTCTTAACTAAATGATAAAACACCATTTTATACCATATAATTTAATGTAACAATATTTTATTTTATATAATATAACTTAATGTGATAATGTCTTATTTTATATAATATAATTTAAAGTGAAATATCTTCCTAACTAAACTGTAAAACACCATTTTATACAATATAATTTAATGTAACACTATTTTATTTTATATAATATAATTTAATGTGATAATGTTTTATTTTATATAATATAATTTAATGTGAAATATCTTCTTAATCCTAAAACACCATTTTATACAATATAATTTAATGTAACAATGTCTTATTTTATACCATATAATTAATGTCTTATTTTATATAATATAATTTAATGTGGAAATATCTTTCCAAACTAAAGTGTTAAACACTTCTGGAGTTAATTATTTTATATAATTTCTATCAATATTTTATAAATATATTGTTTATAAATATGTCGACGTATCTCAATTTTTATTTATTAATATTTTTATATTTATAAATATATTAACCTATCTCAATTTTTATCTTTACATAATTCGTTAACAAATATTAGAATGAATTAGAACATATGAGTATGAGTTCAAATGATATGTTTTTCTACATTTATACGTCATTTGTGTGAGTCATAATCAAATTTCAATA
Organism: Pinus tabuliformis; assembly: GCA_031772625.1. Taxonomy (NCBI): domain Eukaryota; kingdom Viridiplantae; phylum Streptophyta; class Pinopsida; order Pinales; family Pinaceae; genus Pinus; species Pinus tabuliformis. Next base: position 754,073,193 of record CM062804.1, read on the forward strand.
AGTCATATTTAAATTTGAATTTGATGACATACGTTAACTTTGCTTTCAAGAAGAAAAAATGTCACGAATGAAATGTGAAGGAATTGAGGGGAAGTTCGTTTGCATACACCTTTATGATTGTAACATATATCAGTGGATCATTTTAAGGTTATCATTTGGTTTTATTTTTTGTGGTTAAAATTTATTAACATTATTAGTACAAGGCTTTATTATCGTTTTAGTTGGGTTTAGTTTTTAGTAATGAAATCTTAGTGAATACGATATTTTATGGTCTAATAGTAATTTTTAAGTTTTTTTTTTCATATCTCTGTGTATCTTATATTTTTCTTGTGTGGCTTTTTCATATGGATATTGAAATTTGAATTTTGAATTTTGAAATTTAAATTATAATTTATGATTTTTTTTTAAATTTTTCATAGTTATTATTATTTGATTTGCTTTATATTTAAGATGGTTAGTTTTTTATTTATGCCATTAAATTTTATTTAAGATTGTTGGTTTAAGTTGCCTTATACTATTTAAATTTTCTTTAAATTATTGTAGTTAGTATTATTTAACAAATTCCAAATTGCTAGTTTAAATTGGGTTATGCCATTCATCTTAATTAATTAAAAACCCCTTTGAAGTCCCGTCAAGGTAGGCCGCAGGAGCCCAAGCCCAAGCCCAAGCGAAGGTATAGGTATGAGAAAAAAGCAGCAGCAGAGGCATTTCCAGTCTCAGTCCAAATTTCACTTGTGCTACTTAAGTGGAACCAAAATTTCAATCCTATGTTAGAATTGTTTGATTGCTTTTTTTGAGATGTTAATTTACTTTATCTCAAATTGTGGGAGTGGTTGAAACTCTATTTATACGATTAATTTCATTGTTTAGTATTGCATAGGAACATAATTCATTTAGTTCATCAATTTCAATGATAAAGTTAGAGAGATTTGGGATTCATTATGTGACTTTTTATGATGGTAGAATGCCATAGAACTCTATTTTGAGTGATGGAGTGAGATAATTTTATTATTTTATTATTTACATTTCAAATATGATTTATTTTTTAATATATGGTATAGTTGTTTTGTGCATATAATATATTTGTAAATTAAATAAAAAAATTTCTATTATTTATATTGATTTTTATTTATTTATTAAGTTTTTGGTTATATTAATAACATTAATTTTCAAAGGCTTTTTCTTTTAACTTAAGGTGGATGAGGATTTGTTGACTTTAAATTTTTTTTAATTAAGGGCCTAGATTGATTCTCAAGGGAATATGCTCAACATATTCTTAGTCTCAATGGTCATCAATGGTTGTAGTGCATTAAAGAGTTTGTTAGGTTGCATTGAATTTTATAAATTTAAAAATTATATTTGTGAGAGGTGGTTCCTCACCCACCAATTTCCGAGGGATTTGATATTATTCCAATTCTAATAAGTTCCTCCATAATAAGTTTCTCATTATTAATTATAACATTCATTTAAATATAGGAAAATTTTATTTAGCAAAAGGGTCCATTACTTTTAATAAATTAAAAAAGTTAGATTAGTGCCACATGGCTCCCTGATTTTTTGGGTTATATTTATGAAGCCTTAGGCTATGTCAACCACATTAATGTTTTTAATGTGGTTGTACTAGTTGCTAAAGGCTTCCTATTTCCCGTTAACTTTTTTTTTTGTTTTCTTTATTGACCATCTAGATTGATTCTAAAGGGAATATGCTCAGCATATGCTTTATTTGAATGCTTATCAATAGTGTGTTAGAGAGTTTGTTAGGTTACATTGACTTTTACTAAATTTAAAAATTAAATTCGTGCCACGTGGCTTCTTACCCACCAATTTCCTACTAATTTGAAATTATTCCAATTCTAATAAATTCATATTCTAATTAGACAAAAAAATTAATTAATATAATAAATATCATCATCTTTTATTTTTTAAATATTTTCATATTCCACTTAAATATCTCAAATAACCACAATTAAAACTACCTGAAATAACCACAATTAAAATTTAATTACATATATATATAATTAATTAATTATTTATTTAATATAATAAACACTATCTTATTTTAGATGAGGAAATTAATTAATATAATAAATATCACAATCTTTTCTTTTATAAATACTTTCATATAATCACTATTAAATTTAAATTTTATTAGAAATACATAGGTTAAAAACTTCTTTTATTTAATAGAGTAAACACTATCCTATTTTACTTTATATATACTTTAAAAATTATATAAATAAATATGTATAGACAATGTATATAAGTGTGTTACCTTTTGTTAGAAGAATATATGAATCCCCAATAACCCTGCACTAGTTTGATGGAATTAATAGGCTTTGCTATATATGTTTTATGAGCTTTGAGTTTGTATAAACATAGAACTGTATGATTTTATGTGGAAATGAATGATAGGTAAGATAATTGGAGTAATTATAATATTTTATAAATTATAATAAATCTTATATTTATTCACTAATTTGAAGAATGATGGAATTAGGAAGATTTTGGGTCGGTTTTCACAAGCTTTCAGCTTTTACTGTATGATCTGTATGATAATGGAAGATTATGATTTCGAGGGACTAGGATCTTAATCCAGTATCAGATACAGTACAGTTCTCCATAAATTTTGTGTAGTATCAGCTTTTCTTTTATGGAGAAGCTACTAGTCCAATTGCATTCTGGGGTTTGCTCTCCAGCAATAACAGCTAGGGTTTGAGTTTCAATAATAGGTAGGGTTTGAGTTTATTCATGGGAATGATAATTTGAAAGTTTAAGAGAGGGGAGTGAGAAGGCTGCATAGATTTTCAGATTTTGGATCCTGTTATTCTGTGAGGATGGCAAAAGAATTATCAGATAGTATGAAATTGTTCAAGAAAATTGTTGTAAGCTACTCCTATGTGGCCATCTGGATCTTCCTCAACTTCACTGTCATTGTATTTAACAAATACATTCTGGACAAGAGTATGTACAATTGGCCATTCCCTATCAGTCTCACCATGATTCACATGGGCTTCTGCTCAGCACTGGCTGTTGCCATTGTAAGGGTCTTCAAGCTGGTTGAACCCATTGAAATGACCAGAGAAATGTATATTTCTGTAAAAATTCCAATTAACAGCCCAAAGATCATCAATACCGAATATTTCACAAACAGAACTTAATATGATCTATTGTTTAAGATGACATACCTTGATTAACAGCGGAAGATGTAATGGCTGCCATCTTCTTTCTTCTGACTCCTGACGGTTACTCTTCTTCTCGGAATTCGGTTTCTCTTTCTAGCCCTGTTTCTTTATGCGCTTCTTGATGGAGAAGAATGCGACTCTTGGGAGGGAGAGAGAGGACCCAATCCTTTATATATCATTTAACTCTAATCTGGTACGTCCATCATATACCAATTCAACGCTTAAGATTAATCACAGATCTAATGCTTTAATTATAGAATGATCGGGTCACATTAAGATTAGAAACTGCATAACGTTAAAAGTAGAAACAGCATTTGCAGTTTAAGATTAGAAACAACCATTTGTTGTTTCTAATAGCAGATTTCTAACATTCTCCCACTTGACCCGACTATTCATAATATTAAGTGTTGAACATCATACTATGATAAATTGCTGAGAGTTATGGCGGTTGTGCACTATTAATTCAATGCATTCCCTTCCATATACTACAATACCAGCAATCCATCAATTCATACTCATAATTTATATAAAACAGCATAATGGTCCACATAATGTCTTATATCATAATGATTAAACATAATATCTTTATAAGACTCTTTCTTGTTTAAAATTACATAAAATACGTACTACTACATTAAAACAAGAGACACATAATTGTATATCAGAAACACATAAAAGAGCTCAGAATGTCACACATCAATTATTATTAATACAACCAAGACCCATTCTTTGAACATGTTCCTTAAATTGTCTTGGTTGTAACCCTTTCGTCAAAGGGTCTGCAATCATAAGTTCTGTCCTGATGTGCATGATTGACACTCTTTGTTTCTGAACCTCATCTTTCACAACAAGATACTTCAGTTCTATATGTTTGACACCTTTAGAGTACTTGTCGTTCTTTGAGAAAAATATTGCTGCAGAGTTATCACAATAAATTTTCAGCGGCTTGCTAATGGTGTCGACAACCGCAAGTCCTGAAATAAAGTTCCGCAACCATAATGCATGAATTGTGGCTTCAAAACATGCCACAAATTCTGCCTCCATAGTGGATGAAGCAACGATAGTCTGTTTCGCACTTTTCCATGATATGGCACCTTGAGCAAACATAAACAGGTAACCAAAAGTCGATTTTCTAGTATCGATACATCCAACAAAATCTGAATCACTATATCCAATCACCTCCGCTTCATTGGATCTTCTATACATGAGCATGTAATCTTTCGTGCCTTGTAAGTACCTCAAAACTTTCTTTGCAGCTTGCCAATGTTCTCTTCCTGGATTACTTTGATACCTCCCTAACATACCGACCGCAAAGCTGATATCTGGTCTAGTACAGGTTTGAGCATACATTAGGCTACCAACAACAGATGCATATGGAATTGATTCCATTTCCTTTCGTTCAACATCATTCTTAGGACATTGCATGAGATTGAATTTATCACCTTTCTGTACAGGAACTGTTCCAGGTGAACACTTACTCATTCCAAATCTCTCTAGAATCCTTTCGACATATCCTTTCTGAGACAATCCCAATATTCCTTGTGATCGATCACGAAATATTTCTATTCCAATCACATAGGATGCCTCTCCCATATCTTTCATTTCAAAGTTCGTTGAGAGAAATTCCTTAGTCTCATGCAATATACTTAAATTATTTGCAGCAAGCAAGATGTCATCAACATAAAGGACCAGATAAATAAACTTGCTCCCACTGATCTTTTGGTATATACAGTGATCAACCGTATTTTCCTTAAAGCCAAAAGATGTAATAATGGTATTGAACTTAATATACCATTGCCGGGATGCTTGTTTAAGCCCATATATTGACTTCTTAAGTTTACACACCAATTGTTCTTTACCTTCTACAGAAAAACCCTCAGGTTGATCCATATAAACATCCTCATCAAGATCTCCATTCAGAAAGGCTGTTTTCACATCCATTTGATGCAACTCCAAATCATAATGAGCTACTAATGCCATTATTATTCTTAGTGAGTCCTTTTTCGAAACAGGAGAAAATGTCTCCTTGTAATCAACACCATCTTTCTGAGTGTAACCCTTAGCAACAAGTCTAGCTTTATACCGTTCGATATTACCACTAGAGTCGTGTTTGGTTTTAAAAACCCATTTGCATCCGACTCTTTTACAGCCATGTGGTAACTCAACGAGATCCCAAACTTCATTCTATTGCATGGATTTCAGTTCTTCTTTCATGGCATTAATCCATTCCTTTGACTCTTTACTTTCTACAGCATGTGAAAACGAAACTGGATTCTTATTGATTCCAATATCATAATCTGATTCTTGCATATAAACTACATAATCATCAGAAATAGCTGACCTACGATTTCTTTGAGGTCTTCTTAATGCTACTTGTTGTGGTTCATGCATATCAGCATTATGTAAGTCATTTCCTTCAGGAAGTACTTCTTCATTTATATGTTGTTCATTATCATCATGTTGTTCTACAACAGCTGGAACAACATTTGGAGTAATAGTAGATGGAGGAACTATTCTAGGCAATGTAACATTTACCCTTGTTTCCTTTATTTCTACTATTTCTCTTCGAGTACTCCCACTGACTTCACCATTCTCAATGAACCTTGCATTACCAGTTTCTACAATTCTTGGACTATGATTAGGACAGTAAAACACGTACCCTTTAGATTTCTCAGGGTAACCTAAAAAATACCCACTGATCGTTCGAGAATCTAATTTCTTTTCATGTGGATTATAAATTCTCGCTTCCGTTGGACAACCCCAAACATGCAGGTGTCTTAAGCTAGGTTTCCTGTTAGTCCATAACTCAAAAGGAGTCTTTTGAACAGCTTTACTAGGAACCCTATTCAACAAATAATTAGCGGTTTTGAGAGCATACGACCACAAATTCTTAGGTAGTGTAGAATCTGACATCATACTCCTAATCATATCCATTAACATCCTATTGCGCCTTTCTGCTACACCATTTTGCTGTGGTGTACCTGTCATTGTTTATTGCGCACATATGCCATGACTTTCGAGGAATTTTGCAAATGGACCTGGACACTGGCCTGACTCATTATATTTACCATAATATTCACCACCTCTATCAGACCTTATGATTTTCACCTTTTTATCTAATTGCCTCTCAACTTCCTTTACAAACGTCTCAAGGACATTCACAGATTGAGATTTTTCATGAAGCAAATAGACATAACCATAACGGGAAAAATCGTCAATAAAAGTGATGAAATACTTTTCTCCATTAAAGGCTGAAGTGTCCATAGGTCCGCAAATATCAGTGTGTATTATTTCAAGAAGCTGGCTGCTTCTAGTGGCTCCTTTCTTATTATGTTTGGTTTGTTTACCTGTAATACAATCCACACATAATTCTAGATCACTAAAGTCCAAATTTGACAAAATTTCATTACTTACTAATCTCATCATTCTTTCTTTGGATATATGACCTAGTCGTTTATGCCACAAGAAAGCAGAATTTTCATTCAACATGCTACGTTTACATCCAACATTATTTACTACATTCAACAAGGAATTCGCATAAGTGTCATTCAGTTTCAATTTATATAATCCATCAATTAGAATACCAGAACCAACATTATCAGTATTCTTATATATATCAAAACAACCAGATCCAATCATACACCTAAAACCAGAAATATCCAATTTACTTACGGAAATAAGGTTTCTAGATAATGAAGGTACATAAAGGGTATTGTATAAGTCTAATACATATCCACTTTCTATAATTAGACGATAAGTCCCAACGCCTTCAATTGAAGATTTCATTCCGTTTCCCATAAAGAGAAAACGATCTTCATTTGGATTTATGGTTCGGATCGTAAGAAATCCCTGCATATTATTGGAAACATGAGTTGTAGCACCAGTATCAAGCCACCATGTATTAATAGGAACTTCAACTAAATTTGATTCAAAACATATGAAAGATAGATAATCACCTTTCTTTTCGAACCAAGCTTTCCTTTTCGGACAGTCACTTTGATAATGTCCTTTCTTTTTACAGAAATGACATTGAACATCCTTTAGTTCCTTCTTTTCCTTATCCTGCCCATTCTTAGCAGGTACCTTTTTCTTCTTGAAATGACTTGATTTTCCTTTCTTTTCTTTACCAACTTTATTACTCACAAAACTTACTAAGTGATTCACTTGATTTTTCAAACGTCCTTCTTCCTGAACAAGTCTACTGGCCAATTCATTAACATTCCACTTATCCTTTATAGTGTTATAGTTAATCTGAAAAGGTCCATATTCAGAAGGTAGCGAGTTCAGGATGAACTGGACAAGAAAAGAATCCTCTACTGTAAGTCCCAGGGAGTTTAACCTTGCTGCAAGATTAGTCATCTCTATAATGTGCTCTTGCATAGTTCGCGACCCATCAAACTTCATGGTCGTGAGTTCTGTCATAAGAGTACCAGCGAGTGACTTATCAACTGAACGAAAATGCTCTTCCACAGACTGCATATATTCCTTAGCACTTTCTGTTTGTGGAATTGTTGACTTGATGTTGTTAGCAACAGTCATCTTAATAAACATAAGGCTCAATCTGTTACTGCGTTCCCATGCTTTATGGTGTGATTTTTCTGCCTCAGTACTTTCTTTTGTAAGAGCAGCAGGTTTATCCTCAAGGAGTGCCAAGTCGAGATCCTGAACACCTAAATGGAAATTGACTTGTTCTCTCCATTCAGAAAAATTAACACCAGTGAACAATGTAACAGATGAAGCATGTGTATTCATGGGAACTCCTGCAAATTAAAAATGAAATAACTATAAGCTCATAACTAACGCGATTCAGATGTAGACATAATAGTATAATATAGCACTCCTTTGGGTAGATACTATCCTATACTTAACATAATTAAATACCAAAACATAAGTAGGTAACAAATATGTTCAATTAAATAGAACTGACATCTTTGGATGATCAATATTTATTTAATCAAAATATCTATTAAACCTCATCATGTCAACTAGATATAGAACAAGACTTTCCTTTGGGTAAGTTCTCAGGTTCTATCATTAGTGACGCCAGTTTTAATTGGTATTATTATAACTGGCAATTTCTATCAATAATCATTATGTCACTTATGCACTAAATGATTATTCTGATTTTGACCACTTTGGTGATTAACAAAATCATAAATCTCATGTGCATAAATGATTTATAACACATACTTTATGCAAAACAATCAGTCACAGAACAATTACTTTTATGCCCAAATTTCAAACGTCAATCGAAACTGTAACTTTCCTACAGGAGTTCTACTCAACTCTGTACTAAAAATGATTGCTTTGTTAGTCTTCTTACAATGCACAAATTCGACTATCTACCAGGATTCAATAACTTATATTCACCGCATTTTAATACATTCATTCCAACATACACAGCGAACACACAATGATATGGTGAATAAATAAATTGTGAGATTCATATATGCAGGAATTCTATATCACAGGGATCCCAAATTTTATTAAGCCTTATGGATCCATCATTATATGGCATCTCTAGGTGACCTGGACGGGCATGTTCATCATTCAATGGTTGCCCTTTTTGTGAAGCATGCGTAGGAAAGAAGAACAACGAAAGGATGCTAACAGGGGTCAATAGGCGCATAGTCAAAGGACTCAGGAATATTGGCAACACTTGCTTCTTCAACTCCGTTATGCAGAATTTGCTTGCGGTGGATTTGTTTCGTGATCATTTCATGAAACCCCCACAATTTCCCGAAGGCTCAATCACATGAGTAAAGCACAGAACAGATCAATTGCAATCATAGGAAATATTCAGTTATTGATTGGTTGCTCTGATACCAAATGTAAAAATTCCAATTAACAGCCCAAAGATCATCAATACCGAATATTTCACAAACAGAACTTAATATGATCTATTGTTTAAGATGACATACCTTGATTAACAGCGGAAGATGTAATAGTTGCCATCTTCTTTCTTCTGACTCCTGACGGTTACTCTTCTTCTCGGAATTCGGTTTCTCTTTCTAGCCCTGTTTCTTTATGCACTTCTTGATGGAGAAGAATGCGACTCTTGGGAGGGAGAGAGAGGACCCAATCCTTTATATATCATTTAACTCTAATCTGGTATGTCCATCATATACCAATTCAACGCTTAAGATTAATCACAGATCTAATGCTTTAATTATAGAATGATCGGGTCACATTAAGATTAGAAACTGCATAACGTTAAAAGTAGAAACAGCATTTGCAGTTTAAGATTAGAAACAGCCATTTGCTGTTTCTAATAGCAGATTTCTAACAATTTCATCTATAATACCTATAGGAGCTCTGTATTATTTGAGTCTCTGGTTTTCGAATTCTGCTTATGTTTTCCTCTCAGTATCGTTTATTCAAATGCTGAAAGCTCTTATGCCCGTTGCTGTGTATTCTATTGGAGTTTCCCTAAAGAAAGAAGCTTATAAAGGTGAGACCATGGCCAATATGTTGGCCATATCTGTTGGAGTTGCTATTGCAGCATATGGGGAGGCCAAGATGAATGCATGGGGTGTGATTCTCGAGTTGGATGCAGTTGCATGTGAGGATACCCGCTTGGTTCTCATACAAATTCTTCTGACCTCAAAAGGGATTAAGTTGAATCTCATCACATCTTTGTACTGTGTTGCTCCTTGTTGCCTCAACATTCCCTGGGCTTTTGTGGAATACCCATTTTTGATGAACAGGGCCTCTTCCTTTGATTTGTATTACATAACATTTGGCATGAGTTCTGCTTGTGCTTTTGCTCTTAATCTTTCTGTGTTTCTTCTGATAGGAAAGACCTCGGCCTTGACGATGAATGTTGCTGGTGTTGTCAAGGACTGGCTGCTCATTGCATTTTCTTGGTCTGTAATAAAGGACGAGGTTACAGTCATAAATTTGATTGGATATGGACTGGCCTTTCTGGCTGTCTGTTACTATAATCATTTGAAGCTTCAAGCTCTCAAGGCCAATGACAGCCAGCCGAAGCATCTCAGACCTGCAGATAAGCTGATGACGAAGAAGTAGGTTTGATAACGAAGAATGGGAGATTGTCAAACAGATATTCGGAACTTGTACAGAAAAATCAAACTCAAGCTTGAGTATTAAGTATTTAGATCATTAATATTGTCTTGTGATAGAGATTATAGAGATTATTATTATTATTGGACTGGCCCCTGTATCCCCAGATCTATTTGCAGGGAACAGGCCAGTTATTCACAGTGAAAAAGAGTCTGACGAGATTTGTGTATAATGATGGACATGCTGGTACCAACGTAGATCTCAAGTGGGCATCTGTTCATTGATTTGTCAAGAAGCATGGCTTACAATTTGACTGTTCTAACCCTGTCGCTTCTTTTATTGGTCAAATAAAGTGTTCCTTGTTTGTGCTGACTAAGGTGCTATTAAATATATTATTGTTTGCCATACAAAACTTCATTGCGGAATTCCATGATTTTGAATCTATGCTCTGATCCATCCACCTTGTTTCCTCAATTATTTTGGCTGTCTTATTAGTTATTCCAGAAGGTCAACATGTGTAAGATGAGGATTATAATAATTCACTGTGCCATTTACTTAGGTTTAATAATAAATATTTATGTGTAAGATGAGGATTATAATAATTTACTGTGTCATTTATTTATTTATTTTTAATAATAAATATTTATTTATGTGTTAAAAATAAATATTTATTTATGTGTTAATATAAAACCTTAGATGTTTAGAAATATTATTTTTTGTGAAATTAATTGAATATATTTTGGATGGTTAGAATGAATGATTAGAGTTTGATATGATAAATTTTGATGTAATGGTTTTGAGTTTTTTGAATTATTGATAATGAATAATGGCTCCAGAATGAAAATATATATATTTTTATATAAAATATAAAAATATTTTCACATAAAAAAATATTAATTTATTTTTGTATCATTTTATTGGTGAAGAAAAATGAATCTTATTTTAAATAAATAATTACTAAATTAAAAATTGGAAAATAAAAATAAAAATAATAACAATAAGAAAATGTATTAAAAAAAAAATCATAATTAATAAAAGAAAAAGTTTTCCCAAAAATTCATAATCTTGTAATTTTTTTCATAAAATTATATAAATCAATCATATATGCCATATAAGCTCTCTCTAATACTTCTTACGTGAATTGGACAATATCAAAAATTAGAATGGAATGGTATTAAGATATTTAACTATTGTAATTATGTTAATAGTTAATTTACAATCGATAGTTATTCATATAAATTTGTTTAAAATAAAAATTGTTTTTTTGCTTTCAAAATAAGTGGTTTAATCATATTTAATTATTATAATGGTGTTAATAATTAATTTACAATTAATATCTATTAATATGAATATATTCTTAAAAAAAATGTTTTTTTTTTTACTTTTAAGATAAATGATTTAATCTTAATTTATAAATGTTTAGGTAATTTTTTAAATTTTTTTTAATTATCTTTTAACCCATAACACATTGTACACCTGTCACCCATTCATATTAAATTTAACATTTCATTGTACACCTATTCATATTAAATTTAACATTTCATTATATTTTATTAAAGAAAATATTTTTAAAATCTAATCATCCATATGTTACATTTCATTATATTTTATTAAAGAAAATATTTTTAAAATCTAATCATCCATATGTTTACTGATGTATTATAAAAAATACAACTGTAATTTGTGGTTAAGTGGGAATGAATGCATTTAGGTGGGAAATTATGTATTTTTTTAGTGGTGAGGGTTAATGAATTTGTGGAAAATTTAATTTTAATTATTTTTTAGTGTTAAAATTGTCCATTTAAGTGTATTAGTTCAGTTTTAGTTAGTTTAATTTCATTCCAGTTATTTATTATTGGTATTTTCAATATAATTTTATTTAACTGATATGTAATATTAAGATGAACAATTTTTTATTCCACCATTTTTTTCATTCTGCATCAGAGAATATTCCACCATTTTTTTCATTCTGCATCAGAGAATATGTTGCGTAAGACAAAAAGAAGAACCTTCAAATCACATAAGGCTCCCGAAAAAGCAGCGTCTCAATTTTTTTTTAAGAAAATATCGTCTGAGTTTGTGGATAAGAGGCCCAAGGAAAGTACAAACGAAGCTTGAATTCCACACCTGTGAAGAAAAGAAACTGCATCAATTGCACTCCTGTAGAGAGAACCCAATTCTTCAATTTCGCACCCAGCAAGACGCATTTCGCACAAGCTTAGTAATTGTAAAATTTTGAATTTTTAAAATTGAAAAAGTGGGCAAAATTGCCCATAAAAACTCATCGGAGTGGTGCAAAGTGCAAACGACGAAGCGTTGGTCAAATAACGAAGGTTCGGTCAAACAAATAAAGATTCATCGTATTTTTTTAAAGTTTCTCTGTGGCTCGTTACGGCAACATGAGCGTTAAATAAAATGTTCGATTGAATCAAGGACGTTCGGTTGCCGTCCATCATTTGACATAAAGTGAAATAATTAAATAATTATGATATTTGTGAAGTGCTTATGACGTGCCTGAGTTACTAAAATGAGCGTGGTTGAAATTTTAAAGAGCTTGCGAAAGGATTTATGAAAAATCACGAGATTACTTTAAAAGGCCAAAGTATGAGGTGTGCATTTAAAAGTGTGATGGAATTATTTTAAAAGAATTTTTTTATTCTTAAAAGCGAAAAGGGGTTGCTTTAATGCTGGTTTTAAAGGAATTTTTTCAAAAGGTTGAAACACGAGGTGTCTTTATTAAAGTTTTCCTTTAAAAGAAAAGTGTGTTCGATTTTTTTAAGCTTTGAAAACGAGATTAAAAAAAATATTATTCTAATTGGTTATGGGCATTGTGATATTTTTGTGAAATTTTTGTGAAAATGTCGTTTTAGTAGAGAATTTTTGGAAGCAAGGTTTTTGTAGAGTATTTGTAGACTCATTTGTTTGTGGAAGGCAAGTAGTAGAGACGTTTTTAATTGCAGTTAGTTGCGATGTCTACATTTTGTTTTGTTTGTTGAGTCGTAGTGAGCCAACACTCAACAAATGGGAAAATCCAAGAGGCTAAGAAAGTCGAAGCAACAACTAGAATGAATGAAGAAAAGACAACCAAGGAAGCCTGGATACCCTTAAGAGGAGTTTTTGTGTAAGGGGGAGTAATCCAGTTGAAGATGAAGAGTTTGGTGAATCCCACTGTGCTCAGCCACAAGTGGATGATGAGTGAAGAATTTGCAGAAGAAGTAGAGAAGGAGCACATAGATGCTCGTGAACCCCACTGTGCATAGCCACAAGTGGACGAAAATTTGGTGAATCCAACAACAGAGCTTGTTGATGACAATGAAGCTGCCATTGGAGCAGTCAATGCTATGGTGAATCCAACAATTAATATTGCTAATGTAAATTTTGATGAAGAATTATTGGTTAAAGATGAATGGTTGCAAATGATGCAACAAATGCATCATATCGACATGATGCTCTTTGGTTAGAGAAGCTCACTGGAGTCTAAAAACCAAGTGGAAGACAACCTGTTTGCAGCAACATAGGTTAGTAAAGAAGTCGAAGAGACAGAGACAAAGGTAGAGGTAGAGGCAAAGAAGTAAGTGCAACAGGAGAAAGCTCTCATTGTAGAGTAGAAGGACAAAACCAATGTGGTTCTGCAAATATTTTTAATTCTAACATTGCATTCCAGTGTGCAGGTACACAAAACGATTATGAAGAAGAGTTAAATTTTCTTGAAGCATGGCTTGCAACACCATGTCTAGATGAGTTCTGCATAGAAGTTGCATAAATAAACGTTGAAGACAACATGCATGATGAACACATCAATGAAATTTTCAAGTATTGGAGTTTTGAAGAGATAAATTTTTATTCTCATCTTATGTTGCAGTAGATTGATAATGAAAAGATAATATGTGGAAGCAACACACTTACAAGCCATTTTTTGAAGAAGTCCAGAACATGCTTAGATAGCTTGGAACAATGGAAGGCCTACATCAACAAATGAAGAAACTGAAATTTGAAGCCTACAACAAAAATAAAACGATGAAACAATTTAGAGGCTATAGGATCTGGAAGAAGAGAAGAAGGAAAGTAAATCTAATTGAAGACAATTTTTGACATTGTAAGCCTAGATAACACATAGACTAGCAGACATCTTAATTAAATTTTTATGTGGTTGTAATTAAAGGGGAGTGTTGGAGAATCTAATTCCAACCACCTACTAGGTGTCAAAACCGTTCATCTAAGTGTCCTAGTTCAGTTTTAGTTAATCCAGTTTAGTCAAGTTTCACTCCAGTCATTTATTATTGATATTTCCAATGTAATCTTATTTAATTGATTCATAATATTGAGATGATCAATCCTATGCTGCACCACTTTTATCATTCCTTATGAAGAACAGGAAAATGGAGAAAAGAAAAAAATGGTTTCTCATCTTCCAAATCTTAAGTTAATTTGTATTGTCCATTTGGTTTTACATTGGAGAATGGTTATTTATGATAACTTAAATGATAACTCACTTAAATGAGATTTAAACATAGGTGGGTTGGGATTAACTGAGTATACATAGTCATGATTTGTTTACACTCTTGGAATAAAACTTAAGTGTTTCTACATAACTCTAGTTGCTCTTGCTATGGTATAAGAATATCACGTTCTAAGGAACCAAAATATTTCCTTGCTCATAAATACACATGCCTTTTACAGATGGGAGAGCAACTTTGGAAGGTTAAGGAAATGTAATATTGTTCAAAAAGAAAGGAACATTAAACATTTTGTATAGAATGTTATGTGCATGTATAGTTGATCACTCAGAGTGTGGGTAGCCAAGGATTTTTAATGTCAGTTCAAACACAAACATTATTGTAGACAACTATTCCTTCTCCTCTTGGTCAACATGATAGGATATTTTAATGTTTGTAAGGAGAATTTAATACACCAGAAGAAAATATTCCAAGAAATGTATAAAAAAATTCCATTATTTAAGTCCCTAAGCATTGAGTTCACATCCAACATAATTTTTAAGGAGCTACCCATGAGGGTTTCTTTATATAGGAACCTTATAGTTTCCACTGGAAGATGAATAGTTTCCCTCTCCACAATGAGAAGGATTCAACATTTTTATGCACCATTATTGGCATATTCTCCATGGAGAGGGCATTTTACTTTAGCCCCCCTCCCTCTCCATCATGGGGATGGTGAGTTTCTTCCTCTCTATGATAGATAGGCATGTGTTTCCATGTCATATGTGTCTCCATATTGGAAAGGGTGGACCACTTCAATTTTTCACCTTCTCTATCATGATAAGGGTACACTCTTTAGTATATCATTTCCCTCTCCATGATAAAGAAGGAAGGCATTGTTAAAGCAATCATTCTTGTGGAAGATATTGGATTGCTATATAAGGTTGTGTTTTAAATTGTACATAGTCACATGATCATAGGATAACAACAAACTCAGAAATGACACATGATATACATGGAAAAACCTTTGAAAGGGAAACATCCATGGAAAAAAGGGGTAAGATCAATTATAAAAAAAAATAAATATGATTTACATAGAAACTACTCGTCTATTTTCAATTCACTAAGCCACTACTCTATAGTTGTACTAAAATAGAAAAATTCCCCAAGTTAAACCTATTTAAACATGGGATACATCTACATCCATGCACGAATAGATTAGGATAAACTTGAAATTAATAAGTCCAATGCTTATGGATAATTACAAACATATTTACTATGCATAACTTTTGTATTGGATATGCACAAATGATTAATAATGTGAACATAACTATGCACCAACACCCCCTCATAACATTGATTTAGATTTGAGAAAAAGGAAGGAGGATTTACATGCTACCCACCTATAAATACAATTTTTTTCATCATAGCAAGGATTGAAAATGAAGGAACTTGGATATAGTGAATGGATTTGTGAACACATTTATATCTTGATCTTTAAATGGAAAAATTGCAAGTCAATAACTTTGTAGAAGAAAGGGTGATTGCATGCTACTTTTGATAGATCAAGTGATAGGGCTCAAACCAAGGTTGAATGATTTAGGTTGGATCATTATAATATTTTTCATCTGTATCAATGCTCTTAGAGGTGAAAAACTAGGTGAACAAGTTTATAGGGTCAATTTTATCGTAATCCCAATCTGGAAAATTAGGGAGGAAAATATTCCAAATCCATTTTGAGGCTTTAAATGGTAATTTTTTATGGTCCCATACTTATCATGGACAAAGATTTCATATTCTACACACCAATAGATTTCCATAGACACAAGAATCACCACAATCGAAGCTCTCATGAGAAAGTTATGCCTCCTACAAGTTGACCTACTATGTTTGATCACCATGGTTTGAGAGGATGCCACAACATCCCTTGTTACTCATGCCATCTGTATATCCACACACGGATTATAAAGAAGAACCTAGAAGGGTAAAAGTTATATGTCTAGTTGATAGTTTGAGTCAAACTTGACTTCTATTTGGCTATCAAGTTATGTTATAATTGGGCCACTAAGAGGAAAAGGGATTCCATTCATTTCAATTGTATCTTTTTACAAAATAGAGAAAAAAACTTGGGAGTGGGAGTGAGGGAGCATAATAGAGGGGGTTTTGTGTTTGTAGCATATTATTAGGCCACGATCTTAGGAAACTCCACAAAGAGTGCCTTATCCTTTTGTACTTGTATTATTTCAATTCCAGAGAAAGAGAGAGAGCAGAGTAGCCTCACATTCCATACGGGTTTTCTCTCATAAGAGTTTCCCAGATGATATTTCATGTTCATTGTAGTCAGTGTCTAATTGTAATTTTATTGTTCTTTGTTTTCTACATTTTATCTATTACATGCATGTAAGTAGAAAAAACTAATTAATAAATCTAGAATATAAGGAAATTAACCCTCATTGTTTAGATTTCATTCCATTTTATCAGATCTATTGTAACAAATTGTCTAGTTGAATATACATGGGAGTTCATGAATCATATTGGTAATGTAGTATGTTTCCTTGGGAATTTTCTGGGAATTTGCAAGTGATATATGAATTAGATTAAGTAGGAAGTTGTAAAACCCTAGCCATATACAATGAATATATTCATAATAACCCTCGAGACCTGGTAGAGGAGAGATTTGTGTGACTAGAAGTGCAAGTCATAGATATAAACCATAATGTGAACCTCCTCATGCTAACCCCATTCACCAAGCTTGGGTTGATCAAAGAGGATGTAGGTTCCAAATTAAGGGTTTGATCAAAAGGAAATTTGAGGGATCAGGAAGATCATGAGAAGGAGCCAAAGGAAGAACCTAAAAAGGAGAAGCCAAGTTTGAGTGCCATGAACCATTCACAGTTCCTTTCCAAGAGGGAAGCAGTGGTGTACATCAAGTTGAATCAAGGGGACATCAATGATTTAAAGTTAAATCACTAGTTTTAGTAGTTAGAAGTTTACATTATCATTCACCAGTAAATGAGGAACATAAAATATCAATTGCTACATTGAAGTTAGAGGGTCATGCCATAAATTGGTTGGAAATCCATACAAAGACATTTAGGCTTGAGAGTGATCCCCTAGTAACTAAGTGCAAGGACATTAAAACCACCATAAAGTCCCAACTCTATCTTATGAAACATGTAGAGGACCAATGGATATAATGGCACTACTTAAGGTAAAGGCATGGGCAGGGTATACAGGAGTATGACACCAAGTTCAGGAAGATGGCCATCGTGTTGGGTGTGTTTCCTAAGAGCCAAGATGTACTCCTTAAGTATCTAGGGGTTATACGTAGCAATCTATGAAAGTAGGTGATTTTTTCAAGGAAAGAACAATGGATGAGGCTTATTTGTATGCACCATATGCTAAAAGAAATGGAAATTAAGTGGTTTAAAATAGAAAGAGCACTAAGAAGCTTCCAAGGAAGGGAAGAATAAGTGGAAAGAGGAAAAGTATGAGAAGACAATAACTATTGCACATAAATTCAAGGATCCTAGAGTCATTTTAATCACTAGAACATTAATAACCACATAGAGAAGTGTTGGAAATTGAATCCATAGTTGAACTTGAAGAATCAGAAGAATGACGAGAAGACTGTCTATACCTCAGTGTAGAAGGAGATGAATTTGAGTATCCTTTATCATCAAGAAGAGAAGGACATGGCCAAATTTTTCCACATTAAGATGTAGTTTAAGAAGACTAGGATTGATTCCTTGTTCAACTTAAACTCACAAGCTAATCTCATAGAAGTAGATTTAATAAAAAAACTTGGATTTGAGGTTTGAGATCTTCCTACCCTATATCCATTAGGAAGAGTAAATAAGGATGAAGAAATTACGGTGACAAAATAGTGTAGGATAAAATTTGTTGTTAGTTTTGATCTTATTGATGGAGTAGAATTAGATGAAGTTCCACTTGATGTATGTAGAGTTGTATTTGGGAGTCCCTATATGTATATGTTGGATGAAATATTTGTACCAAGAGCCAACTAGTAATGCCTCATCAAGGATGGAAAATCATTGATAAAAAATGCACACAAAGGTGAGTCTAAGAATTCACCAGCAAGTCCCAACTAAGATAAAAACATTGATCAATTATAGAAAGAAATATGTTTTACTATTTTTAAGAGAAAATCAATCTAGTGAAGAGTTAATAAGGTAAAATGCATCACTGGAGGGGTGTATTAAAGAACAAAAAATACAATGGAAAATTTTGTTATGGGTACAAAAGGGAGTGTTCTTGTAGCCTAAAGGGATACCACCCAAGAGGGAAGTGGAACATGAGACTCAATTATTGTTGGATTCTCCACTTCCAAATAATAGGCCATACAAATAGTCCATTTTTTAAGCAAATGAAGTGAGGAATAAATTGTACCAGCCACTAGAATAGGGTGTGATTCAACGAAGAACCTCAACTTGTGGGTCACCCATCATAATTGTGCCAAAGAAGGATGGAACTTGGTGGATATGCATAGATTAGAGAGAATTAAACAAAATTACACTCAAGAATAGCTACTCCCTACTTGAGATTGTTGATATGCTATATTCGCCTCAACAAGTGAAATATTTCAACAATGTGCATTTAAGATTAGGATATCAAAACTACTCAAGATTTATATGTGCGTTCCATCATGCCATTTTGCCTATACTATATGTTAGTGTCAGTCTTTGTAGCCTTCCTCCAGTGATCAAACATGCTCTTACAAAGTGAATTTAAGGTGTCAAGGTCAAAATTTTGTCATTTCAGTGAGTCTTCAAGCAAAATTTGGTCACTAGGTATTAGGTCTAGGGTTTGTTTTCACTCCTTTCAAATTTGTCCAAATGTCGGTCCATGTCACCGTTCAGCTGAGTGTACCATCATTCAAAGGGTTTTCATCATCGTGTCAGGTTCCAATGGGTCATTTTACACCTTGTTCATGCTTCAATTGTGCCTAGGTAAGGTTCATTTCCCTCTCCTAGGGTTTTGAAGGCAATTTCTCTTGGATGGCCAAATCATCAACAAAACTTGTATCCTGATGTTCATACACCTTCCCTTATCCTTAATGTACCTTATTTAACACTTCCCATCACTGATATCCCTCAAATTCCTCATTTTCGCACAAACCCTAGTTTCTTGCTACAACTTGACAATTTTCTA
Organism: Pinus tabuliformis; assembly: GCA_031772625.1. Taxonomy (NCBI): domain Eukaryota; kingdom Viridiplantae; phylum Streptophyta; class Pinopsida; order Pinales; family Pinaceae; genus Pinus; species Pinus tabuliformis. The sequence goes on from CM062804.1 coordinate 754,093,006, forward strand.
GGCTAGGCCTGTCTTCTGCCCTTTTGGACCCCTTCCCCTCACTGAATCTTTGAAATTCTAGTTTCCCCTGCTTCCTAACATCCCTCCCTACTCCCAAAAATTTTCTCAAGACTTTATAAGCCCCTTATCCCCTTCATTTCACTTCATTTCGACAAATCCCTGTTCCACACATCGAGATAGGTTTTACTCCAATGATGTTTCTGAGAAATAAAAGATGAATTTGGGAAAAATGAGAGAGATTTTTGTCCAAAATAGGGCAAGGAAGAAAAAAATCCTTTACTTTTTACACAGGTGTCATCATTTTAGAGAAATATCAAAAATATAGTTGCCTTAGGAGAATTGATGCACCTCTGAAGTGACCTTGGGAAAATCAAGATTTCTCCTAGCTTGGTTGGCCAAATGACTTTCTTGATGAGTCAAATGATAACTAGACACAAATAGCTTTCCAATGAGCTATCATGAGCTCAATTTGGGGTTGAGTAAGACCTTCAAAAGTTGACTACAATAGCACTCTGCCTTGAGGCAACCTCATTTTTCACATTTTGACCAGTCTTGGGAGATTTGACTTTTGACAGGGAAAATGAACTCCAAATTGAAAAATTCAAGTTGGGTTGGAAATTAGACTCAATAATATTTCCAACGAGCTATCCCGCGCCCAATTTGGACACCGAGAAGGCCTCCAAAAGTCTCCTGCAAAAAGGCATTATGCATTGAGCCAGCACGGCGCATTGGGCAATGATTTACAATGTAATTTTATAACTGGCGCTATGCATTGGGGCAGCGCGGCGCATAGGTCTAAAAAATCTTGAAATCCATTCAAATCTTCCTCCAAAGCTCCAAAATTGCAAATTATTCATTCCACAAGTAAGTTAACACCTCCATATTGCCAATGTATGAGTTTCCATCAATGTTTATGGTGTTTCAATAGGTTAAAAATAAAACCCTAGTTCCTTGCAAAGTTGTGTTGAGAAAATTGCCTACGGTTTGCAAAATTTCCATTTTTTTCTGCTTATTCCCCTATACTTCATTTGTTATTTTTTTTTGGATTATTATTTATATTGCTAATGCCAAATGTGGAAAATATCAAACTTTATGATTCTATCATGTCATATCAAAAAGAGGATTAAGTCATACTTTCCACATAGGACTTAGGACGATATGCTAAGGAATATTTGATAGAGTATAGAGTCTTGTAGAAGAGATCTATAACTACAATATATGGGAAACGCAAGCTCTAACATATAGGGCTGAAAGGACAATTTCTAGGCAAGGATAAATGGTACTTTAGGGAGTAGGTAGAGGAAAAATCTCATTAATAAACTTTTGGGGACCAAAATCCTCCCAAAATAGTGAGGTATGGTTTAGATTGGATCATTATATTATTTTTTATCTATTTTGATTCCCTCATAATGAAAAAATGGAGGATCAATTTACAAGGTAAATTTTTGCAATGGTCCAAATTTCGAAAATTGGAGGAAAAACTTCTAGAGCCATTTTGAGACATTAAATGACAACTTTTCATGATCCTATACTTATCATGGACAACAAGGAGGAGCGAGGAATAATTCGATATGGGATGCATTAGGAGAAGAAGAAAATGTTGAGAAGATTATGTAGATCCATTTGCAAGTATATGGAATGCTAAATGAGTCACAAGAAAACATAAGTCTAGGAATGATCAATATACGATGGAGAATCTCAAAGGGGATGCTTTAAGAGAAGTTTTTTTTTGAAAATATTATGTAGATTCATTTGAAATTATAGGGAATTCTAAATAAGCCACAAGAAGACACAAGGACAGGAATGATCCAGGTGGCTCCAGAGAGACACAAAGGACATAGAAGGCTTATGAACGCTCAAAAATCAAAGTGCTCAGAATGACTTCGAACCAGGACTAGAGCGTAGATCTCGTTGTCCCGATCGACCCCCGCCACCCCCTGCCACCACCCCCGCCACCCGAAGAATTCATAACAAAATTATTATTATAAGGTTGACGGGTCATAACTCCCTGCTGGCCTAATCGCCCATACCATATAAAACAACATATTAATTTTAAGGTTGACAAGCCATAACTCCCCACCGGCCAAATCACAATCAAAATCAAAATATATGGTTTCAGGATTGGTGGCCATAACCCCTGCCAAACCCTCCTCCATCGCACATATTATTAAAATGTTAAATTATTCGGGGTGGGCATGGGCCACTGGCAGTGGACTCGGCCCACACCCTATTTCCCCGACCCTTATATATATATGCCGATATTGAAATACACTGATATATGCGCCGATCGTCGATCTCTCTCTCTCTCTCTCTCTCTATATATATATATATATATATATATATATATATATCGGTGAAATCCCATAAATCACGCCGATACATAATGACAACACTATATTAAAAGCGTCGATCATTGATTTTAAAGGCATTGACCACACTGATTGCCGATCTTGAAGGCGCCGACCATGCCGATCACCGATCTTGAAGGCGCTAACAACGCCGAACGCCGATTTCATATATGGTTGTGTCTGTGTGGGGTTTAAGGGGCGGGCCACCCAATGTAGACCTGACCCCCATTAATGCATCATCTTGGTTCATAAAATTATATACAGAGGGGTCGGATTTGATCCCCTGACCCCTCCTCAACCAAATTCCGAATTTAGCATTACGCTAAACCATTTCATTGGTAAATCCACCGAAGTTCTTCTTTATAAACTCAAAGTTTTACCTCTGCACACAGTTCGAGATAGAGGAGAGAGACTGCAGGCATGGATTTCGAGGCAATTAATTAATATTTTAATGCAGGAACCATGAATTTTGCAGGGGGGCAAAATTTTCACTTTGTTAGATTTTGACAAACTATGGATTCTACACCTCTCGTCACCACGAGTGAAACGGTATTGTCCATTTCTCCATCAGAGTTTTGCATTATTCGGCCATTTTCAGAATGCACGTGGAACCATGATTTCAACAAAAACAGGGAGCGGAACCATGAGCCTTGAAATTTTCCCAAGGAGGTAAAATTTTGCCATGTCAGATTATAGTCAAGTTTATACTTGTTTTTCATGGTTTTCTGCAAGTATCGCAATGGAGAGATCAGATTCTCCAGCTGATTTGCAGATTTCTAGTCCATCCATGGAACGGAATCTTGAGGAATCCTGTGGTAATCTAAAAGATTCCTTGAGCCCAAAATTCTCAACTTCTCAGAATTTGGATTTTGGACAGTCAATTTAGCACTAATCGACGCCACAAATCTAACGGTGTCTTCAGATTTCTTATTCTCTCATTTCTTCTTCCAGCCACTTTTCTAAGTGCTAGTGCAGATGTCCACATTCATGTGCGAGTAGTCATCTTCATACGATCGATGCCTTGAGATCGATGGTCTGAGCAGCTTCAGCAGTGTGACATCCACTTCTTTAGATGGCCCTTGGTTGTGAGGTATATGATGTGTTCATGTACTTCTTCTTTATGCATTATGTTGCACAGATCCTTGATTGATGTTGATGCAGGATCTTGTTTATTACATGTTGTCATGATTCCTTGCTTGATTTGATGCAGAATCTTCTATGTGATGTACTTGCTGTCATAACTCATCATGTTATGTTTTGATATCCCTTGTTGTATGTTGTTGGGATACTCTTGTTGTCGTCATGCATGTTTTTCATTGAGATCCCTTTTGTGCCATGTTGGCGGGATACTCATCATGCATGTTTTTGTGTCATACTGATAGGAGTCTTTTAATTGAGAGTTCCAGTTGTGGAACATCTCTTAGAGCCACTCTTGTGTGAGGGAATTTTTCCCTGTATGATATTGACATCATCTCTCGTGTACATCATCATTATTGACAACACTTAATGCAGCGACCTACACCATCTTGACATTGGGGCCCGGAGACGTAATCCATCATGGATGAACTCCGTTATCAACGCTTATGTTTTCACGTGTTGATGATTAACTTGTTCCTCTTCTTTTCTACATGCAGATGTATTCATTAATGTTCTTTTAAAATGCAATTTAACACATCACAAAAGTAAAAGGTCTTGGAAGGGTCCTTCGTCACACCTGGACCTCAATCAAGTGGTATCAAAGCGATATTTACCAGGCAAAATTTTAAAAACCACCCTTAATTTATATGTATAATAAATGGGCGAATCCCCATGATACATAGGAAAAATGGGAGGTGATTTTATCAATAATGTAATATGTATATATAATTTTTTTGGCGAATCTCTCACTCGATTATATTATCTTGTAAATTCACGGCGAATCTATCACTGAATTATAAAATCTTGTAAGATATTGGTAAATCTTTCACTAAATAATAAAATGTGAAGCTTTGTTTTGTTAAAGTATGAAACCATATATGATAATAGGAAAACATATTCATTAAATTGTAATATACTAACATACATGTTTGGAAAAAAGAAACATAATTTTCTCTTCCTACAAACAATGTTGCAAGTTTCAATGGCCATGTTTGTCAAGGTTCTTACTGTACACTCTTTCATATCCTTCTATTGGTTTTGATAATATTCCACAACAAATTTCTTGTAGGTGTTAATCCTGATCACCAGTTCTGTCAAGGTAGGAGAGATTAATCTTTTCTCTACCACTTTTGTCAAGCTATCAAATTTCTTTCTTATTCCATAGAGTCCAACTACAAGATAAAAAAAAACATATTTTGTACCACTTTTGTCAAGCTATCAAATTTCTTTCTTATTCCATAAACTCCAACTGCGAGATAAAAAAAAACAAATTTTGTTTACCCCAACACGCCAACAAGTAGCAAGCCCCAACTATATAATATAAGAAAGTAGTAGGTATCCCAAAGGCCTGAAGGGGATCTAATGGAAAGAAGTGACCATTGTCAGAAGCCTTCCAATCAATATATTAATATATACATATAGATTTATTATTATTTTAATTGGAAATATTCAATTAAATAATAAAATTTAATTATGTCTCTCCCAATCTAAATTGCTTATTAGCATAATTCACTACCTTCATACGTCTTGCATTTTTTAACAACGTTGTAACATGTGGATTAATTTCCTTTTTGGTGCACAATCTCCACCTTTTAGGACAATATGGTGCATTGGCCCAACCCCTATAGATCATTACAACAAATTAAGAAAAACAGAGAAGATGAAAGGTTGTACAAACCAACATATTTTTCAAGCACTGGCCCAACTGCTACAGATCATTACGACAAATTAAGAATAACAGAGAAGATGGAAGGTTGTACAAACCAACATATTTTTCAAACAACTAATCCAACATCAGTACCTTAACTTTTTCATGAAGATATCATATTGAGAACGTTTGAAAAATGGTGGGAAATCTGGGCACTGACTATCTCTCTTCTACGAGGGTGATGCGGAAAGAGTGATAAGATTTCATTGCTTTGAATTTTTTTTTTTGTTAAATCAGAAAAACCAATATTAATGGAGATATTGGTATTTTTTACTAAATTTTGTGAAGTGACTAAATGTAGCTTTAGCCATTCACCTTAATATGTTTTTTATGATATAATTTCCTAAGTCTATTTAATATCTTCATTATCATAAAAACCAACCTATATCCATCTTAACTCCACTTCTACCACTCTTGGAGGGATGAACTCTATTTATCCCTCTCAGCACTTGGTAGACCCGGAATTAAGATGGATCTAAGTTGATAGAATTTCCCCTTTAAATAGTCTATGCTTAGATGAATACCATGATATTACCATGGGTCAATACCATGGGTTATCATAAACTTGGAGCTTAAAAACTACTATTAGTAATTTATAAAATTAATAATTGATTTTTATTTTAACCAAATTAAAATGTTTAAGTGACATTAAATTACAAGATCCACTTTTACCCTTGATCTACCAAGCCCGAGGATCAAACATTTTTTCAGTCTATGCTAGTTTGCATATCACGATATTTGATCCCTCCTGGGGCTTAGTAGATCCAGAATAAAGATGGGTCTATGCTGGTTTAATTCCCCCTTTAAATAGCTTACATTCTACGTGCATACCATCAGTCAATACCATGTGCCATATTTTTTTTATTAATACTAATATTAGGGTTAATAATGGGTTAATAATGTTTTTTTTGCATGGTATTAATAATAATTTGGCCCATGGTATTTGGCCCATAGTATTTGGCCCATAGGCTTCACCTAAATATAACACATTTTTTGAGTGTTCTTAAACATAATGTGACTTCTGGAGTAAATATAGTTTATTTATTTATTTACCATACCTCTCGTTTATTTATATTTTTATTAATTTACCATACCTCTTTTATAAATATGGTATTTGGCCCATAGGATTCACTTAAATAAAACCTCTTTTTTGAGTCTTCTTAAATAGAAAGAGGGTTATGGAATAAATATAAAAAGAGGTTTTATTTATTTACCATACCTCTAGTTTATTTATATTTATATTTGTTTACCATACCTTTGGAGTAAGTATAAAAGGAGGTTTTATTTATTTACCATACTCCACTTTATTTATATTTTTATTTATTTACATGTAAATATAAGGTGACTTATGGAGTAAATATAAAAAAATGTTTTCCATTATTCTTTATATAATTATGACTAAACAGATGCAAACTTGGAATATGGCAACAGCATTATTCAATCTTTAAATAAACATGAAAATAAGAGACTTGAATTTTTAAATAAAATGAATTATTCTTTTGTGACCATTTGTTCCAAAAAATAAGGTCATTTTCTCGAAATTAACCCCAATACCATGAATTGCGGGAAAATGAAAGAAAAAACCCTTTTTTACACCGAATGTGGAGGGTGAAATAACTATCATAAATACCTATTCTTGAAAATTAGGGTGAATGGAAGGTTGTAACTCCTAATTTCAAAGGCTAAATTTACTTTTTTACTCTCTCCCTTAAAATAAGGTGGGCTAACCTCCATACCTAATTTTTTTATAAAATAAATTTGAGGTGATTTGTAACAATGTACTGTGATACAAAATATTTGCCCAATAAAAATATAAAACCCCTTCATTTCAGCCAAGGGCGAAAATTTGCCCCTAAAATTTTCCACGGTCTTTGCGTTGATGTGAATTGCAGTGTGAACAATGATAGAGGATGAAAGAGTGATGTACGAGACCATGCTCAACATTTGCAAGAGAGTGGAAATCATGTATGAAACTCTAGAGACAGAGGAAAAGGAATGATTGCAACTTCAATTGCAAGCCACGAAAGAGGCCATGGAAGAATTGAAGCATAACAACCAGAATCTTCCAACAAAGAACGCTGAATTGAAGATGTGCCTACATGAAGAGAAAGAGGAAAAACAGAGTTTGCTACAACAGCTGCAAGGAAAGGATGAGGCCTTGGAAAAGCTGCGGCATGACCCATGTGAGATAAAAAGTAGTTCTCCATCTTCATGTATGTTTCCTGATGATGATTTCGATGTGTTTGAAAATCACACCACAAGAATTGGCTCCAAGCTATTGAAGAGAATGGGGTATGAAGGAAAAGGCTTGGGCATTAATGGCCAAGGCATTGTCAATCCCATCAAAGTGGAGGAATTACCGTGTCGAACAGGACTTGGGTATGTCAGAAAGGAAGTTGGGGAATGTGCCACGACAGTTAGCGAACCACCAACAACAGATGATGAGCAGCCCTCATCAGTTCTTTCCAAATCGAAAGAGGAGGTAAAAGATGTTGATTTCCTTTTGGTTTCATCTTCTCATAGTATGATGTCTGTTGGAGATTTGGAGATCCCAATTACAGGGACAAACATGAGGCTCCTTACAAGGATGAGGCACGAGGAGAAAGAAGAACTTGGTGTTAATAACCAAGGCATAACTCCACCTTTGGAGGTTGTGCACGAACATCCATTTGCAAGCTCGAGATACACTAAAGGAGAGTGCTCAAAGGTGTCAGAGTCGTCCAAGACATTGATGAAATCGTCGCGGAAAGAGAATGTTGGGAACACATCTCCATCATCCCATGACAGTGCCCATTGTAGGGAGAGAGTTGAGGCAAGCTTTCATCGCCATACTGACATCAGAGACAGCAAGGGAAGGTATAACCATTTTCGATCTTCGAATGTTCATTTTGATTATGATCATGTTGTTAATAATGAACGAAGATCAAGGCATCAGAAAACATGTACCTTTTTTGGTTTACCTAACCATACCTTTTCTAAGTGTTGGAAAAGAATGGCAGCACTCATGAGGCGTGAAAGACCCTCTCAACAGCATGAAAAGAAATAGGTTAAGCAAATATGGAGGAAGAAAACCTACTGCAGTCATTGCGACAGAAATGACCATCAAAGAGCCACTTGTTGGAGGCTCCATCTAGAGCAGCGCCTTAAAGACAAAGTGTCGGTGCGTGAACCAGGAAGAGAAGTTGTTCGACAAGCAAAACCACCTCAAGGAGGTGACCCATTCACATTGATAAGTGAAAAATGGTTTCTAGACATGTTGTTGTTTCATGGTCATTCTTTTGTAAATCATTTGTTTCATTTTAAAATGTAAAAGTGATGATGTGTTTCCATCACTTGGTCAACAAAAATGATGTTTGGTCATGTTTTGAGTCGTATTTTGAGTTGCATGTTAAAACTTTGAAAGTGATGTTATGTTTCCATCACTTTTCAAAACAATAACGTCTGGCCTTATGTATGTAAATCATGTGTTCTAGTGATGATGTGTTTTCCATTACTTTTTCAAGCAACAATGATATGTTAGCCTTGTTGTCATAACTGGGGTATTGCATCCATCTTAATGTAAACTTTACCATCGAGTATGTGTTATAAATTCATGGCAAGTGTGGGACATTTGGGTCTTTAGTTGGTCATGTCATTCCAGCATGTAATTTGCAAAACAATGTACTACAGGTTGTAGAATTAGCAGGTGTCGGCTCGTCACTTAAGGCTTCGAAGAACAAAGGTGAAGGAGATGGAAACGAGACCTTTTCAGGATGCTTGTGATGTAGACAGGGTACAAAGAGAGTTGTAGATTATTTTTCATGCTTTTGGAGGACCAAAAGCTCCTCAGTGGGGAGGATTGATCCAGGTGGCTCCAGAGAGAAACACAGGACATATAAGGCTTATGAACGCTCAAAAATCAAAGTTCTCAGAATTACTTCGAACCAGGACCAAAGTGTAGATCTCGTCATCCTGATCATGTAGGTGCAAATGGTTCGTCAAACCGAGCTCGTATGAGGGAGAACAGGCTAGTCAAAGTTTGGTCAAAGTTGGTCTGTGGGCCAGGTTTAAGTGTTCTAGAATTTGACCGACCTCGAGGCATGAAACTAGCTCCCGAAAATGGTTGAAATTGTTGCCTCGTTAATTTTCCCAATGACCCTTATTTCCTAGAAGTTTCAACACAACCCTCTTCCTTATAAAATCGAAAATATAATTTGTTATGAGGTGGCAGGCCACCACCCCCGCCACCCCAAGAATCCATAACAAAATTATTATTATAAGGCTGATGGGCCATAACTCCCTGCTAGCCTAACCATCCCTACCATATTAAACAACATATTAATTTTAAGGTCGACAAGCCATAACTCCCCGCTGGCGAAATCACAATCAAAATCAAAATATATGGTTTCGAGATCGGCAGCCATAACCCCCGCCGAACCCTCCTCCATCGCACATATCATTAAAATGTTGTAATATTCGGGGCAGGCACGGGCCACCGGCAGTGGACCCATCCCACACCCTATCGCCCCGACCCTTATATATATATGCTGATATTGAAATACGCCGATATATGCGCCGAACGCCGATAGATATATATATATATATATATATATATATATATATATATATATATATATATATATATATATATATATATATATATATATCGGCGAAATCCCATAAATTGTGCCGATATATAATGGCAGCACTATATTAAAAGCGTTGATCGCCGATTTTAAAGGCGCCGACCACGCCGATCGCCGATCTTGAAGGCGCCGACCACGCCAATCGCCGATTTTGGAAAGCGCCGATTTCATATACGGTTGTGTCAGTGCAGGGTTTAAGGGGTGGGCCGCCCAATGCGGACCCGACCCCCATTAATACATCATTTTGGTTCATAAAATTATATATAGAGGGGTAGGATTTGATCACCTAACCCCTTCTCAACCAAATTCTGAATTTACCATTACGCTAAACCGTTTCATTGGTAAATCTGCCAAAGTTCTTCTTTATAAACTTAGAGTTTTACCTCTTGTTGTGGTCACCAACAACCCCCCTCTTTGTTTGATATTAGTAATAACATCAAGCAAAGGGGGACCCTTAACCAAAAAAATCCAAAAAATATTTTTGTTTGAAAAAAATCTTTTGTATCAACTCCCTAAGAGCTATATCGCGTCGCAAAGGAAAAGGGAGCGCTTTCCCAAAGCACATAAACACACCAAGGAAGAGCGACGCGAGAACTCATCGCATCGCGCACATTAAAGGCGCTCAAAAGAGGAGAACCTAAAGAGCAGCCGACGGCCGATATGCGACGTCGCACGTCGCAATGTCACATGAGCAGCACAAAGTGACAAAGCGAAAAACCTTGCGACCTTGCGATATTGCGATATGCGATCTGCGACCATGCAAAGCTGCGACCTACGATCTATGGTGTGCGACAAATGAGACTATCAATCGCTGCGATGCCACCTATTTACCTCGCAATCTTCGATGCTGCAATACAAATCGCAGAAGCCAATCGTCGCAGGCATTCCTCGGCATGATCTAGGAGCCTAAAGTTAGGCGCGCACCTTGCGAGAAATTAATGATTGTACGCCTGTGTATCCAAGGATGATTATGTTGCGTTTTTCGAAGAGTCAAGTCATAATAGGTGACATGATTATGCATTCATTAGAACTTAATTGCTTTCATGTCAATCTTTTCTTCTGTCTCTTTTCATTTACGTGAACTATAAGTCAGCAACTGATATAAATCTATATGCAGGAAACATCCAAGGAAAAGCGCCAGAACTAAAAGAAAAGAGAGGAGATGACGTCGCAGATGGATACCGCATACAGCAGGACCGCGGATCCCAGAGTATCACTCAACAAATGCTGATGGAAATAGGCTATATAGGACTCAGAGTCAAAGGCGCACAAAAGCAAAGCGTTTATGAAAGATCCTGAGTCCCAAATTGGGTAAAGCAAAAAGAAAAATGCTTAAGGGGAAAGACGTCTCAGAAAAGCCTGGAACAAAGAATGGAAACAAGTTTCAATTGAGAAAATCATTCTGGCAACAAAATCCCCAGCTCATTGAGTCATTCGCACGGCCGGAAATCGAAATAGCAACAACACAATCAGTTTGAAAGAAATCTGAGTTGTACTAAGAGTACACGCCGTGAAGACACTCCTCCAGAAGAACACTTTCAAAAAATATCTTCTAGTTTGTCAGAAAGAGGTGCCAGCTCTTGTTATTTCTAATTTTCAAGCTTGAACAAAAGGAAAGGACAAGCAGCCGACTCTTTCATGACGAACAACGCATCGCTTACAACACTAAGGAGCAGATACAGAAATGGTTAGAAATTAGATTCAGTTTTTAGAAATAAATTTGTTTTAGTAAAAGGGCGGTCATTTGAAGCCGTTCCCTAAATTTGTGTAATTAAAATTAGCCGGTTAGTAGTATTTAACCCTTCTCGTTGCATTGGAGAAGGGTCCGGAAATTTGTCAAAAAACTTGTCCTCAGAACATGCACTTCTGCACCCTCGGAGGGGGTTTTTGATGAATGGACGGATCAAGATTTATTTATGTTTGCATTTTAATACCTGCTACTGATGTTGCACTTTTGTACTCTTAGTAGGCATTAGAAGTAAGTAGAAATAGATCATTATTGCTTCAGGTCTGTGAGTATAAAGTCAGTCATAAATGGTACTTTTATCTCTTGACGAGTTTCTGCTTGCATTCTTAGAGTAATATACAGCTGATGTTGTTTATATGTTAACGTATGAATGAGTAGACTACCATTTGGCACTTCTGTACGGTGGAGTCATTGGTTTATGCTTAATACATGAATAACTGATTATGCGATATGCTGTTCACAACCGTTTTGTTTAACTTTTTATGCAGGATGGTTCATCTTAATTGATTTATATTCTCATAATAGCTGAATAATCTTCATTACCAGTTATTGTGTGAAATATTTCTAGATCGCATAATGGAAAAAGTTCTATCCCGGGTTAGCGTAGATTAGATGTGTTGTTCTTGATAGATTAAAGTAGTATAAAGTTTAGTCTCAGAGTTTAGAACTAGATTAGCTTAGAAATAATTCCATATTTTCATTATCTAATCTTACACACACACACATCACCGAACTCTATACACACACACCCCCATAGAACGGGAAGCTGGTCCCGTTATCCCCAGTCGGACCCGCTACACCAAAAGGGCACGGAGCCGCCAACCAGGTTCCCGACCGGGTGGGTATCCCCCTTGTTGTTGACCCGATTTCAGGGCCCTCAACATATTTGGCACTAGAAGGAGGGCATGAACTATGAATGGCACATAAAGAAATATCAAAATACCATTCTGAGAGTAATACACCCTCATCAACTCCCTCGACTTCTCCAACACGGTTAAACCCAGAATTTGAAGTCGCTCGAGTACCTACCACTGCTACATATCCAAACATATCAGACCAATCTATCATTGATCCCCCTGAAATTCGAACTTTGATTCGTAAACTCCAGGGATTCTCTATTTTTAACCAGAAGTCTGATAAATCTAAAAGCAGCGTGACTTCGCAGTACAACCCTGCTCATCCCTTTACCAGATCAAAGAGTGAAAAATTTGGCATACAACCAAGTGAACTCCCTCTCCCCACCAGGAAAAGAGCAAAGGAAAACACCACCAGAGTCTGACAGTCAGACTCCTTCATCCACTTCGTCCATATCAACTCCATCACCGCGAAGTCAACCACCCACTCTTTCGTTCCAACTCACTCACCCATCTTCTACAAACCTTCCTCTTCAAACATCAAAGATCTTAATATCTTCATCTTCTCAACATCAGAGATCATCTTCTGCACTTCCATTAACTAGCAGCTCAACGATGGCTCAGTCTCCATGGAACAATCCTGGGGCAGTTTTAATGCCTCCACCCCTGAGCCCTATACCGGCCCATCCCGAGAAATGGCTGCCTAAATTCAATCCGGAAGCAGGAATGCTAGCCGAGGAACATATCAATAATTTCATGCTTTCTGTTAATCTTAACGGAGTCACTAACGAAGACGCTGTTGTCCGGCTTTTCCCTTATACAATGCAAGGAATAGCTGGGTCATGGTACTTTTCGTTACCTTCCGGATCCATCACAAGCTGGGACATTTTTCAAAACCAGTTCCTCACCAAGTTTGGTGATGACAGATCCACGGCGACATTGATCAATGACCTATCTAATCTTAAGGCTGAGGCTAGAGAACCCATTAAAGATTTTAACTTAAGGTTCAATAAGATCCTCAACAAAATCCCCGCTACCTCACAACCCAGCAAGGAAGTAAGATGTGAATGGTACATCACGGCTTTACCTCCAAACTTGGCTATCTTCGTAGATAGGGCAAACAAGACCACCTTAGTCGACAACATGATAGAAGCGTTAGCAGTGGAAAAACGCGTGGTAGCCCTAGAAAAGAGATCCGCTATAGAAGAATGCAAATCTAAGAAGATCTCTTTCAAAGAAGACACCAAGAAGAAGCAAACGAAAGATCCTTTCGATTTGGAAGGATTACAAAAAGTGTTGAAAGCCATGTCAAATGAGATGAATGATATTAAGAAACAAGTAGCAGAGACTTCTTCGAAAAAGCCTTTTAGGACTTTTAAAAGAAATCCTCCCATGGAGGTAAGACCACCTAGTGTTGTCTCGAACGTTGAATCTGAGGAAGACGAAGAAGAAGAGAATACCACTGAAGGGCAGACCGACGAGGAAGAGGTCGTAGAACTACAAGGAATGTGGGACTTCATCCTCCCACAAGAAGAGGATCAAGAAGCATTTCCTGTTAGCACGAGAAGCAAAAATCAACTTGATCCTCCCCTAACTACCCCAAAACAAAAGGGCGCAAGCCCTGCAACAAAAGAAAAGGTCGCGACAAAAAAGACAACTGCTAAAGTGACCTAGATAGCCCGGTCCAATCTGATCAAACGCCTCCATCAAGAACACTAATAGTGTCGGATGAAATGGAGTATAACATCATTGATGACATGAAGAAGACTAGGGCTAATATCACTCTGTATGAATTGAGTAAATTGAAACACCAGCAGAAAATAATGATGAAAGAATTACATGCTGTGCCTACTACATCTTTACCTACAGCTGTAGCTTCCCACAATCTGGGGAGGCCTCCAACCAACACGATCAATAAAATTGATCCAAATGACATCGCCTTGATTGGAGGAAGATCAAGATCTCATACTCCTCCTTTTCTTCTCACATATGAAATCTTCAACAAAAACGTGCACAATTGCTTGGTTGATTCTGGTGCTTCAACGAACATTTTACCCAGGTCAATATGTGCCAAATTGAATGTGCAAACTCAAAAATCCGCAGTACGTATAGTTCAACTTGATCGATCCCAAGTTGAAGTGATTGGTGAACTCAATCAGGTGACCATAAGATTGTCGTCTAACCCAAAAGTGTGTCAGGTTATCGACATTCTAGTAGCTGATATCCCTGAGTTCTATGGTTTGATTCTTAGCAGGGATTGGTCGGAAAAACTCCACGGATATTTTTCAACTGATTGGTCGCACATGTGGTTACCATACAATGGTAAACCAAATCAGATAAAGGTTGAACGAGAATTGCACCAAAAATACATAGTGACAGAACTGGAAGGAGAAAATGAGGCCATAACGTACAATAGCAGCATTGTAGGCAATTACGCAATAGATTCTTTCCTAGGTAATTTCAATGCTCATATTTCACCATACTTAGAGAATTCAGTTTTATCCCAAGTTGAAAATTTCTCCCAAACTGATGACTCAAAATGTTTTAGTTTTTTAGATAATTCTGTAAATACATCTTTATTTTGGAAATTATATTTTGACGGATCAAAATCCAATGAGGGGGCGGGAGCAGGATGCGTTCTGATTAACCTAGACGGGAATAAGACTATGCTCACATGCAGACTTGAGTTCGATTGCACGAACAACACAGCGGAGTACGAAGCCTTGGTTCAAGGCCTATACAAAGCAATCCGATTGAACGTTAAGTATCTTCAAGTCTTTGGAGATTCGGAGATCGTCGTAAAACAGGTACGTAACACCATACATTGCCTGTCAAGTCATTTAAAGCATTATCAATCGTTAGTTCAAGATCTCACTGCACATTTCGTAGCATTCAACATCTCGTCAATTCCAAGAATTCAAAACGCGAGCGCAGACCTGTTAGCTAACGTAGCCTCTAGACTCATCCCTTCTGAAGATTTTAGTCCTGATAGGTTTTCAATAGAATTAATCTTTAGACCATCCATCCCTAACAATATCACCAATTGGAGAGTGTTCAACGACGATCCTGACATCGTAAATTTCCTTACTTCTGAAGGATCCTACTCAAATCAGATAATCGACGAAGACCATCATGATCATCAAATACAACAAAATGGCTTCGACAATGCTATACCGAAATCGGTGGTCAAGTTAGAAGATTTATATGATTTGAAAAGTCGGTTCAAAAGGTCCGCCAATGCTAAACTTTGCAGTTCTACCCTGAACTATGAATTGGTAAACCTAGGGACCGATCATAAGCCACAAAACGTTAACCTAGGTCATGGCTTAGCCCCTGAGGAGAAATCAACATATATCCGTCTTCTGAGACAATACAAAAACTTTTTTGCCTGGAATTACGATGAGCTAAAAACATACAACACTTCTATCATTCAACATGTTATCCCTATGATTGACAATGAAAAACCTGTCCAGCAGAAGCTCAGAAAAATACACCCTAACCTAGAAAATCAGATAAAAACTGAGCTTAATAAGTTGTTGAGAGCCAGAATAATTTTCCCCGTAAGGCATTCTAAATGGGTATCCAATATGGTGCCCGTTAGGAAGAAAAACAGAGACATTAGAATCTGTATCGATTTCCGAAATCTCAACAAAGTCTGTCAGAAAGATAACTTTCCCCTCCCACCTATGGAGCAAATATTACAGGCGGTAGAAAGCTCAGAATTAATGTCATTCCTGGATGGATTTTCGGGATACAATCAAGTACTAGTGCATCCCGATGATCAGTTAAAGACTACGTTCCGAACCAAATGGGGCACCTATGCATATCGGAAATGCCATTTGGTCTGATCAATGCCGGAGCTACCTTTCAGAGAGCCATGGACATCGCGTTTAAAGGGTTAGTCAATAAATCAATAGTGATTTACTTGGATGATATATCAGTGTACTCCAAAAAACGAAACAACCACCTCAAAGATTTGAAGCAAATCTTTCAAAGATGCTTGAGGTATGGGATTTCGCTCAACCCAAAGAAATCTTTCTTTGCATTAAGCGAAGGCAAATTGCTCGGATTCATAGTGTCGAAATCTGGTATTCATATAGAACCTGATAGAATCAAGGAAATTTCCGAAATATCCATACCTCATAACAAGAAAGCCATGCAATCCTTCCTTGGACAGATCAATTTTGTCAACAGATTTGTCCTGGATTTTTCACGTATTATTTCTCCCTTACAAAATATGATAAAAAAGAATTCAAATTTCAAATGGGGCCTAGATGAGCACGAAGCGTTCAACTTAATAAAACAAGCTATCATCAATGCTCCATCTTTGGCCACCCCAAATTTTTCAGAATCTTTTACCTTATACACTTTTGCCTCAGAGAAATCCTATGCCGCGATTTTGACCCAAACAAATCAAGAGAAAGCGGAAGCTCCAATCGCATTCTTTAGCTCGAACTTACAAGGTGCTGAACTTAATTACTTAGACGTAGAGAAACAAGCATACGCTGTTTTCAAAGTGATCAAATATTTCAGACCTTTCTTGCTTAAAGCCCACACTAAAGTCGTAGTACCGTTTCCGGCGGTAAGAAACCTTTTAGTGCAGAAAGACGTGGGCGAAAAAAGAGCTAATTGGATTACCGCTTTACAAGAATATGATCTTGAGATCAAACCAGCAAACATCGTAAGAGGTCAAGGCTTTTGCAAGATGTTAGCCGGAGCATCGCAAATCCTGGAGAACTCATCTGAAGAGGTACAAACGTACGAGGTAAGCCTAAACGATGCAGAATCATCATATGCTGACACCATTTATTTTCTTAAGAATGGGTATGCTCCATCACGTCTGAATCATACCAAGAAAAGAGCTCTGAGATTAAAAGCTAAACAATACCAGCTCATAAATGATGTCTTGTTTAAAAGGAATTACGATTTTGTGCTTCTTAGGTGTCTTGAGAAAACTGAAGCCAAAAAGGTTTTGCATGAACTCCATGATGGACCAGCAGGCGGACACTATGCCGGAGATACGACTGCACATAAAATCTTGCGTGCAGGATATTATTGGCCCACGCTGTTCAAAGACTCATACAATCACGTGAGGAGATGCCAAGTCTGCCAGACTGTTGCAGGAAAACAAAGGAAACCTGCCATGCCGCTACAACCAGTCATCATCGACCAACCATTTAGTCAATGGGGCTTGGACATAATAGGTGAGATCGTTCCTCACTCTTCTAAGCAGCATAAGTATATCCTTACAGCAACTGATTATTTTACCAAATGGGTAGAAGCAATTCTTCTCAAGACAGTTCATTCTGAAAATATTATTGAATTCATAGATCAATTTATCATCACCAGGTTTGGATTTCCAACAGCATTAATATTTGATAACGCTTCATATTTTTCTGGAAATACTATGACTGAGTTTGCGCTTAAAAGAGGTTTCAAACTGAAATATTCTGCCAACTACTATCCGCAAGGTAATGGATTGGCTGAATCAACGAACAAGAACCTAATCAGAATTATCAAAAGAACAGTCGACCAAAACCAAGGGAATTGGCACAAAGCGCTGGTAAATGCTTTATGGGCTGATAGAATCACAAAGAAAGCTTCAATCGGCACCTCTCCCTTTAATTTAGTTTATGGGAGAGAAGTGGTTCTTCCGACTCACATAGTCATTCCCTCTTTGTCTTTAGTGCAATATATCGATGAAGTATCTACTTCCTCTTTACAATTAAGACAAATGGAAATAATCAAACTAGAAGAACAAAGAGAACAAGCTAGGAAAACCCATGCTCATCACCAAGCGCTAATAAAATCTTCTTTTGACTCAGCCATCATAACCAGAAAAAACTTTCAGATGGGTGATTTAGTTTTGAAATGGGATAAGGCTCATGAAGAAAAGGGAAAACATACGAAATTTCAGAAGCTGTGGCTTGGCCCTTTTCAGATTGTGGAAGTCGTAGGCCCATCTACATTCGTGTTGCAGGATTTGGCAGGAAGGAGAGATTCTTTACCTGTCAATGGACTGATTCTTAAATTATATTTTCCATAGAAGAGAAATCTTCTAATTTTTGTAGGATAGATTTAGTTTTTAGTTTTTATTTTGTTTTGCTTTTCTCTTTCGAATAAAACCCGTTGTAGATGATCATTTAAAAAGGATTCATGAAAGAGCACGCCAATTCTCTATCAGATTTTGATTTCGCTTGTACAAATAGCAAAATTTTTGAAAATCTGAATTTTATTATTGACAAATAGAGTTAACTTCACTTTGATTACGATACTCGTTTCAACCTCTAAAAAACTTTGACAAAAGCAACCTCTGGTAAAAGAATTGTTTTGTATCAGCACCATGAAGGGTATCATCAATAATAAAATAAGCATTCTCTGCAAAGCTGTTGTTTTCAAAAACTCTATTATTGTCGTCCAGAGCTTTCTTAAGGAAAAACAATGACTTCCTCCCTGCAAAAAGGAAACTACAACATCCAGAGAAACAATCCAAGCAAAACACTATATCTCAAAGAATAAGAGGTCTCATCACGAGCCAGCGTATCATGATCACAGATATTATAACTTGCTGACTTTGCCAATACTGTCTATCAAAACAGGGCAACGACTTAAGATTGTAGCAATCCAAAGATAAGAGGTCTCATCACGAGCCGGCTTGTTCAGCACAAGTGTAAATCAGGTGAATGACTGTGTCATAATTTGGCCACCAAACCAAGACATTGTTCTTTAGAGAATTAAAAAAGGAAAAGTGTGTTAAAAAGAATTTTTCTCTGGAATGTTGCGAGTAACCTCAAGCAGGAAAAAGGATCATTGCTGGATAATATGGTAACCCTGTCGAGGCTATGGACGCTTGCGGGCAGCAGAGGCTCTACCTACGGCAAATGAGCATACTTTTAAGCCAGTACGCAGAGAAAAACTTATTTTATCTTTTATCAAGACCAAGTAATGTCTGATGCAAATGCAAGAAGAAACCTGAGGAAGCAAGAAATTGAGATATAAAACGGGTTGAAACAAAATATCGTCGACAAGGTGAGGGGAAATCTACTCTATCTGTCCATAACAAAATTTAGACATATAAATTTTTTTGCTGTTTCGGAAGTGAACGGTCAATAGAAATGTAGAGATAACTGGTTCTTCACAGTGAATCGCCATTGTTGTGGTCACCAACAACCCCCCTCTTTGTTTGATATTAGTAATAACATCAAGCAAAGGGGGACCCTTAACCAAAAAAATCCAAAAAATATTTTTGTTTGAAAAAAATCTTTTGTATCAACTCCCTAAGAGCTATATCGCGTCGCAAAGGAAAAGGGAGCGCTTTCCCAAAGCACATAAACACACCAAGGAAGAGCGACACGAGAACTCATCGCATCGTGCGCATTAAAGGTGCTCAAAAGAGGAGAACCTAAAGAGCAGCCGACGGCCGATATGCGACGTCGCACGTCGCAATGTCGCATGAGCAGCACAAAGTGACAAAGCGAAAAACCTTGCGACCTTGCGATATTGCGATATGCGATCTGCGACCATGCAAAGCTGCGACCTGTGATCTATGGTGTGCGACAAATGAGACTATCAATCACTGCGATGCCACCTATTTACCTCGCAATCTTCGATGCTGCAATACAAATCGCAGAAGCCAATCGTTGCAGGCATTCCTCGGCATGATCTAGGAGCCTAAAGTTAGGCGCGCACCTTACGGGAAATTAATGATTGTACGCCTGTGTATCCAAGGATGATTATGTTGCGTTTTTCGAAGAGTCAAGTCATAATGGGTGACATGATTATGCATTCATTAGAACTTAATTGCTTTCATGTCAATCTTTTCTTCTGTCTCTTTTCATTTACGTGAACTATAAGTCAGCAACTGATATAAATCTATATGCAGGAAACATCCAAGGAAAAGCGCCAGAACTAAAAGAAAAGAGAGGAGATGACGTCGCAGATGGATACCGCATACAGCAGGACCGCGGATCCCAGAGTATCACTCAACAAATGCTGATGGAAATAGGCTATATAGGACTCAGAGTCAAAGGCGCACAAAAGCAAAGCGTTTATGAAAGATCCTGAGTCCCAAATTGGGTAAAGCAAAAAGAAAAACGCTTAAGGGGAAAGACGTCTCAGAAAATCCTAGAACAAAGAATGGAAACAAGTTTCAATTGAGAAAATCGTTCAGGCAACAAAATCCCCAGCTCATTGAGTCATTCGCACGGCCAGAAACTGAAATAGCAACAACACAATCAGTTTGAAAGAAATCTGAGTTGTACTAAGAGTACACACCGTGAAGACACTCCTCCAGAAGAACACTTTCAAAAATATCTTCTAGTTTGTCAGAAAGAGGTGCCAGCTCTTGTTATTTCTAATTTTCAAGCTTGAACAAAAGGAAAGGACAAGCAGCCGACTCTTTCACGGCGAACAGCGCATCGCTTACAACACTAAGGAGCAGATACAGAAATGGTTAGAAATTAGATTCAGTGTTTAGAAATAAATTTGTTTTAGTAAAAGGGCGGTCATTTGAAGCCGTTCCCTAAATTTGTGTAATTAAAATTAGCCGGTTAGTAGTATTTAACCCTTCTCGTTGCATTGGAGAAGGGTCCGGAAATTTTTCAAAAAACTTGTCCTCAGAACATGCACTTCTGCACCCTCGGAGGGGGTTTTTGATGAATGGACGGATCAAGATTTATTTATGTTTGCATTTTAATACCTGCTACTGATGTTGCACTTCTGTACTCTTAGTAGGCATTAGAAGTAAGTAGAAATAGATCATTATTGCTTCAGGTCTGTGAGTATAAAGTCAGTCATAAATGGTACTTTTATCTCTTGACGAGTTTCTGCTTGCATTCTTAGAGTAATATACAACTGATGTTGTTTATATGTTAACGTATGAATGAGTAGACTACCATTTGGCACTTCTGTACGGTGGAGTCATTGATTTATGCTTAATACATGAATAACTGATTATGCGATATGCTGTTCACAACCGTTTTGTTTAACTTTTTATGCAGGATGGTTCATCTTAATTGATTTATATTCTCATAATAGCTGAATAATCTTCATTACCAGTTATTGTGTGAAATCTTTCTAGATCGCATAATGGAAAAAGTTCTATCCCGGGTTAGCGTAGATTAGATGTGTTGTTCTTGATAGATTAAAGTAGTATATAGTTTAGTCTCAGAGTTTAGAACTAGATTAGCTTAGAAATAATTCCATATTTTCATTATCTAATCTTACACACACACACATCACCGAACTCTATACACACACACCCCCATAGAACGGGAAGCTGGTCCCGTTATCCCCAGTCGGACCCGCTACACCAAACGGGCACGGAGCCGCCAACTAGGTTCCCGACCGGGTGGGTATCCCCCTTGTTGTTGACCCGATTTCAGGGCCCTCAACACCTCTGCACATAGTTCAAGACAGAGGAGAGAGACTGCAGGAATGAATTTCGAGGCAATTAATTAATATTTTAATGCAGGAACCATGAATTTTGCAGGAGGGCAAAATTTTGACTTTGTTAGATTTTGACAAATTTTATATGGATCCTACACCTCTCGTCGCCACGAGTGCAACGGTGTTTTCCATTTCTCCATAAAAGTTCTACATTTTTCAGATATTTTTAGAATGCACGTGGAACCATGATTTCAGCAAAAAAAGGCGCAGAACCATGAGCCTTGAAATTTTCCCAAGGAGGTAAAATTTTGCCATGTCAGATTATAGTCAAGTTTATACCTGTTTTTCATGGTTTTCTGCAGGGATTGTAATGGCGAGATCAGATTTGCCAGCTAAGTTGCAGATTTCCAGTCCATCCATGGAACAAAATCTTTGAGGAATCCTGGGGGAATCTAAAAGATTCCTTGAGCCCAGAATTCTCAACTTCTCAAAATTTGGATTTTGGATAGTCGATTTAGCACTACTCGATGCCACAAATCTGATGGTGTCTTCATATTTCTTATTCTCTCATTTCTTCTTCTATCCACTTTTCTAAGTGCCAATGTAGATGTCCACATTCATGTGCGAGCAGTCATCTTCATACGATCGATGCCTTGAGATCGATGGTCTGAGCAACTTTAGCAGTGTGACATACACTTCTTCAGATGGCCCTTGGTTGTGAGGTATATGATGTGTTCATGTACTTCTTTATGCATTACATTGCACAGATCCTTGATTGATGTTGATGCAGGATCTTGTTTATTACATGTTGTCATGATTCCTTGCTTGATTTGATGCGAAATATTCTATGTGATGTACTCGCTGTCATAACTCATCATGTTATGTTTTGAGATCCCTTGTTGTATGTTGTTGGGATACTCTTGTTTTCATCATGCATGTTTTGCATTGAGATCCCTTTTGTGCCATGCTGGTGGGATACTCATCATGCATGTTTTTGTGTCATACTGATAGGAGTCATTTGATTGAGAGTTCCAGTTGTGGAACATCTCTTAGAGCCACTCCTGCATGAGGGCATTTTTCCTTGTATGATATCGACATCATCTCTTGTGTACATCATCATTATTGACAACACTTAATGCAGCGGCCTACACCATCTTGACAGCGGGGCCTGGAGACATAGTCCCTCCTAGACGAACTCTATTATCAACGCTTATGTTTTCATGTGTTGATGGTTGACTTGTTCCTCTTCTTTTCTACATGCAGATGTATTCATTAATGTTCTTTTAAAATGCAATTTAACACATCACGAAAGTAAGAGGTCTTGGAAGGGTCCTTCGTCACACCCAGACCTAGATCAAGGAATTATGAACACAAAAGAAAGAAGTCATTCAAAGTGGGAGACAAAGTATGCTTACAATTGAACAAGGAGGAACTAAAGGGTCCTCATAAGAAAAATCAAGCCTTTGTGATATGTTCCTTTTAATATATGATATAAAGTTGGAGATACTATCTATATACACAATCTATCTTCACACATGCACACTTATTGAGTTGTGAATGTGGAAAATATCAAACTGTATGAGCCTTCCATGTCATATTATGAAAAGGAGAAGGTCCTAGATCCCATAGAGGACTTAGCACCAACTTCTTAGACAAAGTTGACAAAGGATGTATTTTTGCAACAGAGTTCTAGAACTACAAGATAGGGGCAACATGACCTTTGGAAGCTTGGATTGAAAGGATAACCTTTATGCAAGGTTAGATGGTATTCCAGGGAGAAGTTAGAGGAAAATTTTCCTCACCTCATTTAGTAAATCATTTGGGGAAAAAATCCTCCTAAAATGGGAAGGTATGATCCATATCGGATCAATATATTATTTTTCATCTATATTTATGCTTCGAGAGCGAAAAATATGAAGGAATTGCTTGGAGGGTCAATTTATTAGTGGTCCCAATTTGGAAAAATAGGGTTGAAAAAATTCTAGCACCATTTTGTGGCATTAATTGACAACCATTTTTGGTCCTAGACTTAGCACCAATAGCAAGGAGTGAGGGAGGATATCACATGGGATTAATTAATAGTAGAAAACATTGTTGGGAACATTAGGTAGGTCCATTTGCAAGTAAAAGAGACACTAAAGAAGTGTTAGGAACACATAAAGCCAAGCATGAATAACATAGAATAGAGAATTAAATTAGAGTGGGAGACAAAATATGTTTATAATTAAAAAAGGATAGGCTACAAGGTCTTGGTAAGAAAATCAAGGCTCTGTGATCACTAAAACAAAACCTTGTGATTAGCATCCCCTTTTGCTTCCTTTTTTGCATCTAGAGATCATTTTTAGTGCTATTTGCATCCATTTATCAAATATGGTGCAAAATTTGCACTAGTTTTTGCACCAAGACTTTCACTAAGTTTAGCACCAGGTGTTGCACTAGGTCTTGCATGAGGTTTTGAACCAAATTTTTCAGCAAGTCCCACACCATCCTTTGCACTAGGTTTTGCGTAAAGTTTGGCACCTAATTTTTGTTTCGCCTACTTTTGCATCCTCTATTGCATCCACATTTTGTTACATGTGCATCAAATTTTGCATCATTTTTTGCATCCTCTTTTTCATCATTTTTTGCATCCATTTTTGCATCCCCTTTTGCACCAAGTTTTGTGTCAAGGTTTGTGTCTAGTTTTCAATCTACTTTTGTTGCATCCAATTTTGCATCTTGTTTTGCATCCATATTTGCATCCTCATTTGCATCCATTATTGTGTCCACTATTGCATCCACTTTTGTTGTGCCACAATTTGCACCTAGTTTGGCACCTACCTTTGCACCCACTTTTTCTTCTAATTTTTTATTCGGATTTTCATCCTCATTTGCATCTATGTTTGCATCAAATTTTGCATCTATTTTTGCATCCCTTTTTTATCCACTTTTGCGTCAAGTTTTGCATCGAGTTTTAAGTCTCATTTTTCATCTACTTTTGCATCAACTTCTATTGCATCCACTTTTTCATCCAATGTTGCACCCATGTTTATGTCTACTTTTGTATCCATTTTTTCATTTTTTTCGCACCAAAGTTTGCTTCTTTTTTTGCATCTATCATTGCATCCACTTTTACATCCACTTTTGTTCTACCATAATTTGTGCCATGTTTTGTACCTACTATTGAAGTTGTGTTTTCTTCTACTTTTGCATCGACATTTGCATCCAAATTTTCATCAAATATTGCCTCTTTTTGCATCCACTTTTGTGTTAGGTTTATGCATGGGGTTTTGTATCTTGTTTTGTATCCACTTTTGCATCTACTTTTGTTGCATCCATTTTTGCATCCAATTTGTTGTCCACTGTTGCACCCACGTTTGCATCCACTTTTGCATCCCTTTTGCATCTTTTTTTGCATCCAAATTTTCATCTTCATTTGTTTCTTTTGTTGTATCCACTTTTGCATCCATATTTTTTGAGCCACAATTTCTTCCATGTTTTGCATATATCATTGCACCCACATTTTCTTCCACTTTTGCATCCACATTTGAATCCTCTTTTTTGTCCAAGTTTTCATCGAATATTGTGTATGTTTTTGTGTCCCCTTTTGCATTGACTTTTACGTCATGTTTTGCATCTCATTTTGCACCTACTTTTGTTGCATCCACTTTTGCATCTAATTTTGTGTCCACTATTTCACCCATGCTTGTGTCCATGTTTACATTCCTTTTTACATCTTATTATGGATCCAAGTTTGCATCCTTTTTCATTGAAGTTTGTGTCCATTGTTGCATCCACTTTTGTTTCACCACAATTTCGCCAAGTTTTGCACCTATTATTGCTCCCATATTTACTTCCACTTTTGAATCCACATTTACATCCAAGTTTGCATGACTATTTCCTCTATTTTTCTTCTCATGGTAAATTTTACCATTTCTCCACATAACATAATGGTCGCAGGTGCATATCCACTAGGAGAATGCCCTACATTTACCGCTTGTGGAGGTGCAATATTTGCAAAAATCATGATTTGACATTGTTGTTGAGGTGTGAAAGGATTGTTCAACACAATAGGTTGTGTGGTGGGATTTCACTAAGTATTGTTCTCATTGAACTCATCCAAATGTGGACAAGGATGTTTCATATGGACCCTAACACAAATATTACATGGAAACTTTAGCTTTCGCTCTTTCTTGCCCCCGACATTCGCGTTTGGAGCTTATAGTTCTTTCTGCTAATTTAAAATAGTTTTCTTATTCTTCTTCTTTTTACCGCTCGATTATTGTGGTCTACCTAGTCTTGTGGACTGAACCAAGTTAATGGTGGTTTTTTGGGCATAAGTTTTAGTTGTCTTGGTTGTACATGAAATCAACACAGGAATATGAGAAATAATTAACTAGTTTAACCTCCAAAACAATTGTATATAACCCATTATTAAAAATTAGAAGATTTTGGTTCTTCCACTGTGATTAGCGCTTTGCTACTACCTTATGCATAGCTTGGATATGGAGGAAGCCCCAAAAAACCTTCAATTTGATTCAAGTGCTTCTTTAGGTTCTTCATGGAAAGTTGTAACTCATGGAACACGAGGAAAAATTCCTCCTTGGCCTCATTGTGATCCAACAATACAGTACCCAATAGAATTTTCAAATTCTAGTAGATATCAACAATATACATGTATTAGTTGTATCTTCCTCTAGTGTGTGTTGTGTTAAGCACCCAATATGCTACCTCTCTAGCCACTTCGATATCTATCAAACATTTGTGCTTTCCTACAATGTCATGTTTCACTGCCATTATTTTGTCATGAATATTTAGTGAGTGTGGACGCAATACAAAGGTGTTGAAGTTTAAACTTTCTATTGGGCTTAAAAGCCTTGTTTTATGTAGTGGGCCACTCCACGTAGGCTTTTAGTGCAACAACAATGCGTTGTAAGGTTGAATCAACAATAACAAAAACTTACTAAATTATGAATGCTTGATTAAGAGATGGGAGTGAAGGGTAGTGGAAGCCAAGGAGGAGAGGAACTTGGGAGATGATGAATTTTCTCAAGGATGGATTCAAAGAAGAACTTAAAGGAGAAGGATTGTTCCTTACTTGAAAAATATATCCAAAGAGAAGGATAAACCTATCCAAACTCGACTATAACAGTTTAAGTGAGGGGTTTAAAGTTGACATGACAAAAAAGAAAAGAGAAAACAATGTAACCGATGCTCGAGGGATGCACTGGGAGAGAACAATAGAAATAAAGGAAACAACAAAGGGTAGCAAATTATCCACTATACAGAGTTAAAGTAGTATCCCTAGAGAAAACCTCCTATGAAATTATTGTAGTTGACAAAAAATAGCCCTTGAATGCTAATAATTGAATACATTACAAGGCCTTGTAACTTGAATTAACATCTACCTTGTGCAAATTATGACTAGTTCTTGGAGAAAATGACCACACCTACAAATTATGAGTGTTCTGCAGAGGCTTGTAGGTTGATAATGAAACCAATGATGGCTTTAGAAATACATACACCAATAACATAACTAATATTAATTTCAACTCAGTTGCAACCATTAAACCAATGCTAGTTCTAGAGGGATCTGACACCAAATTGGAGTGGCGTCAAACAATCCTCCAAGCAGCTTCATGATGGCTTGTTAATGAAATTAGGGAGGGTGCATGGCCACATCCTCATGTGTGATTGCTTGATGGGATGATGGCCATGCACTCTTCGATTTGGCATGTCTTAGTCATTCCATAGAGGGGAGATTCATATTTGTAAGTATGACATTTCAAAACTTTAAATTTAAATTTAGTTAATAAACATATAATAACTTAAAACTTACAATAAACTCTTTTTGTAAGCATGTGAACACTCCCTCTTTATATATACTTAATGCTATGCATATTACATTAAAAAATCAAATAAATATAGTAATAAAACATGTCTAAAAAATTCCCTTTATATGTATGTAGTTATATGTATTATAAGGATTATAATAAAATTAATAATAAGAATTTTTATAGATAGAGATGTGAAATTTATATATAATATAAATAGTATTATAAAGAACAAGCATATGTCCATCTTAATTACGAATCTATTAAGTATCGATAGGGATCACATCTTTCGACATTTTCTCAATTTTTTCACTCAAAATGAGTTTGCATCTCAAGAGATTTGATCCCTCTCGGCATTTGATAAAACCAACAAATATGTATCTTATTTCCAAATATATCAAATGTCGAGAGGGATAAAATCTCTCAAGGTGCAAATCTTTTCTTAAGTTTTGCACTAAAAAAGAGTTTTACATCATTAGAAGTTCAATCCTTCTCTATGCTTGGTAGATTCAGAGTAAAGACAAATATTTTAATAAATACAACTTCTTTTGTATTTCACAAATATAGAATAACCTAAATTAATATTAATTTTACCCTACTCTACTTCTATAATTTAGAAAAATAGAATATATCTTCAACCTAAATTAATATAGATTTTTGTATTTTAGAGAATGAGAGTGTACCTTCAACCTAAATTAATATAAGAATGAAAAAACATGCTATATCGAAATTAAATATTAATATAATCCAAAATATTTTTTAAGAGAATGACTTCTTCGGATTAATCACAACAATGTTTGTGGGGTCAATGTTCCAAACTCATCATCATGACATATGACATAGATGGAGGAAATAAATAATGCAAAAATGCTTAAATTCAATGGAAAAATCAAATTAAAAAGAAAGTCAACATTAATTAGTCAAAAAACAATAAAATAAAATAAAATTATTTAAACATATATAAACATAAAAATAATAAAAAAATAACATAAGGAAAAATATAAGTATTAAAAATATAAATATTTATAAAGATGAATATATTAAAAGTATATTATTAGAAGTTAGAACATTCTTTTCTAATTTGAATGAAAATAAGTTATGAAAAGTCCTATAAATAAGGCTAAATCCTGGGGTTAATGGTATTAAATTAGATATTATGTATACAAAAAGTAAAAAGAAAAGTTAACTTTAATTAGTAAAAAAACTAATAAAACAATAAATTATTTTAAAAAATAAAAAGAATATATATATATATATATATATATATATATATATATATATATATATATATATATATATATATATATATATAAACCATTATTAAAAACAAAAGCATTTTTTAAATTGAATGAAAATAAGGTTATTAATAGTTCAATAAATAAGGCTAAATAGTGGGGCTAATATATAACTAAATTGGAAATAAAATGGTTTTAGATTAGATATTATGTATTAAAAATAGAAAAAACTATTTTTTTGAATTAAATAATTAATAATTAAATTTTCTCCAGATTCTCTTTTTTCCCTCATTTATTTATTTATTTTTGAATTTCCTTAGATTATGGTTTTTCCTCATTTGTTAAATTTCCTTCCTACTCTCTTTTTCCCCTCATATATCTATAGACTCTGTCAATATATCTAGGTTTTTATTTTTGTGGAATGCATATATCCATTTGCTACATCTAGTTCACTCATACAGATATTTGCTACATCTAGTTCGCTCATACAAGGTTTGATAGATCCAGTTTGCTAATACAAATATTTGCTAGAAGGGTTTGCTAAGATCTAGTTCACATATACAAGTGTTTGCTAGATCTAGTTTTGTCGATACAGGGGTTTGCTAGATCCAGTTCATTGATATAGGGGTTTTATAGATCTAATTTGATGATACAAGTGATTTCTATAGCTAATTCATTGACATAGGGGCTTTAGATAGATGATTTTTATTGTTCTGGAATGCATATATCCATAGCTAGATCTATTTCCCTAATATACAAGTTTTGATAATGCAGGTATACCAGCAATACTACATGGGTTTTGATAAAAATATTTTATTGCTGTGAGATTCATATATCCATAGCTAGATCTACAACTCTAATGCATGGGTTTTGATAATGCAGGTCTAACATCAATAAGAGCTCCATAAGTCAGAAGAAAAAGAAGCATTAAGGTTTGAGCACCAAGTTTTATTCACTTACTCCAGTTAATTCCAAGGATAAAGGGTTTTTATTGTTGTGAAATGTATATATCCATAGTAGTTATAAGATCATCACAACTATATTGAATGGTTAGAAAACTGTTATTAAAACTATCACCATGGTATATGGTCAATCATATCATTTTGGCCTAACAACTAACACAATTGTTTTAACAATGCAAGTCCATCCAATGGATTCACACATGAGAAAAATAGATTCATAGTGGAGGGGAAAGGCATGCATAATTTTAATGTTATGCTTTTGCATTTCCACTGTTCGAAGTTGCATCATTAGAATTTGCGAGTGGCCTCTCCTGTTGCGCAAGGATATGTGCATGTTGAGGCCTTTCCATATCCCACCCCTCCATATATCTAGTATACGCCACATTCATACCCCCAGTATATTCCATGTGTCACTTCTACTACATTGTTTTCTACTCCTCCATTGGTTACCTCGTATGTTTCCTCTCCTCTAACTCTTGTATTTGAGGCTTCAATACCAATGGAAGTAGTAGAAACAACCTTGGATCCTATGCCTGAGGCATCACCACCACAGAAAATAGTAGAAACATCCATAGTAGCTGCAACCACTCTCTGCTGCCAAGTTGTACTTTTGAAAGGTCAAACATCAGGCGTGGACCATCTAAAGCATATGGCAACCTTTGAAATATTCTCAATATATTATCTATTTTAAAAGAACTCTAACCTTATGTATATGTTACCGCCTAAAGCATATGGAAGTCTTTCGACTTTCTCCATATCTCAGCTATTTTAGAAGGTTTCTAACCTTATGTATATGATACCAAAAATGTTTGGTTACAAAATTGATATATATGATAACAATGACATTTGGTTACAAAATTTATGAATATGATACTCCCACTTGTATGCTCAACCTTTCATTTGTTGTATAATGGCGTGATCATGACTTATAGCCTCACTTCTTTTCTCATCACATATCACTACATTATAAGATTAAATTGATATGCCTATGTACATTTTGAAATTATCAACATTATTTTGATGGAGAACTATTATATATGAGTATATCATTATCTTTGGATGGATGTTTTGAATTTACCTTAGAATAATGATATTCAAGAAATATTTTGATCTGGTAATCACACATTTGATTTGATTAAACATGATGATGATATTTTTAGTATTATCTTGCTACATTATGTATGTGTTGAAAATTGTCAATGTTTTTTTATGGAGAATTATTATGTATGATGGTGTTCCTATTTCTCGATGAATTTTGTAAATTTTCCTTAGAATAATGATATATATGATAGGTGTTGATTTGGTAGTCATATATGTTTATTGAACACTGTCAATAACATTTTTATGGAGCATTATTATATATGATGATACTGTTATTTCTTGGATGGATGTTTTCAATTTCCTTCGATTTTACTTACAAACATTATGTTATCAATTTTAATTGTGATATCTTATTTAATGATATTTAGAAATTGTAATATATCTCACTATGTAATTGAAATAACTAAAATGAACCCATAAAGGGGGTCATAAATGGAAAGAAAAGTACACTCTAAACAAGAAGCCAAATGTGGATGTAATCATGGATGTAAAAGTGTAAGTAGAATTGAATTTTAAACTATGTGTAAAGACAAGAAGCAAACAAGGAAAAAAATATGATTTTAAATTAGAAGTAAAAAAAGGTGCAACAATAGACATAGAAGGGAACAAAACAGGGCATAAAAAAGGATACTGGAGTGCAAACAGGGACACAAAAGCAGACACTAAGCTAGATGCAAAAAATGAAACACAAGTAGACATAAAACTGAATGAAAAAGGGGATACCAAGTTGGGTGCTAAAAAGAAACAAAAAAGGATGCAAATTTAGACACCAAATGAGAATGCAGAGAATGGTGTAAAATTGGGATGAAAATTTGAGCTAAAAAATGGTGAAACCAAGGACACCATATTGGATGAAAAAAATGATGCATAACTAGATGAAAATTTATACTCAGACCTAGGTGCAAAATGAGATGAAAATTTGGATGTTGGAAAGGATGTAGAATTAGACACAAAAAAGGATGTAAAAAATAGTGCAAAAATAGGCACAAAAAATGGTGCAAAAATAGATGCAAAAATAGATACAAAATTAGAAGAAAAAACTAGCGTAAGCCTAGATGCAAAATTGGCACAAACTAGATGCAAAAAAAGGCATTAAATTGCATGAAAAATATGGTGTAAAACTTGATGCAAATGATGGCATAAAACTGGAAGAAAATAATGGCACAAAATAGGAAACAAAAAATGATGAAAAAACATATGCAAAAAATGGCGTGAAACTAGAAGAAAAACTTGTTGCAAAACCAGATGAAAATCCTGATGCAAAATCTGATGTAATAAAGGACGAAAAATATGGTGTAAAAAAGGATGAAAAATATAGCGCAAAAAATGACACTTTAAAAATTGTACAATAGAGCCAGTTTTAGTGCCAGGCTGCTCATCCTAATTGGAAAAAAATGCACTAAAACCTAGTGCTAAATCGGGCGCAAATTTCATGTTTTGTTGTAGTGGATATAGTCCTTTCGAGATACTGGGAAAGGTGGGAGATAATTCCTACAAACTCAGTCTAGCCCCATACATTCACATTTACTTAGTCGTGAATGTGAAAAATATCAAACTCAATGAGCCTTCATTGTCAAATTAGGAAGAGGAGTAGTTCCTACCTAAATAGAGTACTGAGCACTAGATACTCAAGTAGTGTTGATAGAGGATACAATTTTGTGTGAAAATTCCAAATTGTAATCCTATTGCAACAACTGATATTATTTCTCCTAATTTTTAATTAATTAATAATTTATCTGCTATGACAAATATCGAAATAAACACACTACAACCTTCACAAATAAAATACTACAGAAAAATAAAACACTAGAAGCTGAGAAATGCTAGCACACACACATAAAATTAACACAATTATTTTTGGACAAAATTCCTTGGAAAAACCCAATGCGGGAAAACTGGTGCAACAGTTAAGGATTTTATTATTATGTAGTAGTGAGAAATTCTAAGTACAATTGGATGCTGAAATATGGCAATCTTACAGAGAAAAATACTAGCAAAAATCTAGTGAGGAATTTCCTCACTCCATAGACAAACCCAGACACAACTTGCCTTCAGAAACTCAGCTCTTTGACCCTTTGTGTCAACCTCTATGCTTCTCTGTGTAGTTTCCTTGATGTCAAGCCTCTGACTGGTCTTTGATGAAGTCGCTCTGCCTTCTTTTGGCTAGAAAAATGTTTCTTTGGCACTCTGGGACTCCTTCCCGACCTGTAATGCCCCACTTAATCTTATCATGCAAATTTTATTAATGTTTACATTACCTAAAAATATTGAGAAATATTAGTGAATACCTTCATTTGGGAAACTATAAACTTATTTACTAATATAAAATTCATTATTGCTATTATTCAAATTCCCAACTTGTCTTCTCAGATTGAATCTTGGGTAGGATATGGCTTCCTTCCATTATTCCAAATTTTATATATATTCATCTCACATTCCCAAATGTACTCTCACATTTACTTGGGAGAAGACATGGTCCTCTCCAACTAATCATCAATATATATATTCATCTCACATTCCCCAATGCACTCTCACATTTACTTGGGAGAAGACATGGTCCTCTCCAATTAATTATCAATATATATATTCATCTCACATTCCCCAATGTACTCTCACATTTACTTGGGAGAAGACATGGTCCTCTCCAATTAATTATCAATATATATATTCATCTCACATTCCCCAATGTACTCTCACATTTACTTAGGAGAAAACATGGTCCTCTTCAACTAATTATCAATATATATATCCCCAATGTACTCTCACATTTACTTGGGAGAAGACATGGTCCTCTTCAACTAATTATCAACATATATATTCATCTCACATTTGCTTGGGAGAAGACATGGTCCTCTCCAACTAATTATCAATATACATATTCATCTCACATTCCTCAATGTACTCTCACATTTACTTGGGAGAAGACATGGTCCTCTCCAATTAATTACCCAATTTTATATTCATATTACATTTCCAAATGTACTCTCTTATTTACTTGGGAGAAGAGAAGTCAACTATAAGGATGAAGGAGAAATTAATGACATTAATGAGAGGTGGTTGAGGTGGAGAAGAGAGGAAGAGCATAAAAGGGGAAGGAGGAAGGGAGAAAGGGGGATTTTGGGTCTTGATTTTGATTTTGATTTTGGGTTGGCTGTGATTTTGGAGACCTAGGGAACTTATAGAGGTTTCTTGGGTTAATTGAGAGGAGGGAAGTATTGTTTATCTTGGTCTGGATTACTCATCTTGGACACACTACATCTGGTTGGACTTGGGCTCGGAGGGCAAGAGAACCTATGGAGGTTTCCTAGGCTAGGAATTATTTCCTAGTTGGCTGGGAGGTAAATCCAGTCGGGAGTCAAGAGGAGCATTTCAGCAGGAGCAACAGCTTGAGGGCATCTCCACCGACCACCGATACAGGTATTCCTTTATGCATAGATTACTCATGTACATTAGAGAAATGAAATTTTAACTATAAAGTTGTAGGGATTAGAGTGTAAATGGTAAATTATCATTATTTAAATGTCTTGTAAGAAATGGTAAAATTATCATTGTTTAAATGTCTTGTAAGAAAGTAAATTTTTGCCTCTTATTGAAGTTAAATTCCCAGAGAATGTAGATCTGTTAGAAGACCATAGGATAGGGCCTTACACATGGTATCAGAGGAGGTTTCAATCCTCTAAGACCTGTGACTGTGAAATACTTCCTACCACAAATGCAATCTGCAAAAATGCTCTAGTAAGTTCACTGCACTTTCAGTCACTGAGCTGTAACTGGCAATTTTTTTTCTTTTTTTTTTTGGTATCTAAGACAATTTGCACACCATATATTGACTTGATCATGTCCAAATAGCTAAAACAATTTTTCTCCTCTGGTGAAGCTTCTCTGTTCTTTAAATTTTTCCAAAGTACTCCATCTCGTTACATTGGAAATTATCTTCTTAGAGGAGAATTATTTTCCATCTGAGAGCTTTGTATTCACCTTTAGTGAATATGGAGTCACGACTGTTTCATTTTCAAGAATACTGTTTGTGATCTCTGTTTTGCATTATAATTCTTGGTCACAAATCTATCCTGTCCAGGAATAATTCGGATGATCCATCCATATGGGTCATCTGGTAGACCAATCCACCAACCGACTAGTCCAACACCAGCATAATCACTCAAGATTCTTGCTACATCCAATAGCGTTCTTGTTCTATTGATTTATTGACTTTAGAAATGTATCCTGCCACATATTTGTCGATGGAGAAATGTATACACGAAGGAAACTCATTGCTAATCACTTACACCGTGATTGAAACTATATGAAATACCAAACCTGCTCCATATGAGTTGTAAAATGAAAAATATAGAGCCACATCATAGGAAATCAGAAGGGAAGTGGTGGTAGGTATTACGTGAACATAAATTGCTGGAAACTCAACATAACCAGAAGCTGCCATCCAAAATGATATTCTATTTTTCATACATATCTCCTCTTGCCTTTGTTCTTTCATTGCTTTTGTATTGAGTCACCTATTCGTTTGTTTTTATTATTTCTGGTATGGAGCATTCCAAATAGCCTTCCAAGTTTCCAAGGCACCTTGATATATGTCATTCAGTGGACCTTCTCATCTTATAACACTTGGCAAAAAGCAGTCCTCATTAGAGTCTTTCATACTTACACTTGGCGATGGTCTTTACACATGGATACTCTTTTACCAAATACATCTTACAGTAGCAGATCCCAATTTGATGGATCCAATTGTTGTACATAATATTTGAATGAAATAGAGTAATTTTATCTACTCTCACTCTATGCTTCTCCCACATTTTCTTTCCATGCGTAAAGTAGACCTGCTACCATATGGAATCATCTCATTTCCATGAATACTAATTGCGTACATAAATTAATTCTTCTCATTCATATTTTTCATAGCCGCAAAGTTGAGCAATTTTGATATGGATTGCATATTTCTCAATTTTGTGCATCCAAGGTGTTTTAATGGAAACCCTCTCTCCAGGTTGAATCCTTTCACCTACCTGCTGATTATGATGGATGCTACCTATACTGAATCTGAAAGAGCGAAGACTATGAAAATATGCTTAATGGAAGAAATAGGCATATAACTATGGTCAAAATCAAGGGCCTCAGAAATTTATACTTCTGGAGAAAGATTTTTTGATAAAAATTAGCAGCAATATAACATGGAAAATACAAAATCGATCCAACAAATTAAAAAGGCCATTGAAGTCATTGGAAGGCAGAAAGCCCGCAACTCCAGTGTTGAGCCTCCACCATTAAAATGATACCGATTTCCTCAATCATTTGTTGGACGTTTTACCAGTCCAGCCAGTGTTGAAAACACTAACCAAGATTTTTCTCTATGATTTCATGAATACTAAGCCCAGAAATCCAGCAGAAACTCGACTTCTATAAATCTTTGTTTAGGTTAAGAATTCTATAAATTGGGAATAATTTAGCCCTATCATTCCAATTCTCGACTCTAGTCTTTTCCCTCTTTTTTTTTTTTCTTTTTCTTTCCTTTGAGTTGCTCATCATGGAAATTCAGATCTGTTACAATGAATAGTGGAGATCCATACTTTATCCATTTAATCCAACATTAAGCCGTGCAAATGTAAATGGCTCATTCCTCCTTCCCCTGTTCCAGAGCTGCCAAGTTCGCGCAAGCGGGGAGAATGCTTGAATAACTGAACTGATTGGGTTGAACACCTGGTTGTCTCATTCGGAAAAACAGTTTCAATGCTTCCTTAACAAATCCATGGCTCACATAAGCTGAAATCATGGCAGTCCACGAGACAACATTTCGTTCGGGCATTTGTCAAACACTTTGCGGGAATCCTCCAGATTTTCACACACGTGTAGGGTGTCTCCAGTTTCAAGTGTATTGAGTTCTAACTTCTGACTGCCATCATTTGAAGTTGTGGCTAAGTATACCAAAAGTTTGAGAGAAGAAAGTTCAAGGCAAGTAAGATGACCGGAGCACAAGATTTTGTTTCAATAACTAACCACGATCAAGGCAAGTAAGATGCCAAGCACAAGATTTTGTGTCAATAACTAGCCACGATCAAGGCAAGTAAGATGCCAAACACAAGATTTTGTGTCAATAACAAGCCACCGTCAAGGAAAGTAAGATGCAAAGCACAAGATTTTGTGTCAATAACTGGCCACGGTATAAGGGCTAGAGTTGTTAGGATATTCCGACACATAGGATATAGTTAAGTTCAACTTGGTCTAGTATAGAGTTAGGTTAGAGTTAGGTAAAGTGTGTTTCTTTACCGTTGTACATTTTGTAACTTACAATCCGACGGTCACGATATGTAGTGATCCGACGGTTCACTCTCACCTCGGTATTACCGACACTTGATCCGTGGCTTGACACCCGATTGGTCCATGAGTTCTATTTAAAGCGCATGGAGGGTCATTGTTCGGGTAATCCGTGCATGAGAGAAGCTTATGTAAATTTTCATTCTTTGATTAATAAATTGTCTGTACCCACGTTGGGACAGGCCGTGGACTGTTTCCCTCCTTGCACTCTGAGGGTTTTAACCACGTCAAAAATACTGGTGTATTGATTTGAGATCTGGTTGTGAGCGGTGTCCTTTTGGTATTCTTCTGTGGAACTTACCCTGTAAATTCCTACATGGTATCAGAGCTATTTGAGGGCCGCGTCCGTTGGTGATCCAAATCTGAAGCCGGTAGAACTGCATGCGGCTGTCGTTTCCTAGATCTGCTGTTTCTGACTGCTTTCGGGCCGAGAGGACTGCTCTGTTGCATTCGGAGCATCTGTTTCAGTGAGGAACCCCTTTCGTTTCACGCGAAAAGGTTTCCGGTAGCCCTAGCTGCGTCATTTTTCAGATCGGGAGGTATACAGTGTTTTTTTTTGCAGTTTACTGTCATTTTCTCTCTGCTTATTTCGGTTTCGGTTTATTTAACCTTTTTTTTCCCGGATCTATACCTTTCATTTCTGCGTATGCTCTTTGCCCTGCGACTCTGTGCGATCTGGGCAAATCAGAAACAGAAAGAAAGGATTTTTCTCATGCGTATGCTCTTTTCCCTGCACCTTAGTGTGATCTCGGAAAATCAGAAACATTGAGGAAAATATTTAGTTTTTCGGCTAAAAGCTAACTTTGAGATTTTTTTTAAATTTCTAGTTTTTTGGCTAAAGCTAACTTCGAGCCGTAAGGTTCGTTTTTCTTTGGATATTCGTGTTGGGTTTTGTGTTTTGTGTTTTGTAGGGGAAAAGAGTCTTCCCAAGGCAAGCACGCAAATCGAGGCCCCCCCCCCCCTCTCTCTCTCTCTCTCTCTCTCTCTCTCTCTCTCTCTCAAATATTTTGTATAGATCAATTGGTTCAAAGACCTTTTAAGAGAGTAGAGGTCTTGGGTTCAAGTCTCCATTTTGTGGGGGCGGATTTTTTCATTCCCGCACATTCGCGCACTTTGCCGGCAACGTCAACAAATTTTTTTCAAAAAGCCATAACTTCTTCATCCGGAAGCCTTTTTCAGAGCCGTTTTTTTTAAAACCGCCTATTTTTTCGAGATCTATCCATTGGACCACTTACTTTCAGCACCTTCAGCTTCAGTTGTTTTTCAAAAATGGAAAGTCCATGCCAAGTCATTCTTGACAGCACTAACTACTTCCAATGGGTAGCCTACATGGGAGATTTACTTAGAAGTAAAGGTCTCTTCAGAATAGCCACAGACCAAGAGAAGAAACCCAAAGATGAAGACAAGGCCGAAAAATGGGAAAATCGACAAGATCAAGCACGAGGCTTGATAGGAATGTCTGTTTCTCCTGATCTTAGATTCCACATTGCAGAAATTGAAACTCCTCATGAAGCATTAGAAAAACTTGCTAAAGTTTTTGGGATTAAAAATGAAATTAGATCCCATCAACTTGAAAATGAGCTGCTTACTTTGGATCCTAATAATTTTTCTTGCATTGAAGATTTCTTGTCAAAATTCAAGAACCTTAGATATCTCTTGGAAGGTGTTAAAGTTAAGAAAGATGATGGTAACCTTATTTATTCCATCCTCACTAAGTTAGGACCAGCCTACTCTGTATTTGTTTCCACTTTCCATTCTACCAGGGAAGCTTTCATTTGTCAAGGCAAAGACTACAAGCCCCCTTCCTTTGACTCCTTTTGTGATTCCTTAATAAGAGAACAAGAAAAACTCTTACACCTTGGTCTTCTTAATCTTGGAAACTCTTCCACAAAAGCGTTAGCCGCCCAGCAGTATCCAAATTCAAAGAATCCTAAGAAGTCTTATCCTCAAAGGAATGGTCCTAAACCAACTCAGCCTCAAGATGAAAGATCATTTCAGCAATATGATAAGCCCAATAAAAACAAATGGAAGAAGACTGATAGACATTGTAACTTTTGTAATCGAGATGGCCACTTAGAATCTAAATGCTTTAAGAAGATGGAAGCCTTGGAAGCCGCAATGAAGAAACATAACATCCATCTGGAGCCTACTTCAACTTCAACTTCCGGAACGGCATTTTCTGCATGTCATCGTCAATCATCTCAGTCTGGTTATGCATTAAATGTATCTTCTTCTTCTTCTCATTCTCATGAGTGGCTCATTGATTCTGGAGCCTCTTGTCACATGGCCAAAAACGAAGCCATGTTTTCTTCTTTAAATGATTGTAACACCAAAAATATATATGTTGGTGATGATAGATCTCTTAATGTTGTAGGGACTGGAACTGTTCATCTAGACAATGGTCAGTTCAATGATGTATTATGTGTTCCAAACTTATCCTGCAACCTTCTATCTGTCTATCAGATAACTCATTCAGGTGAAGGTAAAATCGTTGAATTTTCACCTCATGATGTTGTAATCAAGGATCTAAAAGATCCTAAACAGATTCTAGCTACTGGTCTTGCTGATGATTCCAAAAGGTTGTATAAGTTTCACAACTTTGGGTCAACCCATCTTCCCTCAGTATTTGTTGCTCATAATGATGAAGTGAGCAAACTTTGGCATGAGCGGTATGGTCACTTAAACTATCGCTCCCTTCAGCATCTATGTAAAGAAAACATGGTGACAGGTCTTCCTATGGTATCTTGCAAAGATGGTGTTTGTTCCGGATGTGTACTCGGAAAACATCATCGGGACAGTTTTGACAAACGTGCCTCTTGGCACGCCTCAGCCCCTTTACAGCTTGTGCACAGTGATTTATGTGGTCCTCTTCCTGTTGCTTCATTCTCTGGCTGCAAGTACTTCTTAACTTTCATTGATGATTTCTCTAGACGCACTTGGGTATACTTCTTAAAACTCAAGAGCGAAGTATTTACCACCTTTTTGGCCTTCAAAGCATTCGTTGAAAAACAATCTGGACATCAAATTCTTAAGCTAAGAACTGATAATGGTGGAGAATATGTTAAAAATGCATTCATCACCTTTTGCACCGAAAATGGAATTCAAATGCAACATACTGTTCCATACACTCCACAACAAAATGGTGTAGCTGAAAGGAAAAATCGCACTTTAAAGGAAATGGCTAATTGTATGCTGCAATCTAAAGGACTCAGTCTTAGTTTTTGGGCCGAAGCAATTAATTGTGCAAATTATATAATCAATCGCACTCCTACTAAGGTTCTAGAGAATATCACTCCAGAAGAAGCTTGGAGTTCCATTAAACCAGATGTAAGTCACTTTCGTGTGTTTGGAAGTGAAGCATGGGCCCATATTCCAGATGAAAAGCATAAAGCCTTAGAACCTAAGAGTGAGAAATGTACTTTTGTTGGATATTCTGAAGATGTAAAAGGCTATAGACTTATTCCATTTAAGTCCAAAAATGTTATCATTAGAAGAGATGTAAAATTTGATGAAAATAAATCGGCCTGCGAGCCTAGTCCGGCGGATGTGCCACCTCTTCCTATCTCTTCTATCTTTGAGAACATTTCTTCTTCTGATGATGAAAGCGAGGATGATAATCCTTCCCCACCTTCTCAGGATCCTCAACTTCCAAGATGGGTCCGTGCTACTCGGGATGCAGCAGGTGATCTTGCCGGTGATCCTACAGATCAGCGACGTACACGTTCTCAGTTTGAAAGAGCCTCTTCTTTACTGGCTCAAGCTCCAGTGAATCATGATCCTGACACTTTTGCAGAAGCTTCAGGCCATCCACATTGGGAAACAGCTATGAATGAAGAATATCATTCATTGATGACAAATGATACATGGGATCTTGTTCCTCTACCAAAGGGACGCAAACTTGTTAGATGCAAATGGGTTTACAGAACCAAGTATGGACCAGATGGGAAAGTTGACAAACATAAAGCTCGTCTAGTTGCTAAGGGCTTTTCACAGGTTGAAGGCATTGACTACACTGAAACCTTCTCTCCAGTTGCCAAAATGAACTCTATCCGCCTTGTTCTTTCCCTTGCTGCCTCTTTAAAATGGGAAGTACATCAAATGGATGTTAAATCTGCCTTCTTGCATGGGGACTTGCAGGAAGAAATCTATATGGAACAACCCATTGGCTTCATACAAACAGACTCCAGCCTAGTTTGTCGCCTTAAGAAATCCCTTTATGGCCTCAAGCAAGCTCCTCGAGCTTGGTATGCCAAAATGGATAGCTTTCTTTTAGAATCTGGCTTTTCTAGGTGTCATTCTGACAATACTGTCTACACCAAGAAAGTGGGCAACTCTCTCATCATCCTTGTTCTTTATGTTGATGATCTTATTCTTACTGGTAGTGATCCCAACCTTATAAACCATGTGAAGTCCACCCTTAAAAAGAAATTTGAAATGACAGACTTAGGACACTTACACTATTTTCTCGGTCTTCAAGTCTTGCAATCCCAAGAGGGTATTTTCCTTTCCCAGTCCAAGTATGCTTGTGATATTCTTCGTCATTTTCACATGGAAGACTGTAAGCCAGCCCCTTCTCCCTTTCAGTCTGGAGTCAAACTTTCAGTCTCTTGTACTTCTCCTGAAGTTGATGCTACCTTATACCGTCAACTTGTCGGAAAACTCTTGTATTTAACCCATACTCGTCCTGATCTTTCCTTTGTTGTTGGCCTTGTTGCTCGTTTTATGCAAAACCCCCGTGAAAGTCATTGGAAAGCAGCTAAAAGAATACTTCGTTATGTTCGAGGTACAATACAGTTTGGGATTCATTACAGTGCCAAAGCAGCTCCTCTGTTAGTTGGTTTCACTGATTCTGATTGGGCTGGTGACCTTGATGATCGGAAGTCTACTGCCGGTTATGTCTTCACTCTTGGTTCAGGACCTATTACATGGGCTTGTAAGAAACAGGCTGCCATTTCTCTTTCGTCAGCAGAAGCAGAGTATCGTGGTGCCGTGGAAGCTAGTAAGGAAGCCTTGTGGCTTCGTCAGATCCTATCAGAGTTTGGCTTTGAGCAGCAGCATCCAACCACACTTTGGTGTGATAATCAAAGTGCCATTCAGCTATGCAAAGATCCAGTCCAGCATCAGCGCAGCAAACACATTGAACTACACATGCACTTCATCAGAAAGCTCATTCTTGACCATGTTCTTGAAGTGCAATATTGTCCAACGGATGATCAGGTTGCAGACATCTTCACAAAGGCTCTCACAGAGGCGAAGTTCACTAAACTTCGATATATGCTTGGAGTTCAGGAAGTTGTCACTAAGGGGGGATAGGCTCTAGTGCCTCCTTCCTTCTCCTATTGTGTCATATTTGTAAATCCTTCAATCCTATCCCAAGTTGTTCTTAAGGGGGGATGTTAGGATATTCCGACACATAGGATATAGTTAAGTTCAACTTGGTCTAGTATAGAGTTAGGTTAGAGTTAGGTAAAGTGTGTTTCTTTACCGTTGTACATTTTGTAACTTACAATCCGAC
This sequence comes from Pinus tabuliformis, assembly GCA_031772625.1. Classification (NCBI taxonomy): domain Eukaryota; kingdom Viridiplantae; phylum Streptophyta; class Pinopsida; order Pinales; family Pinaceae; genus Pinus; species Pinus tabuliformis. Next base: position 754,135,765 of record CM062804.1, read on the forward strand.
GGTCACGATATGTAGTGATCCGACGGTTCACTCTCACCTCGGTATTACCGACACTTGATCCGTGGCTTGACACCCGATTGGTCCATGAGTTCTATTTAAAGCGCATGGAGGGTCATTGTTCGGGTAATCCGTGCATGAGAGAAGCTTATGTAAATTTTCATTCTTTGATTAATAAATTGTCTGTACCCACGTTGGGACAGGCCGTGGACTGTTTCCCTCCTTGCACTCTGAGGGTTTTAACCACGTCAAAAATACTGGTGTATTGATTTGAGATCTGGTTGTGAGCGGTGTCCTTTTGGTATTCTTCTGTGGAACTTACCCTGTAAATTCCTACAAGAGTAAATAAAAATATTCTCATAGGCAATGTCAAGCTGATATTAGGTTCTAAAATCACTATTTCTGAAGATGCTTATGACATTTTGAAGGAGATTAAAGGGATGGATCAAACTAGATTTTGGTGTCTATCACTAGAGAGATTGCAGGAATATTTGCAAAGTCAAATTCAGTTAAGCCAGACTCACAAGATGTGATGTCCATTTTCAAAATCGATGAGTTAAAAGTATTACAGTAATAAGAGACAATTGACATACTGCAAGCACCATTGCCAAGTAGGTTGGAATTTTCATGGTCATGGAAGAAATTCTCCCTTGGAAAAAAAAGAGAATGAAAGAGTTAGAGGTACTTACATTTCAGTTTCCTTTTGCCCCTAAGCCTCAAGCATTTGTTCCTCCCAATATTTGATCCTGGTCATGTGCATTTTAATATGACTATTGATTCCTCCCAATATTTTGATCCTGGTCATGTGAATTTTAATATGACTGTTCCATCTTGCCAACAAAGATCTTTTGCAAAAATAAAATTTATTGTCTCTGCATATCACAATCACAATTTGAGATCAAAATTTACATTGTGAATTCATGACATGGGGTGAATGGCTTTCTTCAAATCTTGTTTCAATGGCTTGATTGCCTGTTTTACCTGCTTATGGTGCCAAGGAAAATGCTCAACCAAGGATGTATGTCAAATTCTGTTGTGTTTAAAATAAACAATGCCCTCTTTGTGTTTGAATGTGCAATCCTAGTACTTCATTCAACCATTTCTTTTCTCACTAAAATCATATATGCATATTTTCAAGCAAAATAACAATTACGAATACTTCTTCTCATTGATATAACTGTAATCATGGTGCAATTAGTCAATTATAAATCTATCATGTTAGCTAATTGTCTCCACGTGTTTGGAGAGTGAGGGCTATAGTTAATTGATCAACGTACATAGGCTGTAGTTAATCAACAAAGCACAAAAGAACAACTTGTATGCATTTATAAATAGAATTTTAAATGGCTATATGAAGTCACTTTCCTTCCAGTCAATGTTTCCCAATTGCAAGACCGTTATAAAATATTTACATCAGCATGTGTTGGCTATGATGAATGCCAAAGCACAATGGCTTGATAATATATGGCGGTAGCCTGTACCATGCTATTGCACTGCATTCAAACCAATATAGTGGACTTACAAAGCCATAAATGAATAATTACTACTGTAGGTTGACCAGCTGTGCGTTCAAGGAGAAATTTAGTTGTAGCAGTTTACATGGCAAACACTAACCCAACAAATAGAAATGAGGTGTTGGTAGGCAGGTAAAATGCACAAAACACTTAAACAGAGCACCAACAGTGTTTTTAGCTAGTGATCTAGCCTATGATAACATGTTCTAAATTTTAAATTTCTGGCTAAGAAGTATCTTGGCATAAATTGAATTGATCTATTGCTTGGGTTCTCTTTGGAATATCTAGAGTGTGGTAGAAAATTCTAGGAATAGTGCTAATATGTCTTAGATATCGTGCATATTTTGAAAAAAATCAAAATGGTGAGGATGCAAAGAAACCAAGGACTTGGAGAGTCATCACAAGAACCTCCTACAAATAACCCATTACCTTCACCAGAATTGACTCTCATCTTGCGTTCCCTAGAAGCAATTAATGAGACCTTAAGGGGGCACAAAACAAATGAAGTGGAAGCGAAACACCCTCCATCAGGATTAGGGAATCCCGAGGGATCTAGAGACTATCATAGAGTACCTCCAGTTGAGGACATTACGAGGGAGCTCCAGAAGATTAAGCTCCCAGAGTTTGGAGGAGGCCGTGCCAACGAGCGTGTAGAAGCTTGGTTAGAAGGAATGAGAAGGTGCTTCGCACTAAGGGATTACAATTCAAATTCCAAGGCCAAAATAGAAATATTCCAACTCAGAGATAGTGCTCTGAATTGGTGGGGTAACTTGGAGCGTCAACTGCACCTCACTCCAGACACAATTACTTGGGAATTATTTGAGGAGAGATTCAGGAAAAAGTACCTGCCAACATATTATGAAGAACAGTAGGTAGGAGCCTTCCATGCCCTAGTACAGGGGGGTCGTACAGTAGAAGAATATGAAATTTGATTCATGGAATTGGTCAAGTATGTCTCCTAAATGGACACTGACCAATGCCAAGAAGATTGTTTTATTTATGGATTGAACCCTAAGATTAGGGAAATGGTGCGGATGTGGAAACCATCCTCAATTGCATAAGCTATGGAATAGGCCCGTTATGTTGAAGAACACTTGGACTTAAAGGGAAGTGATAGAGTTATATTTCCACGCCAAATGGGGAAGGCCCCTCATACCTTCCCAATGGGAGGAAGTCTGAGGCCACCACCATATGGAAACAGGGTTATACCTAGAACACCAACAATAGGGATTTCAATGGTCTCTAGTGCAGCTTCACCCATAGCTTCAAGAGCATGTACAAGTCAAAGTCATACATGAGGAGCAACAAGTGGGGGCAGGGGTCCTAGGGGAAGAAACTCTTTCCAAAGAAATCCACAGCATTCGGTTCAAGGTCCACTGCACATCACTTGTTGCAGATGCAGAGGACCTCATTACCAGTAGGACTACCCTGAGTTGCAAACTGGTAACAACCAGAGAGAAGGAAAAGAACCAGTGAGGGGAGTAAGTAGCCACCACCGAATCTATGCAGTAGTTGACAATCAACAAGTTGAACACCAGTTTGCCATGGTAGAAACCTCAGGTATGATAAACAAAGTAAAAGTTAAAATTTTGTTTGATTTTGGTGCTACAGATAGTTTCATTTCACCAGTTGCATTAGAAAAATGTGGGTTGGCAACCTATGAGCACGATGACTTTAAACAAGTTGAGATGGCTTTTGGGATAAAACAAGTAGTAGGACCTAGTTTTGACCAATGTCAAGTAAACCTCGGGGTGTGTATGACTAAGTTGAAGGCATACATCACATCATTGGGGACGTATGATGTAATTATTGGAATGGACTGGCTACTCATCGAACTTTGGTAGACTGTTTGAAGAAGAAAGTGATCTATGTAGATGATGAAGGTAGGCCAATTGAGGTTTTTGGAATCAAGAGGGGAGTGTCCCTACGATTCATATCCATGGTGAAGGTAAAATGTTGTCTCAGACAAGGTTGCAAACTATTTTTGGTCGAGGCTGTAAGCGACCAGAAAGGACCTTCCCTAGATCAACATCCAGTTTTGTTAGAATTCAAGGATGTTTTTCCAAAATAATTGCCTGGATTACCTCTTATAAGAGAGATTGATTTCACAATCGAACTAAAAACAGGTGCAGAACCAATATCTAAGACACCCTATAGCATGACAACTCCAGAACTTTGTGAGTTGCAGATGCAGTTAAAGGAGCTCTTAGACTTGGGATTTATCAGACCTAGTATTTCACCTTGGGGTGCACCAGTGATTTTTGTCAAGAAGAAGGATGGTTCCTTGCAGCTATGCATAGATTATAGAGACTTAAATAGAGCCATGATAAAGAATAGGTACCCAATACCGCGAATAGATGACTTATTTGATCAAATGAAGGGAGCAGTGGTCTTCTCAAAGATCGGTCTACGATTTGGGTACTGCCAAATGAGGATTAAGGAGGAGGACATCTCAAAAACTGAATTTCAAACTTGGTTTGGGCACTATGAGTTCGTAGTTGTTCCATTTGGTTTAACCAATACACCAGCAGTATTCATGAGCCTCATGAATGGTGTGTTCAGGAAGTACTTGGACCAATTTGTCCAAGTCTTCCTCGATGACATTCTTGTGTATTCCAAGAATGAAAATGAGCACGAAAAGCACCTAAGGGCGGTATTGAATTGCTTAAGGGAAAATCAATTGTATGGGAAATTGTCAAAATGTTCATTTTTTTAGAAGAAAGTCCATTATCTTGGGCACATCATTTCAGGAGAAGGGATTCCATTTGACCTGGAAAAGGTGAAGGCCATAATGGATTAGGCAGTACCAAAAAATTCCCATGAGATATGTAGTTTTATGGGGTTAGTAGGGTATTATCACAGGTTTGTGGAAGGGTTTTCAAGGATTGCAAAACCCATCACCACACTGCAACGAAAGGGGGTCAGGTATGAATGGACAAATGAATGTGACCCTACATTCACAGAACTAAAAAGGTTACTAACTAGTGCACCAATCCTTCAAGTACTAGACATGAGAAAAGACTTCACTCTCTACACCGATGCTTCGGTGTAAGGATTGGGTGCAGTATTGATGCAAGAAGGCGGAGTAATAGCTTACGCATCTAGAAAATTGAAGAAACATGAAGAGTTATATGCTACCCATGACTTAGAATTGGCAGCAGTGATGTTAGCTTTGAAGCTGTGAAGACACTACCTCATTAGGAGAAGATTTGAGTTAAGAATGGATCATCAAAGCCTGAAGCATCTCTTCACTCAAAGGGATTTGAATGCTAACCAAAGGCGGTGGAGAAAATTCATGAGTGAGTATGATTTTGAAATCTCATATATCAAGGGAAAGGAGAACGTAGTGGTGGATGCACTAAGCAGGAGGCCATGAACCTTCGCCCTAGTAGCCTTAAAGGTAAATTTAAGGGAGCATGTATTGGAGAAACTCTTTGAAAATAGTTGGTATCTAAAAGTCATCTCAGACATCTAGAATGGGAAACAGATAGAACCAAAGTTTGAGGGGTATGTCCTTGAACCAGATGGGCTATTGAGATTTCAAGGGAGAATGTACGTACCTAAGGAAGGGGGTATAAGAAAAACCATCCTTGAAGAGTCTCATAGAGCATTCTATTGTGCACATCCTAGGGTAAAGAAGATGTACATAGACACAAAGAAACTCTTCTTTTGGGAAGGCATGAAGCATGACATAGTCCAGTTTGTCGCCAAATGTCTTGAATGTCACCGAGTGAAGGCTGATCATTGCCATCCAGCAGGACTCCTACAACCTCATGACATCCCTACATCTAAATGGGAGGTAATTTCCATGGACTTTGTGGTGGGTTTTCCACTCACTTCACAGAGGCATAATGATATATTGGTTATAGTTGATAAACTGAACAAAAGTGCCCATTTCATCCCAGTAAGAGACACTTACGATGTTATGGATGCCGCGAGTGTTTGTAAATGAAGTTATTGACTACACGGATTTCCCACAAAGATAATTTCTGATAGAGACTCTTGATTTACATCTAGGTTTTGGACAAGTTTGCAGTCAGCACTAGGGACTCAGTTGAACATGAGCACTGCATATCATCCAGAAATAGATGGGTAGACTGAAAGAGTAAATCGGGTTCTAGAGGACATGCTTAGGATGTACATCATGGATAATTAGACTCAGTGGGAAAGGTACTTACCATTGGTAGAGTTTGCCTATAATAACAGTTATCACAGTTCAATCAAGATGCCTCCTTATCAAGCTCTATATGGAAGGCCTTGCAGGACGTCGTTGAGTTCGGAAAAGTTGGAGGACCAAGTGATAGTTGGCCCTTAATTAGTTCAAGAAATGGAGGAACAGGTAAATCAGGTTCGACAAAGGTTAAAGGAAGCACATGATAGACAGAAGAGTTATGCTGATTCACATAGGATTGATCACAATTATGAAGTAGGGGACCAATTTTTTATTCATATCCAACCCAACAAAGCACCATTCGGTTTGGGAAGGGGACAAAATTTTCACCTCGGTTTGTAGGACCTTTTAGGATCAAGGAGAAGATTGGACCAGTTGCCTATAGTCTTGTACTGCCGCCCCATTTGCATACAACTCATGATGTTTCTGATGAATCTCACAAACTGGATTGGAGGGAATTACAGGTCTCAAACATGGGAATCGTAATGGTCGAACCATTACGCATATTGGACCGTAGGGTTCGACAGCTTAGACGTCACACGGTGGACCAAGTTAAGGTCCAGTGGGACAAGTATAGCCCAGGATCTACTACTTGGGAGGATGCAGAGACTATGCGTCGTGACTACCCCTCACTTTTTGAGCATCTGTGATGCCCATTTTTGACTTAGATAGCTACCTATGTTAAGGTTCTATTTTGCAGTTCCATGTTATTTATTTATGAACATTATGTAATATTGATGCATTTGGTTGAAAACGTGAAACTACTTAGGTTTTATTTTGATGATGCACATGTTTGATGTATTACCTATTGTATGACTTACTTGGTGATGATTTATCTAGTGCATGACTTATTAGAGCTATTGTTGTTTCATGTATGGCTTAAGTGGATATGATTTATCTAATGAATGACGTAGTGAAATTATGATTTGTTTCCAGTATGAACTACAAAATTGACACGTGGATACTAGACTTAATAATGTGATGATTATATGTCTTGTTGTTATATAAATGCATGAATGAGAGCTAACTTGCAGGGGTAAAGAATTATATGATAACTGAGATCTACTCCTCCATTGAGGGAAGGTCGAGACATCTCATAAGGAAGGTATAATGTACATTGTTCTATTACATTTGGTATCTACTTGATATGCACTCATATGACATGAGTAAAATTCAAATGACAGGTGGTAAGGCTACCCAATTGGATTATTCGATGACAAGCCCAACCAGCACTGTAGTGTGGTCTGTATTAGGGCATTGACCCTAGTTGTGAGGAGGGGTGGAGGCATTTCCCACCATGTATCCTCTAAAACCTAGAATCGTGGGAGGGAAGTGGTGGACACGCTCCCCTAGACGTGTGATGATGATTGCTAGTTGCCTGCTGGGGAAGTTAGGTCGATATAGTCGACGCTTCCACCATGTTGGTTTTATCAGTGGTTAGATTGGTATAGCCAATGCCACCGGATATAGCAGCAGAGGACAGATAGGGTGGGAATGGAAGTAGGTCAGGATGGATAGGAGGATATAGATCAGTTAGAGACTCTTGATGGGAAGTAATGTCATTGTCTGACTTATCAAATTTTACTACTATAACTCTCTCTATTTTGTTATGCCTTCAAACTCCTTGTATATTTTCACTCTAACTTCGAGACGAAGTTTTCTGAAGGAGGGGTGTATGTAATGCCCCACTTAATCTTATCATGCAAATTTTATTAATGTTTACATTACCTGAAAATATTGAGAAATATTGGTGAATACCTTCATTTGGGAAACTATAAATTTATTTACTAATAAAAATTCATTATTGCTATTATTCAAATTCCCAACTTGTCTTCTCAGATTGAATCTTGGGTAGGATATGGTCTCCTTCCATTATTCCAAATTTTATATATATATTCATCTCACATTCCCCAATGTACTCTCACATTTACTTGGGAGAAGACATGGTCCTCTCCAACTAATTATCAATATATATATTCATCTCACATTCCCTAATGTACTCTCACATTTACTTGGGAGAAGACATGGTTCTCTCCAATTAATTATCAATATATATATTCATCTCACATTCCCCAATGTACTCTCACATTTACTTGGGAGAAGACATGGTCCTCTCCAACTAATTATCAATATATATATTCATCTCACATTCCCCAATGTACTCTCACATTTACTTGGGAGAAGACATGGTCCTCTCCAACTAATTATCAATATATATATATATATATATATATATATATATATATATTCATCTCACATTCCCCAATGTACTACTCTCAGATTTACTTGGGAGAAGAGAAGTCAAATGTAAGGATGAAGGAGAAATTAATGACATTAATGAGAGGTGGTTGAGGTGGAGAAGAAAGGAAGGGCATAGAAGGGGAAGGAGGAGGGGAGAAAGGGGAATGTTGGGTCTTGCTTTTTATTTTGGGTTGGCTATGATTTTGGAGACCTAGGGAATCTGTGGAGGTTTCTTGGGTTAGTTGAGAGGAGGGAACTATTGTTTATCTTGGTCTAAATTATTCATCTTGGACACAGTACATCTGGTTGGACTTGGGCTCGGAGGGCTAGGGAAATTGTGGAGGTTTCCTAGGCTAGGAATTATTTCCTAGTTGGCTGGGAGGTAAATCCAGCTGGGAGTCAAGAGGAGCATTTCAGCAGGAGAAGCAGCTCGAGGGCATCTCCACCGGCCACTAGTACAGGTATTCCTCTATGCATAGATTACTCATGTAAGTTATAGAAATGAAATGTTCACTATAAAGTTGTAGGGATTAGAGTGTAAATGGTAAATTATCATTGTTTAAATGTCTTGTAAGGAAGTAAATTTTTGCCTCTTATTGAAGTTAAATTCCCAATAATGTAGATCTGTTAGAAGACCCTAGGATAGTGCCTTACATGGCCTCTGGAACTGAAGACGTCTTTCCCTCTCAACAAATCAAACTTGCCTCTAGAAGCTACTGCATCAGCTTCTATGTGGCTCTTCTACCTCTCTGCAAATGCACACACTAGATCTGGAATACTTTCTCTAACCTCACTATCTCTACCATTCATACATTGTTTCGATCTCTACTTCTCTTCGGCAAGTGACTTCTCCTACTCTAGAAATCGATTTGCTCAAATGTATTCTCCATCACCACATCGACCTCCTCTTATAATCCTCTATTGGAGAACCAAAAAACAAGATTAAAACATAATCGATGGATATCATCATCCATGGATCGATTTGTGTGAGTTTCTAGGTGATTCTCACCTTGAATTAATTACTATTGATTAATTAACCATATTCCCTAAGTTTATACTTAAGAAATATTTAAAAACTAGTTAATAATCTAATTAAGTGATTTCTAGGTGGAATTTCTAGAAATGATTTCTTGGTTTTGGATATCTCATGTATTCTAGCCTCTCCACCAAATTTTGTGGCTAGAACACACCCAATGCTACAAAAACTAACACTCCCTCTTAGCAAGGAACATGTTTGAGTGCTGCACTCCCTGTGACAACACCTTGTCTCTGCATCATCTCCTGTCATGTTGTTGATGTCTGGCCATACTTCCCACCAACCACTGCACAACTCTTATATGCGTTGCATTTGTGTTGTTGTTGATGCTACCATACTGCTACCAACACTGCATTTGCACTGTAACTCCCTCTCATTTGTTGCTGCTGCAACTGCAACATCTGCAACTGAAAAACATCCAAAATATTGAATCAACTGTGTTAAGTTTGATGCATCTATCTCTCAAGTCTCTGACTGATACTAGCATCTACACTGTCACTAAAGACTCTGTGTTGTTTCCAACTCTACACTAAGCCATTTTCTCTTTTGTCAATACTACACTGTGCTCCTCAACATATGATTACAACTAGTCTGCAACTATCACTCTGGTATTGACTGCATCAACTTCCATTGATCCATCCTACTACTGAATATTGTGGGCCTCTATATCAAGGTATTGATCCACGAGGTGGACTCCTCAAGGACACTACCAAAACTATATATCTCTCTGGGGCTATAGTACAAAATCTTCCCACCTCACTCGTAGAGGTATATCCTCGAACATCAGAAGTCTTCCTCCAACCTAGAGGAAAGAATATCAATCTCTATAGAAGATGTATGTTGGTCCTGCTTATCCTCCTTGTCCTTCTTCCTGAGAGGACACTGGGTACTCTAATGACCGAGCTCACCACACCTAAAGCACTTGACCTTTGACATGTCCTTCTTCTTCTTTCTCTGCTCCCCTTTTCCATGGTTGGGACCCTTAGATGAAAGGGCCACATTCTTCTCCTCCTTTACCATCTTTGATACGCTACTGCTACCACTAATGGATCTCTTTAATAGAGCTTGTCTCAACTCCTTTTGCTATAAATTAGCCCACATTTTGTCCTAGTCTGGTAGCCTATCTTTGCCCAATATGCTTTGGAAAAATACTTTCCAATCTTGTGAGATGCTATTGAGTGCCAATCACACTAGCTCCACGGATTGAGGCGTTTCCCCAACAACTGACAATGGGTCTCAGGCCTCTTGAATTCGGGTAAGGTAGGGGTATATCCCTTCCCCTTTCTGCATCTAGATGAGTCTTAACTTCTTCTCTAGGTACATCTTCCGCTGCTCGGAAGTACCCTGGTATAATGTGGAGAGAGAATCCCACATCTATTTGACATTATATTTTCCAGCTATATGTGAGACAATATGATCCCAGACTCCATCCAAGGTCAACTAATTCGCATGCACCATTTCTTTCTTGTATTCTTTCTGTTGATCTGCATCCTGTGGAACTACCACTACAACATCAATGTAGGATTTTAGGCAATATTCATCTAGAAGGAAGGACATCCTTGCCTTCCAGATGACATAGTTGGAAGCTCCATCCAACCTATCATGATCACAAAGCCTAACAATGAACATCTCAATGAACTGTCAAATTCTTCCTCTTTCCTTCTACTCGGCTGTTGCTCCGCTACTTGCACTCCCATCTGGAGTGAGAAAATTTTCTCACAACTACTGTCAATCTCTAAGGAAAATTGAACTTCTTGAGATTAGAAGTTCCCCGAGGAGAATTTTCCCTCTGTGTGTGCTCTTCTCTCTTCCACCCCAGTGTTGGTTTTGATTCATCTTACTACTACAAAACCCCTGTGTCCAGCTAGAGATCTGGCCAATGAAAGCATTAAGTTGTTCCCTCTGCCTCTGAATCACTCAATCTAGAAGGATTGAATTTTTCTTCCCCACCCAGAAAAAATGAACCTCCTCAAGCAACTTGGCCTTTTAGAAAAAATATTGTGCTGCCCTTGGCAATTTCAGCCTACTGCCCTTCTTGAGCAACGAAATTCCTTTCCTTCATTTCAAAGCCCTCCACCTGATCAACTACACTTTGATACCATGTGAATATTCCAAAATAGAATCCTATTGTAGCAATGGTATTATTTATCATAATTGTTAATTAATTAATAATTTATCTGCTACAATGTATATCAAAATAAACACATTTTAACCTTCACAAATAAAATACTGCAGAAAAATAAAATGTTGGAAGCTGAGAAATGCTAGCACACACACATAAAATTAACACAATTATTTTTGGACAAAAGTCCTTGGAAAAATCCAATGCGATAAAATCGGTGCAGAAACTGAGGGTTTTATTATTATGCAATAGTGAGAAATTCTGAGTACAACTGGATGTCGAAATATGACAATCCTGGCAAAAATATAGTGAGGAATTTCCTCATCCCACAAGAAAACCCCAACACAAATTTCCTTTAGAAACTCGACCCTCTAACCCTATGCGTCAGCCTCTGTGTAGTTTTCTTGATGTCAAGCCTCTGACTGGTCTCTGATGAAGTCGTTCTACCCTCCGCTAGCTGAAAAAATGATTCTCCAACACTCTGGCACTCCTTCTTGGCCTCTGGAACTGAAGACGTATTTCCTTCTCGGCAAATCAAACTTGCCTTTAGAAGCTACTGCGCAGCCCCTGCATGAGATTATCTTTGGCTCTTCTGCCTCTTTGCAAATGCACTCACTAGATCTAGAATACTTCCTCCAGCCTCATTGTCTCTTCTCCTCACACACTGCTTTGATCTCTAGCTCTCTCTAAAAAATTATTGCTGCTACTTTGGAAATCGATTTGCCAATAAATCAAACTGCTAAAGTGTATTCTCCATCACCACATCGACCTTCTCTTATAATCCTTTGTTGTAGCACCAATGACCAAGAGTAAAGCATAATAGATGGCTAGGACCATCTCTGGATTGATCCATGTGAGTTTCTAGATGATTCTCGCCTTGAATTAATTAATACTAATTAATTAACCATATTCCCTAAGTTTAGACTTAGTAAATATTTAAAAAATGGTTAATAATTTAAGTAAGTCATTTCTAGGTGGAATTTCTAGAAACGATTTTGGGTTTTGGAGATCTCATGTATTCTATCCTCTCCACCAAATTTCGTGGGTAGAACACATTCGATGCTACAAAAACTAACATTTTGCAAAAGAGGTCCAAAACTACAAGATTGGGGAAACATGGACTTTGAAATATTGGGTTGAAAGGAAAAATTATATGAGAGGATAAATGGTACTCTAGGAAGAAGGTAGAGGAAAATTTTCCTCACCTCATCCGGTAAATCTCTCAGGGAATAAAATCCTCCAAAAATGAGGAGGTATCATCTAGATTGAATCATTATATTATTTTTCACACATACACACACATCAAATATCATAGAGTTAAAAATTAGAGGAGTTGCTTTCAAGGTAAGTTTTACCAACAATCTAAATTCGGGAAATTGTGGGTGAAAAAAATTTAAAGTCATTTTCAAGGCTTAAATAACAATTTTTTTGTGGTTCTAGAATTACTATGGATAACGAGGAGTAAGGGAGGATATCATGGGGGATGTATTAAGAATAGAAAATATTGTTGATAACATTAGACATATTCATTTGAAAGTACATGAGATGGTGAAGAATTCATAGGAAAATGCAAGTCTAGGCATGATCGACATAAAACATAAAAGTTATTTGGCATGGGCGATAGAGTATGGATTCAATCGTAAAAGGAGAGGCTACAAGGTCTTGGTAAGAAAATAAAGGTCCCTTGATATGGTCCTTTAAAGATACTAGAAAAGGTAGGAGATAATTTCTATAGACTCATTTTCACTAGAGAAATTTTGAGGTCTAAATGGGCCTGCTAAGGAATATTATAAAATAATAGTGGAAATAATAAAATAAGATTAGATTACATCATCAAATTTTAGAGGGAAAAAATAAAAATAAAAAACTATTTTTTCAACTCATATTTTAAACATATCTCCCTACGGTTTTACTCAAATTGTGAATGAGAGCACTCATTAGATGCAAAATTCAATTCTTGATCCAAGGAGTACCCATGTTGCATACTTTTGAAGAATCTTGCTACATGAAAAAACATGATTGCAATAACATATTTTTCATGTAGAAAAATCCATCAAAAGTATGAAACATGGATACTCCTTGGATGAATAATTAAATTATGCATCCAACGAGTGCTCGTGCTTGAAATATGAGTAAAACAATAGGGAGATAAGTTGAAAATATGAGTTGAAAAGGTAGTTTTTATTTTTATTTTTATTTTTCAATCTTTTTACTTTTTTACTCCAAAAATGGACAATCATCCCCAATGATTGACATGATCATCTTGAATCCTAGTTCTTCTTATAAAGTTGATTGTGGTTGTACATTTGTTTTTTGAGGCCCATTTTAAACCTCGAAATTTCTTTAATGATTCCCGCACATGCACAAGTACTCAGTGGTGTATGTGGAAAAGATCATACTCTATGGTCCTTCCATGCTGGATCAGGAAGAGAAGCAGGTCCTACCTTCCATACATGATTTAGAACCAGATACTTCGGAAATCTTGATAGAGGATATAATTTTGTAGGAAAGGTATAGAACTACAAGATAGGGGCAACATGACCTTTGGTAGATTGGGTTGAAAAGACAACTTCCAGGCAAGGATAAATGGTATTCTAAGGAGAAGGTAGAGGAAAAATTTCCTCACCTCATTGAGTTAAGATTTTAGGGACTAAAGTCCTTCCAAAATGGGGATGATTTGGATTAGATCATTATATTATTTTTTATCTAAATTGACACTATTAGAGTGAAAAAAAATGGAGGAATTAGTCTATGAGGTAAATTCTATTGATGGTCCTTATTTGTGAAATTAGGGATGAAGAGATTCTATATCAATTATGAGGCCTTAAATGACAAACTTTTGTGGTCCTAGATTTACTATGGAAAAATAGAGGAGTTAACATGTAACTCACAAAGGAAATTGCATTAAGATTAGAAAAAATTAATAAGATCCATTTGCAAATATAGGAGATGCTAAATAAGTCACAAGAAAATACAAGGCCAAACATGATCAACATAAATTAGAGAAATAATTTAAAGTGGTAAATAGATTGTGGTTGCAGTTGAATAAGGAGAGGCTATAGGGTTCTACTAAGAAAATCAAGGCTCTATGATATGGTCCTTTCAAGATACTAGAAAAGTTGAGAGATAATTCCTAAAGACTTAGTATAGCCCCATACAAGCAGTGATGAATGTGGAAAATATCAAACTCTATGAATCTTCCATGCCAAACAAGGAAGTGGGCCATGTCATACCTTTGATAGAGGACATAACACCAGATGCTCAGGAAGAGTTAGCAGAGGATGAAATTTTGCAAAAGATCTCCAGAATTACAATATTGGGGAAACATGACCTTTGGTAGTGTTGACAAGTGGAAATATTCACTACAATGGAAAAGGTCATCAACGCAACAAATAGCGTCGTAATCTAGTGTTTCCAAATTGTCTTGAGGCGACAACGTAATATCCGGCGACAGAAAGCATGTCCATATCGACGCCTCGATTTGCATCCAGAATAATAAGGTTGAGAATATCACTGGGAATAGTGCCATAAATTGTTTATTCAATTCTTGCTTTCATTGTTGTGTCCATTTGTACTTCTAGTTTCACTCCCAATTGTGCTTCCTATTTTTCTTCTAGCATGACATCGAAAATAACTTCATTTTTGGCTTCCTAATTAATGCTAAGTTATGATTCCACCATAACACCAAGTATTGCTTCCAATATGGTGCCGCCTATTGCATCTAATTTTTTTTTCATTATGGCATCTTCTTTAGTTTCTAATATAGCTTCCATTATATTTTCTTTTGTCACTTCTAATATTGCTTTCATTATTGCTTCTTGGTTGGCTACCTAAATGACTTCTTTGTTTTGCTTCTTTGGGAAATTTAAGTTTGGATTCTAATGTTGCTTCCATTATTACTTCTTTGTTTGCTACCTAAATTTACTTTATTTTGCTTCTTACTTAACGCCAAATTTTACTTCCATAATTAATTATTTTTTGGTTGTCTGAATTGCTTCTATTTTAGCTTCTTAGGTAACGCTCAGTTGTGCTACTAGTATTTCTTTTATTATTACTTAATCTTGGTTTGGTACCTAAATTGGTTCCTTTTTCTCTTCTTAGATAATTCCAAGTTTTTCTTCCAAGATTGTTTCTAGTGTGCTTCTAGTTTGGCTTCCATTGTTGCTTCCTTTTTAGCTTGCATAATTGCTTCCTTGTTAGCCTCATGGTTTGCTTCTTGTTTAGCACTTGGGTTTGCTTCTTTTTTAGGTCCAACGTTTGCTTCTTTTTAGTGTTGGGATTTGTTTTTGAGTTAGCCTCCAATTTTTCTTCCAGTTAAGCATCCAAATTAGCTCCCTATTTAGAGCCAACGATATCTCCAAGTATGGCTTCTAATTTATTTTCAAATTTTACTTCCATTTTACAACCACATTTTGCTTCTATTTTAACAACTCATGATGCTTCCTTTATAGCTTCCATTTATTTATTTAATATTTCTATTTAAATTAAATTAGTTAAGTGTGCCATACCACTTAAATAACTTATATGATTATAGAGTAATTCATGTTTCATTTGAAATATTTTATAACATACCATTTATATATATTTTTTAAGGAAATGGACATCCATATAAACTAACAACATTTTTTTAACTATAATTGATATTTTTATATTATTAATAAACAAAATTGTTTGTCATGACTAGCTACACATAATGCAAACCCAAACTCATATCATAGAGATTTCTAGAGTAGAGCTCTTTTAGGTTTCTTATAGTTATAAACCACACCCTAACATTGGAATAAAATAACAAGATATTTTTTTTTAACTACAACCCATATTTTCATATTACTAATAAACAAATTTGATAGTCCATGACTAGCTACATATAATGCAAGCCTAGATAATACATGTCCAAATGATACAAGTCAAAACAATACACGTCAAAATGATACAACTCAATATGGTACTGCAGGTGAAATTGATACATATAATAATAAACATGAAAAGAGGCATTATAATGATTTATCAACAATGATCCATGATGGAGTCTAAATGATCAATTTCACTAGCTACTACCAACGAATTACTCATCATCATCATCATCATCATGTCAATCATGACCATCAACATCATGAATGTTGTCGCCAAAATGACCCTCCTTAGAACTAGGTCTCCTCTGAAGGTGTTGCTTTATGTTTCCTTGCAATTTGACTCCCTCTCGCACTCCTATGATTCAAATCAATCACCTCGATCTTCATATCAAAATATCCTTGATCACCATATATTATTATTATCATTATGATAACCTTTATAATTTGTAATCACTATTATATAAAATAAAATATTAATTTTTTTGTCATAAGTTGGAACTATTAAAACAATATATTATAAATTATAATTGTTATTTTGTAATTAACATTTAAAAATTAAAATATAAAATTGTTATTCTCATTATAAAAAATTAAAATAAAAAACAAAAAACAAAAAACAAAAAAACATTTGAATAATTAAAATTAAGTAATTTAAATAAAAAAATTTAAATACAATTATTAAAGTTAAAAATTTTAAAAATATTAATTAAAATTAAATTAATTAAAATAAATATTAATTATAATATAAGTAATTAAATACAAAATCATAAATTAATATAATATAAATAAAAAAATATTAAAGAATTAAAATAATACAATTAAATTAAATTAATAAAATGTAATTAATTAACAATAATTAAATAAATAATCATGAATTAAATAAATTAAAATCAAATAATAAATATTTATAAATTAAATAAATATGAATTACAATAAATTAATTGAACTAAAATATAATATCAAATCGAAATAATATAAATTAAATAACATATAAATTAAAAATTAAAAATTAATTAATAAAAAAGAATCAAATTAATAAACACCTATCCTACATAACTACTCCAATTTAAAAGATTATGGAGTTTCAAAAAGCTCTCCATTTAAAACATGAGTTAATTCGGAGAACAAAGGTTGTATTAATCCAAACTTGTACATTCATATTTCCTCTTATGCACGAGGCATCGACACCAAATGGCTCTAGATTCCTTATCTCTCTATGGACCTAACATGGTATTAAACAAGTTTAAGAAAAATTTCAAATGAAATTTAATACATATATTACCATTCTTTTATATATATATATATATAAATTATTTATTCTATTTATATATTTATATATATATATATATATATATATATATATATAAATAATTATAATATAATTTTATTTGAAACACATATATAGGGTATATTATACTATATATTTGAATTTGAAATTTTATTTTATATAAGTATAAAAGGAATTATTAAAATTTTAATATATATATATATATATATATATATTTTTGTAAAATTTAGATTTTTGTAATCTATATCAATTGTATCAGTATTTTTGGTAAAAATGACGTAAAATAAAATCCTGTTGACATATTCCGAACCAATCAGTGTGGTTCATCTTTAGAACAAGATGAGGAATCAGATCTAGGAAATGGAATAAATAGATGGCGAGAGCAGCTATCTAGCTGTTAGAAGTAACCACTAGTTTGATTAAAAAATTAAAACAACTAATTAAGCCTTTGACCTAGAATTAAAAAGATTTTTAAATTAACAATTAATATTATTTTTTAATTAAGAAATAAATAAAATCAATAAAATAATTTCATTTTAATGTTAAATAATATCAGTATTATAAATTATATTGAAGATATAATATCAATAAGAATTTTGAGATAAATAATAATAATAATTTAATTAATTAAATAAATAAATAAATAAAACTAAATATTTTTTTTTAGAATTTTGATAGTTCAATTAACAAAAAAAAATCTGAATAAATAATAATAATAAGACTAAAAAAGTAAAGAATAGGAAAATAACCAAGAAAACAAGAAAAATCTAAGAAGAAAGAACAGGGATCCAACACCTGCTAATACTCCAACCATCATCTCTGTTCAGATTGATGGGCCTTTGTTCGATCTCTAAGGCCTCATCAAATTTCTGATGATGAAAGTGGTCAATCCTAGCAATGACCTTCGCCTCTTCTATGCAAATGTGATGATTGGTTTTTTCCACATGTCCAGCCAATATGGAGGAGCGAGACCTTTCATGCTTTATGTCTGCAGCATGCTCACAAATCCTTTGATTGATTGACTGACCAGTCTCACCAATATAAGGAGTCCCACATGAACAATGAATCATATAAACACCCTTCCCATCCTTAGGGTTAATAGGGTCCTTGGCCGAACGAAGAGAACTTCGAATGGGGTGAAGGCGTTTAAAAGAAGAAGGAATATTATGCTTTTTTAGTATCCTCGCGATTTTATCCATGGTCCCTTGAATAAAAGGAAGATGAACCCCGGAAGATCAATTCTTGGGATCAATCCTCTTCTTAGGACCTCTTTTCACATTAAGGAAATGTTTACGACCCTGGGACTTACTATAACCATTATTAATGAAGACCTTAAGGAGGTGAGATTTTTCATCATCAAGATGATATTCATCAGAAGCTCTCAGCGCCCGAGTGGCTAAGGTGTTGAGAACACCTAGCTTCTGAGCAAGGAAATGATGGGAATTAGCATGAAGGTATTTCTCTGTGTGAGTTTTCTTCCGAAAAACTTGATGAGAGAAAGAACCATCATCCTTTTTTGAAATGAGAACATCGAGGAAAGGAAGGCTGCCATTAACTTCAACTTCCATGGTGAACTTTATGGAATTTGATTGATTATTGAGATGCTGGTAAAACAACTCTATCTTCTCTTTCCCATGAGACTGGATGGCACATGTGTCGTCCACAAACCTTTTCCACAGCTTAGGTTGAAAAAGAGCTGATGATAAGGCCTTAGATTCAAAGAACTCCATAAAGTGATTGGAAACAACAAGGGAAAGGGGAGAATCCATGGAAACACCACATGCTTGCTCATAAAATTCACTTTCGAAACTAAAGAAAGTGGAGGTGAGGCAAATCTTAACCAAGAGAGTAGTATCAGGATCTGTAATACGATTAATAACATCAATGGCCTCATTAATCGGGATATTCGTGAATAATGAGACCATATCAAAACTAACCAGCATGTATTTTGGATCAATTCTGATATCCTTTAACTCATTAAGAAAGGAGGACGAACCTTTAACAAAGGATTCAGTTCGACCAACAAGAGGCTTGAGCTTGTTAGCAAGATATTTAGCAAGAAGATAAGTTGTCCCTCCTATAGTGTTGACTATGGGGCGAGGTGCCCCTTCCTTATGGATCTTAGGGAGACCATAAATCCTAGTAGTGAGAGGGTTGCTCTCAATAAGCTTCTTACTCAGGGAGCTAACAATGCTACTAGATTTTATGGGTAGCACAACTTTTTTAGAAATATTTTTTAAGGGATTATTATCAAGTTTTCTATAGCTTCCGCTATTACAAAGGTGATCCAATATTCTGTTAATCCTCCCTATTCCGATAATCCTAGTCCCTCCCTGGTTTGACCTCAATCCTGTGCGATAGATCCCCTTTTGTTTCCCTTGTTCCCTCCACTCCCAACCTGGATCCATTCCCCTTGGTTTCCCCTGATCCCTCCCATTCCAGCCCAGTTCCATCCACCTCGGTTTTCCTCGATCCCTCCACTTCCAACCAAGACCCGCTACCTCTCCATGAAAGGCGACTGTTGACTGATTCAGCTTCCTCCCACAATGGAAGTTTTAACTCAGTCAATCACCTTTCAGATCCACCTCTTTCCCTTGATTTGAATGGTATATTTGGTATTAAGTTTAAAGAAAATTGTAATAATGTTGAATTTAACTCTATTATTAACAATGATAATAATAGAAATAACTATAAAAATAATAATCTAAATAAATATAATAATAATAATTATATTAATAATAATAATAATAATAATAACTATAATAATATTAATAACTATAATAAAAATTATAACAATAATAATAATAATAGCTATTCTTCTAGTCAGATTAACAACATTAATTTTATTTCTGTCGGTAATGTAGCTAATGTTTCTAAGGCTTCCTTTTCCTCGTCTAGCAATAGGGTGGTTAATCTCTCCAAATTCTCTTTTGATCCTCATGGTTTCAGTCTTTTGGAAAAAGGTTTAAATTTTGTGATTGCTCCGATGAGAATCCCCATTCATGACATTATTTGTGACATTGAATTTGGGATAAGGGATTTACCAAAGGCCTCTAAAGATATGCTTAGGCAAGATTGCACGATTATCTTAAGGAAGGCTAAACCCCCTAGGAACAACCTTAGCAATCTTGAGTTCGAAGCTCTAAAATCCTTGAACAACAACAAGGACATTATTGTTCTTAAAGTTGATAAAGGAGGCGCAGTTGTTATTCTTAATAAGGAGGATTACTAGAAAAAGATGTTGGATCACCTTTGTAATTGCGGAAGCTATAGAAAGCTTGATAAGAATCCCTTAAAAAGGATTTCTAAAATAATTTCTCTATCCATAAAATCTAGTAGCACTGTTAGCTCCCTGAGTAAGAAGCTTATTGAGAGCAACCCTCTCACTCCTAGGATTTATGGTCTCCCTAAGATCCATAAGGAAGGGTCACCCCTTCACCCCATAGTCAACACCATAGGAGGGCTGACTTATCTTCTTGCTAACAAGCTCAAGCCTCTTGTTGTTCTAACTAAATCCTTTGTTAAAGATTCATCCTCCTTTGTTAAGGAGTTAAAGGATATCAGAATTGATCCAAAAGACATGTTGGTTAGTTTTGATGTGGTCTCATTATTCAAGAATATCTTGATTAATGAGGCCATTGATGTTATTAATTGTATTATGAATCCTGATACTACTCTCTTGGTTAAGATTTTCCTCACCTCCACTTTCTTTAGTTTCGAAGGCGAATTTTATGAGAAAACCCATGGTGTTGCCATGGGTTCTCCCCTTTCCCCTGTTGTTGCCAATATCTTTATGGAGTTCTTTGAATCTAAGGCCTTATCATCAACTCTTTTTCAACCTAAGCTGTGGAAAAGGTTTGTGGATGAAACTTGTGTCGTCTGGTCTCATGGGAAAGAGAAGTTATAGCTTTTTTACCAGCATCTTAATAATCAATCAAATTCCATAAAATTCACCATGGAAGTTGAAGTTAATGGTAGCCTTCCTTTCCTCGATGTTCTCATTTCAAAAAAGGATGAATGTTCTTTCTCTCATCAAGTTTTTTGGAAGAAAACTCACACAAAGCAATACCTCCATTCCCTACTCAGAAGCTAGGTGTTCTCAACACCTTAGCCACTTGGGTGCTGAGATTTTCTGATGAATATCATCTTGATGATGAAAAATCTCACCTCCTTAATGTCTTCATTAATAATGGTTATAGTAAGTCCCAGGGTCGTAAATCTTTCCTTAATGCAGAAAGAGGTACTAAGAAGAGGATTGATCCCAAGGATCGATCTTCTAGGGTTTATCTTCCTTTTATTCAAGGGACCACGGATAAAATTGTGAGGATCCTAAAAAAGCATAATATTCCTTCTTCTTTTAGACCCATTCGCACTATTTGAAGTTCTCTTCATTCGACCAAGGACCCTATTAACCCTAAGGATGGGAAGGGTGGTTATGTGATTCCTTGTTCATGTGGGACTCCTTATATTGGTGAGACTGGTCAGTCAATCAATCAAAGGATTTGTGAGCATGTTGTAGACATAAAGCATGGAAGGTCTCGCTCCTCCACATTGGCTGAACATGCAGAAAAAACCAATCATCACATTTGCATAGAAAAGGCGAAGGTCATCACTAGGATTGACCACTTTCATCATTAGAAATTTAGAGAGGCCTTAGAGATTGAGCAAAGACCCATCAATCTGAACAGAGACGATGGTTGGAGTATTAGTAGGTGTTGGATCCATGCTCTTTTTTCCTAGATTTTTCTTGTTTTCCTCGTTATCTTCATATTCTTTACTTTTTTAGTCTTATTATTATTATTATTTATTCAGTTTTTTTTATTGATCTATGAGAATTCTCTCTCTCTCTCTCTCTCTCTCTCTCTCTATATATATATATATAATTAGTTATTATTTATTTAATAATTAATTAATTAATTAATTATTATTATTTTGTATCTCAAAATTCTTATTGATATTATATCTATGATATAATTTAATAATACTGATACTATTTAATATTAAAATGAGATTATTTTATTGATCTTATTTATTTCTTAATTCAAAAATAATATTAATTATTAATTTAAAATTCTTTTTAATTCTGGGTCAAAGGTTTAATTAGTTATTTCAATTTTTTTAGTCAAAATAGCTGTTATTTCTAATGATTAGTTAGCTTCTCTCATCATCTATTTATTCCATTTCCTAGATCTGATTCCTCATCTTGTTGTGAAGATGAACCACACTGGTTGGTTCGAAACGCGTTGACGAGATTTTGTTTTATGTGATTTTTACCGAAAAAGCTGTTACTATATATATATATATATATATATATATATATATATATAGATATCATTTTAATTATATTTTTAATAATTTTCTAAGTTTGTTTTGAAAACATAATGAATATCTAAAATTAAAATTAAAATCTAAAACTTAAAGTTATATTTTTCAGATTTTATTTTTATGGAACTAATGGCTGGTGAATGGAAAATGTGCGGGCATGAACTTAACGTGAAAGAGAATTGAAAAATGAATTATTCAAATTCTATATTGAAACGGAGATCTAGAATATATTATATGTTTATTTCAAATTTCATTTCAAACTCATAATTTTATTATATATATCTTTACATTTCTTTATGCAAGTATATATATATATATATATATATATATATATATATATATATATATATATATATATATCTATGTATATAGACACACACACACACACGAATCTTTACGTTTCTTTATGCAAGAATTTTACCATGGACAATTTAATAATTAATTGATTGAAGATTTGAACAAGAGATTAATGGGAGAAATAAATATACATTTCATTTAGTTATAATAATAATTAATGTAATTTTATTGGAAGTTACAGAAACTAAAAATAAAACGAACTTCCATACATTCAAAAGAGGAGGTAGAAGATTGTTCTAAGGACCTTTTTTGGGCAGATTGAAGGATGGTGGTGCATCGAAGATGAAGACTTATTCTTTTTAAAGCCATCATGTACTTGCTACAGTGGTGTTGTTCATTGTGGCTGTGAGGATTTTTATTTAATAATATCTATTTCTTTCTTTTCTTTCTATGCGTTATTTTTATGTGAGGTTTTATTTACTGGTTCATTGTGTAGGTTATTGATATAACATGATTATTCAATAATATTGCATGCAATAACGATTTAAATACTTGAATACTTGTTATTTAAAGTTTTTTAAATTATATTTGCTGCAGAACAACACTCTAACAATACATGCTATTTAGGGTTTTATTTGCACATACATTTAAATACCATTAAACCGATCATATTTTATTTTTATTGTTAATTTATTTTTCATTTTTAACTTATTTAATTTACTGGTAATATGTGGTGATTAACAATGTTTTGACATGATCAATTTGGTTAATCTCTCATAAAGTAAAATTGGTTTAGTTTTTCCAATATTTACCATTTAGAAAAATTAAATCAAATAATTTAACTGTTTTTTTTTGCAGGATGAATAATAATAACACTTGATGCCATATTGTTTCAATTACAACATTTCTATTAAATGCATTTAAACTAGTTTTTCCTAATTTTTGTCTTTTCATTTTATTTTCATTTTTACTTTTTACCAACCCTTATGCTTTGTGAGAAATATGATATATTAATTTAAACCTCATTTAATCATAATGATATTTTATTTCTGATAAGTTTTTATACACTATATGCCTACCACCTGTATTTCTTGAAAAAACATTATTTATTTAAAATAATCTTTATTCTATATTCTGGCCTATTTATTTGTTAATTAGAAAATCTATTTAATCTACATTATTCTACAACGACTATTCAATTTTGATTATCACCACGGGTTACCTCCTACGGTGAAAGGGAGGCAATCCCTTGTCACTTAGAGCAGGAGGATCTAGGATCCTTAGTGATGTGGTCTTAGGTTGTCCTCGGTTACTAGGACAATCTGTGCACCAACATCATTTGGCGCCATTTCCAGGAAACGAAGGTATAGTCTTTGTTTTTTTTGGTAACTGAGTTAATGGTTAAATCTGTGATCTGTTCATGGATAGGGTCACAGTTGTATGAACCTTATAGGGTTTAAGGTAACTCTTAGTTATTTATTTGTTCACCTGGTGACTCCTTAGTTTAATTGTCTTATTAATTTTTTTTCAATGGTGGTTTCATGGATTTCTTCACATTTTTCTCCTTTCAATTTTTCTGATGTTGCAGATTTTCCACATGATTTACCTGACATAGTTATATGGGTTGCTTACCTGCCCCATTTTCAAAATGATGAAGGGGATAATCTAGCACAACACCTTAGAGATTTCCACGACAACATTTTGAAGACGGGAGTACACCATGAAGATGTTTTATTGAAGTTATTCATGACGTCCTTGGAATGTGACACTCAGAAGTGGTACAAAAGTCTCCCTCTTGGTACAATTTCCTCTCTCAAAGATTTTCATATAAGTTTTCGTGACTACCATAGATGTATGCATCCTATTATTTTACTTGACTTTGATTGTTGCGAACATAATAATGATAATAACCATGAAAATTAATATGATGACAACAATGAAGAAACCCAAATGGATTATGACTCTGAAATAGAGAACAAAATTAATGAATCTAACTTTGAAAACCTTGAATTCATCTTCTGTAATATTTGCTAATGAACATGATGTGTTGTCAAATCTTGAAGTTCATGAACAAGGAAATTCTCTTTCTCTAATAGAATGTAATACAACACATTTATGTTTAAAAGAATCTTCAGATTCTATAACTCCTAGTGGTTCTAATTTATATTTATGTTTAGAAAAGGATAATAATCATAATGATAAAGGAGATGTTACATCTGAAATGTTTGATTCTACATCTTACCAATCAGACATTATGTTACATATTCCTGAAAGTCCTCAACAACAACTGATAAACAAATATATTCTTCCACATATTGATCCTATTCTTAAACCTTTTTGTGATGTAATAGGGAAGCTATTACATGAACTTATCTTTGACTCTTTTGACTCAACTTCACCTGGTGTTCATGTTGAATTTTCCCAACCCCCTGTTTATGATCGATATGATGATGAATTGAATTGTGAAGTAGGCTTACAATATGATCACAAGTTTAGTTCTTGTTTTGAACATACTTTAGATATTTTTAATACTTGTCAGAATAAGGGTTATGATAACTTAATTGAATCAACATCTTCGCAACTTGTTTATGATAACTATGAGGAAAATGAATTTATAAATGAAAATGAAATTAAACATATCAATTCTTTCCTTTCATCTCCTCCTAGTTATTATAGCTATAATTGATGTAATAGCCTACAAGATAATCATGATTTAAATTCACAATTTTCAGAACATAAGTCTCATAATGAAGAAAGTGCAGTTTCTCTTGATTCTAATGATGATACTTTTACTCAAAATTTTGAGGTTGTTGCATCACATAATGATGATAATGTTTTTCATTTACAATCTCTTTTGTAATATACTAAAGTATGGGATCACAATATTATGAGCGTTGAGTTGAAACACTAACTATTTCGAAGAATACTCTTTATCTGTTTTAAATCATGAATTTGAAGAATGTTTTGGGACTAACTCTATTACCATTTTGGAAAGCAACAAGAAGCGCTCCTATGAAATAATTGTTAAAAATTTCATGCTTGAAAATTTTAATCATTTAAATTTTCAAATGGGATATCATGACTTTGTGGAGGAATGGATGAATGAAGTTTTTAAAAGAACATCAATCTCATGCCTCTTTTACATCTACTCTCTTCTAGGAAGCATGTTAGTTGAAAAAACTTACTCTTTGCTTCCAATATTATAGTTTTGGTTAAGAGTGGAGCCCAATGTCAAAAGGTTTTCCATTGACAAAATTTTTGTTTGGTTACACTGGATTTTCGATTTCTTTGATAAATATTGTTGTTGAAACACATTGTATATAAATAAACTTTTGTTTATTTACACTTCTTATATTTACAGTGAATAAATATTACTATTTTTTTGCATCTTGAAGAGTCTTTATGTGATCATAGTAGAATGGAATACACATATATGAGTCTTTAGTATGAACTATATTAATGATATTTTTTAATACATACTTAAAGACTTGGTTTGTAAATCATGTTTAAGGGGTAACAATATTTAAAAGGTTGAGATCTTAATCTCTTAGTTATGTCATCTTCATATTGAATATCACTCACCTCATTCCTCTTCCATTTTACTTACACATAAATATTAAGGGATCACATTAAGTCATAAGGGCTAGACTTATAACCATAAGATTGTGCTTTCATAAAATTTAAGAAGATTTGGTAGGACTAGTTAGTCACATCACAACCATACATGAGACCTTCCCTTATCAACATCCTACCTTAAGGATAGGAACCGATGTTTCCTTGGGTAGGGAATGTTGGTATTTCCGCCGGGGCTATAGACGCTCACTAGTAGCAGAACAAGGCTAGTGACGCTAGTGATCCCAATGGAAAATGACATCCACCCATGGTATTCATCCACCCATAGTATTCATTCACCCATGGAATTTACCCATGGTATTGTAAGTGACATCCATCCATGGTATTCATCCACCCATGGTATTCATCCACCCATGGTATTTATCCACCCATGGAATTTACCCATGATATTGTAAGTGGAATCCACCGATGGTATTCATTCACCCATGGTATTTTCCCATGATATTGTAAGTGGCATCGACCCTTGGTATTCATCCTCCCATGGTATATATCCACTCATGGAATTTACCCATGGTATTCATTCACCCATGGTATTTACCCACTCATGGAATTTACCTGTGGTATTGTGACCAAAAAAAGCTATAAGTAATAAGTCGTATTTTGTAAAAGGACAGATTGTCCACCACAATTTAGCCTATACAATTTTATCTATTTTAATAAAAAAAAGTTTCTTTGTGGTTTCACTTAATGTATGTTCTCATATTTTCTAACATTTCAATTTTTAAGATCTTGGAGGCCTCCTTCAAGATCTGAATCAAGGCTATAGACATTCACTAACCTATAGACACTAATTAATTAAAATACAATTATTAAACTAATTATAAAAATTTAAAAAATATTAATTAAAAATTAAATTAATTAAAACACATATTAACTAAAATGTAATTAATTAAAACCTAAATTAAATACAGAATTATAAATTAATATAACATGAATAAAACACTTTAAATAATTAAAATAATACAATTAAATTAAATTAATAAAATATAATTAATTAAGAAAATAATCACGAATTAAATACATTAATAAATGATTATATATTAAATAAATATGAACTAAAATAAATTATTTGAATTAAAATTTAATCTCAAATTAAAATAATATAAATTAAAAATGGAATAAATTAAATTAATTAATAAAAAATAATTAAATTAATAAACACCTACCCTACCTCACTACTCATTAAAAATATTATGGAGTTTGCCAAAGTAACATAAAAAAGCTCTCCATTTAAAACATGAGCTAGTTTCGAAAAACAAGATTGTATTAATCCAAATTGCTCAAATTTCTTCTTATGCATCAAGCATCAATCTTGAATGGTTTTCAATTTTGTTATTTCTCTACAATTTCAACAAGGTATTAAACAAGGCTACATAGCTAGCATTTTCTGCCTTTTAGTTTAATAAAATATTTTAATATCATGATGTTTTGTATGTACTTTAAACAATAATAAAATTGTAAAATGAGTTATATGAATATTTTTTTTTTCTCAGTAAAACTATGCTAATTGATTATATTATGTACAAAAAACATTACAGGCAGTAAAACAGGTTTCCCATGGCCATCTGTGGCACTGTGGGTTGGCGGCTGGCTTTACCAAAGATATGTGTCCAAGCCGCCTCAAAACTCATCATAATTTTCCTTCTGGCACCAACATTACCCACGCAGGGGCTTTGACTCAAAAAACTGCCCTCGCAGGGGCGACCGTGGACATGAGCAATCGCCCTGAAAAGATTTTCTGACTGAAACAAAGACACATAAAGACCTGCAGACGAACTAAAAGACCCAGACATAAACATATGATTTATCCTAAACACAGAAAGCGACCGAGACAGAAGACCTTAAAACTGGACGTGAACAAAAGATGGTTGACGGAGCTTTCCGATGTCTGCTACTCCTCCGGTTCCTCCTCAATGATCGGGACCCAACCATATTTTTTTGGGAGTCCTTCCCGTTCTTCTCCTGCCTTGGACGTCGACGCCTCCTGCGTTCGAGGATGGGCGGGTGCCTTCTCAGGTGCTTCCTCTGTCTTTTCCTCAGCCCTTTCCGTTTGGTCAACGGAGGGCAATTCTCTGCTGCTCGACCCGGCGTCATCCTCCTCTGTGTCCTTGATAAATAGGACTGAAATGTGTGCGCTGAGGTTTCCCAAATTAAACACTGCTGTGCCAAACGCTGGAAGCTTGGGTGGTCCTTCAGTTGGGCTACCCGTATCCAGGAACTGTGAAGCCTGCAAGTGGGGAGCTCTGGCTCGTCTGTAACAATAGCAGCAACAACAATGGTGGTGGGCATCTGCTGCTGGAGGGCGTGAGGAGCCCCCACGTCCAGTGCCGCGTCTGCACGGCTGTCTTTCTCTTGGCTTGCCCATGTTGGCAGTGGAACTGGCTGAGTGAAACAGAGCTGCAGATGCAGGGCCTCTCTTCTCAGTGCTTGAGCATAATGCTGTGATGCCCCTTCCTTTAAAAACAATGAAGTCAAATTCCGCAGCGTCTGCCAGAAGGCAGAGAAAGTCCAGGCCCGTCTGCGCAGCGTGCCTACCTCGCTGAGAATGGCGTAACCCCAAACCTTCATTCCGCTTAATGCCTTCAACATTCTCTTGAACCTTGAGCGCCATGAATGCGCACTGCACACACAACAATCCGCCTTTAATTTCATTAAAGGTTCTGAACGGAGGCCTCCAGATTTATGTCTTCGACAGCGTCCCAAGTGTCCTTCCATGGGCTGTCTCGGGTGATCACCTGCTGGCCATGTGGCCTAGCCATCTCTGTCGAGCTAACACCTGCATCCGGGTGAGTTATATGAATATTTGTTTAACCTTTTTTTTATTAATTTTTTTAATAAAATTAAACATTTTTTTGAAAGATAAAAGTTATATATATATATATATATATATATATATATATATATATATATATATATATATCTATATATATATATATATATATATAATTGACATTGTAAAGAATTATAAAAAGTTAATAATTATTTATTTAATATTGAATGATGGCAATTTTTTTATATAATGCTCATATTATAGTATACATGTGATATCATTAGAGTATAATATAGATTGATATAATGAGAGTTGTACAAATTGTACACATGTTATTTTTACATATTTTTTTCAAATTTATATTTTTCAAATTATTTTTTTGTAAATTAAAAAATAAAACCCATAAAAATTGTCTATTCAATACTTTACACCAATGAGAAAATGGAATTTTTGAATTTAATTACAAACCATTTGTGTTTATGGTACATAATAATTAATATATAATGTTATTTTTCAAATTATTTATATTTATTGTACATAGTAATTAGTGATATAGTACATAGTAATTAATAATAAAGTACACAAAAGTCAATTCTTGCCATCATTACACAATAAGAGGGGAGACATTTCAACCAATTATATTTGAGATAAATAGAAATAAATTTTATTTAAAAATAATAAATTTAATTTCTTAATGTTAAACTTTGGATAGATTTTAAATTTTTTTAGTAAAAAAAACTAATAGCAAGTCACTGAAAAATTAAATACATTACATGCTTAAAA
The DNA here is from genome assembly GCA_031772625.1 of Pinus tabuliformis. NCBI lineage: Eukaryota > Viridiplantae > Streptophyta > Pinopsida > Pinales > Pinaceae > Pinus > Pinus tabuliformis. The sequence continues at coordinate 754,165,795 of CM062804.1, forward strand.
ATTATAATTATAAAATATTTTTATTTGAAACTTAACACACACAGACATAGTATTTGAAGTTGAAATTTTATATATATATATATATATATATATATATATATATATGGAATTATTAAAATTTAAAAAATATATATTTATATTTAAAGTTATATCATTTTAATTATATTTTTTAAGTTTGTTTAAAAAATATAATGAATATTTAAAATTAAAATTAAAATTTAAAACTTAATGTTATATTTTTCAGATTTTATTTTTATGAAACTAATGGCTAGTGAATGGAAGATGGGAGTATGTATTATTTTTATTTATCATATATATTTTTATTAATTTTTATGCAACAATTTTACTATGGGCAATTTAATAATTAATTGATTGAAGATTTGAACGGGAGATTAATGGGATAAATAAATATATTTCATTTAGTTATAATAATAATTAATGTAATTTTACTAGAAGTTATGGAAATTAAAAATAAAAGGAATTTCCATATATTGAAAAGAAGAGGTAGAAGATTGTTCTAGGGACTTTTTTTGGGTTGATTTTTTTTAGATTGAAGGATGGTGGTGCATCGGAGATGAAGGCTTATTCTTTCTGAAGCCATCATGTATTTGCTACAATGGTGTTGTTCATTGTGGATGAGAGGATTTTTATTTAATAATATATATATTGTGTGTTATTTTTACGTGAGGTTTTATTTACTAGTTCATTATGCATGTTATTGGTATAACATGATTATTCAATAATATTGCATGCAATAATGATTTAAATACTTGAATACTTGTTATTTAAGGTTTTTAAAATTATATTTGAATTTATTTATTGCAAAACAAAACTCTAACAATACATGCTATTTAGGGTTTTATTTGCACATACATTTAAATAACATAAAACCAGTCCTATTTTATTTTTATTGTTAATTTATTTTCCATTTTTCATTTCTTTAATTTACTGGTAATATGTGGTGATTAGCAATGCTTTGACATGATAAAATTGGTTAATCTCCCACATAGTAAAATTGGTTTGGTTTTTCCAATATTTACTATTTAGAGAAATTAAATCAAATACTTTTGACTATTTTGTTGCACAACGAATAATAATAACACTTGATGCCATATTGTTTCAACTACAACATTTCTATTAAATGCATTTAAACCCGTTTTTCCTAACTTTTGTCTTTTCATCTTATTTTCATTTTTCATTTTTACTAACCCTTATGTTTTGTAAGAAATATGATATATTAATTTAAACCTCATTTAGTCATAATGATATTTTATTTTTAATAAGTTTTCACATGTTATATGTTTACCACCTCTATTTCCTAAAAACAATTATTTATTTAAAATATTTTTATTCTATAATTTGACCTATTTATTTGTTAATTTGAAAATCTATTTAATTTACATTATTCTACAATGACTATTCTATTTTGATTATCACTAGGGATTACCCCCTATGGTGAAACAGAGGCCAACCCTTGTCACCCAGAACAAAAGGATCTAGTATCTTAGTGATGTGGTCTTAGGTTGTCCTTAGTTACCGAGACAATATGTGTACCAACAATGATAATCATCACTGTCATCATCATTGTCGTCTTCCTCGGTGTCCTCTCCATCTACCGCATTGCCTTTGTCTCGAATATCTGAACGAAACCCAACATAATCTGGATTGATTTCATGGTCAACTAGATCTTCTAAAATATCCATGTTTTATAAAAAAAAAATCAAAGTGAAAACTTATTATTTATTTCATGCAATATTTAATATTTTTGTTATATTTTTAATATTACAACATATGAAACATAACCATAATCATATTACATCATATCAAAGTGCACATATATACTGTAATATAGTTCCAATTAAGTTACAACTAAGATGTCATTCCAATGGTCTAAAACATGCAACAATTCTAATAAACATTAGTAAATTGTGGAATGATATCATGCCTTTCTTTTGACTAGATTTTGCGTTGTGTAGTGTACCATCCCTTGCTAGGAAGGAAGGGCCCTCCTTCTTAATAGGGATCCCTATTTAGGAAGGTACTGTAACTATTTTGCTTATTCCCTTTCAGTTATAATTCATGTGTGATTCTTGTTACTATTATTATTAGTCTTGTTGATGCTTTAATAATTGTAGAATCCTAACCTTTGTATTATGTAACAGAATAGTTCCTGGACCAATCCATTTATTAATGTGACATTTATTTAATTCTTGTTATAGTTTGATGGTGTGTCCATTTCATTTGAATGCACATTTCAACATTTGTTGAGAGAATGGTTTCTAGGAGTTTTCGTCTTTTCCGAATAAGAGTGACAATGTGACAAATTTTTTTTTTTTCGTATTGTGTGTTTTTTCTTGAGAGTGTGAACAAGGTTTGAGAGTGTAATAGCTAAAGTGTTGTGTTGTTGAGTGTTTAATTACAATGATTGAGTTTGAGATTCATTAATCTCTAGACACCATTTTACCTTGCATATATTTTGCATATAGCCTTCTAATAACAAAACTTACCAAGATTGACAATTAATTTGAAGAGTTGGAACTATTGTTTTGAATTAAAAGGTCAATTCTTATGCCCAACAACAAGTTGAATAAAAACATATGCACTACTTTCACATAATGCAAGTTGAAACAAAACTTGGAATGTTGTATGAAGTCTAAAGAAAAATTATTTAAGGGTCAAAGTAAACATATGATAATTCAAAAGTGTGTAAAATAATTAAATAAACAATCAACAATAAGAATTAATCAGATTGGCTAATAAATGAAACTTGGGCATGCATTTTAGTGAAGCAAGGAAATTTTGGCATATCTCACAAAAATACAAGCCCACCCTTCATTTGAAGGCAAAATTGAATGATTAAACTTGAAGAGTATTTTTTTACTCATAATTAACATTAATTTTTCACATGGAAATTTCAGATGTGCGAAAATATGCCAAATTGGATCGATTTGATAGGGTTAAAGTCAAGGTTTGTGTGGCTCAAATAAAAGCACACAAGTACTTGTACTTAATTTATTGTGTGATAATGATCATTCCAACCTAAATATAAGACAATTTTATGCAACATAGCATAGTTGTTTTCATAAAGGAAATGTTATACACTGAAATCCAAGTCTGTAGGAATAACAATTGATCATATCTGGGAATGACCACATTTGGAACAAATATGCACTCCCAGGCCAAACCAATTACACTCTTGGTAATGAAATTTGAAATGGAACATTATTGGACAATTCCTATCCTTATGATATAACCTTGCATCATGTCTGATAAATATCCTACATAACTATGTTTCCCATTTATACACAACTTTCACATAAGGAAAGTATTGTATCAAATCTGAACTATAAATATTTAAGCTAAAAGTAAATATATAACAATGCAAAAGTGTAAAAAATCATTAAATAAATATTCTACATTTTGAATAAATTAGATAGGCCAATAAATGAAGCTTGGGCATGCATTTTAGTGAAGCAAGACAATTTTGGCCCGCTTCACAAAAATGCACACCCAACCTTCATTTCAAGGCCAAACTGAATAATTCAACTTGGAGAATACTTTTTCTGCTCATAATTAACATTAATTTTGCACATATAATTTTATGTTATGCAAGAATATGCCAAATTGGATCGATTTCATAGGGCTAAAGGTGATGTTTGTGTGCATCAAATAAATGCACACCAGGACCTATACTTAATTGGCTATGTGATAATGATCATTCCAATCTAAATATAAAATCATTTTACCCAACATATAATAGCATTTTTCATAAAGGAAATATTATACACTAAAATCCAAAGCTGTCGGAATAGAAATTGATCATATATGCCAATGATCATAGTTGGGAAAAATATACACTCCCAATCCAAAACAATTACACTCTTAGTAATGAAATTTGTAATGGGAGATGATTGTTCAATTTCTACCCTTAGGATATAACCTTGCATCATGTTTGATAAATATCATACATAATTATGTTTTCCACTTATGCATAACTTTCACATAAGACAAGTCAAAGAAAAACTTAGAATGTTGTATGAAATCTGAAGTTTAAGTATTTAAGCTAAAAGTAAATAAATAATAGTACAAGAGTGCGTAGAATCATTAAATAAATAATCTACAATTTGAATCAATCAAATTGGCCAATAAATGAAGTCTGACTGTGCATTTTAGTCAAGCAAGACAATTTTGGCCCGCTTCACAAAAATGCACACCCAACCTTCATTTAAAGGCCAAATTGAATGATTCAACTTGGAGAGTATTTATTTTTACTCATAATTAACATTAATTTTACACAGAGAAATTATTTTTGTGCAAGAAGATGCCAAACTAGATCAATTTCATAGGGTTAAAGTCAAGGTTCGTGTGCGTCAAATAAATGCACACCGAGACCTATACTTAATTGATTGTGTGATAATAATCATTGCACCCTAAATATAAAACCATTTTACACAACATAACATAGTCATTTTCATAAAGGAAATGTTATACACTGAAATCCTTTTTTTTTGGAATAGTAATTGATCATATCTGCCAATGATTACAGTCAGAACAAATATGCACTCCCAGGCCAAACCAATTACACTCTTGGTAATGAAATTTGAAATAGGACATGATTGGAAAATTCTTGACCTTAGGATATAACCTTGTGTCATGTCTGAATATATCCTACATACTTATGTTTCCCACTTATACACAACTTTCACATAAGGCAAGTCAAAGCAAAACTTAGAATGTTGTATGAAATCTGAAGTATAAATATTGAAGCTTACATTAAAGATATAACAATGAAAAAGTGTGAAAAATCATTAAATAAACAATATGCAATTTGAATCAATCAAATAGGTCAATAAATGAAGCCTCGATGTGCATTTTAGTGAAGCAAACCAATTTTGGCCTACTTCATTGCTTCACAAAAATGCACACCCAACCTTCATTTTAAGGACAAATTGAATGATTCAACTTGGAGAGTTTTTTTTATTCATAGGTAACATTATTAAATTAAATATTTTTAATGTGTTGCATATATGTTTGTGTTTTTAAAAATAACTCCAAATTGCATGGATTTCAAAGGGTAAAAGGTAGGGCTTCTATGCATAAATGCACACCATGAATATTTAGGAATAAGGTAATGCACTAAGAAAATCAAACTTGAATTTTAATAATTGAAACTTGTAGTTTATTGGTTGAAACGATAAGTAAAGGATAAATGACCTTATTTTAGGAGTAATTAGGTTTAACTGTTGCCAAGGGATAGATAAAGAGACAACATCTAGGGTTCGTAGGGTCTATTTTAGTGTTTTTCTATATTGTACATTTTTTTTAGGATTTTAAGTTTAAGATTAGGTCATTGGTGGCCTAGTTAGCATTTGAAGATAAATAGGTAAGGATAATGGAGACAATATATTTTCTAATAAAAGGGTGGCCCAATTAGTTATGCACCTTATATTCATGAAAGCAGTCCTGAAATTGAGAAACTGGAAAAATCAAGAAATGTGGCCTTGTGGGAGGGTGCAACAAATGATGGATGTTGCAACCCCTATGGTAAATGAGAAGAGTTTGAATAGGAATGCTCCTAAACAAATGAATGCTGAGATGTTGTCGGTAACTGAATTCTTTCATTTGTTAGGGTTGTTAGCAAGTGCACTTCTACTCATTTCCCTCATCATTGTGGAGATTAAAAAAATAGTAAAGAAGAGAAATTACTAAGCAGCCATATTATACTCGGAAGAACTATTTGCTGTAATGGTTGGTGCATAGGAACTGGTTTTGTTGCTACCATGTGCAATACTACTTGTAAATGGTGGTTTTTACATGTAAGTTTGATGCTAAAACCTCAGGGAAGTATTGTGGTGTAAGTTTGATGCTAAAACATCAGGGTAGTATAGTGGTGTTGGACTCTTGCAAGCCATAGCTCATGCAGAAGGTGAGAGCAGGGGAGCAGGTTGGTGTATGAGTTGACTAAGAAGCCTCGAGGTACAAGTTTGTATATGTCTATGATTAGAGCTAAGAACTAGTGTTAAGTTTATTTAGAGTGCACAAGTTTATAGTGCTCAAGCCAAAGTTACTACATATTATAAATAAATGTCAAGAGAAGCAATTTAAAAGTGCTAGTGAGCCAAAGTTTCTGTAATTTTTTTGTATTTAATATTTACAAAAAATTCATAGAAGGCATCCATATCAATTTCTAATGTGCATTCCCACGCCATGGAACGAGCATAATAGTAAGTTCATAATCCCCGAAGCTTAAGTTGTTATTGGAGAATGTCAGATGGTTCTATGGTTGTAAATGGACATGGTGCAGTATATAATGGTGATGTCATTAGAATATATTTAAGTTACTGCCGTAGATACATTGTAGTAGAAGTGCAAAAGATACATGACAAGATTAAGAACAATTCACTTATAAGGTGGTTCACTGAGCAGGTGGGTGGCATTAAGTTGGAAGGGGTTGGCCTAGAGGAAAAAATGTATGAGGGAGGTAAAATAGGATGGAACTATGGTTGTTGTTGGATAGATTTCAATCTATTCTTGTGTAGATGTTGTTGGTGTTGTGCAAGTTGTGCCTGATTTTATTTGAGATCTACTAAAGGTCGCTACAAGTGGGGTCTGTTAACAATTACACTTAAGATTGATATTTCCATGTTGTGATTTTTCTTAGGATATTAGCTATACATTGCTGGAACAGAGAAGTAGAGAATGTCTCATATGCACTTGTCAGGGTAACATCTATGCTTTGCTACTTCTAATTAGAGGGGAATTTGGAGTTGATCCCTAGTCTCCCAATTGGTATGGTATATTGGTCTGGAATGGGGACCGTTGGTGGGGGAAGTAAGTTGGTACTATGAAAGTGGTTAGTGAAATTGCTATGGTTGGTCACCAACTAGAAATTTGAATTTTTTCCATTTATGGAGACTAGAATTAGCACAAGTAAGACATATATGTGGAATATTATCCCGATTGAGTCTGAAAATATTGGGAAACCCTCCTAGTGATTGGAGGACTGTCAATATTATTGAATGTGAAAGATAATACTAGTTGATCTATAAAATATTCCATTGGAGTAGTTGAATGTCAGGATCCATCAAAGACAAGTGCATATTTACCTTATTAGAAATTTCGTAGAGGATGTATTTTGAGATCATCGTACACTTGTTCCTAGATATTGTTCCATCTAGTGGTCAGTAAGTATTACTCTGCTGTCATATTACCATTTTTTTCATAAAGATGATTGGCCCAGTGGGTCAAATTATAAAGTGGCATCCATTTTATGTTTTCGGGCATTACCTTTCTCCCGATGACCACCCAGCTCATAGTCTAGTCTCTTTTTATCCCTTCCCCCTTTCTTGCTACGATTTTTACCTCCTCACTCTTCATTCATCCCGACGACTCTAGTTGCCACACCATGAGTAGAGAAAGGGGCAGAGGTCATCATACTAGGAGAAACAAGGGAAAAGGTCACCCGCCCACCACCCTTATTAGAGAAGAAGAATGGATAATGTATGACCACACTATCCCTTCCCACATCCACCGTCAAGTTACTAATTTGTAGGCTAAAGAAGCTCGATGGGGTCTCAACATTATCTAGTCACTCCAAAATATTCTATCTCATCATCTCTTGACTTAGGAAAAGGAGAAATCTTGGGCCACCTATTAGATAACTAAGTTTTTTTCTAACAATTCCCATGCCACCACCTTCCCACAAAATCTATCCCATGACCTTGACATCAAATTCCCTCCATGTGTCTCCTCTTCCCCTGGACCATCCACTTCCATCTTTGTGTCCATCGAATCCACACCTCCCCCAACCGATCTAGCTATTGGCAGTCTCCCTTCCCTAGTTCGTGGGCATCAAGTAGATGTGGCACATGCTAAGAACACTCAGGTGCAAGCTCCACTTCTTTCTCCTCATCTAAGCCCATATTGGTGTTACATTATCGAGGAGACTCCTACTAAAGAAAATATTCCCAACCATATCGGCGATGGTCTTAAGCAACCGGAGTAAGCCAATTCACACCCGGGCCATCACAGAGCCAACTAATCACTCTCAGTTTTTCTCCTACAATGATTTTTTAATGTTTTGTCTTCTCTTTAAGTTTTTTCTCTCTGTGGATTTGTATCACCGCAAAACGAGGGTTCTAAAATTTGTAATGTTTAGCTTAAACATTGTTTTGATGATGCATTGAACAAGACTTGATTTGCAAATTCTAGAAAGGTTCTCTAGTTTCCCTCTCCAAGGGTAGAGAACCTCGATGGGTGATGGGCGAAGAGCCCCCAATATTTTTTGCATGTACTCTATGTATATTTCGATGTTAATATAATGTGAATCCTCCTATAATGATTTTTTTTTTTAATTGTTTTATGTTTTGTATTCGCTTCAAGGTCTGCCTCTTGGTGGATAAATCCCACCACAAAATGAGGGTTATGACGTTTGTAATTTTTATCTTAGACATTGTTCTGATGATGCATTGCACAGGACTTGATTTGCAAATTTGGAAACTTTCTAAAGTTTCCCTCTCTAAGGGTAGAAAAACTCAATGGGTGATGGGTGAAGAAACCCCATTATTTTTTTCATGTGCTTTATGTATATGTCCATGTTAATATACTATGAATATTTGCTAAAAAAAAATTCCCTAATGGGCCTCAGTTCTTGGGTATGGCATCTTTGGTCCTGTGTATTTGTGATATGAGAAAATATTATGACAGAGATACGAAGGAGATATGTTGAGCCCTATAATAGAGATATCATAACAGACTTATGACAAAGATATCATGACAGACCTATGACTGTTCCGTTGCATTATTATTGCTAATGTTCTCTCTACATAATTTCTTATGATGATATGGGGTGAATGCAATGTGAAAATGTTGAAATTGTTTTAAAATGCAATTATCTACAACAAAGACTTCTAGCCCTAAGAAAATTAACACTGCTACTACTCTACTGGTTAGTAAATATATAACAATGTAAAAGTGTGTAAAATAGTAAAATAAAAAATCTACAATTTGAATCAATCAAATTGTCCAAGAAATGAAGCCTAGGCGTGCATTTTAGTGAAACAAGACTATTTTGGCTTGCTTGACAAAAATACACTCCTAACCTTCATTTCAATGCCAAATTGAATTATTCAACTTGGAGACTATTTTTTTACTCATAAAATTAAATATATGAATGTAGTCTGATATGAAAAATGAATAACATACACTGCAAGCCTTAAAGACATTGAAAATATTTGTAAAGATCAGAAATAAAATATAAAAATACTTAATATAAGAACTATTTTCATTAATGTGTAATTGTTACATTGGAGACAACCTGTTTTGACAGGGTGAATGTACATATGTTGGCTACAAGCCATATTAGAGTTGATGAGCCTAGGTATTGCAACAAGAATACTTCAACTCCCCTACGGTGAAAGGGAGGCAATCCCTTGTCACTTAGAGCAGGAGGATCTAGGATCCTTAGTGATGTGGTCTTAGGTTGTCCTCGGTTACTAGGACAATCTGTGCACCAACATCATTTGGCACCATTTCCAGGAAACGAAGGTATAGTCTTTGTTTTTTTTGGTAACTGAGTTAATGGTTAAATCTGTGATCTGTTCATGGATAGGGTCACAGTTGTATGAACCTTATAGGGTTTAAGGTAACTCTTAGTTATTTATTTGTTCACCTGGTGACTCCTTAGTTTAATTTTCTTATTAATTTTGTTTCAATGGTGGTTTCATGGATTTCTTCACATTTTTCTCCCTTGAATTTTTCTGATATTGCAGGTTCTCCACATGATTTACCTGACATAGATATATGGGATGCTTACCTGCCCCATTTTCAAAATGATGAAGGGGATAATCTAGCACAACACCTTAGAGATTTCCACGACAACATTTTGAAGATGGGAGTACACCATGAAGATGTTTTATTGAAGTTATTCATGACGTCCTTGGAATGTGACTTCAGAAGTGGTACAAAAGTCTCCCTCTTGGTACAATTTCCTCTCTCAAAGATTTTCATATAAGTTTTCGTGACTACCATAGATGTATGCATCCTATTATTTTACTTGACTTTGATTGTTGCGAACATAATAATGATAATAACCATGAAAAATAATATGATGGAAACAATGAAGAAACCCAAATGGATTATGACTCTGAAATAGAGAACAAAATTAATGAATCTAACTTTGAAAACCTTGAATTCATCTTCTGTAATATTTGCTAATGAACATGATGTGTTGTCAAATCTTGAAGATCATGAACAAGGAACTTCTCTTTCTCTAATAGAATGTAATACAACACATTTATGTTTAAAAGAATCTTCAGATTCTATAACTCCTAGTGGTTCTAATTTATATTTATGTTTAGAAAAGGGTCATAATCATAATGATAAAGGAGATGTTACATCTGAAATGTTCGATTCTACATCTTACCAATAAGACATTATGTTATATATTCCTGAAAGTCCTCAACAAAAACTGGTAAACAAATATATTCTTCCACATATTGATCCTATTCTTAAACCTTTTTGCGATGTAATAGGGAAGCTATTACATGAACTTATATTTGACTCTTTTGACTCTACTTCACCCGGTGTTCATATTGACTTTTCCCAACCCCCTGTTTATGATCGATATTATGGTGAATTGAATTGTGAAGTAGGCTTACAATATGATCACAAGTTTAGTTCTTGTTTTGAACATACTTGAGATATTTTTAATACTTGTCAGAATAAGGGTTACGATAAATTAATTGAATCAACATCTTCGAAACTTGTTTATGATAACTATGAGAAGAATGAATTTATAAATGAAAATGAAATTAAACATATCAATTCTTTTCTTTCATCTCCTCCTAGTTATTATAGATATAATTGATGTAATAGCCTACAAGATAATCGTGATTTAAATTCACAATTGTCAGAACATATGTCTCATAATGAAGAAAGTGTAGTTTCTCCTAATTCTGATCATGATACTTTTACTCAAAATTTTGAGGTTGTTATATCACATAATGATGATAATATTTTTCATTTACAATCTCTTTTGTAATATACTAAAGTATGGGATCACAATATTATGAGCGTTGAGTTGAAACACTAACTATTTCGAAGAATACCCTTTATCTGTTTTAAATCATGAATTTGAAGAATGTTACGAGACTAACTCTATTACCATTTTGGAAAGACACAAGAAGCGCTCCTATGAAATAATTGTTAAAAATTCCATGCTTGAAAATTTTAATAATTTAAATTTTCAAATGGGATATCATGATTTTGTGGAGGAATGGATGAATGAAGTTTTTAAAAGAACATCAATCTCATACCACTTTTACATCTACTCTCTTCTAGGAGACATGCTAGTTGAAAACACTTACTCTTTGCTTCCCATTTTATAGTTTTGGTTAAGAGTGGAGTCGAATGTCAAAATGTTTTCCATTGACATAATTTTTGTTTGGTTACACTAGATTTTTGATTTATTTGATAAACACTGTTGTTGAAACACATTGTATATAAATAAACTTTTGTTTATCTACACTTCTTATATTTACAGTGAATAAATATTACTATTTTTTTGCATCTTGAAGAGTCTTTATGTGATCATAGTAGAATGGAATACAATATATGAGTCTTTAGTATGAACTGTATTAATGGTATTTTTTAATACAGACTTAAAGACTTGGTTTGTAAATCATGTTTAAGGGGTAACAATATTTAAAAGGTTGAGATCTTAATCTCTTAGTTATGTCATCTTCATATTGAATATCACTCACCTCATTCCTCTTCCATTTTACTTACACATAAATATTAATGGATCACATTAAGTCATAAGAGCTAGACTTATAACCATAAGATTGTGCTTTCATAAAATTTAAGAAGATTTGGTAGGACTAGTTAGTCACATCACAACCATACATGAGACCTTCCCTTATCAACATCCTACCTTAAGGATAGGAACCGATGTTTCCTTGGGTAGGGAATGTTGGTATTTCTGCCGGGGCTATAGACGCTCACTAGTAGCAGAACAAGGCTAGTGACGCTAGTGACCCCAATGGAAAATGACATCCACCCATGGTATTCATCCACCCATAGTATTCATTCACCCATGGAATTTACCCATGGTATTGTAAGTGACATCCATCCATGGTATTCATCCACCCATGGTATTCATCCACCCATGGTATTTATCCACCCATGGAATTTACCCATGATATTGTAAGTGGAATCCCCCGATGGTATTCATTCACCCATGGTATTTTCCTATGGTATTGTAAGTGGCATCGACCCTTGGTATTCATCCTCCCATGGTATATATCCACTCATGGAATTTACCCATGGTATTCATTCACCCATGGTATTTACCCACTCATGGAATTTACCTGTGGTATTGTGACCAAAAAAAGCTATAAGTAATAAGTCGTATTTTGTAAAAGGACAGATTGTCCACCACAATTTAGCCTATACAATTTTATCTATTTTAATAAAAAAAAATTCCTTTGTGGTTTCACTTAATGTATGTTCTCATATTTTTCTAACATTTCAATTTTTAAGATCTTGGAGACCTCCTTCAAAATCTGAATCAAGGCTATAGACATTCACTAACCTATAGACACGAATTAATTAAAATACAAGTATTAAACTAATTATAAAAATTTAAAAAATATTAATTAAAAATTAAATTAATTAAAACACATATTAACTAAAATGTAATTAATTAAAACCTAAATTAAATACAGAATTATAAATTAATATAACATGAATAAAACACTTTAAATAATTAAAATAATACAATTAAATTAAATTAATAAAATATAATTAATTAAGAAAATAATCACGAATTAAATACATTAATAAATGATTATATATTAAATAAATATGAACTAAAATAAATTAATTGAATTAAAATTTAATCTCAAATTAAAATAATATAAATTAAAAATGGAATAAATTAAATTAATTAATAAAAATAATTATATTAATAAACACCTACCCTACCTCACTACTCATTAAAAATATTATGGAGTTTGACAAAGTAACATAAAAAAGCTCTCCATTTAAAACATGAGCTAGTTTCGAAAAACAAGATTGTATTAATCCAAATTGCTCAAATTTCTTCTTATGCATCAAGCATCAATCTTGAATGGTTTTCAATTTTTTATTTCTCTACAATTTCAACAAGGTATTAAACAAGGCTACATAGCTAGCATTTTCTGCCGTTTAATTTAATAAAATATTTTAATATCATGATGTGTTGTATGTACTTTAAACAATAATAAAATTGTAAAATGAGTTATATGAATATTTGTTTAACCTTTTTTTTATTAATTTTTTTAATATAATTAAACATTTATTTGAAAGATAAAAGTTATATATATATATATATATATATATATATATATATATATATATATATATATATATATATATATATAGATATATATATATATATATATATAATTGACATTGTAAAGAATTATAAAAAGTTAATAATTATTTATTTAATATTGAATGATGGCAATTTTTTTATATAATGCTCATATTATAGTATACATGTGATATCATTAGAGTATAATATAGATTGATATAATGAGAGTTGTACAAATTGTACACATGTTATTTTTACATATTTTTTCCAAATTTATATTTTTCAAATTATTTTTTTGTAAATTAAAAAATAAAACCCATAAAAATTGTCTATTCAATACTTTACACTAATTAGAAAATGGAATTTTTAAATTTAATTACAAATCATTTGTGTTGATGGTACATAATAATTAATATATAATGTTATTTTTCAAATTATTTATATTTATGGTACATAGTAATTAGCGATATAGTACATAGTAATTAATAATAAAGTACACAAAAGTCAATTCTTGCCATCATTACACAATAAGAGGGGAGACATTTCAACCAATTATATTTGAGATAAATAGAAATATTTTTTATTTAAAAATAATAGATTTAATTTCTTAATGATAAACTTTGGATAGATTTTAAATTTTTTTAGTAAAAAAAACTAATAGCAAGTCACTGAAAAATTAAATACATTATATGCTTAAAAATTATAATTATAAAATATTTTTATTTGAAACTTAACACACACAGACATAGTATTTGAAGTTGAAATTTTATTTTATATATATATATATATATGGAATTATTAAAATTTAAAAAATATATATTTATATTTAAAGTTATATCATTTTAATTATATTTTTTAAGTTTGTTTAAAAAATATAATGAATATTTAAAATTAAAATTAAAATTTAAAACTTAATGTTATATTTTTCAGATTTTATTTTTATGAAACTAATGGCTAGTGAATGGAAGATGGGAGTATGTATTATTTTTATTTATCATATATATTTTTATTAATTTTTATGCAACAATTTTACTATGGGCAATTTAATAATTAATTGGTTGAAGATTTGAACGGGAGATTAATGGGATAAATAAATATATTTCATTTAGTTATAATAATAATTAATGTAATTTTACTAGAAGTTATGGAAATTAAAAATAAAAGGAATTTCCATATATTGAAAAGAAGAGGTAGAAGATTGTTCTAGGGACTTTTTTTGGGTTGATTTTTTTTAGATTGAAGGATGGTGGTGCATCGGAGATGAAGGCTTATTATTTCTGAAGCCATCATGTATTTGCTACAATGGTGTTGTTCATTGTGGATGAGAGGATTTTTATTTAATAATATATATATTGTGTGTTATTTTTACGTGAGGTTTTATTTACTAGTTCATTATGCATGTTATTGGTATAACATGATTATTCAATAATATTGCATGCAATAATGATTTAAATACTTGAATACTTGTTATTTAAGGTTTTTAAAATTATATTTGAATTTATTTATTGCAAAACAAAACTCTAACAATACATGCTATTTAGGGTTTTATTTGCACATACATTTAAATAACATAAAACCAGTCCTATTTTATTTTTATTGTTAATTTATTTTCCATTTTTCATTTCTTTAATTTACTGGTAATATGTGGTGATTAGCAATGCTTTGACATGATAAAATTGGTTAATCTCCCACATAGTAAAATTGGTTTGGTTTTTCCAATATTTACTATTTAGAGAAATTAAATCAAATACTTTTGACTATTTTGTTGCACAACGAATAATAATAACACTTGATGCCATATTGTTTCAACTACAACATTTCTATTAAATGCATTTAAACCCGTTTTTCCTAACTTTTGTCTTTTCATCTTATTTTCATTTTTCATTTTTACTAACCCTTATGTTTTGTAAGAAATATGATATATTAATTTAAACCTCATTTAGTCATAATGATATTTTATTTTTAATAAGTTTTCACATGTTATATGTTTACCACCTCTATTTCCTAAAAACAATTATTTATTTAAAATATTTTTATTCTATAATTTGACCTATTTATTTGTTAATTTGAAAATCTATTTAATTTACATTATTCTACAATGACTATTGTATTTTGATTATCACTAGGGATTACCCCCTATGGTGAAACAGAGGCCAACCCTTGTCACCCAGAACAAAAGGATCTAGGATCTTAGTGATGTGGTCTTAGGTTGTCCTTAGTTACCGAGACAATATGTGTACCAACAATGATAATCATCACTATCATCATCATTGTCGTCTTCCTCGGTGTCCTCTCCATCTACCGCATTGCCTTTGTCTCGAATATCTGAACGAAACCCAACATAATCTGGATTGATTTCATGGTCAACTAGATCTTCTAAAATATCCATGTTTTATAAAAAAAAAATCAAAGTGAAAACTTATTATTTATTTCATGCAATATTTAATATTTTTGTTATATTTTTAATATTACAACATATGAAACATAACCATAATCATATTACATCATATCAAAGTGCACATATATACTGTAATATAGTTCCAATTAAGTTACAACTAAGATGTCATTCCAATGGTCTAAAACATGCAACAATTCTAATAAACATTAGTAAATTGTGGAATGATATCATGCCTTACTTTTGACTAGATTTTGCGTTGTGTAGTGTACCATCCCTTGCTGGGAAGGAAGGGCCCTCCTTCTTAATAGGGATCCCTATTTAGGAAGGTACTGTAACAATTTTTCTTATTCCCTTTCAGTTATAATTCATGTGTGATTCTTGTTACTATTATTATTAGTCTTGTTGATGCTTTAATAATTGTAGAATCCTAACCTTTGTATTATGTAACAGAATAGTTCCTGGACCAATCCATTTATTAATGTGACATTTATTTAATTCTTGTTATAGTTTGATGGTGTGTCCATTTCATTTGAATGCACATTTCAACATTTGTTGAGAGAATGGTTTCTAGGAGTTTTCTTCTTTTCCGAATAAGAGTGACAATGTGACAAAATGTTTTTTTTTTCGTATTGTGTGTTTTTTTCTTGAGAGTGTGAACAAGGTTTGAGAGTGTAATAGCTAAAGTGTTGTGTTGTTGAGTGTTTAATTACAATGATTGAGTTTGAGATTCATTAATCTCTAGACACCATTTTACCTTGCATATATTTTGCATATAGCCTTCTAATAACAAAACTTACCAAGATTGACAATTAATTTGAAGAGTTGGAACTATTGTTTTGAATTAAAAGGACAATTCTTATGCCCAACAACAAGTTGAATAAAAACATATGCACTACTTTCACATAATGCAAGTTGAAACAAAACTTGGAATGTTGTATGAAGTCTAAAGAAAAATTATTTAAGGGTCAAAGTAAACATATGATAATTCAAAAGTGTGTAAAATAATTAAATAAACAGTCAACAATAAGAATTAATCAGATTGGCTAATAAATGAAACTTGGGCATGCATTTTAGTGAAGCAAGGAAATTTTGGCATATCTCACAAAAATACAAGCCCACCCTTCATTTGAAGGCAAAATTGAATGATTAAACTTGAAGAGTATTTTTTTACTCATAATTAACATTAATTTTTCACATGGAAATTTCAGATGTGCGAAAATATGCCAAATTGGATCGATTTCATAGGGTTAAAGTCAAGGTTTGTGTGGCTCAAATAAAAGCACACAAGTACTTGTACTTAATTTATTGTGTGATAATGATCATTCCAACCTAAATATAAGACAATTTTATGCAACATAGCATAGTTGTTTTCATAAAGGAAATTTTATACACTGAAATCCAAGTCTGTAGGAATAAAAATTGATCATATCTGGGAATGACCACATTTGGAACAAATATGCACTCCCAGGCCAAACAAATTACACTCTTGGTAATGAAATTTGAAATGGAACATTATTAGACAATTCCTATCCTTATGATATAACCTTGCATCATGTCTGATAAATATCCTACATAACTATGTTTCCCATTTATACACAACTTTCACATAAGGCAAGTATTGTATCAAATCTGAAGTATAAATATTTAAGCTAAAAGTAAATATATAACAATGCAAAAGTGTAAAAAATCATTAAATAAATATTCTACATTTTGAATAAATTAGATAGGCCAATAAATGAAGCTTGGGCATGCATTTTAGTGAAGCAAGACAATTTTGGCCCGCTTCACAAAAATGCACACCCAACCTTCATTTCAAGGCCAAACTGAATAATTCAAATTGGAGAATACTTTTTCTGCTCATAATTAACATTAATTTTGCACATATAATTTTATGTTATGCAAGAATATGCCAAATTGGATCGATTTCATAGGGCTAAAGGTGATGTTTGTGTGCATCAAATAAATGCACACCAGGACCTATACTTAATTGGCTATGTGATAATGATCATTCCAATCTAAATATAAAATCATTTTACCCAACATATAATAGCATTTTTCATAAAGGAAATATTATACACTGAAATCCAAAGCTGTCGGAATAGAAATTGATCATATATGCCAATGATCACAGTTGGGAAAAATATACACTCCCAATCCAAAACAATTACACTCTTAGTAATGAAATTTGTAATGGGGGATGATTGTTCAATTTCTACCCTTAGGATATAACCTTGCATCATGTTTGATAAATATCATACATAATTATGTTTTCCACTTATGCATAACTTTCACATAATACAAGTCAAAGCAAAACTTAGAATGTTGTATGAAATCTGAAGTTTAAGTATTTAAGCTAAAAGTAAATAAATAATAGTACAAGAGTGCGTAGAATCATTAAATAAATAATCTACAATTTGAATCAATCAAATTGGCCAATAAATGAAGTCTGACTGTGCATTTTAGTGAAGCAAGACAATTTTGGCCCGCTTCACAAAAATGCACACCCAACATTCATTTAAAGGCCAAATTGAATGATTCAACTTGGAGAGTATTTATTTTTACTCATAATTAACATTAATTTTACACAGAGAAGTTATTTTTGTGCAAGAAGATGCCAAACTAGATCAATTTCATAGGGTTAAAGTCAAGGTTCGTGTGCGTCAAATAAATGCACACCGAGACCTATACTTAATTGATTGTGTGATAATAGTCATTCCACCCTAAATATAAAACCATTTTACACAACATAACATAGTCATTTTCATAAAGGAAATGTTATACACTGAAATCCTTTTTTTTTGGAATAGTAATTGATCATATCTGCCAATGATTACAGTCAGAACAAATATGCACTCCCAGGCCAAACCAATTACACTCTTGGTAATGAAATTTGAAATAGGACATGATTGGAAAATTCTTGACCTTAGGATATAACCTTGTGTCATGTCTGAATATATCCTACATACTTATGTTTCCCACTTATACACAACTTTCACATAAGGCAAGTCAAAGCAAAACTTAGAATGTTGTATGAAATCTGAAGTATAAATATTGAAGCTTACATTAAAGATATAACAATGAAAAAGTGTGAAAAATCATTAAATAAAAAATATGCAATTTGAATCAATCAAATAGGTCAATAAATGAAGCCTTGATGTGCATTTTAGTGAAGCAAACCAATTTTGGCCTACTTCATTGCTTCACAAAAATGCACACCCAACCTTCATTTTAAGGACAAATTGAATGATTCAACTTGGAGATTTTTTTTTATTCATAGGTAACATTATTAAATTAAATATTTTTAATGTGTTGCATATATGTTTGTGTTTTTAAAAATAACTCCAAATTGCATGGATTTCAAAGGGTAAAAGGTAGGGCTTCTATGCATAAATGCACACCATGAATATTTAGGAATAAGGTAATGCACTAAGAAAATCAAACTTGAATTTTAATAATTGAAACTTGTAGTTTCTTGGTTGAAACGATAAGTAAAGGATAAATGACCTTATTTTAGGAGTAATTAGGTTTAACTGTTGCCAAGGGATAGATAAAGAGACAAAATCTAGGGTTTGTAGGGTCTATTTTAGTGTTTTTCTATATTGTACATTTTTTTTAGGATTTTAAGTTTAAGATTAGGTCATTGGTGGCCTAGTTAGCATTTGAAGATAAATAGGTAAGGATAATGGAGACAATATATTTTCTAATAAAAGGGTGGCCCAATTAGTTATGCACCTTATATTCATGAAAGCAGTCCTGAAATTGAGAAACTGGAAAAATCAAGAAATGTGGCCTTGTGGGAGGGTGCAACAAATAATGGATGTTGCAACCCCTATGGTAAATGAGAAGAGTTTGAATAGGAATGCTCCTAAAAAAATGAATGATGAGATGTTGTCGGTAATTGAATTCTTTCATTTGTTAGGGTTGTTAGTAAGTGCAATTCTACTCATTTCCCTCATCATTGTGGAGATTAAAAAAATAGTGAAGAAGAGAAATTACTAAGCAGCCATATTATACTCGGAAGAACTATTTGCTGTAATGGTTGGTGCATAGGAACTGTTTTTGTTGCTACCATGTGCAATACTACTTGTAAATGGTGGTTTTTACATGTAAGTTTGATTCTAAAACCTCAGGGAAGTATAGTGGTGTAAATTTGATGCTAAAACATAAGGGTAATATAGTGGTGTTTCACTCTTCCAAGCCATAGCTCATGGAAAAGGTGAGAGCAGAGGAGCAGGTTGGTGTATGAGTTGACTACGAAGCCTTGAGGTACATGTTTGTATATGTCTATGATTAGAGCTAAGAACCACTATTAAGTTTATTTAGAGTGCACAAGTTTATAGTGCTCAAGCCAAAGTTACTACATATTATAAATAAATGTCAAGAGAAGCAATTTAAAAGTGCTAGTGAGCCAAAGTTTCTGTTATTTTTTTGTATTTAATATTTACAAAAAATTCTTAGAAGGCATCCATATCAATTTCTAATGTTCATTCCCAGTCCATGGAACGAGCATAATAGTAAGTTCATAATCCCCGAAGCTTAAGTTGATATTAGAGAATGTCAGATGGTTCTATGGTTGTAAATGGACATGGTGCAGTATATAATGGTGATGTCATTAGAATATATGTAAGTTACTGCCATAGATACATCGTAGTAGAAGTGCAGAAGATACATGACAAGATTAAGAACAATTCACTTATAAGGTGGCTCACTGAGCAGGTGGGTGGCAATAAGTTGGAAGGGGTTGGCCTAGAGGAAAAAATGTATGAGGGAGGTAAAATAGGATGGAACTATGGTTGTTGTTGGATAGATTTCAATCTATTCTTGTGTAGATGTTGTTGGTGTTGTGTAAGTTGTTCTTGAATTTATTTGAGATCTACTAAAGGTCGCTACAAGTGGGGTCTGCTAACAATTACACTTAAGATTGATAGTTCCATGTTGTGATTTTTCTTAGGATATTAGCTATACATTGCTAGAAGAGAGAAGTAGAGAATGTCTCATATGCATTTGTGAGGGTAACATCTATGCTTTGCTACTTCTAATTAGGGGGGCATTTAGAGTTTATCCCTAGTCTCCCAATTGGTATGGTATATTGGTCTGGAATGGGGACCGTTGGTGGGGGAAGTAAGTTGGTACTATGAAAGGGGTTAGTGAAATTGCTATAGTTGGTCACCAACTAGGAATTTGAATTTTTTCCATTTATGGAGACTAGAATTAGCACAAGTAAGACATATATGTGGAATATTATCCCGATTGAGTCTGAAAATATTGGGAAACCCTCCTAGTGATTGGAGGACTGTCAATATTATTGAATGTGAAAGATAATACTAGTTGATCTATAAAATATTCCATTGGATTAGTTGAATGTCAGGATCGATCAAAGACAAGTGCATATTTACCTTATTAGAAATTTCGTAGAGGATGTATTTTGAGATCATCGTACACTTGTTCCTAGATATTGTTCCATCTAGTGGTCAGTAAGTATTACTCTGCTGTCATATTACCATTTTTTTCATAAAGATGATTGGCCCAGTGGGTCAAATTATAAAGTGGCATCCATTTTATGTTTTCGGGCATTACCTTTCTCCCGATGACCACCCAGCTCATAGTCTAGTCTCTTTTGATCCCTTCCTCCTTTCTTGCTACGATTTTTACCTCCTCACCCTTCATTCATCCTGACGACTCTAGTTGCCACACCATGAGTAGAGAAAGGGGCAGAGGTCATCATACTAGGAGAAACAAGGGAAAAGGTCACCTGCCCACCACCCTTATTAGAGAAGAAGAATGGATAATGTATGACCACACTATCCCTTCCCACATCCACCGTCAAGTTACTAATTTGTAGGCTAAAGAAGCTCGATGGGGTCTCAACATTATCTAGTCACTCCAAAATATTCTATCTCATCCTCTCTTGACTTAGGAAAAGGAGAAATCTTGGGCCACCTATTAGATAACTAAGTTTTTTTCTAACAATTCCCATGCCACCACCTTCCCACAAAATCTATCCCATGACCTTGACATCTAATTCCCTCCCTGTGTCCCCTTTTCCCCTGGACCATCCACTTCCATCTTTGTGTCCATCGAATCCACACCTCCCCCAACCAATCTAGCTATTGGTAGTCTCCATTCCCTAGTTCGTGGGCATCAAGTAGATGTGGCACATGCTAAGAACACTCAGGTGCAAGCTCCACTTATTTCTCCTCATCTAAGCCCATATTGGTGTTACATTATCGAGGAGACTCCTACTAAAGAAAATATGCCCAACCATATCGGCGATGGTCTTAAGCAACCGGAGTAAGCCAATGCACACCCGGGCCATCACAGAGCCAACTAATCACTCTCAGTTTTTCTCCTACAATGATTTTTTAATGTTTTGTCTTCTCTTTAAGGTTTTTCTCTCTGTGGATTTGTATCACCGCAAAACGAGGGTTCTAAAATTTGTAATGTTTAGCTTAAACATTGTTTTGATGATGCATTGAACAAGACTTGATTTGCAAATTCTAGAAAGGTTCTCTAGTTTCCCTCTCCAAGGGTAGAGAACCTCGATGGGTGATGGGCGAAGAGCCCCCAATATTTTTTGCATGTACTCTATGTATATTTCGATGTTAATATAATGTGAATCCTCCTATAATGATTTTTTTTTTTTTTTTATGTTTTGTATTCGCTTCAAGCTCTGCCTCTTGGTGGATAAATCCCACCACAAAATGAGGGTTATGACGTTTGTAATTTTTATCTTAGACATTGTTCTGATGATGCATTGCACAGGACTTGATTTGCAAATTTGGAAACTTTCTAAAGTTTCCCTCTCTAAGGGTAGAAAAACTCAATGGGTGATGGGTGAAGAAACCCCATTATTTTTTTCATGTGCTTTATGTATATGTCCATGTTAATATACTATGAATATTTGCTAAAAAAAAATTCCCTAATGGGCCTCAGTTCTTGGGTATGGCATCTTTGGTCCTGTGTATTTGTGATATGAGAAAATATTATGACAGAGATACGAAGGAGATATGTTGAGCCCTATAATAGAGATATCATAACAGACTTATGACAAAGATATCATGACTGACCTATGGCTGTTCCGTTGCATTATTATTGCTAATCTTCTCTCTACATAATTTCTTATGATGATATGGGGTGAATGGAATGTGAAAATGTTGAAATTGTTTTAAAATTCAATTATCTACAACAAAGACCTCTAGCCGTAAGAAAATTAACAATGCTACTACTCTTCCGGTTAGTAAATATATAACAGTGTAAAAGTGTGTAAAATAGTAAAATAAAAAGTCTACAATTTGAATCAATCAAATTGTCCAAGAAATGAAGCCTAGGCGTGCATTTTAGTGAAACAAGACTATCTTGGCTTGCTTGAAAAAAATACACTCCTAACCTTCATTTCAATGCCAAATTGAATTATTCAACTTGGAGAGTATTTTTTTACTCATAAAATTAAATATATGAATGTAGTCTGATATGAAAAATGAATAACATACACTGCAAGCCTCAAATACATTGAAAATATTTGTAATGATCAGAAATAAACTATAAAAATACTTCACATAAGAACTATTTTCATTAATGTGTAATTGTTACATTGGAGACAACCTGTTTTGACAGGGTGAATGTACATATGTTGGCTACAAGCCATATTAGAGTTGATGAGCCTAGGTATTGCGACAAGAATACTTCAACTCCCCTACGGTGAAAGGGAGGCAATCCCTTGTCACTTAGAGCAGGAGGATCTAGGATCCTTAGTGATGTGGTCTTAGGTTGTCCTCGGTTACTAGGACAATCTGTGCACCAACATCATTTGGCGCCATTTCCAGGAAACGAAGGTATAGTCTTTGTTTTTTTTGGTAACTGAGTTAATGGTTAAATCTGTGATCTGTTCATGGATATGGTCACAGTTGTATGAACCTTATAGGGTTTAAGGTAACTCTTAGTTATTTATTTGTTCACCTGGTGACTCCTTAGTTTAATTTTCTTATTAATTTTGTTTCAATGGTGGTTTCATGGATTTCTTCACATTTTTCTCCTTTGAATTTTTCTGATATTGCAGGTTCTCCACATGATTTACCTGACATAGATATATGGGATGCTTACCTGCCCCATTTTCAAAATGATGAAGGGGATAATCTAGCACAACACCTTAGAGATTTCCACGACAACATTTTGAAGATGGGAGTACACCATGAAGATGTTCTAATGAAGTTATTCATGATGTCCTTGGAAGGTGACACTCAGAAGTGGTACAAAAGTCTCCCTCTTGGTACAATTTCCTCTCTCAAAGATTTTCATATAAGTTTTCGTGACTATCATAGATGTATGTATCCTATAATTTTACTTGACTTTGATTGTTGCGAACATAATAATGATAATAACCATGAAAAATAATATGATGGCAACAATGAAGAAACCCAAATGGATTATGACTCTGAAATAGAGAACAAAATTAATGAATCTAACTTTGAAATCCTTGAATTCATCTTCTGTAATATTTGCTAATGAACATGATGTGTTGTCAAATCTTAAAGTTCATGAACAAGGAACTTCTCTTTCTCTAATAGAATGTAATACAACACATTTATGTTTAAACGAATCTTCAGATTCTATAACTCCTAGTGGTTCTAATTTATATTTATGTTTAGAAAAGGGTCATAATCATAATGATAAAGGAGATGTTACATCTGAAATGTTCGATTCTACATCTTACCAATAAGACATTATGTTATATATTCCTGAAAGTCCTCAACAAAAACTGGTAAACAAATATATTCTTCCACATATTGATCCTATTCTTAAACCTTTTTGCGATGTAATAGGGAAGCTATTACATGAACTTATCTTTGACTCTTTTGACTCTACTTCACCCGGTGTTCATATTGACTTTTCCCAACCCCCTGTTTATGATCGATATTATGGTGAATTGAATTGTGAAGTAGGCTTACAATATGATCACAAGTTTAGTTCTTGTTTTGAACATACTTGAGATATTTTTAATACTTGTGAGAATAAGGGTTATGATAAATTAATTGAATCAACATCTTCGAAACTTGTTTATGATAACTATGAGAAGAATGAATTTATAAATGAAAATGAAATTAAACATATCAATTCTTTTCTTTCATCTCCTCCTAGTTATTATAGATATAATTGATGTAATAGCCTACAAGATAATTGTGATTTAAATTCACAATTGTCAGAACATATGTCTCATAATGAAGAAAGTGCAGTTTCTCCTAATTTTGATCATGATACTTTTACTCAAAATTTTGAGGTTGTTATATCACATAATGATGATAATGTTTTTCATTTACAATCTCTTTTGTAATATACTAAAGTATGGGATCACAATATTATGAGCGTTGAGTTGAAACACTAACTATTTCGAAGAATACCCTTTATTTGTTTTAAATCATGAATTTGAAGAATGTTACGAGACTAACTCTATTACCATTTCGGAAAGCAACAAGAAGCGCTCCTATGAAATAATTGTTAAAAATTCCATGCTTGAAAATTTTAATAATTTAAATTTTCAAATGGGATATCATGATTTTGTGGAGGAATGGATGAATGAAGTTTTTAAAAGAACATCAATCTCATACCACTTTTACATCTACTCTCTTCTAGGAGACATGCTAGTTGAAAACACTTACTCTTTGCTTCCCATTTTATAGTTTTGGTTAAGAGTGGAGTCCAATGTCAAAATGTTTTCCATTGACATAATTTTTGTTTGGTTACACTGGATTTTTGATTTCTTTGATAAATACTGTTGTTGAAACACATTGTATATAAATAAACTTTTGTTTATTTACACTTCTTATATTTACAGTGAATAAATATTACTATTTTTTTGCATCTTGAAGAGTCTTTATGTGATCATAGTAGAATGGAATACAATATATGAGTCTTTAGTATGAACTGTATTAATGGTATTTTTTAATACAGACTTAAAGACTTGGTTTGTAAATCATGTTTAAGGGGTAACAATATTTAAAAGGTTGAGATCTTAATCTCTTAGTTATGTCATCTTCATATTGAATATCACTCACCTCATTACTCTTCCATTTTACTTACACATAAATATTAAGGGATCACATTAAGTCATAAGAGCTAGACTTATAACCATAAGATTGTGCTTTCATAAAATTTAAGAAGATTTGGTAGGACTAGTTAGTCACATCACAACCATACATGAGACCTTCCCTTATCAACATCCTACCTTAAGGATAGGAACCGATGTTTCCTTGGGTAGGGAATGTTGGTATTTCCGCCGGGGCTATAGACGCTCACTAGTAGCAGAACAAGGCTAGTGACGCTAGTGACCCCAATGGAAAATGACATCCACCCATGGTATTCATCCACCCATAGTATTCATTCACCCATGGAATTTACCCATGGTATTGTAAGTGGCATCCACCCATGGTATTCATCCACCCATGGTATTCATCCACCCATGGTATTTATCCACCCATGGAATTTACCCATGATATTGTAAGTGGAATCCACCCATGGTATTCATTCACCCATGGTATTTTCCCATGGTATTGTAAGTGGCATCGACCCTTGGTATTCATCCTCCCATGGTATTTATCCACTCATGGAATTTACCCATGGTATTCATTCACCCATGGTATTTACCCACCCATGGAATTTACCTGTGGTATTGTGACCAAAAAAAGCTATAAGTAATAAGTCGTATTTTGTAAAAGGACAGATTGTCCACCACAATTTAGCCTATACAATTTTATCTATTTTAATAAAAAAAAATTTCTTTGTGATTTCACTTAATGTATGTTCTCATATTTTTCTAACATTTCAATTTTTAAGATCTTGGAGGCCTCCTTCAAGATCTGAATCAAGGCTATTGACATTCACTAACCTATAGACACTAATTAATTAAAATACAATTATTAAACTAATTATAAAAATTTAAAAAATATTAATTAAAAATTAAATTAATTAAAATACATATTAACTAAAATGTAATTAATTAAAACCTAAATTAAATACAGAATTATAAATTAATATAACATGAATAAAACACTTTAAATAATTAAAATAATACAATTAAATTAAATTAATAAAATATAATTAATTAAGAAAATAATCACGAATTAAATACATTAATAAATGATTATATATTAAATAAATATGAACTAAAATAAATTAATTGAATTAAAATTTAATCTCAAATTAAAATAATATAAATTAAAAATGGAATAAATTAAATTAATTAATAAAAAATAATTAAATTAATAAACACCTACCCTACCTCACTACTCATTAAAAATATTATGGAGTTTGCCAAAGTAACATAAAAAAGCTCTCCATTTAAAACATGAGCTAGTTTCGAAAAACAATATTGTATTAATCCAAATTGCTCAAATTTCTTCTTATGCATCAAGCATCAATCTTGAATGGTTTTCAATTTTTTATTTCTCTACAATTTCAACAAGGTATTAAACAAGGCTACATAGCTAGCATTTTCTGCCGTTTAGTTTAATAAAATATTTTAATATCATGATGTGTTGTATGTACTTTAAACAATAATAAAATTGTAAAATGAGTTATATGAATATTTGTTTAACCTTTTTTTTATTAATTTTTTTAATATAATTAAACATTTTTTTGAAAGATAAAAGTTATATATATATATATATATATATATATATATATATATATATATATATATATATATATATATATATATATATATATATATATATATATATATATATATATATATATAATTGACATTGTAAAGAATTATAAAAAGTTAATAATTATTTATTTAATATTGAATGATGGCAATTTTTTTATATAATGCTCATATTATAGTATACATGTGATATCATTAGAGTATAATATAGATTGATATAATGAGAGTTGTACAAATTGTACACATGTTATTTTTACATATTTTTTCCAAATTTATATTTTTCAAATTATTTTTTTGTAAATTAAAAAATAAAACCCATAAAAATTGTCTATTCAATACTTTACACTAATTAGAAAATGGAATTTTTAAATTTAATTACAAATCATTTGTGTTGATGGTACATAATAATTAATATATAATGTTATTTTTCAAATTATTTATATTTATGGTACATAGTAATTAGCGATATAGTACATAGTAATTAATAATAAAGTACACAAAAGTCAATTCTTGCCATCATTACACAATAAGAGGGGAGACATTTCAACCAATTATATTTGAGATAAATAGAAATAATTTTTATTTAAAAATAATAGATTTAATTTCTTAATGTTAAACTTTGGATAGATTTTAAATTTTTTTAGTAAAAAAAACTAATAGCAAGTCACTGAAAAATTAAATACATTATATGCTTAAAAATTATAATTATAAAATATTTTTATTTGAAACTTAACACACAGACATAGTATTTGAAGTTGAAATTTTATTTTATATATATATATATATATATATATATGGAATTATTAAAATTTAAAAAATATGTATTTATATTTAAAGTTATATCATTTTAATTATATTTTTTAAGTTTGTTTAAAAAATATAATGAATATTTAAAATTAAAATTAAAATTTAAAACTTAATGTTATATTTTTCAGATTTTATTTTTATGAAACTAATGGCTAGTGAATGGAAGATGGGAGTATGTATTATTTTTATTTATCATATATATTTTTATTAATTTTTATGCAACAATTTTACTATGGGCAATTTAATAATTAATTGATTGAAGATTTGAACGGGAGATTAATGGGATAAATAAATATATTTCATTTAGTTATAATAATAATTAATGTAATTTTACTAGAAGTTATGGAAATTAAAAATAAAAGGAATTTCCATATATTGAAAAGAAGAGGTAGAAGATTGTTCTAGGGACTTTTTTTGGGTTGATTTTTTTTAGATTGAAGGATGGTGGTGCATCAGAGATGAAGGCTTATTCTTTCTGAAGCCATCATGTATTTGCTACAATGGTGTTGTTCATTGTGGATGAGAGGATTTTTATTTAATAATATATATATTGTGTGTTATTTTTACGTGAGGTTTTATTTACTAGTTCATTATGCAGGTTATTGATATAACATGATTATTCAATAATATTGCATGCAATAATGATTTAAATACTTGAATACTTGTTATTTAAAGTTTTTAAAATTATATTTGAATTTATTTGTTGCAAAACAAAACTCTAACAATACATGTTATTTAGGGTTTTATTTGCACATAAATTTAAATACCATAAAACCAGTCCTATTTTATTTTTATTGTTAATTTATTTTTCATTTTTCATTTCTTTATTTTACTGGTAATATGTGGTGATTAGCAATGCTTTGACATGATCAAATTGGTTAATCTCCCACATAGTAAAATTGGTTTAGTTTTTCCAATATTTACTATTTAGAAAAATTAAATCAAATACTTTTGACTATTTTGTTGCACAATGAATAATAATAACACTTGATGCCATATTGTTTCAACTACAACATTTCTATTAAATGCATTTAAACCAGTTTTTCCTAACTTTTGTCTTTTCATTTTATTTTTATTTTTAATTTTTACTAACCCTTATGTTTTGTGAGAAATATGATATATTAATTTAAACCTCATTTAGTCATAATGATATTTTATTTTTAATAAGTTTTCACATGTTATATGTTTACCACCTCTATTTCCTAAAAAAAATTATTTATTTAAAATATTTTTATTCTATAATTTGACCTATTTATTTGTTAATTAGAAAATCTATTTAATTTACATTATTCTACAATGACTATTCAATTTTGATTATCACTAGGGATTACCCCCTATGGTGAAAGAGAGGCCAACCCTTGTCACCCAGAACAAAAGGATCTAGGATCTTAGTGATGTGGTCTTAGGTTGTCCTTAGTTACCGAGACAATATGTGTACCAACAATGATAATCATCACTGTCATCATCATTGTCGTCTTCCTCAGTGTCCTCTCCATCTACCGCATTGCCTTTGTCTCGAATATCTGAACCAAACCCAACATAATCTGGATTGATTTCATGGTCAACTAGATCTTCTAAAATATCCATGTTTTATAAAAAAAAAATCAAAGTGAAAACTTATTATTTATTTCATGCAATATTTAATATTTTTGTTATATTTTTAATATTACAACATATGAAACATAACCATAATCATATTACATCATATCAAAGTGCACATATATACTGTAATATAGTTCCAATTAAGTTACAACTAAGATGTCATTCGAATGGTCTAAAACATGCAACAATTCTAATAAACATTAGTAAATTGTGGAATGATATCATGCCTTTCTTTTGACTAGATTTTGCATTGTGTAGTGTACCATCCCTTGCTAGGAAGGAAGGGCCCTCCTTCTTAATAGGGATCCCTATTTAGGAAGGTACTGTAACTATTTTGCTTATTCCCTTTCAGTTATAATTCATGTGTGATTCTTGTTACTATTATTATTAGTCTTGTTGATGCTTTAATAATTGTAGAATCCTAACCTTTGTATTATGTAACAGAATAGTTCCTGGACCAATCCATTTATTAATGTGACATTTATTTAATTCTTGTTATAGTTTGATGGTGTGTCCATTTCATTTGAATGCACATTTCAACATTTGTTGAGAGAATGGTTTCTAGGATTTTTCTTCTTTTCCGAATAAGAGTGACAATGTGACAAAATGTTTTTTTTTGGTATTGTGTGTTTTTTTCTTGAGAGTGTGAACAAGGTTTGAGAGTGTAATAGCTAAAGTGTTGTGTTGTTGAGTGTTTAATTACAATGATTGAGTTTGAGATTCATTAATCTCTAGACACCATTTTACCTTGCATATATTTTGCATATAGCCTTCTAATAACCAAACTTACCAAGATTGACAATTAATTTGAAGAGTTGGAACTATTGTTTTGAATTAAAAGGACAATTCTTATGCCCAACAACAAGTTGAATAAAAACATATGCACTACTTTCACATAATGCAAGTTGAAACAAAACTTGGAATGTTGTATGAAGTCTAAAGAAAAATTATTTAAGGGTCAAAGTAAACATATGATAATTCAAAAGTGTGTAAAATAATTAAATAAACAGTCAACAATAAGAATTAATCAGATTGGCTAATAAATGAAACTTGGGCATGCATTTTAGTGAAGCAAGGAAATTTTGGCATATCTTACAAAAATACAAGCCCACCCTTCATTTGAAGGCCAAATTGAATGATTAAACTTGAAGAGTATTTTTTTAATCATAATTAACATTAATTTTTCACATGGAAATTTCAGATGTGCGAAAATATGCCAAATTGGATCGATTTCATAGGGTTAAAGTCAAGGTTTGTGTGGCTCAAATAAAAGCACACAAGTACTTGTACTTAATTTATTGTGTGATAATGATCATTCCAACCTAAATATAAGACAATTTTATGCAACATAGCATAGTTGTTTTAATAAAGGAAATGTTATACACTGAAATCCAAGTCTGTAGGAATAACAATTGATCATATCTGGGAATGACCACATTTGGAACAAATATGCACTCCCAGGCCAAACCAATTACACTCTTGGTAATGAAATTTGAAATGGAACATTATTGGACAATTTCTAACCTTATGATATAACCTTGCATCATGTCTGATAAATATCCTACATAACTATGTTTCCCATTTATACACAACTTTCACATGAGGCAAGTATTGTATCAAATCTGAAGTATAAATATTTAAGCTAAAAGTAAATATATAACAATGCAAAAGTGTAAAAAATCATTAAATAAATATTCTACATTTTGAATAAATTAGATAGGCCAATAAATGAAGCTTGGGCATGCATTTTAGTGAAGCAAGACAATTTTGGCCCGCTTCACAAAAATGCACACCCAACCTTCATTTCAAGGCCAAACTGAATAATTCAACTTGGAGAATACTTTTTCTGCTCATAATTAACATTAATTTTGCACATATAATTTTATGTTATGCAAGAATATGCCAAATTGGATCGATTTCATAGGGCTAAAGGTGATGTTTGTGTGCATCAAATAAATGCACACCAGGACCTATACTTAATTGGCTATGTGATAATGATCATTCCAATCTAAATATAAAATCATTTTACCCAACATATAATAGCATTTTTCATAAAGGAAATATTATACACTGAAATCCAAAGCTGTCGGAATAGAAATTGATCATATATGCCAATGATCACAGTTGGGAAAAATATACACTCCCAATCCAAAACAATTACACTCTTAGTAATGAAATTTGTAATGGGAGATGATTGTTCAATTTCTACCCTTAGGATATAACCTTGCATCATGTTTGATAAATATCATACATAATTATGTTTTCCACTTATGCATAACTTTCACATAAGACAAGTCAAAGCAAAACTTAGAATGTTGTATGAAATCTGAAGTTTAAGTATTTCAGCTAAAAGTAAATAAATAATAGTACAAGAGTGCGTAGAATCATTAAATAAATAATCTACAATTTGAATCAATCAAATTGGCCAATAAATGAAGTCTGACTGTGCATTTTAGTGAAGCAAGACAATTTTGGTCCGCTTCACAAAAATGCACACCCAACCTTCATTTAAAGGCCAAATTGAATGATTCAACTTGGAGAGTATTTATTTTTACTCATAATTAACATTAATTTTACACAAAAATTATTTTTGTGCAAGAAGATGCCAAACTAGATCAATTTCATAGGGTTAAAGTCAAGGTTCGTGTGCGTCAAATAAATGCACACCGAGACCTATACTTAATTGATTGTGTGATAATAATCATTCCACCCTAAATATAAAACCATTTTGCACAACATAACATAGTCATTTTCATAAAGGAAATGTTATACACTGAAATCCTTTTTTTTTGGAATAGTAATTGATCATATCTGCCAATGATTACAGTCAGAACAAATATGCACTCCCAGGCCAAACCAATTACACTCTTGGTAATGAAATTTGAAATAGGACATGATTGGAAAATTCTTGACCTTAGGATATAACCTTGTGTCATGTCTGAATATATCCTACATACTTATGTTTCCCACTTATACACAACTTTCACATAAGGCAAGTCAAAGCAAAACTTAGAATGTTGTATGAAATCTGAAGTATAAATATTGAAGCTTACATTAAAGATATAACAATGAAAAAGTGTGAAAAATCATTAAATAAACAATATGCAATTTGAATCAATCAAATAGGTTAATAATTGAAGCCTCGATGTGCATTTTAGTGAAGCAAACCAATTTTGGCCTACTTCATTGCTTCACAAAAATGCACACCCAACCTTCATTTTAAGGACAAATTGAATGATTCAACTTGGAGAGTTTTTTTTATTCATAGGTAACATTATTAAATTAAATATTTTTAATGTGTTGCATATATGTTTGTGTTTTTAAAAATAACTCCAAATTGCATGGATTTCAAAGGGTAAAAGGTAGGGCTTCTATGCATAAATGCACACCATGAATATTTAGGAATAAGGTAATGCACTAAGAAAATCAAACTTGAATTTCAATAATTGAAACTTGTAGTTTCTTGGTTGAAACGATAAGTAAAGGATAAATGACCTTATTTTAGGAGTAATTAGGTTTAACTGTTGCCAAGGGATAGATAAAGAGACAACATCTAGGGTTTGTAGGGTCTATTTTAGTGTTTTTCTATATTGTACATTTTTTTTAGGATTTTAAGTTTAAGATTAGGTCATTGGTGGCCTAGTTAGCATTTGAAGATAAATAGGTAAGGATAATGGAGACAATATATTTTCTAATAAAAGGGTGGCCCAATTAGTTATGCACCTTATATTCATGAAAGCAGTCCTGAAATTGAGAAACTAGAAAAATCAAGAAATGTGGCCTTGTGGGAGGGTGCAACAAATGATGGATGTTGCAACCCCTATGGTAAATGAGAAGAGTTTGAATAGGAATGCTCCTAAACAAATGAATGCTGAGATGTTGTCGGTAACTGAATTCTTTCATTTGTTAGGGTTGTTAGTAAGTGCAATTCTACTCATTTCCCTCATCATTGTGGAGATTAAAAAAATAGTGAAGAAGAGAAATTACTAAGCAGCCATATTATACTCGGAAGAACTATTTGCTGTAATGGTTGGTGCATATGAACTGTTTTTGTTGCTACCATGTGCAATACTACTTGTAAATGGTGGTTTTTACATGTAAGTTTGATTCTAAAACCTCAGGGAAGTATAGTGGTGTAAATTTGATGCTAAAACATAAGGGTAATATAGTGGTGTTTCACTCTTCCAAGCCATAGCTCATGCAAAAGGTGAGAGCAGAGGAGCAGGTTGGTGTATGAGTTGACTACGAAGCCTCGAGGTACATGTTTGTATATGTCTATGATTAGAGCTAAGAACCACTATTAAGTTTATTTAGAGTGCACAAGTTTATAATGCTCAATCTAAAGTTGCTACATATTATAAATAAATGTCAAGAGAAGCAATTTAAAAGTGCTAGTGAGCCAAAGTTTCTGTTATTTTTTTGTATTTAATATTTACAAAAAATTCTTAGAAGGCATCCATATCAATTTATAATGTGCATTCCCAGTCCATGGAACGAGCATAATAGTAAGTTCATAATCCCCGAAGCTTAAGTTGATAGTAGAGAATGTCAGATGGTTCTACGGTTGTAAATGGACATGGTGCAGTATATAATGGTGATGTCATTAGAATATATGTAAGTTACTGCCGTAGATACAATGTAGTAGAAGTGCATAAGATACATGACAAGTTTAAGAACAATTCTCTTATAAGGTGGTTCACTCAGCAGGTGGGTGGCATTAACTTGGAAGGGGTTGACCTAGAGGAAAAACTGTATGAGGGAGGTAAAATAGGATGGAACTATGGTTGTCGTTGGATAGATTTCGATCTATTCTTGTGTAGATGTTGTTGGTGTTGTGTAAGTTGTTCTTGAATTTATTTGAGATCTACTAAAGGTCGCTACAAGTGGGGTCTGCTAACAATTACACTTAAGATTGATAGTTCCATGTTGTGATTTTTCTTAGGATATTAGCTATACATTGCTAGAAGAGAGAAGTAGAGAATGTCTCATATGCATTTGTGAGGGTAACATCTATGCTTTGCTACTTCTAATTAGGGGGGCATTTGGAGTTGATCCCTAGTCTCCCAATTGGTATGGTATATTGGTCTGGAATGGGGACCGTTGGTGGGGGAAGTAAGTTGGTACTATGAAAGCGGTTAATGAAATTGCTATGGTTGGTCACCAACTAGGAATTTGAATTTTTTCCATTTATGGATACTAGAATTAGCACAAGTAAGACATATATGTGGAATATTATATCGATTGAGTCTGAAAATATTGGGAAACCCTCCTAGTGATTGGAGGACTGTCAATATTATTGAATGTGAAAGATAATACTAGTTGATCTATAAAATATTCCATTGGAGTAGTTGAATGTCAGGATCCATCAAAGACAAGTGCATATTTACCTTATTAGAAATTTCGTAGAGGATGTATTTTGAGATCATCGTACACTTGTTCCTAGATATTGTTCCATCTAGTGGTCATGAGATATTAGTCACTTTATGACTACCTCTCATGGAAATGGTCATACTTTGAATGACTTACTTAACGCAGTTGAATCCCAAAAATGATATCTAATATAATGCACTGCGTAAATCCCCCATAATTAAATTCAAAAAGAGTCAAGTATTACTCTGCTGTCATATTAGCATTTTTTTCATAAAGATGATTGGCCCAGTGGGTCAAATTATAAAGTGGCATCCATTTTATGTTTTTGGGCATTACCTTTCTCCCGATGACCACCCAGCTCATAGTCTAGTCTCTTTTGATCCCTTCCTCCTTTCTTGCTACGATTTTTACCTCCTCACCCTTCATTCATCCCGACGACTCTAGTTGCCACACCATGAGTAGAGAAAGGGGCAGAGGTCATCATACTAGGCGAAAAAAGGGAAAAGGTCACCTGCCCACCACCCTTATTAGAGAAGAAGAATGGATAATGTATGACCACACTATCCCTCCCCACATCCACCGTCAAGTTACTAATTTGTAGGCTAAAGAAGCTCGATGGGGTCTCAACATTATCTAGTCACTCCAAAATATTCTATCTCATCGTCTCTTGACTTAGGAAAAGGAGAAATCTTGGGCCACCTATTAGATAACTAAGTTTTTTTCTAACAATTCCCATGCCACCACCTTCCCACAAAATCTATCCCATGACCTTGACATCAAATTCCCTCCCTGTGTCCCCTCTTCCCCTGGACCATCCACTTCCATCTTTGTGTCCATCGAATCCACACCTCCCCCAACCGATCTAGCTATTGGCAGTCTCCCTTCCCTAGTTCGTGGGCATCAAGTAGATGTGGCACATGCTAAGAACACTCAGGTGCAAGCTCCAATTCTTTCTCCTCATCTAAGCCCATATTGGTGTTACATTATCGAGGAGACTCCTACTAAAGAAAATATGCCCAACCATATCAGCGATGGTCGCAAGCAACCGGAGTAAGCCAATGCACACCCGAGCCATCACAGAGCCAACTAATCACTCTCAGTTTTTCTCCTACAATGATTTTTTAATGTTTTGTCTTCTCTTTAAGGTTTTTCTCTCTGTGGATTTGTATCACCGCAAAACGAGGGTTCTAAAATTTGTAATGTTTAGCTTAAACATTGTTTTGATGATGCATTGAACAAGACTTGATTTGCAAATTCTAGAAAGGTTCTCTAGTTTCCCTCTCCAAGGGTAGAGAACCTCGATGGGTGATGGGCGAAGAGCCCCCAATATTTTTTGCATGTACTCTATGTATATTTCGATGTTAATATAATGTGAATCCTCCTATAATGATTTTTTTTTTTTAATTTTTTTATGTTTTGTATTCGCTTCAAGGTCTGCCTCTTGGTGGATAAATCCCACCACAAAATGAGGGTTATGACGTTTGTAATTTTTATCTTAGACATTGTTCTGATGATGCATTGCACAGGACTTGATTTGCAAATTTGGAAACTTTCTAAAGTTTCCCTCTCTAAGGGTAGAAAAACTCAATGGGTGATGGGTGAAGAAACCCCATTATTTTTTTCATGTGCTTTATGTATATGTCCATGTTAATATACTATGAATATTTGCTAAAAAAAATTCCCTAATGGGCCTCAGTTCTTGGGTATGGCATCTTTGGTCCTGTGTATTTGTGATATGAGAAAATATTATGACAGAGATATGAAGGAGATATGTTGAGCCCTATAATAGAGATATCATAACAGACTTATGACAAAGATATCATGACTGACCTATGGCTGTTCCGTTGCATTATTATTGCTAATCTTCTCTCTGCATAATTTCTTATGATGATATGGGGTGAATGCAATGTGAAAATGTTGAAATTGTTTTAAAATTCAATTATCTACAACAAAGACCTCTAGCCGTAAGAAAATTAACAATGCTACTACTCTTCCGGTTAGTAAATATATAACAATGTAAAAGTGTGTAAAATAGTAAAATAAAAAGTCTACAATTTGAATCAATCAAATTGTCCAAGAAATGAAGCCTAGGCGTGCATTTTAGTGAAACAAGACCATTTTGGCTTGCTTAACAAAAATACACTCCTAACCTTCATTTCAATGCCAAATTGAATTATTCAACTTGGAGAGTATTTTTTTACTCATAAAATTAAATATATGAATGTAGTCTGATATGAAAAATGAATAACATACACTACAAGCCTCAAATACATTGAAAATATTTGTAATGATTAGAAATAAACTATAAAAATACTTCATATAAGAACTATTTTCATTAATGTGTAATTGTTACATTGGAGACAACCTGTTTTGACAGGGTGAATGTACATATGTTGGCTACAAGCCATATTAGAGTTGATGAGCCTAGGTATTGCAACAAGAATACTTCAACTCCCAGGGCTACCACCTTTACTTATCAACCCGGGGTTTGTACAAACTTGGGAGTGGCAGTGTTATATGCACAAGTAAAAGTGAAGGTCATTCCTGTAGTCACTGTTCATCTGGAAAGAGACCCTAGGGGTTCCAAGCCAGACTTCTATAGGGTTAGAAGAAGCTTGATTCTTTGATGGATGAAGAGAAAATCTATTCTAAGAGAGAGCTACTATACTGCATTAATGAAGAAAACAACATGTAATGGTAACTCACACCATAACATAATTTACCAATTAAACAACTATGCTAAGAAAAATTGCTAAATCAATCACTAGCATAATGCTACTATCTAAGTTGCAGAAGTAAAGAGCATCAAACCATACTAAGGTGTAAGAAAAGGAACTAAACTAAATCTGTTTTCAAGAGGAAAGAGCAATTAGAGATCGAAATTAGTGAAAGGAGCAATTAATGGAGCAGTAGTGCATAGGGACCATTGGATCGATCAACGAACAGAAGATGGACGGTGGAGATATTATCGCGAGGGCTTAAGTGAAAAGATGGATGAACAAGGTTAACGAATAGGATGAATGAAGGAGATCTTATCGCGGGGAACTAAGTTAAT
Source organism: Pinus tabuliformis (assembly GCA_031772625.1). Lineage (NCBI taxonomy): Eukaryota > Viridiplantae > Streptophyta > Pinopsida > Pinales > Pinaceae > Pinus > Pinus tabuliformis. The sequence goes on from CM062804.1 coordinate 754,204,040, forward strand.
AGATGGAAGGACAGGATTAACAGAGAATGGATGGCAGAGATCTTATCATGGGGAACTAAGTTAATAGATGGATAAACATGATTAACGGATAATGGACAATAGAGATCTGATCGTAGGAGAAACGTGCAGAAATGATGGAGCGGGTTTTCGGAGGCGGTAAGAAGTTTCTCGCACGCCCTTAAAGTTGTTAGCTGTATTTCTAAATTTCACGTGATTAGCCTAACTGGGCAACACATAACACAAGAAAACCACTTTTCTCATGTGCTCTCAGTTAGATAACGGTGGTGCAAGAATTCGTGTGAGATTGCGCGATAGCCGTCAGTTCAGGCGAGGCAGATCAACGGTGGAGTTTTTCCAAGCTAGTTGGTGAGTGGGTGATGCAATAGCCGTCGGATCAGGTGAGGCAGATTGATGGTGGGGGTTTAAATCACATAAAGTATTGAGGTGACACGATAGTTGTTGGATCAAGAGACAAATCGATGGTGGAGGTTAGAGCGCATAAATTAGGTGGAAGACTTCACGTGCGATGGCCATTGGATAAACTAGTGGATCGAATGGTAAGGAAATTATGCATGAAGAACATGTTGAAGGAGGTTTTAATTAAAATGACAGAAAAACTAGTGAGGGAGAGGGTGGACCAAGAGTGATGGAAAAATATGATAGTGAAATGAAACAAGTAACTGCATCAAACAACAAACTCTAAAGCTCATGCAAGAACTAGAAACCTATGTTTTGGGGGTTGCTGAAGGGTCTCTTCCTCAAGTCATGATCCCAAAGGGAGGAGGTGAGGCCGAGACTCCTGTGGATAACCTTATGGTGATATTATTCTCCTAGCTAACCTACTAATTGAAAGAAGGCACAAATGAAAGTAAACTAAAGAACAACTAATATACTCTACACTACTATAATGGGGATGCAGCTACTTAAGCAAATGAATAGTTAAACCATAAATCTATGCTATATTGCTGTAATGAAAATGCAGCTACTTAAGAAAATGAACAGTTAAACCATGAATCATCGTCGTTATACTGTTGTAATGGAAATGTAGCTACTTAAGCAAATGAACAGTTAAACCATGAATAATCTACGCTATACTGTTGTAATGGAAATGAAGCTACTTAAGAAAATGAACAAAAAACCAGGAATCTATGCTAACATACATGTACAATAAACACGATCTTTGGCTGCTTGGGTTGGGCCCTAACTTAAGAGCTTTAGTCCTCTGAGTTAACTCAATGCTGGCTCAAAACGAAACTCATTCTTATTATCAAAACCATGGATTACATAACAAATTGTCACAAGTCTTGCAGCTCAGAAATAAAGTAGAGTTTTACAAATAAAAATTCGAACCCTACTGAGGTCCTAAGCCTCTCTATTTATACATCTGAAGTCTCCAATGACTTCCTTCAAATTAGGGAGGCTCAGCTCCCCACTCAAGATAAACTGGTTTCTGTCACTTTCACTTGCTCAGCTATCTTCTAGTCCTCATGATTTGGTTGTTTGCACTTCGAGCTAATGAAGGAATATTCGAATGGAGTGGTAGTAAATGAGGAGGATTTACCTCCTATAATTCCTCTCCCTTGTCCCATTCAAGTTTTTACCAAGGTCTTTTCCACCGTTCCTCACTTTTATCTTTTATTCCTACATTTTCCCTTTCTTTTATCCTTTATTCCTGCATTAAATGCACATTAGACCACAAAGAAAAATATCCAACTCTAACTCATCTCATAAACAAAATATAATAAAAAATATGCAATAAGTTGTGAGAATATTGGGTTTGACTGAGCTAGGAGGTGAATTAAGGCCAATTAAGGCCCATATGATTACCCAATGATGAGGCTCATCATCACCCCCTACTGAAAGTGTTGCTCATCCTCTGAGCAACTTAGTCAATGTCCATGTCCTTCATGGCTCTGGTAGCCTCTCTGACATCCCATGCTTCTGTTGTGGTCTCTTCTTCTTGTTCATTAAAGCCTGCTTTCCTTTCTACTTCTTCCCACTGCTTATTTTCCTCTTCTTCTTTTTTCGCTTCTAGCTTCCCTAGGAGTAGTGGTAGACTGAGTTTTAGGCCTATCCAATTGACCTTCAACCTTTGCATTGATTTCTTATACACAGGTGTCCTTTTGAGTGCCTCTCTCAACCTTTGAGGGGAGTGATATTTGCTGATCTTCAAGCTATGTGGCAGTGTGTTCCATCTCCTTTTAGCAGGCATGTATATTATAATCTCTTAGTAGCCTAAACATATCCTCAAAATGCGAAATTCTTTGCTCTTGGGAAGCAAGATATCTAGGTGCCAGCCGAGGATCATTTGCAATTATATTATGGGTACTGATTAGGGCCATGGGATTTGATTGTTCAGCTCCGATGAAAAGAGGTTCATTTTGCTCTCTGGCTAATACTCTTTTCATCTCTACGACCCTTGACTTCTCATGGTTCATCGATGATGCCAAAGCCATTAAATGTATATCTCCTAGCTCTGCATTAGGATCCCAAATATTCATGTCTGTGAGGGCCATGTTGTGTAAGTAAAACTTAGCCATTTTGGCCCTATCCTCTAGTGCACCTTGATCAAAAAGATCAATAAACTGCCTACAGTACTGAAATGGCATGGTGCCCCTTTATGCTACTGTCTTAATCTGAAATCGTAGCCACTATTCTCTGAGGTAAAGAGCATAGGATTTAGATGGCATCCTACACTAGATGGTCTCCAAGGAGAGGTTGGCCATATATGCTAGTTGGTTTTCCTTTTCCTGCAGTTGTCCTCTCAGCCATGCATTTTCCCTCTGAAGTTGATCTCTCATTATTGCTTCTCTATCCCTTTGCGTAAGGGAATCTTCAATCTCAATAGGGATTTTTGTTGATATTTGTCGCTTCCCTTGTTTCATTCTTGTGCTCTTACTTGTTCTGAAATATAGAGGGGTTTTCCTCCTTCTTTTCCCTTTTTTCTTGACTGGTGTGCTGAGAGCAATGACGTAGCTGCTACCTCCCCCTTAGGGACCTCTGGAGACACCCTAGGTGACTCCTCCTTTTGTTCTTCCCCTTTTGTGTCAATGCCTTCTTCCCCTCTATTTTTCTTATCTTCTTCCTTTTGTTGTTCTTTCTCATCTCCATTAGTTTCTTCCTTCGTTTCCTCTTTTGTTTCAACATCATCCTCCTTGTGTTCTCTTTCATCATGTTCCTCTGTATTAGTTTCTTCTTCATCCATCTCATCCCCATCTAGCTTTGTATCTTCTTTTTCTTGTTTTTGCTCCTCCTTACCGACAGAAGGACTAACATCATAGGTGAGGGTTTTGATGTCATCCTCTGTTGGTAAGTTTCTGAAGACTGACCATGTTATAGGGATCCTGAGGGTTTGGAGGGCATCCTTAATGAGGATCCTGATCAACCCATGGTGAGACAACTGTTGGGAATTCCCTTCCTTTACTTTACTACTGGATTCTATGAGTGATTGCATCAAGAAATAGAGTATACTGAGTCTTTGGTGAACTGGTGTTTCTACCCCAAGTATTAATTCTTCAAGCATTCTAAAATGGTAGCCATAAACAACACTATATCTTCACTCACATGAGATGTATTTGATGAGTTGGTAAGCTACCTCACTCCATAGGTGTGGCAGACTGTCCCTCTTTACTCCATTTTTATCCTCTGTGGGTTCTTCACCTTCTAAAAATAATTTCCTTTTTTCCACCTTTTCATTTATAAACCAACTACCTCGTAACCTTTACAACTTTTGATCAAATGATGCATATGAGTGAGTGAGCGGCATACTTAGAGTGAGCGGGATACTTACTTGTGGTCTTGATGCCACGCTGCAGTTGTCGAAGATCAGAGGTACTGCTGATGGTAATTTTTCTTCCTCCTCTGCTGTCTAATGATGGTCTATTGGCTTTTGCAAGTATCTATGACTGAAGATCTAATGTTGCTACCATGGAGCTCCTAGATCATCCTAATGAAGACCTGTAGCTGATGATTGATATTCTGTGGGATATATTTCCACAGGATTTCCCACAAGATGTCCTATAGCTGATGTCCTGTTGCTGGTTGGGGCTGTGAGGGTGCTACAATGAATGGGCAAAGGGAGTAGGAGTGTGTGTGAATGCAGGGATGATGGTAATGGATGAGGTGAGAGGTTAGATCATGTCTAGAATTAATTTTGGGGACCTAACCAATCTACCATTCAGGGGATCCTATAGGAATACAGTGGATCATGTAGAAAACACAATCTTCACCTTAAATTGAAGCCATGAAGTAAAAAAACAATGGAATTGATGGGGGGATGCATGGTAAGGAGTGGAAAAAATGAATATATGTGATGCAAGGTTCCCTTTAGATCTTCTATTTTCTCCTTCATTATCTTTCTCACCCACCTACAAATAAAAATTATGTCTTTTTTCTAATTTTTCTTGTATTATTATTATTATTTTTTTGAAAAAAACCTAGGCTACCTCAGAGAGGTTTTCACCCTAGATATTTTCCCTGGGCACCTCAAGGAAGGTTTTCACCCAGGGATCTTCTTATTCTTTTCATTTTTTTCATCCTTGGGCTAATTCACTAGGTTTTCAACCCAAAGATGGGACTCAGGTGCCTCATGGAGGTTTTCACCTGAATCCCTATTCTTTTCTCTTTTTTAGTGACCTGATGAGGGAGGAGCTGGAACTTGCTCCATCATCATCACTGTCTCATTGATATTGTCAATGAACTCTTGTTTCGATAAAGGCCTCTTGTACATTTTCAATCGGTTTCCATTAACAAGCAATGGAATGGCTTCTTCATCTATAGTTCTGATTTGCACTGAACCATTTTCATGGAATCTTTCCACCACATAAGTTCTGAGCCATCTTATCCTTAGATTTCCCTTGAAGTCTTTATACCTAGAATCATATAACAATGCCTAGTATCCCTCTTGAAATTGCTTCTCCTTAATATGTTTGTCATGCCAGACCTTCCTCTGAAGCTGAACTATCTCTGTATGTAGGACGACCTGCATTCTGAATTCATCCAAGCCATTCAAATGGAACAATCATTTTTTCTGTGCATGATTGAGATCCAAATCTAGTTGGGCTACCATCGTCAATGTGTTATATTCAAACTCAATGGACAACAAAGCCTTTTTCCCATAGACCAGCTCATAGGGTGTAAATCCAGTGGTGGTCTTCCATGTTGTATTATAGGCCCAAGTGGCCTCAACTAGTCTCTCTACCCAATCCTTCCTGCTGCTACTCACTACCTTGGTTATGATGTTCTCTAGTGCCCTGTTGGTCACCTCCAATTTCCCATTAGCTTGTGGATGATAAGGAGTGGATGTCCTATGCTTGATTTTGTGATGGCTGAGCAGTTCTTCAATCATGTTGGAGGTAAACTGGCTACCTTGGTCTGTGACTAGCTCTCTAGGGTACCCAAATTTGTAGAATATATTCTCCCTTAGGAACTCAACCACCTTCTCTTCTCTTGCTACCTTAATTGCCTTAGTTTCAACTCACTTAGTCAAATAATCAGTGCACACAATGATGTACTGTTTTTTCTTTGAAGGAGGGTTGATAGGCCCAATGAAGTCCATGCCCCACTTTTCAAATGGCTCGAAAGTCACTTGAGTTTGTAGGGGCATTTCATCTCTTGGAGTAGGCCTTCCCATCCTTTGGCACTGATCACACTAGCTAATTTACTTTTTTACATCCTGATGAAGGGTAGGCCAATAATAGCCTACTTGTAACACTTTGAATGTTGTCCACTTTGCTGCAAAGTGACCTCCACAAGGCCCATCATGACAGGTAAGAAGGATGTCAAAAAATTCCTCTTCCCTTACACACCTTCTCAAGATTTGATCTGGCCAGGTTTGAAAAGATTGCCCCCAATCCAGGTGAAGGGGTAACTCTTTCTAACTATCTTGCTCTTTTCTTTGGAGGGAAAGTTTGGTGGGAACTGTGCTGATACCAAATAGTTTTTTATATCAGAAAACCATGGGAAGAAAATTGAAATAGTAAACAAATGCTCGTCTAGTAACTGGTCATCCACCATTCCTTCTTCACCTACAGGTAGATTCATCCTTGATAGAAAGTCCACAACAATATTTTCCTTACCAGGCTTATCAACAATAGTCAGATCAAACTGCTGTAATAAAAGAAACCATATTATAATTATAACATTCACATCTGGTTTTTTCATTAAATATTTAATTTCAGCGTGTTCAGTATGCACAAATGTCTGATAGCCTATAATGTAATTCCTAAATTTGTTTAATGAATGCACAACAGCCAGGAGTTCCTTTTCGTTCACAGTATGATTTAGCTCAGCCTTTGACAGGTTCTAACTGGTAAAATAGATGGCATAGGGAAATTTCTCCTCTTCCTAACCTAAGGTTGCTCCTATAGCTTTGTGTGAGGCATCAACATGAATATGAAAAGGGAGGGCCCAGTTTGGGCCTCGAAGAATTGGTGTAGTGGTTAACTTATCCTTTAGAATGTCAAAGCCCTCTTGACAGCTCTTTGACCATATAAACTCAGAATCTTTGGCCAACAACCCAAAATAAGGAGAGGCCAACTTGTTGAAGTCCTTTGTGAACCTTCGGTAGTATCCAGCTAACCCCAAGAAACTCCTGACATCTCTCTGCTTTTGTGGAGGTGGGACCCTTTGCATGATTGTTATTTTGTTTGGTTCCACATGTAGTCCTTGTTGAGATATTAAATGACCTAGCATAGTCCCTTCAGTCATTAAGAATTCACATTTTTCTAGACTTAGAGATAGATTCATTTCAATGAATTTGTGTAATACTTTGCTTAGGTTAGTGAGGGCTTCTTGGAAATCACAACCATAAGGTGTAAAACCATCCATATAGATTTCCACAGCATCATGAACTAATTCAACAAAAAAATACTCACAATTTCTCTCTGGAATGTGGCAGGAGCATTGCATAAGCCAAAAGGAAGGACCCTATAGGAAAAAGTACCCCAAGGATAGGTGAATGTGGTATTATCTTGGTCTTTTGGGCAGATTTGGATTTGGTTGTACCCACTGAATCCATCTAGGAATGAAAAAAAACTTCTTCCCTACCAGGCCATCTAGCACTTGGTCAATGAAGGGTAGGGCAAAATGATCCTTCATTGTGGCTTTGTTCAACTCCCTATAATCAAAACAAATCCTCCACTTACCATTTTTCTTGGGAACTGACACTAAAGGAGAGACCCACTCACTGTCAGAGATAGGGTAAATGAATCTCGCATCTAGCAGTTTTTGCAATTCTTCTTTGACTATGTATTTAAGATATGGATTCATCCTCCTTTGTGGTTGCCTGATTGGCTTGCAACCATCTTTGATGTATATGTGGTGGGTACACATTGAGGGGTGTACTCCCTTCATTTCCTTGTAACTCCAAGTGAAGGCTTCTAGATTTTCACTCAACATGTTGCATAACTCTTCCTCTTCAAGAGCAGATAGGGATGGATTAATTTTCAAAGTTTTATCTGGGCTGAATTCTATGGTTTTGACATGGAGTGGGTTGGAATTGGCCAATCATAAGTCAATTGGATGGTTTTTCTGGGTTTCCCTTACTTCTTCTTCTAATGGTAATGAACTAGGAGTTGGACTTTGGAGCAGGTGTTCAATTAAGTCATCCTCGTCTTGCTATCCTTCTCCTATGGTTGCTTCCAAAGCATAAATTTGGGAAGAATAAACCTGATCTTCTTCCTCCTCCTCCAACCATAAAGGTAAATCATGCTCTAGGGTAGGTTGAGCAGGAGGATATATGACTAACTATTTGGACATATTCCCGTTCTTGATGGTCATATTCCCAGCTCTGTAGCTAATGTAGGCATAAACTGTGGCCAACCATGGCCTCCTAAGGATGAGAGGGTAACCAGTAAGCTTAGCCTTAGGCTGGAGAACTAGAAAATTTGTAGGGTACTCCCAATAATCAGTGGAGACCATCACATCCTCCACAATTCCCTCAGGGGTGACTGTGGAACAATTTGCAAGTTGCACAACTGTTGTGGTCTTCCTCAATGACCCTTGGAGGTTGAGCTTGAGCATGTTTTCCTTGGTCATCACATTAATGGAAGCCCCAAGATCAATCAAAGTGTGTGGGACATTGGTGCCATTGATGTGCACCTCTACTACTGGGCTTCCAGGTTCCAAATATTTTGGACATATTACCTGCCCTAGCATTAAGTCAGACAACTACCCAATGACATTAATGGTAGGGGCATCCCTTTTTCTTCTTCCTGGATGCTGGAAGCATTTATCTTTAATCAACTTATTGTAAATCGGGACATCTTTTATTTCCCAGAGAAGGGGGATCTTTACACATAGATTTTTCAATTCTCCCAAAAGTTCAGTTTCTTCTAGGGTAGGTTGGAGTGGTTGGGCTAACATCTCAGGAAATGGTGGATTTACTTTAAGGTTGCTTTCCTCTCTTTATTCCTCAACCTCCTTATGTGGAGAGGGAGGCTAGTTATCAGGGAGAATTCTCCCAGATCTTAGGTTGATCTCCTAGATTTCTATAGCATAAGCTTGGTATGATGTCTCTCCACTATATACTTGTTGATTCTACCTATTGTTTGGGTTTGGATTTGGCTGGGTAGGCATTTGAGTTTGCTTAGGTGGAGCAGAGTGCAGGAGTTGTGGTTAGGTAGGTGGTGGAGGAAATAGGGCTGGAACATTGTTGAATTGGGGCCTCCACCCCTAGAGTGGGGTATTCCACTGATGTTGTGGTTGAACATAAGGTTGGAATGATTGGCTGGCCGGTTGGGAATGATACTGAGATGCATGGGACCAAGGAGGGGGTGTAGACTAGGAAGGATGAGCAGGGGGTCCCCAAGAAGGTATAGATGTGGTTTTGTTGGGGTTGTAATATGCATGGGATGACCCTTGCATACCCTGCTAGTATGGTCTAGGCCCAGGAGGCATCCTTTGGTTGATGTAGAAAAGTTGCTCAGTGACCCCTTCAACTCCTTGATATATAGCTTTAAGTCTAGGTAAAGAAGGGCACTTGTTTGTGGAGTGGTTTTCTTCATAGACTAAGTAAATCTTAATACAATTCAATGGACATTCATTCCTAGGATGCCTTCTGATGCATCTAGGACAAAAGATGGCCAAGGCTTTCTCTGCTTCCTTTTGCTTCCTTTTTATGTCCATGGTGTCCAATTGCAAGGCAAGGGTTTGTAGCATATCACTTTTGAAATCTTCCAGCATATTTCCAATTTCACCCTTGATGGATGAGTTGGAGGATGATGTACTGGCCATAGGTTGACTACCCCTACCCTTTTTCCTGGCTGCCCTAGAATGGTTTCTAAAGACAGTCTTGATATCCTCACAGGATAATTCGTAGATATCTCCTCCCGCTAACACATGTAAGGTATCCAGAAGATCATCCCTTACTCCTCTAAGTAGGACCAGCTTTAGTGACTCAGGGTCAAGTGTGCACTTGGCCCTTTTGTAGCTGAGCTATAATCTTTCTTCATAGTCTTCTAGGGATTCATCCTAGCCTATGGTCATCCTAAAAATATCTTCTTTAGTATCCTTTGACCTACAGTAGTCCCTATATTTGTTGTTAAAAGGCTGTTGCATCTGAGCCCAAGCTATGATGCTATCTCTAGGTAAACCCATGAACCAATGCAATGTTGCATCCTTGAGGGTAGATGGAAACAATTTTAACTTTTTCTCATCATCTGTATAGTCATATTTTTGGCATATAACAACAAACTCAAATAGGAAAGTGTGAAGGTCCTTTGTGGCCAGGCCATGGAAATGACGTAGAGAAGTGGGGCTTATATTCTTCATCTTAGTGTCCCCATTGGTTTCCCTAATGGGGAAGACACCCTCAATTCTCTCTCTATTCCCTATGTCATTTTGGTTTTCAGCCATTGGTTTAGTAAGAATGGGTTCTTCCTCTTCTTCTTCCCCTGTAGGTTCTTCAAATATGTAAGGTTTCTCACCTAAAGGTTCTTCTAGTTCACAGTCACCGAAGAAGAGAGAAGGTTGACTGTTGGATGCAGTGGGGGTATTTGGCAAGAATTTCCTTGAATTGTCCCTATTCCTACAAGGCATGAAAGGAAATGTTTTTGGGTTGGTTTTTGTAATATTTTCTTTAAATATAGAAAGTACTTTGCAGAAATGAAATTGTTGATTGAATGAAAACAACTGACAGAAAAAAACTACTTGCTAAATTGAAATTCTACTTACAGAATGGAAAGGAAAGTAGATAATGATAAATGAAAGAAAGGAAGCTACTAGATTACTTTTGCATAAATAAACTAATGGAAGAAAATTGAGGATAAGAATTAGAAGAAAAGAAAGTTGGAGACTAGAAATAGAAGAAAGTAGTAATCACATTCTACTTTGACACCTCCTCGGCAAAGGTGCCAAAAAGTGATGAGCCAAGGTATTGCAAAAAGAATACTGCAACTCCTAGGGCTACCAGCCTTACTTATCAACTTGAGGTTTGTACAAACTTGGAGGTGACAACACTATATGCACAAGTAAAAGTGAAAGTCCTACCTATTGTCACTGTTCATCTGGTAAGAGACCCTAGGGGTTCCAAGCCAGACTTCTATAGGGTTAGAAGAAGCTTGATTCTTTGATGGACGAAGAGAAAATATATTCTAAGAGAGAGCTACTATACTGCAGTAATGAAGAAAACAACATGTAATGCTAACTCACACCATAACCTAATTAACCAATTAAACAACTATGCTAAGAAAAATTGCTAAAGCAATCATTAACCTAATGCTGCTATCTAAGTTACAGAAGTAAATAGCATCAAAACATACTAAGGTGTAAGAAAAAGAACTAAACTAATCTATTTTCAAGCGGAAAGAGCAATTGGAGATTGAAATCAGTGAAAGGAGGATGTAATGGAGCAGTAGTGCATAGGGACCGTTAGATCAATCAATGAACAGAAGATGGACAACGAAGATCTTATCGTGGGGGCTTAAGTGAATAGATGGATGAACATAGTTAATGAATAGGATGAACGGTGGAGATCTTATCACAAGGAACTAAGTTAATATATGGAAGGATAATATTAACAGAGAATGGGTGGCAAAGATCTGATCGCAGGGAACTAAGTTAATAGATAGATGGACAAGATTAACGGAGAATGGACGGTGGAGATCTGATCGTGGGAGAAACCTGCGAAATGATGGAGTGGGTTTTCGGAGGCAGTAAGCATTTTCTCGCTCGCCCTCAAAGTTGTAAGTTGTATTTGTAAATTTCACACGATTAGCCTAACTGGACGACACGTAGCACAGGAAAAACACTTTTCTCATGTGCTATCGGTCAGATAACGGTCGTGCAAGAATCCGTGCGATATTTTGTGATAGTTGTCAGATCAGGTGAGGAAGATCAATGGTGGAGATTAGCTAAGCTAGTTGTCGAGTTGGTGACGCGATAGCTGTCAGATCGGGTGGAGCAGATCGAAAGTGGGGGTTTAAAGCGCATAAAGTATTGAGGTGACATGATAGCCGTTGGATCAAGAGACAGATTGACAGTGGAGATTGGATTGCATAAAGTAGGTGGAAGGCATCATGCATGATGGTCGTTGGATAAACTAGTGGATCAGACTGTAAGGAAATTATGCATGAAGAACATGTTAAAGGAGGTTTCAATGAAAACGATAGAAAAACTAGTGAGGGTGAGGGTGGACCGAGAGTGATGTAAAAAGATGCAAGTGAAATGAAACAAGTAACTACATCAAATAACAAACTCCAAACCTCATGTGAGAACTAGAAACCTATGTTTTTGGGGTTGCTGAAGGGTCACTTCCTCAAGTCATGGTCCTAGAGGGAGGAGGTGAGGCGAAGACACCTGTGGATAACCTTATGGTGATCTTCTTCTCCTAGCTAACTTTCTAATTGAAATAAGGTGCAAATGGAAGTAAACTAAAGCACAACCGATCTACTCTACACTACTGTAATGGGAATGTGGCTCCTTAGGCAAATGAACAGTTAAACCATAAATCTATGCTATACTATTGTAATGAAAATGCAACTACTTAAGAAATGAACAGTTAAACCATGAATCATCTACGCTATACTGCTGTAATGGAAATGTAGCTACTTAAGCAATTGAATAGTTAAACCATGAATCATCTACACTATACTACTATAATGGAAATGCAGCTACTTAAGAAAATGAACAGAAAACCAGGAATCTATGCTAACATACATGTACAATAAAGAGGAGCTTTGGCTGCTTGGGTTGGGCCCTAACCCAAGAGCTTCAGCCCTCTGAGTTAACTCAGTGCTGGCTCAAAACAAAACTCATTCTTATTATCAAAAGCATGGATTACATAACAAACTGTCACAAGTCTTGCAGCTCAGAAATAAAGTAGAGTTTTACAAATAAAAATCCAAATCCTACTGAGGTCCTAAGCCTCTTTATTTATACATCTGAAGTCTCCAACAACTTACTTCAAATTAGGGAGTTTCACCTCCCCACTCAAGATAAACTGGTTTTTGTCACTTTCACTTGCTCGGTTGTCTTCTAGTCCTCATGATTTGGCTGTTTGAACTCCTAGCTGATGGAGGAATATTCAAATGGAGTGGTAGTAAATGAGGAGGATTTACCTCCTATAATTCCTCTCCCTTGTCCCATTCTAGTTTTTACCAAGGTATTCACCACAGTTCCTTGCTTTTATCCTTTATTCCTGCATTAAATGCACATTAGACCACAAAGCAATATATCCAACTCTAACTCATCTCATAAACAAAATATAATCAAAAGTATGAAATAAGTTGTGAGAATAGTGGGTTTGACTAAGCTAGGAGGTGAATTAAGGCCAATTAAGGCCCATATAATTACCCAATGATAAGGCTCATCAACAGTTATGTGGAATTCTATCGATGTCATGGATGACTTCCTCTCTTAACTATATAACCTATGATATTTACATAAAGATTTCCCAGCCTTGCATTTTCATTAGCATGCACCCTTGCCCAAGGGCACTAGTGCTGATGGTAGCGTGTCCCTGCTAATAGAAAAATGCCCCTAAAACACTTGAGCGGTGCCATAGAGTTTCTTACAAGTTTTCTTTGGAGCAGGGATCCCTTGGCTTGTGGTAGGAGAGGTGGCGGCCTTTCAAGATTTCATTGCATGTCCTTAGTCGAGGGCAGCCAAAATATCACCAATGCAGGCATGCTTGGAATTCCCTGTCCCTATATGGGGAATATTTGAAGGCCAGGTACTCATTGGAGAGAATTTGTGGTAAGATCAAGAGGATAGAACCAGTGTGTGATTTAGAAAGCCTTTATGGTCATGACAGAATGCTAATGCAGGTCTAGGTGTTTGTTAATCCACTATAACCAAACCTACGATGAATCCATGCTCGAAGGGTGAAGTCCTACACAAAGTGCGTTATGGGGAGGTTCAACAGAGCCTTAGTATTATAGTTTATTTGGATAGCCTTATGCAATAAGTATGATGGAAGCCCTAGTCGTGATGGACATATATTGGCTGCTAAGATTGGAAGCCACATGGGTGACTGAAAGGGGCATCATGTGGAGGGAAGTGGTAACACGTGTTAGAAGTACCACTAGCAGTCATGGGAAATTGGAAACCACCTATTCCGAGGGGTGCACTTGGTGGTTTTGGAAATGGGCTTGACCTTGTCAAAATGAATATAGGCCATTGATCTGGAAATTAGTTTCCACTTACCACCTATTCCAAGGGGTGAACTCCTCATAAACACTGTGCAATCTACCCTGTAAAAATTTCTTTTAATGAATTCACAGTTCAAACGAGTGGGAATCCTCCCAAAACTTGCACGTATTTTAAGCAATAAGGCGTGGAATGAGGTGTTAGAAGAAACATAGCAGGTGGTGTAGCAATTTATTATTTTCCTAGAATTAATTTATGGTGGCACCCTATGGAGGAAGGCACAGGACATATATTATGCATGTGTAAGGTATTAAGCTACCGATGAATATTTAATTATATTCATAAATATATATTGAAATGGGATTCGAGTCATGTAATGATGATATATATATATATATATATATATATATATATATATATATTGCAGTTGCAAGCCTTGGTTAACTGAATCCCTTCGATAGGAGGAGAGATAAGAAGAATGAACCTAAAGAACAAAAAACTCCACTACAATGTAGCTCTGTGAAATTTTTTTTCCTTCAAACATGGGTTCATTTCAATTTTTGTTTCAGAGGTTCTACAACCAGTTGGATCCAGGCTAGCATTCTGCCATGGCCTCTATGGGTTGCTAACCCTTACTGGCACTACCCTGCCTAAGCTTATGACTGAACTAACTCTCCCGATCCCACAAGAGTTGTAAAATACCAAAAGGGCCTTGAAGAGATAAATACTCCTAGAAGAGTTATAGGTCAAGGCACACTCTTAGGCTTGGAATGACATATCGAACAAGTCTGCAAAGCTTGTCAAAGATCTCCAGGACTACTAAAAATGCAAGGTTGCAAGAGCCTTTACTGTAAAGTGAACGGTTAGTATAGTTAAAAGATCAAGTCATCCTTAACATCAACACATGCCTCATAAACTGATTTACAAGCTTGTAACCAGTATATGCATATACACCCATCGATATATGTATGCACAAACCCTATCAACATGTTGTCTTCATTGTAATTTTTACTCTGTAATAAAAGGATTCATATATTAAATACTATGATGGTTGAATCTGGTTCTTATGAACCATTCTGATGCCTTTAATTTTTGTACATTTGTTATTTATTATGCATATCAATAACACAATCAATTATTTCATAAGGAAAACCATTCCAAGCCAGGAATGCATTATACTCCTATTCACCACATTTTTAAGCACCATTTTAGTCCAGAAATGCAACACCTATTCATCTACAATTATAAGCACCATTTCAATCCAAAAATGCAAACACATGTTCATTAATACTACAATCACATAAAAATACTTATCTTGGAATGTTCTAGGCAAATGAGTCTAGGACAAGGACTCTCCACCCAACCTTAGATAGTTGTAACCAAGATCACTTGCAGTTGTCACCCTCGTGCCAGATTCCAGGGACTAAGGGGCTTAATTCAAGGATAAAAGCACTAACTACTAGCTGAAATATGGAATCCATAGGACCTCCTTCTTACACCCACCAACCACTCAACAGTCAAATAGAACATGGGGATTCTAGAGGCCAGCTCCATCCACCCCAAATATACCAAGGGAATCCAAAGAGTAAATCTACACCCTTAAAACAAAAACATAGTTATTCCACCCACATAGGGGAATCTAAAACCCATTGTAAATCAATAGCAAGGAGGTTTTAGAGGTTCTCTCTCTAGGAATACAAGGACACAATCATCCACCCACACCATTAAGGGAATCTAGAAAAAACCATCTCCACCCTCTTTCTTTATAGGGACTCGAGAGAAATTGTTCCTCACCAAGGAGAAACCATTTGTTCAATAGTATTTCCAACAAAAAATAACCACTAACTTCTCGTCTCTTCTCTTGTCATTACTATTTACTTTTCTATTGTTAAATGTTGATCGAGTTTGAATGGATGAGGTAAAGTTTGTAGATTCCGACATGAGTGAGAGTGAATGTTCTCCCCCAAAGACTAATATCAAACTCCCTTCTTTTCCTATATTGTCTCTTCTTTTTTGCTGGTGTTGGGACAGGGTCCCCTAGGGTCAATCTTGGGGAAAACGCCCAAGTTTTGGGGCAGAAAGCCAAAGTTTTGTTATGTAAAATGTAAAGTCTCCGCAAGTTGTGGTCGTGGAATGTGTAGATGGTAAAGTGTCATAACGGGTTTTTACCCTTTGTTTATGTAATTTGTGTCGGCTTTAGTAGATCTAACCATAGTCCGCGGACCATGGGATTTTATAAAAAGAAAAGTCTTAAAGAGTCTAAGGTAGGGTTTAGAAGTGGATGATGAAGACAAGTGTAATGGGATAGTAGAATTGAAGAGTGAAGAGTCTTATAGTAGAAGAGAGGTTCTAAAACTGAGTGCGCAGAGGCCTAGAATAGAGTCCACAGCTGAGTGCACGGACCCCTGTAGCTAAGTGCGCAGGGCAATATCAAGTCTATAAGAAGAACTGAAGTATCAATAAAGAGATTATTCTAGAAATATCTGTGTTTTATCTATTTTACTTCTGTTATGAATGAATTTGATTATTTTATGATGAATAATGGGTCTATGATTTAATACTATATTCATGCAAGATTTTTCATGTTTTACATTGTTATATGAATGCAAGTAATACTATCTGTTTACGTGAAGAATATCTTTATGCATGTTAAAGTTATCAGATACTTAAGTCGATCTAGGTAAATATAGAAGTATGAGTAATTACAGAGGCATGCATGGAAAATTTTAGGGGCTAATATTCGCAAGTGGGCTAATTTTCCATTATTTTTCCAAAAAAAAGATTTATCCAATTCCATTTTTTATAAAAATGATTCGCCGAAATTTTACAATATAAAATTATTTTACCCAAAAAATCACCAATATTATATAGAGAGTATATATAAAATCATTATAAATTTGGATAATTTTACAAATACATCAATAAACATTTTATAATTTTCATATTAGAGACTAGTGAGAATCGCTAATGTTTTAAACTTCAAGATAATTTTCCGTCCTTAAAATTTTCCCTGGAGGCACGTAAGGGGCTGAATCACCTATTTAGGGTCTACAAAAGATAGTTGTGGACCTTCATGAAGGTCTAGAGGCCAATTAGGGGAAGTATATCAATAAGCCCTAAAAGGCTTATCGATCTGCACGAAGGCAAGTTAGGGATAAAACAACATTACACTAATCTTTGAGTGCAAATTCAAACTGCGCTTTGCAGATTGATACCGAAAGGGCCAATAGTGTAGGGATTTGTTTTGATAAACTTAACTCTGAACCTGGGTCAGGACCCACTAAGCCAATAAATGGTTCCGCTACCGATACTGGGATCTACATAAAGAGATGTGTGATGTCGCATCACTGGAATCCAACTAAGAGGGAAATTGAGGATTGGTTGGATAGAAAGATCAATGAATTCGTGGCACAAGAAAACATAAATCCACGGTTGATGAAAGAATAGTGGTTGGATAGATATCTGTACACAGAGATACACGAAATCTTCTTTTGTTCCTTCCCGATCGAACTATACAAGTGAATCACTAAACTGGCAAATGACCAAGGAAGGTGGAGGCTTGAAGATCTAGTAGAATGGACCTCGAGGTTAGTGCAGAGATTGGAAGCCTCTGAAGATAAGATCAAACGCACTATCAATCACTGGCTTGATCACATCATAACAGGATTTTTGACAGAATTCGCTATCAATACCTCGGTTAGTTACAGTAAAGCAGAGCGACGCTTCTTCAAGGGACCGTGAGGTAAGTATTTAAGGTCTTTAAATACTTGGATTAAGATGCTCTTGTGTGAAAAGTGGGTTATGCAATTACCTTGATGTTTGGAGCTACGTGAAGTAGATTTCTTAGGGAGGAGAGAAAGAACTACCAAAATGCAGCTTTCTTAACAAAGTACAAATGTTTAAACATTTGTCTTTCCTGACTAATATGTGGGCTCAAACAGGGCACCAAGAAGGAACATACTCTAATGACAAAGTGTTAAATAAGAATAAATTTTTAATTACTGTTTTGTCTTTTGGTACTAATTATGTATAATGACCAATTTTAAGTTATATTTTAAAGCATATAAAACTATTCTATATCATCGGTGACATTAAAACTCAATTTGAAGCATGAACAATGGATAGAAGTATAATTAATTTATGTGACAAAAACAATATGATCTTAAAAAAATTGATATGCACCAATATTTATTTTAATTATAGAATTAAAATGGTTGTACCAACATTCTTGAAAAGGAAATAATTCATCATCCCATTTTCGTATTCAACTAAAATCACATATGCATATAATAATGTATCACATATAGGATTTTGTTGAACAAAATAAACTTTTTGAATATCTCCATAGGTCATGAAAATTGATCAAAATAGTTAATAAATAATACCTTTTTCCTTCAATACATACTTGTCCAACAGATCCCCTCCTCATCAAATAGTTTCCTATATATAGAGTAATTTTTTTTTTAGCAAAAATATATTTTTTATTGTTTTAACAAAATGTTTACTTAAAATTAAAACAAGAAAGTGTCGTGCATAGTAAATCCATTGAATGGATGAAATCGTGTATCTAAATTAAAAGTCCCACTACTAAAACTATTACTAGAGATGCCCTAATTGGCTATTAACTGACTTTTTTTGTTCAATGGAATTAAAAGTATTCCAATTTCCAAGGGATTGGTCTTGATATATATTTATTTTCCCAACACCTTTCGTTTAAAGGAAATGTTTGATATCCATAGGTTTTGCATAAAAATTCGCATGCAAGGAGATATTGCTCCGTGATCTTATGTCCAAATCAGATCACTAGAAAACAAAAGTAAAGACAAATAGAGATATAATAGGGTCCCAACCCAAAAATGATAAAACATGCATCAGGTAGTGGGGTCTATATACTACAAGGAAATATGTGTGCACTTGGCCTCCTCGTAGATTGGGGAAGAAATTTTGGTCTAATTTAGATTCCCACGCTCCATATGAGAGATCTACCTTGTCTTCACCTGATCTTGATCCCTACACACAACCACAAACAAACGAAGACAACAAGTGACCTTCCTCGAAAGATCGTTAGATAGAAATATCATAGAAACAACTATAAATCATGTTGAATACAAATATATACAATGAAGGAACATATGTTTCTATTAATCATGAAAAAATCATATTACAATCATATACCTTCACCTCAAAGCCTCCTCTCCACAATATGGCAGAATCTTCGGACTATAACAAGGAAATGAACATGAAGAGAAATACTCAAGTAACAAGAAACTCACAAACTCTCTCTCTAGCAACAAGATACCAGCATGGACTCTAGATCCTTAGCTCTCCAGAACTCTTTGGCTCTCCAAAAATCTTTGTCCAAAAACTAGTTTGACCCTCTCAAATGATCTAGTATAAATAGGCAGAAGAGAGGTCCTAAGAGGATGAATGTAGACACTTAGGACAATGAGAAGTCATGGAAACTTCTAAGTGATACGTATTGGCTAGATTGAATAAGTGATAAGTCAAACTGATCTCCTAGGGACCAAGACACTATAGAACAAATCCACAGTTGCAGACATAGGATAGAGAGAAAAAGGCCATAGTCAGTCACACAAGGCAGGGCTGGGAGTGAATGGGAGGCTCCAGACACTTTCATAGGACTCCATTCGTGTGATGGGAAGTATGACTGGAAAAAAATATGGTCTAAGGTATGGAAAGAGTTAAACAACCATGAGGACTAATGAAAATTGACCCTAGGGGGTAAAATAGGCTAATAATAGATGCCCCCTAATATATGAGGTCAGAAGAAAAGCTGATGGATGAAATACATTATAATAAAGCTTAGAGGTCAAAACAAGAGTTAGGAGAAAAACCCAAGAATGCAGATCAGAATACTCTGGAGCTAAAGTCTTATCTATGATGATAACATACCTGAGAAGGCATACCCATGCTTGGTCATAAGAAGATACTGAACATGGCCACCAAAACATACACTGCAGATCCATGAGATGAAGTGCTAGAACATGGCCATGAAAGACATACACAATGGATCCATGTGACTTAATAAATAGAGCATAACCACTAACAAATAAAATCATTGATCTATGTCACAATATACATCAGTAGGACTATGGAAACATGAAAGACAGAGAAGTGTCTCAAGATAGTCCTCAAAGTACATGAATGATACATAACTCTAGTGCAGCCTGGGAAGGATTCCATATAAGAGTGAAATGTCCCTAACCCACAGTCTTCAACATAACCCCGATTATACAAATCTACACCGTGCGAATAGATGAGTTTCTATCGAACATGGTAGAAACTGCCTGATTACCAGCCAATGAGGTAAACTAGTAACAGACGTGAGGGAATCCACCAATGTGGAAAATTCACCCCAATGTACCTAGTACAGTTCACCAAGTGTGAATAAATGAGTTGACGTTAAACACCATTGAACTCAATCAATAAGGAGACAATGATGTAAATCCACTATCGATCATGAGGAAGCCTACCACTTAGATTTGCAAGCTCCAAGGTACTACTAGTTCCTAGATCAAGATCCTAGATACTGAGTTGAATTTCAAAGGAGAAGATCTGTCGACGGAGGGCCTTGATGTATCCCCCATCATTCGACATGGAACAAACTAGGATTATGTGATGTATGGATGATGCAAAAATGTCAACCAACTACTGCAGATGGCTGACACAGGTCGAGACTTCATTTGAACACATAGCAGCATGACACAAAAGTGATTTTGTACCATGAGTATTGAGTACCATGTGATATCATGAAAAAAATAAAGAGGCATTGAAGCACGCTCCATATGACTAGAAGCATAACCAGCCAGAGGAGTAAAGATATTCATATCGATAGTACATCTCCTAGGCAAGCTAAAACCAAGTTGTGAGATAATGAAATAGACAAGTGCTATGTTCATGGGTGACGTTTCCATAAAGTTGTCCCCCAAGCCTGCAAAAGATATAAAAGTATACAAGGGAGAACCTCCTAGCCACAATATACTAGGGTATTCCTTTTTCATACTTAGTCTATCCGAGTTTGGAAAAGGGTTAAATGTATACTAGGTAGAAGACCCTTCAAGTACTTTTACAACCGTGAAGGAGATACATTCACTCTCGATTTTAAGGAGTATGGAAAGATCTTAAAGAAAAATCCTACTGGAGGAACGAGTGGTATAGAGTATAACAATTAGTTTTGGTAATGATGGAACTTCTCATGACATAAAGAGGACAAGAGTTTGGCTAATAGGACCACTCATCGCAACGATTCCTCCAAGAAAGGGTAAAAAACCAAGTGAAAGTGAATGATAGGCCAAGCATATGATGACAATGGAAGAGATAAACTGAGGCTCAAACTGTAAAAATAGGTTGATAAAAAATGGTAATCACAAAGGATAAAGTGGTGGAATCCTCCTAGGGTATAGTCAGAAACATGATGAAGAAGAGGTCACGAGGCTCAAATTCTAGGTCATGGAAGGTGAGAAAGAAGGATTCTAAAAGGTAATTAAAATGACGGCATGGACACCAAGACGATAAAAAATTTCTAACTAAGGTATCCATGAGAGGGAAATCTCTACCACCAAGCTACGATGTGCATAAAGGAGAATGGCTAAGGCTGCAACTTGACAAGGTCAGACCTAAGGAAAAATGATGGCCTATTGGTCAATAATGCATCGGTGATGGTGATATATGACCTATCCCTATATGGCAGGCTTAAGAGAAACACACCTAAGTTCTAACAAATGTCACAATAGAAACTCCATCCTATCCTGTAAAAACCATCCAGAAAGGCTAGACCCATGGTTAAATCACATAATGAAAGACATAAAACATGGATTCGGTAAAAACAAGACCATATATTTTTTTATTTTTTGGTTTTGATACATAGTTACTAAGTCATGATTGTTGTGATATGCAGATGTGGTGCCTACACACCCTATAGGGTATTCTCCCTTAAGGAGACATGGACTAGCTGCTCAGGACCTAGAAACACCTCCAACAAATATAGAGGATGAACAAGAGGAGTTGTGGTAGTTCACTCACAATTTTGAGGGGATTACTTTAGGTGTTCCCCCAAGGAGTATGGCAGATACCCCTAGACATTGGTAGAGGCATATGGGTGGTGTTGAGTCAGCTCATCATCAGACCCTTCTCTGCCACATTTTGAATACGGTCTTATGTTATCATGAGCACCATTGAATGGAGTAAGTAGTGTAGGGGTGTGTGTTTTTTATGGATCTACATATGCATAGCATAGTAACCAGGGCTTCAGTTGCACAAGTTTTGAACTATGTACCCAAATTTTTATATATATAATAAAATGGAAGCCTTTATGTCTTTTGTGTGTAGATGATTTTTATTTACAATGAATTTTTAATGTATCATGTGCATGGTTAAAATTATTGATGGGACAAATTCCAATCTAAGACATAACTAGATAATGAATCATCCAATCGGTTCTGGTCCCGAGGAATATGAACATAATCAATGTAATCAAATAAATGTTCCAAGAGGCGTACCCTCAAAACATAATGTAGGAGACTTGCATTCCTTACAAAATAGATATGATTGAGCTCAGACACTGCAAGATAAGAGTCGATCTGAGAAATTGCCAAGGAAACTAGCCTTGATCAAAATCTCAATAACATCATTATATTCTGCCACAGTTTTTGTAATATGGTGGAGACAAATACCACTTAAACTCACAAGCCCATTAGTGGGGGAAAAAAGAACCCAAGCGGTGGAAGAAACATTCCAAGGGTAATGGCTTGCACCATCTGCAAAGCTTCTATAAGGAAGTGAGCGTGTTGACATATTTGCATCAAAGACTAGACACACGAATCACACATAGAAACTAGGAAAAATTCTCAATAAAAGCAAAAGGAAACTTATCATGCACACAATATAGATAAGTGAAGCTCAGTTATACAGGTCACACTAAACTATTCCCACATCTGGGCACACGAAAATGGTTTTTATATGTGAACTTATGGGAGGTGAGAGAATGATATGGTTCATCAGTGTAGTGCCATTCCAAAGGAAAGAAAACTACCCAACCTGAAAAGGTTGACCATGTCAAGGATAGTCTAACATAGTCACATTCTTAAAATTATCCTGAGGACATAAGATATGATCAAGACATAATTATGGTACAGGAAACTCATCAACATGTGGTAAGGAGTTTGATTATTCAGCGACAAGTTTGGTAGTAAAATCCCAAGACTTGACTCAGTCCATGGGTGGAACTTCTAAGGAAGGCTGAGGAGGTGCCCCCTAAATCGTTCCAAGATTTATGTTGAAAAGATATACCTTTTCCAAATTGGGGAAAATAGAGGTAGGAAGAGGCATAATATCCCTAGGATTATCAATGGATAGATCCATGATCTCCAAGTTAACTAACCGGGGGGGCTTGTCATCAAGGGAGTCATGTGGAACAAGTGTAGGGGTGACCCATGTGGGGAAAGGAACCTGGTCATATTCCATATTATGATGGAGTTTTTTACTAGCATCAACAGGTACTAATAGGATCATTGGTGAGGCAATCTCTTCCACAAAAGGTGGTAGAGGATGCTTGCTAGCTTTATCAACTTCCATAGGTTCAGGTGACACCACCCAAGGATAAGGAGGCTATGGGGTCCATAGGTTTCAGAAGGGATCATATGCACACTAGTAGTGGTAGAGGTGGAAGGAGTTGAGGGAGAACTCCCGTAAGAGCTAAAATTTTAAAGAGTCCTTCTCCAACACTCTGAAATTGACCAGGGTGATCTCCCATGAGTGGTACTGAATTCCCCATAGTGGAAATTTGGGTCAATGGCACACAATAGTCAAGTTGGTCAATAGTGAATATCTTTCCTTCATGAGGAAATAAAAGTAGATGAAACATATATGAGACAATGACAGTCATCACATCAAACCAACTATGACGAAGGAGTAGGTTGTAATCCAACTTGGTGTCGACAACTTGAACATCAGCACATATATTTTTTCCTAAAACTCAAAGGAAAACTTGGGGAAAACCCCCTTAGGTACAAAGTTTTTTCCATAAAAATCTTGAAGAGTGGTATTGGAAATGGTGAGCACTGGAGAGCCAAGAGATTTCCAGCGTGATGCTAACATGACACATGTGGAAGGGCCTTCATCCACCAAAGCGTAATGAATATTCTTATGGACTACATACACGATAAATTGAAAAATGATTTGATGGGAAAGGTGAGTAAGATCCTTATTAGCATTAAACATAATGAGAAATGTGTTATATAGATTGACTCCACCAATCACAAACAACAAGGCCTTGCATTGTTGAGGAAAAATTTGCAAAACCTCCTGGGAAGACATGGCACAAGGACCCTGAGAAACGTCTTCAACAATATTGTAACACTGAGTAGCTCGGGTAGATGGATTTTCTTTTGTCTTACGGATGACACCCTTGGGGTGGTGATAAACTAGTTCCAAAGGATAATTTAACATGAGAGGTCCATTGGAAGTAGGTGGAGTGGGTGAGTCCTTAGAACAAGAATTTGAATAAGGAACATTATATGATTTGGATCATATAGTCACATTCACATCTTCTTTGCACATAAAGAAAAACGAACTATTCGTGGAGGGAGAAAAGGACCCCTTGTTTCCCCTTGTGGAGGTGGAAGAGGTTGAGCAAGCATTTTTTGTTGAGGTTTTGCAGGGAATGGATGAGTCACAACAACATGTTGTTGAGTAGATGGTAGTGAAAGGAGCTTATGAACCTCATCCATCCGAGGGAAATCATGAGTGAGGTGGTCACCTTGAGAGACTTTTGAAGGGAATTTGATTTTATGATGACAGTCACTGGTGCCCACCTCCCCGATTTTGAGAGTTGGTTTGGGGTTCCTAAGTAGTTCCATTCTTTTGTTTATTCTTCTTGTTTTTCTTACCACCAGATTGTTGGTTGTTCTTTGGTTGAGTGGAATTCACCGTAAGAACGTTAGTGGACTACGTAGGAGACAGTGCTTTAGCATAACCATATGCACTTTTTTGGGCTTGAGATGTAACCATTAAGTGCCCAAGTTGGGCAGAAAGTTGGCTCACAGAATCATAAATGGACCCAATCACGACATCAACATATGGGCCAGGAACAGGTTTTGGTGAGTCAATGGAAGGTGTAGGAGCATTAGGGAGGAATTCATATAGCATTCCTGACTGTGAATAGATTAGATCTAGTTGTTGGGAAGCTAATATAGCTTGCTCCTCACTAACTACTTGAAACATGGAAACATCCTTCGCAATGTGGGGTCGAATAGATCGAATGAACCATTTATATGTAAAATCTCATTAGGGAGTTTGGTTCTAACCATCCTCTTGTGATGACGCCACTCGTAAATATGGTCAAAAGATTAGCGGAATTTTGAAGTCTAAAATGGACCTCCTAAGAAAAATCTAAAACCAAAATAAACTTTATAAGAACCAATACGATTCAATGTGATGATGTCAATCATTGAAGATGATTCACCAATTTTGGAGTAAAAAAGTAAAAATATTAAAAAATAATAAATTAATAAAACTACTTTTTCGACTTATCTCCTCAAGGCCTTACTCAAATTTCAAGAGAGAATACTTTTTGGATGCAAAATTTAATTCTTCATCCAAGGAGTACCCATGTTTCATACTTTCGATGGACCCTGCTACATGAAAAATGAGAAATACATAAAAAAACATGATTGCAATCACATTTTTCATGTATTTTTCATTTTTCGTGTAGCAGGGTCCATGGAAAGTATGGAACATGGGTACTCCTTGGATGAGGAATCAAATTATGCATCCAATGAGTGTTTCCTCTTGAAATTTGAGTAAACCCGTAGGGAGATAAGTTGAAAATACGAGTTGAAAAAAATAGTTTTTTTCTTTTTTCCCTCTAAAATTTTATGATCTAATCTAATATTATTTTATTATTTCCACTATTATTTATAATTTACTTAGGAGGCCCATTTTAGACCTCAAAAATCCCCTAATTATTAGTGTGGCATAATCTTGTTTAAAATTTAACAATAGGCCAAAATCGATATAATTCCATGTTGGAAACTAGAAGTGTGACATGAATGTTTGAGCTAAAGATGAAAAATCATTGTAGGATGTGATATCTAATTCGATGTACCATTTGGAAACATCCCTAGTTAAGGTACGTTGGAACAAGTGAAGTTTAATAGAATCGTCCACCATATAAATCGATGAACACCATATATTATAGGTGGTAATGTGGGTGGATAGATTCTCCCCGGGCTTTCCTTCGAATTTGGGAATATCATAAGGAAACTTGGCGGGCATAGATGGCCATCAGGGATCATGTTTGATGGGGTTGTTAGTCAATGTAGCCAAATCTGGTAGATCAATAGAAGATAAAAATGGATTTTGAAGTTGGCTAAATAGATCATAGGCAGGAGAAGCCCTTGACCAACCTTGCGCCCCCCCCCCCCCCCCCCACACATATAGCGATTAGAATGACTCACTTGTTGGTGAAGGAAATGGTTTGCCCTGACATAAGACTGTTGCAAGCTAGAATGATTGGTAAATGGATTTCTCTCCCAAGGTATGTGCCCAGAGAGAAAATGCCCCCCAACGACATTGTTTCCCATGGGGTTGTACTGAGGAGTAAAAGAAGGACCACTCTGTGTCGTAGGACCAATATAATAAGGATAACCTATGTGGGTGATGGTACTGGTAGCAGGGTTTCCCCCAGGTAAACTAGCCCCCCAAGGATAGGTTTTGGTAAGTGGCATCCCTCTAAAGAGTGAACTGAACCAAGCTTGTGACATATTAGACACAACATTGCTCCTAGCTTGACTAGGAACAACTGTTTATCCCCCCCGTTGATTTCCATAGTAAGTATACCTAATTGAGGGACAAGAATAGTGGGTTGAGCTAAGGAAGGAGAAATGAATCCTGACCCTACTCGCTGACTATTTTCTAGGCAATTCTCTCTTCGGACAGAGACAATCCCTCTAGCCCAATGAGTGGGACTAGCAACCTATGTGACAATATACTAGACACTTTCCTAAGTTACAATCGAAATAGGAGAAGAGGAAGATGACCTACCTCATTCTTATGCCATAATGTACTCCTTTGTTGAAGACCTTGAATCGCTTGTGCCACGGGCTTAGTCCTATTGCTCACAACATTTAAATTCTTTCACAATAGATCAAGAAACAGCAAAGCATACAAGTACAAATAGCATAATTGAAAGTAACCTACTTAACAGATCAAGGAGCATTAAGAGAAATGAAGCATGAACATACACATTTATGGAAAATGAACCAACAATTGTATATATTAATAGAATAAGGGAGGAAGCATACAACCATGCCTTGATTTCAATAAGATCTCCTTGAGTGGATGTCCAAGTCCAAGCTCAAGCTCTGCAAGCACTCCTCCAAGTGAAATGAGTAGCATGTAAGTACAATCTCAGCATAAGGGTGAAAATAGCCAAAGACCAACCATTTGGGAATGGGAAAAGATGAATATATAGGTAGTGAAAGGAAGTTAGGATCTCTCAAAAGATAGGAGAAGGCCCTCATCTCAAGGAGGTAGCTCATAGGGATAAGACCAAAGGGCCAAGTTGAAAAAACGTGACCTCATCCATGTTGAACAACCTCCAGCTCGTCATTCTGGAAGCCTCTAGATCATGAAGCTTCTTGTCCTCTTTGGGAAAATTTCCTTTTAGGGATCATCGTGGGTATGAAAGCCAAAAGCACATTGGCATCGCGAGGCTATTATAATGTAACTAGTGACTAGCACGAGTTCCTAGAGTCAGGGGAGCGATGATTCTAAAATTAGGGTTTTAGAGCCCTTTCTTCAAGGGAATATTTAAGGCATTTTTCCATGAGTGGTTTAGGGAGGATCTGAGTTGCATGTCTGGATGAATACACTACATGATGGTCATGTTTCGGGAACTTCAGGATATGTCACAGGGAAAGGCGAGAGGTGTGACAAAATAATGTGTAACAGATGCCCCTTAAAGCATGAAGGTAGAACAGGGAGTGATGACAGATTCTTTACGAGCTTTTGCAAGGACAAGAACAAACACTGTTGGGAGACCTGCAAATGAATGATGCATATAAATATACATACCTGATATCAAAACATGAATCCATGGTATGGACACAACCATCTAGATAGTAAGGACTATGAAAGATATCCACGACATGGGTGCAACCATCTGAATGAGAAGGATGATTTGTAAATCTAAGATCCAAGGTATGGACACAACCACTCGATATAGAAAGATCATCATAAATGTAAAGTCCCACGGTATGGTCAAAACCATTCGTATAGAAGAAACATGTATACAATCATGAACAATAGATAACTCCACGCAGCCGAAGTCATATAAAAAAAACACAGGGTATTGTGCTCCATCCCAACTCGATTAAAATACAAATTCTAACACGCGAATGAATGTGTCGAAGTTGAACATGCTAGAAAACCACCTTATTAATGGCCAATGATGTGGACCATTAACAGGCACGAGACAATCCACCAATACTGACAATGGCCCTCAAGGTATGACAATAAAATCCTTGAATGTGAAAAAATGAAACTGAAGTCAACCACTCATGGAATCATCCGATCAAAGGCCAATGATGGAAACTGTTGGAAATAATACTGAGAGGGGGGGGGGGGGTGAATCAGTATTATCTAATCAATAAAACTTTTCATTTCCATACTTAGATACATATACGCTACTTAAATTAAGTGAACCCGCGTGTATACGCTACTGTGTCTAAAGCAACTAGCGTATATCCAGAATAATTATGATTCAGTTAATCCATTAAATATGAGTCTTTAGTTAGGCATCAGATCTTCATTAACCATATGAACAGTAAGCAAGTGCAGTAAACAGAATAGATCATCACACACAAGAAGCACACATGAACACCATGATATAAGGTGGAAACCCAATGTGGGTGAAAACCACCTGCTGCAAGTCGTCTCTATCTTTCCTTAATAAGAAACTTCAGTTTACAATCTTTTGTATTGGTACAGCCTTATACCAGTACGCAGGCTACAACCTGCAGAAGGCTACAACCTTCTCTCGTTTTCTAGACTCTCCTGGAAGGGAGCTCCAACCCCCTTTGCTCTTGTACTAGCTAAGATACTAGTACGTAGGCGCCGACCTACAATCTTTTCTCCTCCAGGTACCACGTTTCATACATTTTTAGACTGGATACTCCTGAAGCACAACACTACAATCTGAAGACCACGATTCATCCAATTTTCATACTGGACCCATAAAGATCATTGAAGCATAAAAACAATCAATACTAGCATCATCAATCTTTGAATCACTGAAACACTGAAACCCAGTCAACAACCCAGTCACCAGAACACAGAGCAGACAACAGAACTCTGCAATAACAATTAGACCCAACTGCAACTTCAAAAATCAAACTTCAAAAGGTATACGCTACTACAATGAATCAAACCTGCGTACATACGCTCTTTTTCCAAGGCCAACCTGCGTACAGATCTAAAAATATTTTCTTATAACTTTGCAGCTGTATCAGACATCAGTAATGCTCAAAACATAACATGCGTCAGTATGCAGATCTAGAATAAGCATAATCAACCATATAAAGATAGTTCATTTCAAACCATTTGATCCCGATCTATCCTTAGATCTTGTCTTCCATTGACCGGTGAGATCCCTTCTTAGCTCAGATCAAGCAATGCATCATCAACCCAGAAACCCAATACTAGATCTCTTTCTTCATCAGATATTCAAGACTTTTTCAATGCACTTGCCTAATGATCTTCTTCTCCTTTTATAGCCTTAGGCCCTTCACAATACCACAGTCCAAAACTATAGTAACACAATACCATCAACTCAATACTAGGGATCAACACGTCTGTCGAGATACCATGGTCCAAAACCATAGGTTCAAATTCCAAGGACTAACTGCCATGGACCAAAGGTAAGTTTTCCAACATATACGCACTTTTCCTTGCATGAAAGTGCGTGTATAGGCATACGCACTTTTATAAAGTCCAACCTGCGTGTATACGCGACTTGATCTTAATGAACCTGCATATATGAATTTTCTCTTCATTCTTGTAGTCTGAACTGAGATCTGTCATCAGAGAGAGTTGCCATCAAGGACGACACCTGTACCATAGCGTCACACTTGTGCCATAATGCCAACAATCTCCCCCTTTGGACTTGATGGCAACCCCAAGATCCTCAAAGTCATTCTCCCCTTTGTCGTCAAGGGCAAAGGGCTGTGCTCCCCCTGAGTACATGCTGATATCTCTATTCTGCTGTGTTGAACATGCTCCCCCTGACTGTAGGCAAGATCTGCAAAAAGATGTTCTTCAAAAGAACCATGAATTATACATTATAAAATACTTTCCTATCACCAAAAGACTCAATACATACATCCATTGCCCACTCAAGTGGGGATCATCCACCCAGCCAAGTGGGGATACATCAAAAATTTACATATGACAACCAATTACATTACATCAATCATCCCAGGCATAGTGGGGAAACCAAAATAGGTCGTTACATGACCTTGACACAATAAAAGGGATACCACAAAAGAGATACATGACATAGAGACGAAATATCTAGACCAAGACTTATGAAAGTCATTAGCAGCATCTGTTAATCACCATTTAGATCAACAACCAAGATTTCCTTCTGTGCTCCTTCTTCCTCTGCTCTACCTGAAACCAACAATAGTTGTGAACTAGAACCAAAAGCTTCTAAGGTAATACCAACAATGCATTATTAGAAGTTCATCTGCTCCCCCTGAAGCTGTGCCTGATGGTCTCTGACAGACCCATCTCAGACTCTCTCCAACCAGAGTCTTCCCTTGCTGATTTTCTTCAGAACTCCATATACGCTACTGCACCTGCATAAATCAGCGTATGTACGCGGATATCCCTTATCCAACTCGCGTACACCAAATTTTCTTTAGAACAGACAAGCTTCAACAGCAGGATGAAGCATCAACGACTCCCAGCTTTTGTCTGAGATATTCAAAAGTTTCCCTGGGCAGTGGTTTGGTGAGAATATCAGCAACTTGTTCCTTAGAAGGAACATACTCCAACTTGACCTTTTGTTCAAGCACTTGTTCCCAGAGAAAGTGATACTTGATTGGTATGTGCTTGGTCTTTGAATGCATGACTGGATTCTTTGAAATGCTGATTGCACTTGTATTATCACATAAGATAGAGACAGGTGGAGTGCAATTGATTTGAAAATCCTGCAAGGTTTGCATCATCCAAAGAAGTTGTGTGCAACAAGATGCCGCAACCACATATTCTGCTTTAGCTGTAGATAAAGCAATCGAACTATATTTCTTGTTGAACCAAGATACTAATCTGGAACCCATGAAGAATGCACCGCCACTTGTGCTCTTCCTGTCATCCACGCTTCCGGCCCAATCTGCATCTGTGTAAGCATGAAGAGTGAGATCTGTATCTCTAGGGTACCATAAGCCATAGTTTTGAGTCCCTTGAAGATACTTGAAGATTCTTTTGACTGCCTGAAGATGAGTTTCCTTTGGGTTGGCTTGAAACCTTCCAACTATTCCCACTGCATGCATAATATCTGGTCGGGTACCTGTCAAATAAAGCAAACTCCCAATCATGGATCTATAGGTTGGTTGATGCACTGCTACTGATTCATCATTTGCACTGAGGCTGCATCCTGTAACCATGGGGGTACATACTGGTTTCGAGTCTTCCATGCCATACTTCTTCAAGATCTGCTTGAGGTACTTGGTTTGAGACAAGAAAATACCTCCTTCATTTTGTTCGATTTGCATTCCAAGAAAGTATGTCAATTCTCCAAGTAATGACATTTCAAATTCTTTCTGCATCAGCAAGGCAAAGCTTTGACTCATAGCCTCTTCATTGTTGCCAAAGATAATATCATCTACATACACAACAAGTATTAGCAATTTGTTATTTTCAATTTTTATATAGAGATTGCTATCTGCTGATCCTTTTGAAAAACCTTGTTGATGAAGGTATTTATCCAACCGATAGTACCAAGCCCTTGGAGCTTGTTTAAGCCCATAGAGAGCCTTTTTAAGTCTACATACAAGATTCAGATCATTTCCAAGGATAAAGCCATCTGGTTGTTCAATGTACACTTCTTCTTCTAAGTCTCCATTCAAAAAGGCTGACTTCACGTCCATTTGAAATACTTTGAATTTTTGAAAGCTAGAGAGGGCAAGGAACATTCGGATGGCCTCAAGTCTAGCAACTGGAGCAAAAGTTTCTTCAAAGTCTATTCCTTCTTGTTGAGCATATCCCTTACAAACCAGTCTTGCCTTGTTTCTAACTACTTCTCCATTTTCATTTAATTTATTTTTGAAGATCCATTTTGTCCCTATGACATTCTTATCTTTTGGTCTAGGAACCAACTCCCAAGTGTTGTTCTTTTCGATCTGCTCAAGTTCTTCATCCATAGCCTTGACCCAACATTCATCTTTGCATGCTTCTTTTACATTTTGTGGTTCAGTGGAGGAGAGCAATGCCAAATAGCTTGAGGCTTCTGCTATTGTTCTTCTTGTTTGTACACCTGCCTCTTTCTGTCCCAAAATCTGAGATTCTGGATGATTCTTTTGAACATACCTAGATGGAGACTTCTCTTCTATCCTTATCTGTTCCTCTGGTGCCTCTTGAGGTTCTTCTTCTTCATCATCAGTCTGATTTGGAGGGTAGTCTTCATCTTCTTCGATATCTTCATGATTTACTTGCCTAGGAATGTATCCTTTTTCATCAATCACTACATCAATGCTGTCAACTATTCTTCCAAGTCTTTTATTGTAACACTTATATGCTTTGCTGTAAGGAGAGTAACCAAGGAGAATGCCTTCATCTTCTCTAGGTTCAAGTTTTCCAAGCTGTTCATCAGTATTCTTAATATAGAATTTGCTCCCAAAAATTTTGAAATGCTTTACCGAAGGAGTCTCACCATACCAGAGCTCATGAGGAGTTTGAGTGCTGTTCACTCAGACATTTGTTTTGTTGAGAATAACAACCGCAGTATATGCAGCTTCACCCCAGAAAGTTGCGGGAGTTCCAGACTCATCAAGCATAGCACGAGCCATTTGTTGGACTATTATGTTCATCCTTTCCACCACTCCATTTTGCTGAGGAGTTCTAGCTGTAGAGAATTATCTTCTTATCCCATGTTCTTCACAGAAATCACAAAATTCATTTGAGGTAAACTCCCCACCTCTGTCGGACCTGAGGCACTTAATTTTGTAACCAGATTCATTTTCAACCAAGGCTTTGAAGGATTTGAATTTTTCGAATGCTTCATCTTTGTGCTTCATAAGTCCCAACCAAACATACCTGGAGAAATCGTCAATGAATAATATCAAGTATTCTTCTCCTCGAGGTGTCCTTTTCCTAAATGGACCACATACGTCTGTATGGACTAGCTCAAGAGGCATGCTAGCTGATCCTTCCTTCTCTGGAAAGTTAGTTCTAGTTTGCTTTCCAAACTGACATGATTTGCATATGGTGTTGTCTGGAATTTTGATATCTGGAAGACCACGAACTGCCTGGTATTTTCAAGCTTTCCTTATTTGTGAAAAACTTAGATGTCCCAACCTCCGGTGCCATAACCAGTGTTCCTCATTCTTGCTCAAATAGCATTGTTGTTGTCCTTCTTGAAATATGTATAGATTATTTGGAGTCCTTCTACCTTTGATCACTGTTTCACCTGTATCAAGATCACGAACGCGACATTCATTTGATCTAAATATTACCTCGGTTCCTTGATCGCACATCTGACTGACACTCAGAAGATTATGCTTCAATCCATCAACATACAAAACATTTCCAGCTTTGACCTTTTCTTTCAACTGAGCAACGCCTTTTCCTTTTATAGCTGGAGAGATATCGTTTCCAAAAGAAACCTTCTTTCCCTTTTCTAATGCAGTATATGATTCAAGTTTCTCTTTGTCCCCTGTCATATGCTTCGAACATCCGCAGTCGATGTACCATAGACTTTCCTGTCCTTCTACATAAAAATCTATCCCACATCTTTCTGGTTGCGGTTCCTTCATTCTCCATGTTCTGGCACTTGAGGTTTGTTCCTTCTGTGTTGTCTTCCAAAACCTGCTCCTGCATTCAGAGTCTTCATGACCAAAGTTATTACAAATAGAACATTCAACTTCATTTTCAAGGACCGAAAAGTTGTTATAAGTCCTTTTTGTGGTCCCAGTCATATTCCTTTGTTTTTGAGCTTCTCTAGTCATGATTGTCTTATAGGCAACACATTGAGCTGCTTTGTGACCAAAGTTATGGCAAGAGAAACATTGGCCATTGAAGAAACTCCTGTGATTATCAAATCTATCATCCAACCGATTGTAGTTTCTATTGACATCCATTCTTGAGGTAAATTGGGAAAATTTTACTTGTGGCTGATTGTAGCTTTTGTTTGTCCTTAAGGTAGCTTGTCCCTGATTTTCTTGATAGTCTTTATTCGTTCTTGAGGTAAACTGTCCCTGATTCACCTGATGACTTCTATTAGGCCTTTGCTCGCTCCTTGCTGCATCAAGATAACTTTTGGAGGTAGAAGCTTGAGATGTTTCTCCATTATATCCCAGACCTGTCTTGATCAGTGGAGACACTGCACATTGATAATCTCATCCAAGGTTTCAGATCCTTTAACAAATTTAAGATTAATAGCTTTTGTTTTCTCAATCTCCTTTCTAAGACAAAAAATTTCACATTCCAATTTTTCAAGATGTTTTTCCTTTTCAGCCAGTTGGCATTGTAGAGAATCAATAATTGCATTTTTCTCTTCTAAGCACACTTTGAGATTAGTCATCTCTTCACAAAAACCTTCTACATCTATAGCATCCAAGTAGTCATCATCTTCAAAAGCCATTAAAAGTTTATATTCATTACCTCGTTCACCTTCGTCACTATTTGAAAGACCATCACTATCTTCATGAGTGTAATAGCTTTTCTTGTTTGCATTCTGTTTCTTGTTCCATTTAACAGGTTCCTTTCCCTTGTCAATCTTATCCTTATGAGGACATTTGGCAGCATAGTGACCTACTCTTCCACAAGAAAAACATTTGAAAGGTAACTTACCTCTGAATCTTCCAGTACCCCATTGAAGATTTCTGACAAAATTTGATTCTTCTTCTTCTTCGTGCCCTGATTTATAGTATTCTCCTTTGAAGGCAGCTTCTCTCCTGTCTGATGGACCTCCTTTTCTCATTTCATAAGCAGTTAAAATTCCATGTAGTTGAGACATGGTGAGAGTTCGTAGATTCTCCTTTTCTTCTATGGCGGACACTTTAGATTCAAACTTGGGGGACAAGGATCTTAGGACTTTTTCAACCACAATAGCCTCTTTTATTTCTTCACCCAAGTTTTTCATGCAATTAACAATCTCATCTACCCTAAGGAAATAGTTAGCCACACTTTCATCATTATACATTCTGAGATTCTCATACTGAATCCTGAGAGTTTGAAGTTTAGCACGCTTTACCTATTCATCTCCTTCATAGCTCAAGACAATCTTGTCCCATATTTCCTTTGCGGATTTATATTACATAACCTTCACGAATTCTGATTGGGATAAGCATCCCAACAGAGTATTGACTGCTTTAGCATTTGTTTCATATTTCTTCTTCTCGGCTGAATCTGTAGGAGTAGCTGAAGGAAAAGTGTAGCCTGTCTCTATGATATCCCAAACTTCTATACCAAGTGATTGAAGATAGGCAGTAACTCTTACCTTCCAATAATTGAAGTTTGTCCCATCAAAAATCGGTGGCCTGATTGATGCTTCCCTCTCATAGTTGCTCATGATGAACGATCTTCCTTCAAGCGATCAAGCTTCTCTGAAGGACCTGCTCTGATACCAATTGTTGGAAATAATACTGAGAGGGGGGGTGAATCAGTATTATCTAATCAATAAAACTTTTCATTTCCATACTTAGATACATATACGCTACTTAAATTAAGTGAATCCGTGTGTATACGCTACTGTGTCTAAAGCAACTAGCGTATATCCAGAATAATTATGATTCAGTTAATCCATTAAATATGAGTCTTTAGTTAGGCATCAGATCTTCATTAACCATATGAACAGTAAGAAAGTGCAGTAAACAGAATAGATCATCACACACAAGAAGCACACATGAACACCATGATATAAGGTGGAAACCCAATGTGGGTGAAAACCACCTGCTGCAAGTCGTCTCTATCTTTCCTTAATAAGAAACTTCAGTTTACAATCTTTTGTACTGGTGCAGCCTTATACCAGTATGCAGGCTACAACCTGCAGAAGGCTACAACCTTCTTTCGTTTTCCAGACTCTCCTGGAAGGGAGCTCCAACCCCCTTTGCTCTTGTACTAGCTAAGATACTAGTACGTAGGCGCTGGCCTACAATCGTTTCTCCTCCAGGTACCACGTTTCATACATTTTCAGACTAGATACTCCTGAAGCACAACACTACAATCTGAAGACCACGATTCATCCAATTTTCATACTGGACCCATAAAGATCATTGAAGCACAAAAACAATCAATACTAGCATCATCAATCTTTGAATCACTGAAACACTGAAACCCAGTCAACAACCCAGTCACCAGAACACAGAGCAGACAACAGAACTCTGCAATAACAATCAGACCCAACTGCAACTTCAAAAATCAAACTTCAAAAGGTATACGCTACTACAATGAATCAAACCCGCGTACATACGCACTTTTTCCAAGGCCAACCTGCGTACAGATCTAAAAATATTTTCTTATAACTTTGCAGCTGTATCAGACATCAGTCATGCTCAGAACATAACATGCGTCAGTATGCAGATCTAGAATAAGCATAATCAACCATATAAAGATAGTTCATTTCAAACCATTTGATCCCGATCTATCCTTAGATCTTGTCTTCCATCGACCGGTGAGATCCCTTCTTAGCTCAGATCAAGCAATGCATCATCAACCCAGAAACCCAATACTAGATCTCTTTCTTCATCAGATATTCAAGACTTTTTCAATGCTCTTGCCTAATGATCTTCTTCTCCTTTTATAGCCTTAGGCCCTTCACAATACCACGGTCCAAAACCATAGTAACACAATACCATCAACTCAATACTAGGGATCAACACGTCTGTCGAGATACCATGGTCCAAAACCATAGGTTCAAATTCCAAGGACTAACTGCCATGGACCAAAGGTAAGTTTTCCAACATATACACGCTTTTCCTTGCATGAAAGTGCGTGTATACGCATACGCACTTTTATAAAGTCCAACCTGCGTGTATACGCGACTTGATCTTAATGAACCTGCGTATATGAATTTTCTCTTCATTCTTGTAGTCTGAACTGAGATCTGTCATCAGAGAGAGTTGCCATCAAGGACAACACCTGTACCATAGCGTCACACCTGTGCCATAATGCCAACAGAAACCTGTCGTTAGATATGAAGAACTTTCCATTAAGGCATGCAAGCTCTAAGGTACTAAAAGAGAGTCTCTAATTCATCTTCTCAGATAATGAGCTGAAGTCAATAGGAAGTTCCCTATCGAAGGAGGGCCATGATGAGTTCCCCATCATCGACACTGAGGGATTGATGGGGCCTAACCCAGGTTCAACATTAGTTAGCCAGGTAAATCCCTACACTACTGGCCCTTTAGGCATCATTCCGCAGAGTGCGGATTGAAGTCTCACCCAAAGCAGTATGGGGGGATGCAGGAACCAAGTTTCTGCACACTGAGATGGTTGTGATGTCGATTTTATACCTTAAACTCTGCCTTCGCATAGATCGATAAGCCTTTAGGGATTATCGATGTACTTTCTTACTTGTCTTTCAGAACCTCCGTGAAGGTATCCAATCGTCCTTCGTGCAACCCTAAACATTGATTAAGGCGCTTATGCGCTTCTATAACTATGTTACTGTATAATTTCCCGAATTATCTTAAGTGCTTGCTAACTTTACCATGCAATTAAGATTATCTCCGCGTAAACATATATCCTTACTTGCGTTCATGTAACAAATGGAAACATATATATTCGTGCATCAAATTAGCATTACAACATAAATCTAGAGTTTAACATAACATAATCACATGCAATCAACAAAAGTAAAATACACAGTAACTTCAAAACACTTCTCTTTATTAATGATTCAGACTTCCAGTACAGAATCTAATTGCCTTGCGCACACAGCTGTAGGGGTCTGCGCACTCAGCTGCGGACTTCTACCCTAGGCCTATGTGGACTCAGTTGCAGAGCCTCTTCCTACACTAAGACTCTCAGTCTTAGCTCTTCATAGACTCATCAATGACTAAACTTACTTCACTTCCCTTCTTCCTTGAACTACTAAAAAGACTCTTCTAACACTTCTTTTTATACAATCCCATGGTCCATGAACCATGGGTAGATCTCTACAGTTGACATGAATATTACAAAAGAAGGGCGGAAAATCCTTTATGACACTTTACATCTTCGTGCTCTGCGACCACAAAATGCAGAGACTTTACATTCTTTATACAAAATTTTGGGCTTTCTTCCCCAAAACTTAGGCTTTTAGCCCAAAAATGGCTCTTAGGGGAACCTGTTCCCAACAGGCCCCCAACACAAACATGGTGACTCACCCTCAAGTCACTCTGCTGGAATGGAGATCTTGTCATGAAGACCTCCTAGCTTGACTTGGACAAATGCTACCATGGTGGTGCACTAGGTTGTTGCCTACTTGAGTTCCTCGACCAACTGCTCCATCACGTGCCTTGCACTATTTGACCATATCTTCTACTGGGTCTCCTGAAGACTAGCCAACTTGCCTTCAATAGTGGCCATGATCAAATATGCCTCATCTATCCAAGTCTTCAAGCAAGCGTTCAACACTGCTTCCTTGTGGTGAGATGCATCTACCTGCTCTTTCAGCGCCTTGGGCTCCTATAAATTTTCTAGCATCTGGGTCATGGTGATAGTTCGCGTCATCACCTTAACTTCATCATAGAGCTGCCGTAGCTCCCATGACTGTGTTTCTAGCCTATGCACATTGGGATCTTCTTTCAAACTGGTGACTACCTCGAGTGACTACTTGAAGAGCAGAGTGCAATCCTTCACTGTGCTATCCACTGCTATCACGACATCTTTAACAACTGTCTCGCACTGCTCTCTGATTTTTGGTGGAGTCGAAGGCTGGGTCTTCAACTACAATTCTACGATTTTGAGGTTCAGTTCCAACTGAAACTTTTCCAATTTTGTTCGTGCATCACACACCCTGGCAGTGAGCTTGCGAATCTGCATATCCATTGGCTCATCTTTAAGAATGGCCAGCTCCGGGACAGACTGCTACCTTGATCGTGTGCTCATTCTTGTCTATGATGTCTTTCGCAAGGTTAATAGTGGAGTCTCTCTGCACAACCATATGAGCATTGTTGACTTTCTGGTCACTGATTAGTTGTAACACGCTTTGTTCATGGGCCCGTGGTTTCATGATCACGCCATCCTGCAAAAGGTGAAGCGCCTCAGTGGGAAGTGTGGCCAAGTAAAGTCTAACTCCCATGAGGGTGCTGATAGTAGTGCTATGGTCAATTCTCCATCCGGTAGCACTATGGGCCAGGGATCTCGTGTGTGCACCATCCCTACTACTTCTGAGGTGCCAGGCACCAAACTAGTTGACGTTGCGCTACTGCGACCCACACTGGTCTGTAATGTAGCTCACGCAGACCTCTCTGAATAGCACCCAAGGCTTGCTGCTACTATATCTCGAACTGCTGTAGCAGTTTCACAGTGGAATCCCTCACTGTATCTTCTATGTCATTCAAGTCCCCCTCTGTTAGGGTAATCGGATCAAGAGAAGCCTTGTTGGCCTTGGACTTCTTCCAAGACTGTACTTTTTCTGGATTTCTATTGCATTTGACATGGAATAGAGTTGTCTCCGGGTCCGCTCCTCCCTATTCCAATTGCTCATCCTCTTTCTCTGTCTCTGTGGAAGGCGACTTGTGACACTGGTCAGAGCCACACTCCTCTTCCTCTGTCTTTCTGGCCGTCTACTTCATGGCGGTGCGCTCTGCCTTGTTCTTGTCCCTGACCTCTTTTTTTCACTTCGCGACCAACTGTTACATCTTCATCTTGGCCTCTTCCTTCTTTCACTGTGTGGTGGACTTGCTAGACCCACCTGTCAAGTCTGAGGCAGTGCACCAATCTACTGGCCAACGGTCGAGGACCACCGCAATCACATCATCTATGGCCAGGTATGGCAGGTTATACCACTTCTTCTTAGGGTTTTTTCACGCACGTATCGAGACATGGTGGAAGTCGGGCTTGAATTCCACATACTCTTGTAGCTTATCAAAATTGGTTGGCGACAACCGCGGTTTGCGGTTGATGGCCATATGGATGCTCATCTCCATCAAGATCTAGAAGATCTTGCTGTCCTTGCCCCTTTGAGGGTCCTTTGTAGCCCATAGTGAAGCGAACTTCGCGGCTTACAGCAGGTCCGGTGTGACTGGAGGAAACTGGCTATCCTCTGTTAACTCCCACACAACCAGCACTATGGACAGTAGCAGCCATGCATAGTGGAATGCCTTACTGTGATCCTATCCCTCTCAAAAGTTCATGAGGAACTCACCATAGAGGTAGTGCTCCCAGTTAAATTGAATGCCCTTCGTGCACTAGGCCGCTAAAGCTACCACTGGTGCCAACACTTTGTCTGCGCGACACTTCTGCATAATCTTTCCTACCAAGATTTGTGTTGCTACTTTTACCACGGGGTCAATGATAGTTGTGATGGCATAGCTGTGTGGCTTCTTCACGAGCTTAAACTTATCCTTCATCGCTTCAACAAGGTCGTGCTCGCTATTCTTTCCGCCAAATTACATGGCCAGATTTTCTCCTAAGTTCTGCAGCCGGGTGATCCTGTGGATGAGCATTTTAGTGATGGGTATCGACTTCTCCAGCCACAGACACCCATCACGCACTAAGCTCAGTAGCTACTTGATGACCATCATCATGATGGGTGCGCGATTGTAGTGCAACACCTATAGCAAGTTTAGCAGACCTGCCTTGTCCACGCCTTTCAACCACTTCCTCTACTCCAAAGGGGTCACCTAAGTGTTTTTGTGGAAGACACAGTGCATAAGTTGGTCTGTTGCTAAATGGGGGAAATGCTCCATGTTATCTAAATCCCAATATTTCAATTTTAGAAGGGGGACACGCCCCAGGCGCGGTCCTTCAAAGATGATTTGGTTTGGTAGTAAGGGTGTGTGTAAGGTGACCTTACTTTCATCGATATCCTTCAACACCTTCGTCTTGCCTCTGTGTGGGGGAATGTGCTCGGGTAATTTATAAATAGGGTCAGACCCCTCAACCTCAACATCCTCCACCCCCATTTCAATGTCCTCATCACCCATTGGGATTTCCTTGACCTATTCTTCAGGCTCTAAGTCAACAACCTTGCCCTTTTCCTACACGGTGGGCTTGTCCTTCCGCGGGTGCTTCCTAGGTGATGTGCACACCGGATGCGGTGTCACTATCTGTTTCCCTTTCTTGTTCTTCAGACCCTCCTTATTCAGGGTAGGCCTCGACCTAGGCAACCTTGGAAATTAGGTACTTCAGATGGTACTTCCACACTCGCAACCTCTAGGGCAGCTCCCTCAATTTCCATCACTACCTCTGGAACAACTCCTTCAGTTGTCACTACTTCCCCAACATTTACAGTCTCTGTGGGCGTCGACATGATGCTATTCAACAAATCCTATGTCTCCTTTGGCAACTTCTCAAACATTGAACTCGCTATCAAAGCCTCAAAGTATTCACAGTTCATACGCGCCTGAGAGCTCAACACCTCAATTCTCAAAATTCTAAGTGTTTTTCGCTGGGTAGCCATATGTAATTTATAGGCATGTCCGAATTCAAATCTGACTGTTCCCCCAAAAATCCCTTCATTAATGCTAAATTGGCGATAAATTTTCAAAGATCTTTCCCTTAAATTCCAACTTAAATGCCACTCCTCCCCACTCCATTTGGCCATTTTTTCATCGTCAAATCATGAACAGTGACCATAACAGTCACTTTTTTTCTACCTTGGGCAGTTTCTCCCTTGGTAGTGCATCTCTCTGTGAACTTCTGCGGACTCTATGACATTCCTTCGTTCCGTGCAGTTCCCCAATCGCGCAACTCCCCAACCTGGGAAGTGTAGTTTATAGTCCCACGCCTTCTTTCAGCTACCTGGAGCACTAACACTGTGCTTCCCTCATATAGTCACCTAGCCAAATCACCAGTGTATGGATTCAATCAGCTACCATTCACCCTCCCTGGGAAGGGTCCTCCATTCAATTTTACTAACTGAACTGCTCCACCATCGGTAATCTCCTTGATGACATATGGCCCCAGCTAGTGCATCCTAAATTTCCCTTGGAATTTATCAAACTTGCTATCATATAACAAAACCAAATCATTTACCTTGAGTGCGTGCATTTTGATGTGTCGATCGTGCCATGCCTTTTCACACTTCTTTTGAACCTGTTGATGAAATCCAGTTAGAAATCTATCCTCCTCAAGCTCTGTGAGCTGCGTAAGCCTTTCTTCCAGGGCTCTACGATCTGCCATTCCTGTGAATTCCGCTATGCACAGACTAGGTACAATGTATTCCATCGGCATCACAACTTCTATGCCATATATGAGACTAAAAGGCGTTTTTCCAATCAATTTTTTGCAAGGTGAAGCTTTGTCTCCAAGTACCAATTCATTGGTATGACATCTAGAGTGTGACATAACAAATGCACCCATTAAGGCTGAGGCTCCGCTCCATAAGCTTTACTCCATTTGGCCAAGTGATCACGTAGATCATCCTTCCCATCATAATTTTCCATCGACCACACTTTTGGTTGTCCAAAGCGTATTCTCATCATCCTCCTATATTCGTGCCAATCATCAAAGCTATCCTTGTGCGTACCCCACCATCTTGCAGGCGTAGTGTACAGTGCCCAATCCAAGGCCTTGAAGCAATGCTTCTCTAGAACTTCCCTTTCAAATGCATCCAATAATATATCCACATCAGTTAAACCATCATAAGAGGGCAGATTCCTTACCTCCGATGACACATAGCGTAACAATTTAGTCATCATGTTACAACGCAACATCAATACTTCATGTGATCAATTCTTCCAGTGCTCCAATTCTTCATCCAAGTTTGATGTGCAAGAAATTTCGTGGTCCCATGCAATATGTCCATCCGCTATTGGATTCACCCAATCTTGATCTTGTGTTGTTATCTTATATATATGATCCAAATCATCATCGCTTTCGTAATCGCGGATTGGCTTAGTATGGCACGGTCCTTCTGTAGGATCCAGGGGCACTACTACACGAAGTGATTTCCTTTCAGGCATCATCTTTCGCTTCTTTAGGTTAAT
Organism: Pinus tabuliformis; assembly: GCA_031772625.1. NCBI lineage: Eukaryota > Viridiplantae > Streptophyta > Pinopsida > Pinales > Pinaceae > Pinus > Pinus tabuliformis. The sequence continues at coordinate 754,247,005 of CM062804.1, forward strand.
CACCCCATTCATGTTAGTATCCCAATCAATCCCAAGGAGTGCAGGGTAGGGGTTGTTGTCATCCCCAATTTCTATTACTTCAAAATCAGCTAATGCACTCGCGCCTTTAATATCTGCAGTCACCCCCTGTAATCATCCCATGGGGATGATATTCTGCTGATTTTCCATCCTCAACTGAATCAGAGACCACCGTAGTGCAAGTCTCCCCATCCTCTCCCATGTTTTCTTAGGCAAAAAATTCGCGTCTGACCCTAGATCCAGAATTTAACTTGATCCATTTCATATTCTCTTATCTATGCAGTCAGTCTCATCTCACGTCCCGTCCTTGCCTTATTCTTACATATATTTATGACTACACATGGTTCACCAGGAGCGTTTTCTTTCCCAGCGCACCTATTTATCAGTACCTGCAATCCCTTGACAACCTTGCTATCACACAACAGCTTCATGCAGGTCTCTAAGAAGGTTGTAATCATAGAAGAATCTATTTCTTCAACGGGCTTATCCTGGCTTCATGAGATAGAGACCTCAATGAAGCTTTTCTTTGCTTCCATAAAAGTTTTGCGCGCACGCTCCAGATCAAATTCAACCTCCTTCTCTGGAGATTTTCAGACCCACGTACTCTCTTCAGGTTGTTTCCCTTTATCTTCACCCATTGCAGCTCCACTTCGTAGTAATATATTCACATTCGGGTCCTCTTCGCGAGGTTCAACCCTCATCATCTATAGGTTCCAAGTCGGTTGCGGAGGCTGTGCCCCCTTCTCACATATCCTTGCTACCAATACAGGACAATCTTCAATCTTGTGATCGAACTGAGTACAATATTAGCATGACAAACGCGTCGGGTTAGTGCATTCTCGTGCATAGTGTCTTTGCCCTCCGAAATTATTGTTGAGCCTCCATTTTGTCCAAATTTTCATGATTTACCTAAATAATTTTATGCCGGTACTAAGTGTCTATAATCATTATTATTTTTTTTACGCATTATTAAGTTATCGTTTAGAGGCATTTAGAGATGACAATTGTTGATCTATGAACTATTCTTGTTTTGTTAATTTAATGTAAAAATGTCATTAATGTCAGGCTCTTTTGTGGCCAGTGCTAACATTATTGTAGTAGCAGTTCCTATACCAGTTGTGCCTGCACCAGCTCTGCCTGCACCAACATACCTGCACTAATTTGGGGCTTTCATACATTGATACATTTCTAGGAAAATATGAAAGAGTTTTTTGTTCAAAATCGTGTTTTAACACTTCCACATAAGCTAAGATACACCTAGGTCATACGGATTTATGTTTAGGCAATAATTAATGCCTCAAACCCAAATTCGCAATAATTTCCAGAATGCCAACTTCTGCCTCATTTTCCGTACAGGTGAAGGCGAATAGAGAAATTATGGAACATGGGTTTTGGTCCCAGTATAGAAAATTGACAAAGCCTCAAAACAATTTATCAAATTCGTAATGGTATAAAAGTTACATAACGGTCTTTGAGGCCATTTTCTAAAAATAGACTATTTTTCTAGAATTTTAGCATCTCAAATTTCAAACAGTCATTTTCAGGCACGATTTCCAAGGAAATGGATCTAAAACAGAAAAATATGAGAGAGGTTATTGTTGCAAATATAACAAGCTAGACTACCTCCAAACTGTTTTCCAAAATTTGTAATGGTTAAGGAGATACACAGACTTCTTTGGAGGTATTTTGTTAAAAAAACTGATTTTTCCAGAATTGTAGAAAACGGCCAGATTTGGGAAATTCATGCCATATCTTCGTTCCTTCAATGGGTAAATGGTTATAATAATATTCTATTGATGAATATCAGTTTATATTCAATCCCCATGTTATTTGCTAAGGAATAGAGCCAAAATTATGATGAAAGAACATTATAAAAGGAAGGAGTCACGTAGGTGTGAAGGCTGGTTTTTGTATATGGCAGATTGTATTATGTAAATCATATTTGTTTGCAGGAGGAGGGAATCGATATTGCTATGCAGGAAGGGAGGAGTTGTGCACTAGTGGGATGATACCTCGAGGGGATCACTAGAACTAGTGTAGCATTGTTTTATGAATTTGTAACAGGACTTTTGCAATGAACTTCTTCAACATTTAACTTCGAATTCTGGTTTCTACTCTAAAATGAGTTTATTTGGCAATCACTTCTGAGTTTTGTTTCTCCTAAATGTTTTAAAGCCTGTGATTTAAATTGTTGCAAGGGCAACGAGCTGGGTGGTTGGGCCCACCAGCCAGTCCATTGCCCCAAACCTCTTAATTTTCTTTTACTGCATTTTAGTTTTCTTGGTGTGAGTGTGATCTTAGATAATTTCGCAATTTCATTTCATAGCTCCTTTTCTTTTTCAGTCATTTAATTTTCAATTTCATTCCACAAGCTTTATTTTACTTCTCTAGTTGTTTAAGTTTAATAACAATACTTTTGGATGTATTTTCATAAAGGCTGAACTAAAGTAAACGGTGAATGTTTTAACTGCCTCTCTTATTTATTATTACAAAGATTTACCCTGATCTCATTGTTACATAACAAAGTTTATTTCCATAACGCAATGGTGAAATAATTATTGAGCAAGAATTCTGGTTAACTTAACTTAACATGTATTCATGATTTCCTTTGAATATTATATGAGACGGATTCCTGCAATTTTGTAGAAAAACACTTATTCCTACACTTTTGCAAGCAGATGCCCAGATCAGCATAAGGAAAGATTGTGAAACTTGTTGACAAAATGCTCACATAATTCTTCATTATAATTAAATGTTGCATATATTATAAGGAAGTATTTAATAAGATCAGGGTAAACAACATGAATTACATATTGGTTCTTATTTTATATTTCTCTTACAAATAAAGTACTGAATTTTGTTTAAGAGAAGCAGTGCATTATATATTGATTCTTTCCTTAGATTAGTTGGAATGAAGTTGTCATGTGATTTCTAGTTTCATGCTTGCAACATAGCAGTAATTGTTTAGGAGGTTTTGCATTCTTTATTTCTTAAATCACTTTCTTTTGAATGGCTACATTCCCTTGTCCCTTAGAAAACTGAGGAAGGATTACTATAGGAGTTAACTCAACCTAGAAGAGGAGCCAGAAGTAGATTCCCAAAGTGTGTTTACTTTATTTCGAAAAGTCTTATTTATTTTTCCTGAATGATGATTCTTTTGAATTTCTTGCAAGAGCTTGGTTTTTATTTAACAGATCCTTGAGGTCATATTTAATAATTTATTGTGCTACGCCTCTAATTTTATTTACCCGGATTGAAAAATTAAATTCTGGTGTAAATCTTGCATTTATACCGCCTGACAATTATAACAGATCACCTGTCCCCGACCTCTGCCAGGTCCTCCTCTGCCTTGGCCTTGTTCGTGCCCTTGAAAGCCTATTTGCGCTATCCTAGTGCCATGATTAGGAGGTCGTGTTTCTGTCTAAACTCTATAGGTGGGTGTTCTCTCCATCATCAACTCGTAACTACGGAAATTGCACTCATCATGGCCCACCGATTGACAGAAGTTACAGAACAGATGTTGTGTTGTTTGTACAAATTTCTGCAGCAAATGGAAATTATCAGTCACATGTTTCCCTACTACTTGACGTATAGCACACCATAGCATAGGGCCTGCACTTGGCTCGGCTTGAGCTTCCAGCCTCAGAGGCATCGGTCCTCCTACTGCAACATAATTCATGAAGACCGGGCAACAATCCTTGTCATTCCCCTGACCTTTGCATTTCAGGCACCAAACCTCTTCGCGCACCTCTGGACAAACAACCTTATCATTCTTCAGAATCTGTAGTTCTAAGAAGAGTTTTTTCAACTGCACATGAATCTGCTGAACCCCTAGATTCAAATCTTGCATCATGGTCTCATGCAGTCTCATCGCAATCTCTAAGGCTTCTGCTTGGGTTCCAATCTTCTGTTGTGATAACGCAACCCTTAGGTGAGGCAGGAGAAAAGCCACGAACCATTCACAGTGTTGTCCAATTGTCAAGTTCATATTAGCTTCATGGATTTTATACTTCACTCATTGATCCAATTCCCAGGGTGTCTCACCTGGTTTCATCGTAATTTATTTGAACCCCACTATCAACTGCACTTCAGACTTAGGTCTACTGAATTCTTTGTTCAGCACAGTCTAGATCTCTACCAACGCAATTGTTGGGTTATCATTACAGTACTTAATGTACTAGGTTAGACCGCATTACTGCAAAGCACTAACTAGCGTTGCCTTCTTCATATGATCATCTGTAACACCTTGAGCTTCCCATACAGCCTTATCGACGGACCAAAATTGGTCCAGATCCTCATTTCCCAAGGCTTTGAATAGAGGCAACTTTATTGAATTCACCATATTGAACTTTGGTGGAGGTGGCGGTGGTGTGGACGAGGTTGTAAGTGATGGAGGTGAAGATGGAGGTGGTGTGGGTGGATGTGGTATTCATGGGAACCCCTGTCTTATCAATTGAATAGCGCTTCGTGGAGAAGCCTGTGATACTTCGTCGTCGTCACTGAGAGGAGGTTCAATCAGTAGATATATTCAGGGCCCTTTCTCCCTACGTTCTTGTAAGTTCCACTTCATGTAGCCCCAAACATCAAGGTAACTACATAACCCTCTTTTCACACAATAAAATCTTAATCCAGGTATTTAAAGACTTTAGATACTTACCTCGCGGCCCTTTGAAGAAGTGTCGCTCTTTCGTTGTAATAGATTGAAGTATCAACCTTGAACTCGGTTACAAACCCTCCTATGATACGATCGAGCCAATGATCGACAATGTGTGTGATCTTATCTTTAGAGGCTTTCAATCTCTGCACTAACTCTCGGGTCTAGAAAATTGGGCCATCAAGCCTCCACCTTCCTTGGATGTCTGCTAACTACATGATCGACTCGTATAATTCAATTGGGAAGGAACAGAAGAAGATATCGTGTATCTCTAAATATAGGTATCTATTCAGCCACCACTCTTTCATCAATTGCAGGTTCCTATTTTCCTGAACCATGAATTCATGGATCTTTCTATCCAACCAGTCTTCAATGTCTTTCTTAGTTGGATTCCAGTGATGTGACATCACACATCTCTCATGCAGATCTCGGTCCCGACAATGGAACCACTTTTTGGCTTGATGGGCCTTGACCCAGGTTCAGTGTTAGTCAGCCAAGCCAATCCCTACACTATTGGCCCTTTCGGCATCAATCCGTGGAACACGGACTGAAGTATCACCCAAAGCAATATGGGGGAATGTGGAAACCAAGTTTCTGCACCCTGAGATGGCTGTCCTTAGGGCTTATCGATGTACTTTCTTACTCGTCTTTTAGAACCTTCGTGAAGGTATCCAATCGTCCTTTGTGTAACCCTAAACAGTGATTTAGGAACTTATGTGCTTCTGTAACAATGTTAATTTATAATTTCTTGAATTATCTTAAGTGTTTTCCAAATTTACCATGCAATTAATATTATCTCCATGTAAACATATATCCTTACTTGCGTAAATGTAACATATGGAAATAATATATATTCACGCATCAAATTAGCATTACAACATAAATACAGAGTTTAACATAACATAATCACTTGCAATCAACAAAAGTAAAATACACTGTAACTTCAGAATACTTATCTTTATTGATGATTCATACTCTTAGTACAGACTCTAATTGCCTTGTGCACACAGCTGCAGGGGTCTGTGCACTCAGTTGTGGACTTCTACCCTAGGCCTCTACGCACTCAGTTGTAGAGCCTCTTCCTACGCTAAGACTCTCGCTCTTAGCTCTTCATAGACTCATCAATGAATCAACTTACTTCACTTCCATTCTTCCTTGAACTACTAAAAAGAATCTTCTAACACTTCTTTTTATACAATCCCATGGTCCGTAGATCTCTACAGTCGGCATGAATTTTACAAAACAAGGGCAGAAAACCCTCAGTGAATCTTTACATCTTCATGCTCTGCGACCTCAAAATGCAGAGACTTTACATTTTTTATACAAGACTTTGGGCTTTCTGCCCCAAAACTTAGGCTTTTAGCCCAAAAATGGCTCTTAGGGGAACCCGTTCCCAACAGACATGAAACAAGGAATAAAGTGGAACGTAATGAATAGGATCCAGGACTGTAGTAAAGATTCAAACAATGTATAGGTAATAGACTGCAGATAGGAATTCTCTTGAACGTCGGTCACATGACTCCAGAGTGTGGAAGCATTTGACTCAACTTAAGACCAAGGGTCATGATGATGAAATTGAATAGTCAGATGAGAGGCAAAATGGATCACCCAAACCAGGAAGGACAATTGACTGAGCGAGGATATCCAAAACCGACATGAGAAACAAATGAGTGTCATTTTCAAGAGAGACATGCTCCCTATACAAGGGATGTTTCACTTTCATTTTCCCCCACTATTTCTAGAGATTACCCCAATTATTTTTAATGACAAGCTTGAAGGGGATATCATATGCTTGTCATATAAGTTAATTCTTCGAATGAATCCATCCTAGTGAGTTTTATGAGTCCTATGAAGGAGAAACTCGATCTCATCATGGTGACAATTCTTTCATCATAAATATTTTTAACGAGTTTTATGGAAGGATAACTTGGTATCTTTTTCATATTTAGAGAGGTTGAAAAAGAGAGGAAAAAGAAAACTCTATCATGTCCCTTTTTGTAATTTTTCCCTCAAACCCGAAAAGGTAGAAAATAATATTCGAGAGAACCTCTTGACCATGTCGACCAAGGTGTTTCTTTTTCATAAACAGTCGATCCCAATCCGAAAAAGGGGTAAAATTTTATTGAGATGATGTCAACTCATTTACTTTTACGTGTTTTAAATGACAAGTACTCGACGATCTTTTCATTTTTTGAGAGTCAGAAAAGAGCTTAAAGATGACTCCACCTAGAAGAACAAGAGGTATAAAAGGATAACAATTGGTTCTGGTCGTGATTGAACTCCTCAAAACATGTAAAGGTCAAGAGGCTAGCTAATAAGACCACTCATTATAGATGTTCCTCAGGCAAGGGTAAAATAACCAAGTGAAAGCATATGATCGGCCAAAGAGATGGTGACGATGGAATGAAAAAACCAAGGCTCATCTAGAAAAAATCGGCTGATAAAAATGGAAATCACGAGATGTAAAGTGGGAATGGTTTCATTTTTACACAAGCTTGAAACATGAGAAACTATGCTTGAGTATACTTGAAGATGGTTTCATTTTTTCACAAGCTTGAAACATGGGAAAAAACTATGCTTGGATTTGGTTTCATTTTTACACAAGCTTGAAACAAAGATAAACTATGCTTGAAATAAGTTTTCATGCCCCAAGCATAATGAATCAATACGAGGTACATTTTTCCCAAGCTTCATATCATTCACCTAAGTATACTATTGGTTACTAACATGGGGATAGAATGAAGGTTCACTGACGAGATCAAGTGAAAGACTCGACTGGGATTTTACGAGATCTAATCAAAGACTCGAATTGGAAGGGGATTTGTTTCATTTTTTAACGAGTTTGACATAGGAAAATAACCATGCTCATGACACCTTGTTTCATTTTTTAACGAACATGAAACAAGTAAAAGAACTTTTCTCATGCATACCTAATTCATTTTTTAATGAGGTTTACATAGTAAAAGAACTATCCTTAAGGCCCTTCTTTCATTTGTTAATGAGCTTGACACAAGACAAGGAATTATGCTCCAAATCCTTTATCACAACCCAAAATAGCCCATGGATTCCAAGATGTTCTCATTAGATCGGAGAAAAAAACTCTGGAAGGGATACATGTTCAGAGATCCAATGGAAAAATCGGGCTCCAATGCCCCCAGTACATGGTATACTACATCACCTACTAGATCATCAGTAGATGTGGGCATGGAACAGGTGGCCACATAATTAACCTATGGCGAGGGTGAGATGGCTTGCACATGAGAACCATTTAGGGATGATGGTTGAGTGGGAGTTGATTCACGACCAATGAATGTAAGTTAATCAATGATGAAAATGCTTCCTTCATGCGGGAAACACATCACTCGAAAGAGGTAAGAGACAAGAGCTCCCGTGACATAAATATAGTCATGGCCAAGGAGTAGATTAAAATCTAAAGGGCCTTGGAAAACCATCACATCTATATAGACAGTATTTCCTCCCAAAGTAATAGGAAACTTAGGAAATATCCCTAACTGTTGACTGGTTCCTCTGTTAAAAGATAATAGATTCTGGGTGATCGGAACAAGCTGAGGAGAACCTAAAGCTTTCCAAGCAGTTAAGGACAAGATAATAATAGATTCGCCCTCATCTATGACTGTGCTAGGTATGGCCATATGGTAAGCCTGTATTGTAATCTAGAAAGGCACATAAGACAAAAGACGATATCTTGCCAGTCGACTCCAATCAAAAGAAGTGACTAAACTACTCAAAGGGGGTGTCATAGGAACATGAGAGCTTCCCTCTTTCTTGATGGGAACAGGAAAAATTCTCTCATGGACCTCGAGAATAGGAGGATTTACTTCAAGTTCATTTGAAACTGAAGAAACTAAAAGAACCTGAGGAGTATGAGGTTCACTCTCTACCAGAAAGGTACGGTTAACTGAAGGTGGATCCATGTCTACCATTTTCTCAACCAATGGTTGATCGAGAATGGACTCACGAGACTCACCTTCAGAGAGAGTGGGGTTGAAGAAAGATGAATTTTGATCAATCACTTGATCAACTAGTGAAGGATCAGGGGAAAACTTTTGATACCCAAATGGAAGACAAGGTTGAGAAGCTGTAAGGTTTTCAAACTATTTCGAAGCTTCATCCATAAGAGGACAAAGGTGAATGGGATGATTACCTTCACACACCTTACAGGGAAATTTGACTGTTTCCTTTTTCCCATAGGCTTTATTATCACTAGCTGAAGGTTTACCACTAGCATGTTCGCCATAGGATGATGGAAAAGGTCGATGTGAACCTATGGAACACACTTCTAAGACCTTTGGAATACCAGGAAAATTTCGAAGAAGGTGCTCACCCTTACATAACATGCAAGGGAATTTTACTTTCTCGGGCTGGTTGGAAGATTTTTCTACATTATTTGCATCAGTAATGATAGTTGTTTGGTTGCCCCCTTGCTTATTTTTCTTCTTCTTCTTTGTCCTCTTCTTCTTCTCCTTAGCTTCCTGGTTACTAGAATCCAGACTTTCACTAGGTGAAGAGGAAGAAAGGGGTAAAGAAATAGGCAAAGAATGAAAGGGGTCAAATTTAGGATCAACATGAGGTTGATGTTGTTTAGGTTGGGGAGAACTCGGTTGAAAAGTAGTTTGGACACTCGGAATCATCGAGGCTGAAAATAACCAAATTGGCAGACCAATGGTCAATGCAGGAAGGGACAACATTGCCATATAAGGAGCACTAGTATTTCCAAAAGAAGGAAAAGGACTAGGATTCCTGTCAGAGGGTTTTCCTTGACTAGTAGACTCAGGAAATGTTGCCATTCGTATCAACCCAAGATCTACTAAGGATTATTCCCATAGGAAGGATGTTTTCCGTAGTTAATTAAATGATTTTAGAACTTTAACAAAAATAAATAAAAAAGGGGTAATCTAGGCAAAAGGGTTTACCAAGTATCTGTGAACCATTATATACACCTTAGTCAAAACCAAGGACTTAACGTACGATGACCAATCTCCCTGAATGTTTTGTTCGGTGTATCACGTTTACAAGGCGACTGACCCAGTTACATGTGGCTAAAGGATGGAAACCTAGTGGGGTCTCCCAATATATATGTGACGGTATGGGGAACAGAAGGTTGTGATAACGTTGTCTAATGTAGAACCATTCGATGAGAGAATACCTATATACTTATCATACTGAAGTGCCTCCGATATAACCGAAAGCACTGGAGAACCTTCTATATACTTCCATACTGGGACAGATTTCACCCCCGGGATACACTGCAGGAAGTTAGCGCAACTACTATGTTTAAAGATGTCAAAACACGTCTCTAGCCTAGACCTCTAGATATTTGTGTTAAGTGACAAATGCTCCTTAGGTTAATTGAGTTAAATTTTAAGTTTATCTTCAATTCAGTTTTGGTTTCAAGGCTCAAAACGATGTCACTTGAACACCTATGATGCAACTATATGAGAAAAGGAAAACTTTTCATTTCAATCAAAGCTAGACTAATCAAGGGAAGAAATTTCAATCAATAATGCATCAAACAAAATGCATCATGCAAAATTCCTTCCACTAACTTTCACTTTTGTCTTCCAAACACAATGCCAAAAGTAAAAAATATTTTCACTTTTCACTATCCTAAATAAAACTTAATGCAACGAGAAAGAGAAAAGTGCAATCAACTCAACTCAATGAAAATTTCCTTTCACTTTATGATTTTTAATGAAAAAATGTTTCAAACATACTTAAATGAAGAGACATTTCACTTTTTCTTTTTGAAACATAAGGATGAAAACAAGTACTCTCTTTCAGTCCAAACAAAGCAAACAATTTGTAATCTATGCTTGACAATGGAACTAAAGCAATCCTCAAAGTATCAATATAACTTGAAACTAATGAAAACAACTTCACATAAATGAACCAAAAGCAACTTGACACAGATGCCATGATTGCATGAAGACTCTTGAATGGGAGAAATCAATCTCAGAGAAGCAGACCAAACAATGAGTTGAGGGTGACCTAGAAGCGCTAGAAATGCTAGGAGGCAATGAAGCTTCAAACACACATAAACAAGCTATAGAGACAATTGCAGTCATACAAGCATAACAACCAAGTCAAATACACTATAGACACAATGAAAAATCAATGACAGAGGCCAAAAACACTGAAAACAAGAAGAAACTCTAATTTTTCTTTATCCTTTGGGATCAAGCGCCTATTATAGGCAAAAGGGAAATGCAAGGGTAATCAGCACGACTATAATTAAAAAATCAGAAATGACAGTGCAACTATTGAATCATAACACATGATGGGTGAGAAAATATGGAAAAACAAAAAATATTTAAGACCATAACAGACTGGGTGTCCTCAAGAAATAACCAGTGAGTGTAAGTAGCTACAGAGAAGCAAACAAGCCAAGAAACTGATGGTTGGTCAAACTCATCAGATAATCTGATTGAAGGAATGATGGAAAGGGTTATAGCTTCCCCAGTGGAGTCAACATTTTGTTGTCTAGGCAATCCTCTCTGTAGACAGAGACAATCCCTCTAGCCCAATGAGTGGTACTAGCAACCTATGTGAAAATCTAATATACACTTTCCTAAGTTACAATCTAAATAGGAGAAGAGGACAATGGACTACCTTGTTTTGATGCTATACTGCCATCCCTTATTGAAGACCTTGAATTGGTTGCACCACGAGCTCATTCCTACTTGTCACAATGTTTAAATGCCTACACAAGAGATCAAGACACAACAAAGCATACGAGTACAAATAACATAATTGAAAGTAACCTACCTAAGAGATCAAGGAGCATTAAGATAAATGATGCATGAACATACACATTTATGGAAAATGAACCAACAATTGTATATATTAATAGAATAAATGAGGAAGCATACAACCAAGCCTTAATGTCAATAAGCTCTCCTTGAGTGAATGTCCAAGTCCAAGCTCAAGCTCTCCAAGCACTCCTTCTCCAAGCCAAATGAGGATCATGTAGGCACAATCTCAGCATAAGGGTGCAAATAACCAAAGACCAACCATTTGGGAATGGGAGAATATGAATATATAGGCAAGGAAAGGGATTTAGGATCTCTCCAAAGATAGGAGAAGGCCCTCATCTCAAGGAGGTAGCTCATAGGGATAAGAACAAAGGGCCAATTTGAGAGAACTCGACCTCATCCATGTTGAACAAGCTCCACCTCGTGATTCTAGAAGCCTCTAGATCACGAAGCTTCTTGTCCTCTTTGGGAAAATTTCATTTTAGGGATCATCATAGGTATCAAAGCCAAACGCACGTTGACATCGTAAGGCTAGTATAGGGCAACTAGCGACCAGCATGGGTTCCCAGTGTTAGGGGAGTGATGATGCTAAAATTAGGGTTTTAGAGCTATTTCTTTAGGGGAAGCTTTAAGGCATTTTTCCATCAGTGTTTTAGGGAAGATCTGAGCTGCATGTCTGGATGAGTACATTGCATGATGGTGATGTTTCGGGCACTTCCGTGTATGTCATAAGGAAGTGCGGGAGGTGTGAAAAATATTGTGGAACAATGACTAGGATTAACACCAATGGTTGACGTAGAAGATGGAGTAGGCATATACACATGAGGGAAATTCATAGGATTTATAGAGGAAACAGGTGGAATTCCCTAAGAAGATGTGAGAAGTGTAGATGGAGGAGTAGGTATGGCTCCACTAAGAGGCAGAAATTATGACATGGCAGTTGACACTACTAATGGAGAAGGTAACGATGTCTCAGACTCCGTGATAGGGTAGACAAATGACAAATGTACGAAAGTATAATCAAGTGTAGAACCTTCATGGTTCAACCACAACAAATCAGGTCATAGTGGATCATCTAAGGGTGGATTGGTAGGAGAAATAATATCGTCTACCAAATTCTCAATAGAGATCAAATCAGTACCAGAAGGAACAAGTATAGACTCCAAAACTATGCATTGATCTAAGTATTGAGCACCGATAGGCACTCTCTGTGCAAGAGTGATAAGTCTACCTCATTCAGGAGGCAAACTGTGTAGACGTCGTGACTGGTGGAGAATAAATTTATCCAGGGTGAAAAAGTATAATTTAACACAATTATGTTAGTGCAAACACCCTAAGACCAAAACTATTGACTCAGATCACACAAACCATAATACAAAGAAGTTGACGGTGGAACAATTATACTAGCGACTTGCTTCCCAACCCATTTAGCTGAAAACTTGGTGCAATTGACCCTATTAGCGGTGGGCACCCTTCGAGAGGACTGAGAGAGTATAAATAATATCTACCCGAGGTATAGAGAATATGACCCCAACCCTACACCTATGTATGAGCCCTAAAATATAGGGCACTATGGTCACCGCCGACAATAACACGACCTGGGGGGAAGTCGCAGGACAAATCAACATGCAAGGGAAAGACACTTAACTCAGAGAGCCAAGATCGAAATCACCTTGAGAGTTTCTTCCCAAGTGGTCCACAAGTCCTACAATAAACGCTAATAACACCATTTGTATGCATGAAAATTTCGCTATATCACGCCACCTGAAACTAAGAGAAATGGGCCATGTCACCTCACCTAGCCTAAGTGTAACTTCGTGCTTAACCCTCTTGTTAGAAGGGATTCCCAGACCGCACTACTATAGATGATTTAACACCCTACCACAAGTTTCTAAGTGTCGTTTGTAGTATTGGAGCAGTTAACTCACACACCTATCTCCAAGAACCCTACCCTAAGCTATTGTTGGTGTACTACCAATAAAATAAAAGGGACAAGTTTATTTAATTTTATTATAACGTTAATTGTAATTGGTTGTTGTTTACACAGTTGGGTTGCAATGTGAAAATTTAATGGTGTGAGTGACTCTTGTTACTAACCCTGATGCATCTATACAAAAATTATTCTTTTAGTTTGATGAATTCAAACTACAAGTGGGTAAGATTTTTTCCACACAACACACTGATGCCTGTTGATGCACCTCTCACAAAATTCTAATATGATAATCATCCCAATTTTGTTTTTTTTTGTTTTTTTTGTTGTTGTTGTTGTTTTTTTTTGTGTTTTGTGTTTTGTGTTTTTGTTTTTGTTTTTTCTTTTTTTGTTTTTGTTTTTGTTTTTTTTTTTGTTTTTGTTTTTGTTTGTTTGTTCGTTTGTTTTTGTTTGTTTGTTTGTTTGTTTGTTTTTTTTTTTTGTTTTTTTTTTTGTTTTTGTTTTGTTTTGTTTTGTTTTTTGTTTTTGTTTGTTTGTTTGTTTGTTTGTTTTTGTTTTTTGTTTGTTTTTTGTTTTTCGTTACCAAGTAACCAAGAAGAGACCAAATAAAATTTCCCAAGCAAGAACGAAAAGAACTCCAAAAGTGTTCAATCTAGGAAAACAAAGCCAAGAAAACAAACACACTCAAAGCGATCAAAACTGAAAGCCAAAAGTGGAATAAGGAAGGCAATGCCGATAGGCTAGGGCTATAGCACAATGGTTCAAGTAAGGCCAATGTTCTACAAAGGTCAACACCAAACCCTAGAGGCAAGAAGGCCTAGACAAGATCAAATGAGAGCAATATAAGACAATTAAAACACACCCAAATGAACTTTCCTAGATGACGAATACACAACCAATCACAACACCACCATTTGTGACAAAAATAACCAAAAGAAGAAAAAGATCACTCAAAGATAAGTAAAAAAAGAGCACAAATGACATAAAGATCTGAAAATGAGATATGAAGTAGATCCAAGCAGTCACCAAAAGCAACCAAACAGATCTGAAATTGAGATCTAGAAATGAGAAAACTAGTCCTCAACCAAAGCACACAAAGAATCCTTCAAGGGAACCTTGAAGAACATAAGCAATGGAAGATCAAAACCAATGAATAATAAATGGCTCAAATCTGACAAAGATAAAAAAATAACAACAAAAACAAATAGATATTACAGATCTCCAATAGATCAGAAAAAACAAGAAGATCAATGCCTAGGACACGATAAAATTTTTCTCCCAAGAAAGGAAAGAAAATCTAAGTAAATCAAACAAAAGAAAATAGATTTGGACCATACCTGGCCAATTAGAAAGGAGCTTAGACAGATCAATGATAAAAAAATAAATGTATGGGGATAAAAATTGATTTTTCAAGGCTAGAAGCCCGGTTGCATGCACAAGATAGGCTAAATTTGGTATGTCACTCTATTCCTAATTGCAAGCAAGTGACCTGGATTCTCTAGTTGCACGAATGACTCCTTGTGGGAGAAACTAGGGAATGAACTAAGAATTCTCAAAAAACCTACACACAAGTTGAGAAAAAAGGAAAATATTTAGAAAATAATTCCTAACAATAGCCAAAAAGAGTAAGAAAAACTGGAGAAAACTCAGCAAACCAGGATAGGAGAGAAATCAACAGAAACCAAAGGCAAAGTGGACACAAAACAAAAATTCTCTCATTGAAAGAACCAATTTTGTTGCAATGAATTATACAGGGAGTTATTTCTCCTTGATCTCATGCCCAATTGAGATCATCAGGCAATAAAAGAGAATGGCTAAGACAATCTAATAACAATCCCCAATCTAGATTGCCATGCATGCAGTTTTGATGCAATTTTATTCCTACAAAGTATGAGCAAGTACCTTACCTCCCCACAAGTTGGTGAAGGTTTTTGGGCCTGATACAAAATCCTTGCACTCCAATAAAGTGATCTCTTCCATCCACTCTTGATCCAAATCCTGCACAGAAGCACAACCAAACATAGACGACAAGTGATCTTCTACAGAAGATCTTGAACTCAAAACATCTAGAAGTCACACATATAAATTACTACAAAAATTATATAAGGGGAAGGAACATAGATTTATATTAACTATATAAGTGAAATTACATCAATATACCTTCCCGCAAAGGAGATCCTCTCCTCAAGCTTGTATTATGGTCTCCTCTCCCAGGAAATCTCTCACGCTATCGTGTGGATACTTGATCTTAAACCCTTTCCTCTTAGTGAGATTATATAAGCTCATTCTATCATCTAGGAGAATGTATCTAGATACATAGGGGCTTGAGAATTTAGGAACTTACACAATAATTGACCCCTATCCAACTCATACACAAATTGGTCAAATTGATCTCCTTGGGAATGGAAAATGCTTGAAACCTTTTTCACAATTATGATATTTTTCTCAATTGTCTCAATTATGAAATAATTATTATCTAATAATTATAATATTTTGGTAAATTAATCATGAAAAATTTCTCAATCATGTAATTTCACCCTTTTATCATGGTATAAATCTCACATAAGTAAAAGAAAAGGTGAAACTGGATGCATTTTAGCCAAACAACTAAGGTAAGTTTATATTGGGTTTCCCTCACTATAATGGAGTGGAAAATAGGGTTATGACATTAGGCTTGCTCCCTTTTCCCATTTACCTGCACGTCACATAAGTAAAAGAAAAGGTGAAATTGGATGCATTTTAGCCAAACAACTGAGGTAAGTTTATATTGGGTTTCTCTCACTATAATGGAGTGGAAAATAGGGTTATAACGTTAGGCTTGGTCCCTTTTCACATTTACTTGCACAGACAGATTTAACAATTGTAAGAACTCAAGATATTAAGAAATTACTTGAAATAAGAAATATGTTTATCATATTGACCAAAGCAACTTAAAACTAGAGAAAACCTTATTTTAAAACTGATAACAACTTGCAAAGATATCACAGTTAAGTGAAGATGAAAATATCGTTAGTGAGGCTACTTAGGCTAAGAGTTTGTGAAGTTACTTGAAAGGTAAATATATGTCAAATCATCCATCAAATGGTCACCAATTCATTAATTCAGCTATCTAGGGTCCGGAGAGGTATTTTAATTGAATTTGTTTCTTTGGTCTAGATGTCATATTTGGTTGTTTAGATCAAAATCAGGGTTTAGTCTCAGTTAAAATTACTTTCTAACCTTGTATAACTTTAATCACATTTTAATGATATGATCCAAGCATCCAAGGTCTGGAAGATGCAACAAGTTACTTTTCCAGCATTAGGGAAAATATCAAATCATGATTAATTGTATTTTCTTTCCTAATTAGCCTAATATGATGATTAAGTAGTTTTAAACAAATTCAGTCATCTGGGTAGTGAGGCATGCAAATTGTTCTTACTAAAATAAGAGAGTGGATGGGTGGATCTTCATTACTCGTTACTTAATCATGATTAGAGTTTAAACAAAATTTATGGTCATTCTGGACAAGCCTAGATGGGTATATATCTAGGAATCTAGGGAGTAGAGTAGGTAAAGCATTATAAGCTTAACACTAGCCTAGATGGGAATCTACACAAAACAAAATCCAAATAAAATATAGTATAACACAAACTGGTAGAAAGTTTGATTCATCTACAATATGATAAAGGTAATCCACATTTCTATACATCGAGGGAAGTAAAGGAACACCATGCAGAGGAAAAAGGTAGATGCTAGATTAGTAGAGTGTCAAGGAAGGAATTCAAATTTTCAAAAATTTAACATGAAACTTCAAAAAATCAAAGTTTTTTTTTTCATAACAAAAACTTAAAATCTAAGCTATGATTTATTTTGTATAAATACTAGTACTCAACTCGATTAGTGGAGATTCAATTTGTTTAAAGATTAGTCAAACAACAACATTGTAAAAATACATTGTTTTCTTTCCTATGACACTTTGCTTACATAAATGAAGGTTTGATTTCAACTCTTTATTTAAAGTTATATCCTAGTACTCCATATAGCGAGCTAGGGACCCTCCTTAGGTGAGTATTGTGGCATATCAATTTAAGTTTGGTTTCTAATTCAATTTGTTAAGTTCTTGATTCTTTATTGCTACAATATAGATCTAACACTCTATTTCAGTCCAACTCTTATGCGTTTGATTATTGTTTCCTTTATTATTGCAACACTAAAAATCTACAAAATAATACATATATGTTTTGTTTCTCATATGATTTGGTTTATTATAGGCGTGTTGAATGAGATATAAGATCTCCATTTGTTCAATGCAATATTAAGTGTGGAAGGGCTATTATTTGATACAATCACTAATTAGAATTTCTTTACTGCATCACAATTGAATTGAATTTCAATTAATTTATGTTTTTTGTCAATTGGGGTCACAACATATTTTCTTCCAAGATAGTTGAAGCTAGGTTAGTTAGTCATTGTTTTTTGTCCTCTTCAACTTGGGTGACAACTTATCTTCTTCTAGTTTTGTTGAACATAGATAGGATTAGTTTTTATTCTTTTGGTTCAGATGGGGGTCACAAATTCTCTACTTCCATGCCCAATTAGAGTAGCTTACCTTGTTTGTAGAAAATTTATCTTCAATTTTCTTTAGAATTGGTGTATTTTTACAAGATATATTGAGATCCTTGACCTTTATGTGTGTGTGTTTATTGTAACTTCATAGATCAAAAATAGACAAACAATATTTTTCAGGCATAAATACTGCATGAAAGTTCACAAGTACCATACAAATCCATTGCTTGACAATAAATGACCGAATCAAAGTTATTTTTTGAATAATTAAAATATATTTAGAAGGTTTATCATTTTTGGCATAATTTCGAGGGAACTATCAATAAGGAAAACAATTTACTCTTTCTTGTCTTTGGTAATATATTTTAAAATGGTTTTCTTTGTTTATGTTTAGTTGGTATTTTTATTTCCTTTTTATATTTTTTTTAGTTAGGATTATTTTTTAAATCTCATGAAAAGGAACGAATACCCAAAAGTTTAATTTAAAATCTCTGGGAAAATACCCCCATAAACGAATGTTGTAGGGAAATTAGCACAAGGAGAATGATCCAGGCACCCTAGTTATCAGACAACAAGAGCAAACTCTCTAGCCAAAACAAATCTAGAACACCCTTTTGAAAAAACAAACCATTCATCCAAACCCACAAGAGTTGAATCCTTAATGTAGGAAGACATATTGTTTCTTAGGGATTCATAGGTGAACGAACCACCAAGAAATTATGTTTCTATTGCTTTGGACAACAAGAGGAAAACAACCTATAGAGTAAAGAAGAAATGGAAAAGGGAGTTATTATTGAGGTGAAAGAGGAATTTGTCACTTATGGATTTAAAAATTAGGGAGACAAATAGGGTTACTCAAATGAATAATATTATGCATTTCACTCTACCAAAATTTCATGGATTAGCTACCAAGGATTCAAAAACATTTTTGTTTGAATTTGACACCTCTATAGGAGATGTGATTATGTCTCTGACGCCCATAAATTAAATCTCTTTCCTACCACTTTATAGCATGTTTCTCTTTGATGGTTTATCGGGCTTGGTGGGAATTGTATCACCACATGGGCTCAAATGAAAGGAGAATTCTTCTCAAAGTACAAAGACTACTCGAAAGATAAAGAATAGAAAGATGAAATCTTCAAGATGGTGGAAAAAGAAGATGAGAGTTTGGAAGATTATGTAGAGCACTTCAAGTACAATGTATAGAGGTCATGATAGGGCTAGCTGGGAGGAGACGCTTTACAAATTTTATTGTTGTGAGGAATCATAAATTTTGCATTAACATTATTACTATGATGAGTTGAGGAGATATATACCTACATGAATATGATGTCATTTGTAGCTTGTACCAGATATCTTTCTAGAGGAATTTCATGGCAAGGAAAAGGGATAAGAAATATGTTTTCAAGAACTAATAAGATATCTAGTGGAGGAATCACTCAAGTTGAAGTCATGAATTTACTAGAGGATTTCAACATAGATATACTTAGTTCCCTAAGCTACCAATTGGATAAAATGAAATTGAAATAGAAATGGGAGGAGCTAGAATTAGCTATAGCCATTGTATACCCAAAATTAAGAAAGAGGCACCCATTAAAGGAGTGCCCTCTTGATAAGATGGAAGTCTATGGGATCTATGAAGAAAAACACTACATTGGTCAGTGTCCCTCTTTTTTGTCTTAAAAGCAATCTATCAAAAAGAAAATGGAGAAATTGATTAGTTGTGCCTTATCCCACAAAAGAAGCTATAGAAACCCCTACATGAAGGTATGTATCCCAACCAATCTTAATATTTTAATCCTTTTTATGCTAACATTTATATTTAGTTCCCTCTTCAAGAATAGTATCAACCCAATCCTTGTAATCCACAATGGATGCCTCCATTACTTCCAACAAATCCATGGCAATGGGGATGGAGGAAACTACCTTTTGGAGGACCTCAATATTCATTACCCCAATAGCCTACAACAACATAACCACAAATGAAACTCCAATAAAAATGCCACTCCTCCTCAACCTCAACTCCCTACAAAACCAATTTCTAACCTTGGTAATAAAGAACCAACAAGCATATGTTGTTTCGATCCCATTTTATCCTACCTACTCTATCTCTGCATTGGATTCCAAGATATACACTTAAGATATGGGAAGACCATAAGTCAAAAATCCTATCTAATAATCGTAGAAGACTATCATGAAGAAGCTTCAATTGAAGGTCCTTAAATAGAACAACACCCTGCTTCTCCTTTGAAGCAAGATCAAAATAAGAATGATGGAAAAGGTCCACTTATCCCAAAAATATTACACATAATAAAATCTCCTACTCAACCAAAATTTAATTTTCTAGGGAAAGTTAAAAATGTATGTGTTCCAACACCTTTTTCCAAGCCATCAAAGATATTTCAATATACTCAAATGCTATTAAGGAACTATGCTTATGACCGGGTAGAAATAAAAAACATCCCCAAACAGTACATGTGATAGGACAACTAGCATACTTAATTCTTGAAGGGATTTTCACTTCAAAGTACTCAAACCGAAGAAGCCCCATTGTCAATGTTAAAATTAGTGGAAGTATTATTCCCAGCACATCAATTAACTTAGGGGCTAGCATCAACATCATGACTCAAGAAACCATGGAAACATTCACATTGATAGACATTAAATAAACTCCTATAATGTTGCAACTTATGAATCGTTCCACGACAAAACTAGAAGGAATCTTGGTGGACACGGTAATCTCCATATATTCTTGGGAATACTAGCTAATTGTTGAAATTTGGTACCGGAGGACAGGTGGTTCCCTTAGGCTTTGATCTTTGGCCTAGGGAAAAGTGTCCAAAAGAATTTAATTTTTCTCCTAAAGTGACTTTATAATTTTATCAAGTTAAATCTAATTTAAAAGTGACTTTAAGTGATAAAGTTACTAAGTCTAATTTTAAAGTGACTTTTATAAAGTCAATGAAAAATTAGAAAGGAAAAATGACTTTGGAAATAAATGACTAAGTGGGTCTTTATTAAAGTGGGGTGAATTAAAAAATAAAAAGAGAGATTTAAATGAGCATTTAATCTCAGCCATTGATCTAAATCTATTCAGCCATTGGATTTAGAGATCACCCAAAAGTCACTTGGGTCACCCAAAAGTCATTTGGAGTTATATTAAGGGAGGAAAAGGAGGAAAATATCACATTCGATTCAATTCTTTCATGAGCAGATTGAGAGAAGGAGAGAAAGAGAGCAAGGGAGATTTCTGGGCGGTGTAACAGCTGCGGAGTATCAGCAGCGATGTATCAGCAGCTGTGTATCAGCATCAGCAACGGTGCATCAGCAGCGGTGTATCAGCGACAACAACGGTGTATCAGCATCAGCAGCGGTGTAACAACAGCGGTGTAACAGCAGCAGTGTAACAGCAGCGGTGTATCAGCAACATCAGCGGTGTATCAACAACAATAGCAGTGTATCAGCAGCTGTGTATCAACAACAGCAACGGTGTATCAGCAGCTGTGTATCAGCAACAACAGCGGTGTATCAGCAATAGCAGCGGTGTATCAGCAGCTGTGTATCAGCAACAGCAGCGGTGTATCAGCAACGGTGTAACAGTTGCGGAGTATCAGCAGCGGTGTATCAGCAAGGCTGAGATAAGTTGTAAAAGTCTGTTTGCTGATTTTTTGTTGAACATTTCTCTTACTGTAAAAAGACATTTTCCATAAATAAAGAAGAGCTCTCAAACTGGTTTTCCCCAAGAGTTGTAGGGGGTTTTTCCAGGGTCACATTGAACAAAAATATCAGTGTTTAAATGTGTTTTAATGGATGTTTATTACTGCTGATTTTTATTTCTGCAATTTCCAGCATTCTGTAAAAATTTCCAGAATTTGTGTTTTCAGCAAATTTATTTTTTTCAGCTTGTTAAATGTATGGTTATGGGAAAGGGCATTTAACTATATGGGAGAAATAAGGAGAAACTAAAAACCGGGGTGGGAAATGAGAAATTTCTACATGGTATTAGAGGTTGAGTGCTGAAGGGCAGTTTGGGATAGCAAAAGGAAAAATTACAGTTGCTGATTTTTCACTCAGAAAATTCCAGCAAGCTGATTTTTCATAAACAACAGTTTACCTTTACTACAGCAGTGATATTTTTCAGTTTTAGGACAGTAGGATGTCATTGGGATTGAGGGTGGAGGATAGGCTGGATGGGCATATAAATTAAAACATTTGGAAGGAGAGAATGCAGAGTATCTTTGAGGAGGCAGAAGTCTGGGATATCATGGTGCATACCACACAGAACCCTGTTGTTGTGCCTACTGATGCTACTCAGTTGACAACTTATAATAAAAAGAACAACAAGGGTAAGAGGCTGATTCTAGATGGAATCAAAGACCATTGCATTCCTCATGTGAGAGGAAAGAGCAATGCCCATGAGATGTGGACAGTATTGTCCAATCTCTACCAGAGTACCAATGAGAACCAGAAGATGGTCCTAAAGGAGAAGCTGAAGAACATTAAGATGGGTAATGATAGTGCAGTTAGATATCTCACAAAGATTACTAATGTGAGAGATGAGTTGGCAGCGATTGGAGAGGCCATTCCACCCACTCAGTTGGTGCGGA
The DNA here is from genome assembly GCA_031772625.1 of Pinus tabuliformis. Classification (NCBI taxonomy): domain Eukaryota; kingdom Viridiplantae; phylum Streptophyta; class Pinopsida; order Pinales; family Pinaceae; genus Pinus; species Pinus tabuliformis. The sequence goes on from CM062804.1 coordinate 754,269,535, forward strand.
TTGCAGTGAATGGCCTCCCCCATTCATGGTTGAACTTTGCTGATGGGGTTTGTGCACGTGAGACCCTTCCCACATGGGAGAGGTTTTGGGATGATTGCATTCAAACAGAGATCAGGAAAGGTCAGCTTGGGGTAGCCAAGCCAGTTGAGCAGGATGAGGATGTAGCACTGGTGGCAGGAGGCAAGAAAGGCAAAGGGAAGAAGCAGGTTTCCACAAGCAGTGGTGGGGGCAAAGGCAAAGGTAAAGGTAAACAGGGGAACACACAGAAGGACTATTCCAAGGTTAAGTGTTGGAATTGTCAAAAGATGGGACACTATGCAGTTGTGTGTCCGGAGAAGAAGAAGAAGAAGGGGAAGAACCAGGACGTGGCAGCTTCAGCAGAGATTTAGGACTTTGCTGGTCGTTTTGACCGAGAGTTTGCGTTCACTACGTGTGAGTCCTCTAGTGCAGGATCACCTGCCACACAGGTTCAGAGGGAGCATGCTTTTCCCTCGATTAGCGGAGCATCTTCAGGTATCTGGTATGTGGACAGTGGGGCTTCACATCATATGACAGGAGTCCGTGAGTACTTCTCAGAGCTTTCAGAGAGTGGCACTGATATTGAGGTAGTACTCGGTGATGACAGAGTTGTTAGAGCAGTCAGGGTGGGGACAGTGACATTTAAGAGGGAGTCCAAACCTCCCTTGAAGGTGTCAGAGGTTCTTTATGTGCCAGGGATGAGGAAGAACCTCATATCCATCTAAGCTTTGGAGGACAGAGGATATGAGGTACTGTTAAAGGGAGGACAGGTGTTGATGTATCCCAGGGGCACTCCAGCTGATTCAGCTAGAGTGATAGGTGTACGCCATGCAAAGGTGTACAAGTTTGCATTCCAACCCCTTTTGGCATTGAGTAGTAGTACCGATAGCAGAGCTAGCAGTTCTGAGCTGTGTGAGATTTGGCGCCGCAGGATGGGACATATGTATCATGGAGCCTTGAGGACATTGCGGGAGATCACTACAGGTGTGCCAGATTTCAGTACTGATCACTTTGATACTTGCAGAGGTTGTGCGATGGGAAAGTTTGCCAAATCCCCTTTTCCCAGCAGTGACATCAGAGCGACGGGGATACTTGATTTGATTCATCCCGATGTGAGCGGTCAGATGTCTCATGTTTCCTTGAGTGGATATGAGTACTATGTTTTATTCATTGATGATCACTCCAGGAGGACCTGGATTTATTTTTTGAAGACCAAGAGTGAGGTCTTCAAGCGGTTTCAGGAGTTCAGAGCTCTTGTGGAGACTCAGACAGGTCGAAAGATCAAGTCCCTGAGGTCGGACAATAGAGGAGAGTACACCCTTGGAGAGTTTGTTGACTATTGTGCGGAGGCAGGCATTAGGAGGGAGTTCACTGTTCCTTACAACCCCCAGTAGAACGGGGTTGCGGAGAGGAAGAACAGATCCATCATAGGGGCTGCCAAAGCCATGTTACATGATCAGGGGTTGCCATTGTTCTTGTGGGCAGAGGCCTGCAACACAGCTGTTTACTTGCAGAACAGGAGTCTGCATCATGCCTTGGGGCACATGACTCTGGAGGAGGCTTTCTCTGGGAAGAAGCCTGATATTGGTCATCTTCATATCTTTGGATGCATTACATACTCCTATATACCCAAGGAGAAGAGGACCAAACTAGAGCCCACCGCAAAGAAGGGTATCTTTGTGGGCTACAGTGAGACCTCAAAGGCCTTTCGGATTTACATTCCTGCACAGAGGAGAGTTGTTGTCAGACGAGATGTGAAGTTCGAGGAGGACAGGGCCTTTAGGAGGTCACGAGAGTTAGAGTATCTGGATCAGCCAGACCCTCAGCAGTAGTTGAGTCAGTCGTAGGGATCCAGTGAGCAGGGATCAGGAGGATCCGGAGGTACATCTATGAGGATGTCAGGTCCGTCAGTGAGCAGTGGCTCACTGAGCCAGAGGGGTGGTGCTTCGGGCAGCATGTAGAGTAGTTCACTAGGGAGTCCACTGATGGACAGTTCACACGGTGCCTCAGCTTCTACAGGTTCAGGTGCAGGTAGGAGAACGGCAGACAGACAGTCAGGAGTTCAGGCTACTGATGGTGATGAGGAGGAGGAGTTTCATTCTCCTATGGGAGAAGCATGCTCAGGGAAGAGAAAGCCCAAGTGGCTTCAGGACACCTTGAGAGATGCCACATCTGTTGCTGAGCCGAAGAGGCCGGTCAGAGAGAGTAGACCACGTGAGAGGTTTTGTAGCTATATGGCGATGGTTACCAGCATCCTTGACTCTGAGCCTTCTAGTTATGAGGAGGCAGCTAGCCAGCAAGTCTGGAGAGAGGCCATGCAGGAGGAGTATTCTTCTATCATGAAGAATGATGTTTGGGAGGTGGTGCCGAGGCCTGAGGGCAAATCCGTGGTTATTTCTAGATGGCTTTACAAGGTAAAGCATGTTGCAGATGGCAGCAGTGAGAAATTCAAAGCGAGGTTTGTGGCTAGAGGGTTCTCCCAGGTAGAGGGAGTTGATTATGAGGAGACTTTCGCTCCTGTGGCCCGATATACTTCGATCCGCTCCATTATATCGATAGCAGCAGAGATGGGTTGGAAGATCCACCAGATGGATATGAAAACCGCATTTCTCAATGGCTTCATACAGGAGGAGGTGTACATTGAGCAGCCACAGGGCTTTGAGGTGCATGGGAAGGAGTCCCATGTGTGCAGACTGAAGAAGGCCCTTTATGGCCTGAAGCAAGCTCCCAAAGCTTGGTACTCCAAGATAGATACATATTTGCAGGGGATGGGTTTCACAAAGAGTGAGGCAGATCCGAACCTTTACTTTATTGTGATTGGTGAGGAGCCTCTCATTCTGGTGCTGTATGTGGATGACTTGATCATTACAGGTGCAGAGAGACTCATAGAGCACTGCAAGAGAGATCTTGTGATGGAGTTTGAGATGAAGGACATCGGCTTGATGCATTACTTTTTGGGTTTGGAGGTGTGGCAGGAGGAGGGGCATTTCTTCCTGGGGCAGGGGAAGTATATTGTGGACATCCTTAGCAGATTCCACATGGAGGATTGTAGACCCATGTCGACACCAATGATCACCAACTGGAAGAAGCTTCATGCTTCGGATTCTGAGTTGGTGGATCCCACATTGTACAGGCAACTGATTGGTTCCTTGATGTATTTGGTCAACACTAGACCAGATATCTGTTTTGCAGTCAACACGATGAGTCAGTTTATGTGTGAGCCTAGGAAGGTTCACTGGGTGGCTGCAAAACACATTTTGCGATACTTGCAGGGGACAGTGGATTATGGTCTGGACTACAGGCAGGGAGATGGAGTGAGATTGGCAGGATACACTGATTCTGATTGGGCAGGATGTGCTTCTGATAAGAAGAGCACTTCAGGGTGCTGTTTTGGGTTGGGTTTAGCAGTAGTGTCATGGTTCAGCCGGAAGTAGCAGTCAGTAGCACTGAGTTCAGCAGAAGCAGAGTATATGGCAGCCAGTCTAGCTAGTTGTGAGGCTATCTGGCTTCGCAAGATGTTGTTTGGCTTATTTGGTTAGTCGTTGAGACCTTCAGTGATTTACTGTGATAATCAGAGTTGCATTAAACTCACGGAGAATCCAGTATTTCATGACAGGTCAAAGCATATCGGGATCAGATATCATTTCATCAGAGACTATGTTCAGAAGGGAGTTGTGAAGCTTGAGTATATTTCCACTGATGAGCAGGTTGCAGATATCCTTACCAAACCCTTACCAGGGGGAAAGCATGTCTACTTCAGAGACAAGATGGGTGTGGTGAGGAACACCTTCCTCGGTAAGAGGGAGTGTTGAAATTTGGTACCAGAGGATAGGTGGTTCCCTTAGGCTTTGATCTTTGGCCTAGGGAAAAGTGTCCAAAAGAATTTAATTTTTCTCCTAAAGTGACTTTATAATTTTATCAAGTTAAATCTAATTTAAAAGTGACTTTAAGTGATAAAGTTACTAAGTCTAATTTTAAAGTGACTTTTATAAAGTCAATGAAAAATTAGAAAGGAAAAGTGACTTTGGAAATAAATGACTAAGTGGGTCTTTATTAAAGTGGGGTGAATTAAAAAATAAAAAGTGAGATTTAAATGAGCATTTAATCTCAGCTATTGATCTAAATCTATTTCAGCCATTGGATTTAGAGATCACTCAAAAGTCACTTGGGTCACCTAAAAGTCATTTGGAGTTATATTAAGGGAGGAAAAGGAGGAAAAGATCACATTCGATTCAATTCTTTCATGAGCAGATTGAGAGAAGGAGAGAAAGAGAGCAAGGGAGATTTCTGGGCGGTGTAACAGCCGCGGAGTATCAGCAGGGGTGTATCAGCAGCTGTGTATCAGCATCAACAACGGTGCATCAGCAGTGGTGTATCAGCAACAGCAGCGGTGTATCAACATCAGCAGCGGTGTAACAGCAGCGGTGTATCAGCCGCTGTGTATCAGCAACAGCAACGGTGTATCAGCAACAACAGCGGTGTATCAGCAACAGCAGTTGTGTATCAGCAACAGCAGCGGTGTATCAACAACGGTGTAACAGCTGCGGAGTATCAGCAGCGGTGTATCAGCAAGGTTGAGTTTCAGCAAGGCTGAGATAAGTTGTAGAAGTCTGTTTGCTGATTTTTTGCTGAACATTTCTCTTACTGTAAAAAGAAATTTTCCAGAAATAAAGAAGAGCTCTCAAACTGGTTTTCCCCAAGAGTTGTAGGGGGTTTTTCCAGGGTCACATTGACCAAAAATCTCAGTGTTTAAATGTGTTTTAATGGCTGTTTATTACTGCTGATTTTTATTTCTGCAATTTCCAGCATTCTGTAAAAATTTCCAGAATTTGTGTTTTCAACAAATTTATATTTTTCAGCTTGTTAAATGTATGGTTATGGGAAAGGGCATTTAACTATATGGGAGAAATAAGGAGAAACTGAAAACCGGGGTGGGAAATGAGAAATTTCTATACTAATTTCATGAACCTATAGTCCAAATCATCTTTGGGAGGATACCCCTTAATTCTAGGATGACCATGGCTAGTAGTTGTCGATGCCTACATTAGTTACATATTAAAGAACATGACCATTTCTAATGGAAACTCAAGCAACTCACTTTGTACCATCTATCCAAGCCTAGAATAGAGTGGGAAAAACCTATTTAGATAGGGGATGGGGAGAGTGATGATAAAAAAGTTTCCCAAAAATATTTTTTCTAGACCAATATCTTGTCATCATAAAAAAGATGGAAGATGAGAAAATCAATGACTTCATAGCCTCTACCTTAACATCTTCCCAACAATGCCTTAAACATATATTGAGTATACATGTTCAAGAAAACCTCACCATTATGGATGTACCATAAACATCATAGTAGATACTCATTGTAGAATGTATTCATTCCCTCACTAAACTTGTAGAGATTATCCCAAGAAAAAATTTAAACATCAATTGCAACCTTTTCCAAGTAACAAAAGAAGAAAATTATTGAGGTAATCTAAGGAGGAACAATGATGCTCTTACTTGGAACTACATAAACATGAAGGGAATTCACCCAGATTTTGTACACACCATACATACATCAAGGAAGAGTTTAGATCCATTCACCAGTCATAATTGAGGATGAATATGGAAATAAAGATATACTTAAGGAAGAACTCCAAAAGTTACTTTCTACAAATTTTATATATCCTAGCTCTGACAACAAATGGGTCTCTCCTTTTGTCATTGTGCCAAAAACTACTGGAAAATGAAGAATCTTTTTTTACTACAGGGAATTAAACAAAGTTTCCATAAGGATCATCTTCTCCTACCTTTTATCAATGAAATAATGGAAAAATTATCAAGGAATATGTAATTCTCTTTCCTTGATTGATTTAGTGGGTAAAACAAAATCCATTTCACTCCTAAATGAAGACTACCTTCACCTACCCATGGGGAACATTTGAATACCAAATACTTAAATTTTGACTCTACAATGCTTCAACTACCTTCCAAAGAGAAGGTCTTGGAATATTATTTGATATCATCCACAATTGTGTGGAAGTATATACGAATGAACTCACAAAATATGATGACACTTTCACACAAGCTCTCACTCACTCGGAGAAAGTGCTCAGAATATGCATAGAGGATAATGTTTCTCTCAACAATGAAAAGTGAACCATGATGCTAGTAGAAGGAATTGTCTTGGGACATAATATCTCTCTTGAAGAGAGATAGGTTGATCCATAAAAAATAAAGGTAATACTCAAACTTCCTCCTCCAAAAGCAAAGAAAGAGGTAAGAAGATTTTTAGGAAAGGTTGGTTATTAGAAATGCTTTATTGAATACTTTACAAAGATTGCATGTCCACTATTCTTGTTACTAATTAAGGATGCTAAATTCAATTGGATTGATCGAGTCCAAATCATTAAAAGAAAAATATGAGAATTGCACATGTCCTAAAGGGACCAAATTGGTCCATACCCTTCCATATATCCATGGATGCATCAAACACCACCATTGGAGTTGTGCTTGGACAAGAAGGACAACCTAATCCATATTCAATAAACTTTATGAATATGAATCTTACACCTGCTAAGCTAAATTACACCATCATGGAAAAAGAGTTCATTGATGTTGTTCATGTTGTAAACAATTTTTGACATTATATAACTTGGTATTTTATAATTATTCACAATGATCATATTTCCATGAAATATTTGATGAATAAAACTAACCACGTAGTTATTGTTGTTACGAGAATTTGATATTTTTCCATCAAGGATACACACGGGAAGTAGAACATCATTGTTGTGTTCCTTTTTTGCTATTCAATGATGGGAATGCACCATGAGTTGAGGATTCCTTTCTTGATGAGTATTTTTTTGTAGTATCAACTAACACATCGTGGTTTGTAGATGTTGATAACTACTTGGTTGCAAAAAAGTCCCATCATATCTATGTCCAAAGGAGCACAAGAGAATCATCTTGGATGGTGGTAGATATTCCTAGATTGAAGGATGCCTTTTCTACACAAGATGGAACCACATAGTCCAATGATGTGTGAGGGAAGATTAGATTTATGACATATTAAAGGCATGTCATGATGGACCCTGTGGAGGACATTTTTTAGAGAAAAAGACAAAATATAAAATATTTCACCAAGGGTACTATTGGACCACTATATTTTGAGATGCCAAAGAGTATGTAAAGAGATGTGATAGTTGCCAAAGGATGAGATGCCTGATTTAGTTAAATGAAATTCCTTTACAAACTTGGCTAGTGGTGGATCCCTTTGAGAAGTGGGACCTTGATTTCCTAGGGCCTATAAACCATCCATATCAATTGAACTCCTACATCCTAGTTTGCACAAACTATGTTACAAATTAGATGGAAGCAAAAGCACTCTCAATAGCTATAGAATAGGTAATCATACAATTTCTCCATAGAGAAATCTTTCTTATATTAGAAATGCCCAATGAAATTGTCATGGATAGGGGGACTCAATTCAATTCCAAACAAATCAAAACCATTACAAAGTTCTACCAAATGAAGTACATGATAACTATACCATATAACCCACAAACCAATGGACAAGTGGAAGGGATGAATGAAATACTTCAGACCATCTTAACAAAGAATGTTTAGCTTCATCCATGGAAAATTTTAGGGGCTATTGTTTGCCCAGTGGGCTACTTTTCCATGATTTTTCCACAAAAAAGATTCGCCAATTTCCAATTTTGTAAAAGTCGATTTGCCCATATTTTAGAATATAAAATTATCTTACCTTAAAAATTGCCAACATTATATAGAGACTACATATAAAATCATTATAAATTTGAATACTTTTAGAAATATATCAATAAACATTTTATAATTTTCATATTAGGGATTAGTGAGTTTCGCCAATGTTTTAAAACTTCAAGAAAATTTTCCATCCTTAAAATTTTCCTTGGCTACATCTCATGGATTGGGCAGATAAATGCCTAGTTAGGTGAAACACTATAGGATGCACTCCATATGAGTTTTCCTATAGAATGCAAGCTATCTTGCATATAGGGACTAATAACTACACTACAATTGGGTATGAACTTAAATGAAGCACAAATCCAATGAATCCACCAAATCAGTGATTTTGATGAACTTTGTCAAGCCACCTTGCACTGTACAAATGTCATTCAACAACAAAAAGCAATATGGCATGACAAGTTCATAAATAAGAAACAATTCTTTGTTGGGGATTGGACTTTGTTGTTTGATTCAAATTCAAAGACTTCAAAGAGAAATTTTGTAAGAAATGGCTATGGGTCTATGAAATTAATACTATATATATAGCAATGATACCATAAAACTACAAACATGGATGAAGCCAAAACTCCATTATCTTATAATTGGCGCAAACTCTTACTATACAAGAAACAACTATCCAAAAATGCATTTTTAATGAACATCCATAATGGATGAGCCAATGATATGGAGATTTTCCGACAAGAAAAATCTCCATCCTAAAAAGAGTAATAGTATATATAAATAAAAAATTATCTCTCTGATGCTTTTTTCACATTATTTTAGAGACATTCTTGTTAAGTCTCAAGTTCCCAAGTTGATGCAACACCCCTTCTGTTGTTGCAACACATTGTTATTGTTACAATGACGGTTGCTACAACATAGCACTGTTGCTGCTACACTAGACTATGTTGCAACACAACATAATACCAATAAACCATTGATGGAGGAACCCAATCACCAATCACCATGTGGCCTCATAATAATCAACTCAACTAGAAAGTGTCAAAGTCCACATGCAATCCTCAATCTTGTGATACAGTTTCAGTAGTTGCAACGCCGAGTTCGCACCTTGCTGCAACATCGAATTCACTCCTTGCTGCAACAATGCTTCAATTGTTGCTTGTGTTGTGCTACTCCAACTTGGCCAAAGGTACTGATACAACAGCCCTACATGACTGCCTTGATTACTTAAATCCATATTGTTATTTTTATACTCCCATATTATTTTCAATACAGCCAAGATAATTGGGAAAAATTGTTATGAAACAATTTGTGTTGCTGAAGTCTTATAAAGATAATATATTGAAACAAATCTTATTCTTGGGGTGGGTTATATATATATATATATATATATATATATATATATATAATTAATAGAGTTGAATAACTCTGTTTTTATTTTGATTTGAGTCGGAAATAAATCTAAACAACTATGACGCAAATCATATAAGCGGTACTACTAGTCTATTACCTGATTATTTTTGTCAACTAGGCCTGGTAGAGAATGTTGTGGTACTTGTTACAATTTACTGAATTTTCATTGACAGTCACCTGTGGTTGTAACAAGAATTGATCGATTCCCACTATCTTCCGCAAAGGTAAATCCACTACAATTGTTCTGATAGCCAGTAACATCGTAGGTATCATTGTTCTCATAGAGTATACCTAAAATAATGTATGTCATAATGTATTCTTGCCCAAAAAAAAAAAAATTATAATTACAAATGATATAGAATTAATATAGTAGTCCAAAAATTCCTCGTTCGAGCAACAATACCTATCTGTCAGAATATAATCGATATAGATTCAATTGGGAACTGACTTCTTCCATTCTTTGCCAGGTGCGTAATAATCCAACTTAATTATAATTAGTTCACTGAGCATAATACTAACACTACCGTGGAGAAAGAATGACCATGTTTGGAAAGATTGAAGTGGCCAAATTAACATTGGAGTCAACTTACCACTTGTGAGATGAGGCACATGTCGTTAAAAATAAAACAAAAAAATCAATTACCCATAAACTGGGATGTTGTAACCTAAATACCCGCTAGTCAAACGGACACATAAGATGATATCATTGAGGCTAAGTGTAACTACATCAATTGACCACTAGTGGCTGCAGTCGAGGAACAATTTTAGTTATTAACCCAAGTCATTCGTTCCATTAAACAACAACGTTAAAACTAACCGGTTAAATAAAGCTATCTCTTAATGGACTCGTGTAAGGTATTTCTCAGATTTATGGCAGCACATATTTTATTGAAACAAAGTTAGTCACCATCCATGAGATATTGAACACGGTTACACGGCAACTGATTTCAAGAGTGGGTAAACCCGTTCTAATGGTTCCCGCACTCTGGGGAGTTTTGGAATTATATGAGAAGGTTCTTTCTTCAGCGGGAGCTATAATGGGAGTTTGGGAAAGTTTTGGGAGTTTTGAAAACTGTTTTTTTTGGAGTTCTCGGGTTTCTTGGGGTTGGGGAATACAAAACCTGTAGAGAAATATGGTGAACTACCCACAAAACATGAGCTTATGTTGAAACCTTCGCAGGATGAAAGGCCAAAGACATCCTTAACCCCGATATCTTTAATTGAGAAACTAGAGCAATCTCTTGATGGGTTAAGGAAGTGTGTGACACCTCGATGTAAGGGCGATATCTGGGATGTCATGCTGATGAGTATTTCTTTTGTTGTTTATGTATATTTATTGTAGAAGATTGTGTGTGCATATTGTATGTGGCAGTCAATGCTTAAAAATTAGAGTTGCTCTACTTTTTCTCTCAAGAATAACTAGAGACATGTAACACTGTTCCTTTGTATTTTTAAGCCAGATTGTTTTGAAGACTTGTCATATGTCATAATGAACTTGACATTTTAATATTTTATATATATAAAAGGGAGAGACTCAGGGAGAGAGACACCCAAAAAATATATTTATATATAAGAGAGATTATATATTTATTATTTATATATTTAAATTGATTTTAATATTTGAATATTTTGATTCAATATTAATTTTGATTATTGTATAAATTATATAATTAAAAAAATATTTTTTATCTTTATATTTTTAATTTTTTTATTATATAATATCACCTTTCCTGATTTGCTGTTTCCTGTAAATTTTGGGGAAATTTTTAGCCGTTCCCAAAACCCGTACCCAAGTTCCCAACTTTCCCACGTTCCAGAAACTCATGCAACGTAGATATTGAATAATTTCTTTAGGTATATAAAATTTCATAATAGTATTATGAATAATAATTGATGTGTATATTTAATAGTTACTTAACATGCTATAAGGAAATATAATATTCCTAACCGTTTAAAGTATAAAAGAGATTGTAACAAAATTTATGATGTAGTGGAAATTCTTAAACACAAATTTATATGGGGAACTTTTTTCTATTGAACCATAGAAGATAGAGTCAATGATAGTATATCTATATAATTTTAGATAAATAATTTATCTCTAGTTGGAAAATGAATTGTGAGAATTAAATAAATGGATAATTACTCGATTCATAATAATTATTAATAATAATATTAATTAGTGCATTACCCCCACTGCAGGTGATGACGTTGGTTTACGCAATGGACATGACAATTGATAATGAATGGGATGGTTACATGGTCTGACATGTGCTTCGATCAAGTCTGCGGCTTCGATCAAGTCTGCGGCTTCGATCAAGGTCTTCTGGCATCTCCGCGTCTTCAAGGTCTTCTGCGGCTCCGATCAAGGCCGAGACTTCTGGCATCTCCGCGTCTTCAAGGTCTTCTGCGGCTCCGATCAAGGTCATTCGCGGCTCCGATCAAGGTCTTGGGTAACCGGTTCTTCGCTGCGGTTCCCTTCCACAGTGGGGTTCTTCGCTGCGGTTCTTCGCTATGAGCTATTGTATTCTTCGGTGATCGTCTGCGGTTCTTCGCTGCGGTTCCCTTCCACACTGGGGTTCTTCGCTGGGGTTCTTCGGTGATCGTCTGCGGATCTCTGCGGTTCTTCGGTGATCGTCTGCGGTCCATTATAACACGATTGATATGTTTTGATAGCGGTTCTCTGCGGTTCTTCGGTTCAAGTGGGTCTAGTATTCTCGCAGATCTCGCAGTTTAGAAGATCTCGCAGATCTCACAGGTCTAAATAATCAGTTATAATCTAGCAGATCTCGCAGGTCTTGCAGGTCTAGTATCTTCAGATCTGCGGTTTGGCTCTCGATCTGGTGCAGATCTGCGTAAACTATGGCTCCGAGCTTCGCAAAAATAACTGGTGGCTCATCCGCCTCTGGAGGGCAATCTCCTGCCCATATCGTGAGTGAAGCCCCAGCTCCCACTATCCAAGTGGTCCAGGACTCACTCGATGAAGCTTTGAAGTTCTCCGAAAGTGCCCTAATTTGCCGGTTCAATGGTTTTTGGCCGCGGCTGATAGCACTCCACAATTGGATCTCGGAGGTATGGAAGCCTATCATTTCTGATGAAATTAATATCTACCCCTGTGCTAGAGGTTTCTTTATAGTAGATTTTGAAAATCCTGAAAGCAGACAATGTATTCTAGATTCCGGCCCTTGGTTTTGGGAAAAATCAGGCCTATTCATGAAGCCATGGAACCCATCATTCGATCCCTCTACAGCAGTGATAACCTCAGCACCAGTTTGGGTGAGATTGCCAAGCCTACCCTTGCATCTCTGGAATCTCTCCTCGCTAAAAGCCATCGGAAATGCAATTGGGAAATTTTACTGCAGGTGCCCAGAAACAGAGGAATATGCCAGAACCACCTATGCACGCATCTGTGTGGAAATGGATTTCAGCGTCGGATTCCCAGCTGAAATAAACCTAACAAGTAAAGACTATGTGTGGAACCAGAAGCTTGATTATGAAAGTGTCCTCTTCAGATGTCGATCGTGCTTTGAGACGGGGCATCTAGCCAAAAATTGCCCAAAAGCCTCTGAGAAAAATTTTGCTAGAAAAAACCACCACAGATCTACATGGTGGGAAGGAGCACAAAAAGAACACTACACTGTCATCAAAGAAGAATATTCTAGAGAAAACTCTGAGTCACAAGAAATCAAGGAAGAAGGAAACAACTCTCAAAGCAAGCAAGAAGAAAGCCCGCCCCAACAAATCAACAGTTATGAGGATTTGAATACCGCAGAAAATAAATCTTCATTTAACAGCAAAACAGATCTCCTAAACCAAACTTCTCCGACTATAGATCGCGAAGCTAAGACACCAATGTCCCAAGAACCAGAAGAGATGAAGGAGATACAAGACAAAGGAAGCTGGAAGACCGTAGAGAAAAGAAAGAAAGCTACAACACCAATCTCGCCAAGAAAGACGAGGAGCCAGACAAGTAAAAATTAAGAAAATTGTAGGTCCGATAGACCAATTTGGTCTCAGTGGACGTTAACCATCATCATCATCATCATCACATTTCGTCACAGGAAGCAGTTTAATACTGAGTTAAGGTGATCATTATTCTCAACTAAGGGCAAGTATACCATACACATTTTCATGATCTTTGGCTATCATATCCACATAACTGCTCCACCGCGTGTGAGCAACAGTTTCCTTGCTCTGGAGCGGAACTCTTCTATATGTTTTCCATATGATTTATTCGGTCGTTGACAGAGCAATGGTGAAAACTATCCAATATATCAATTGTGGTCACCTCCTTCATGCATTCTACATCGGGGCCAACTTGGAGAGTTCTATGTTTATCACAAGTGTTGGGAATTGGGATTGCTCTGCATCTTTCCATGGGAAATTCATCCCCATCTGAGTTTCTTTGGTCCTTGTGGGGCTCACGTCACCCCACCATCCATTCGGTTTCGTATGGCACAAAGATTAAATTGCATTGTCACAATGGACAAAATTATGTAGTTATTGTGATTAAAGCAACCGTGATGGAACAATCCTCCATTCTCTGGTTTAATGAGTGTTCTCCTCTTAGTCGAGAGCTCCATAAACATCAAAAGCTTGGTTCCAAGTTTCGCGAGGAGGTTTTGGCTTATTCTCAATTGTTCCCCTGCATGCGAGAGTTGGAATTCCTTTTGAATTTTAGTTGGTCGACTTACAAGTAATGCAAGACTAGTAGCCTACCTCTAGTCAAGAAGCTCGCAGACCCAGAAGCTCCAGAACAAGACGTGCAGAAGTATGTCAGGCATCCATCAGTGAGCGCAACCAGGGTTCATTATAGTCGTCAACTCGAGCCACTTTGCTTCCATCCGGGACACCGGTCAGTCGACATGCCAATAACTGTGTGTCTCTTTTTTCAGAGAGAAAAATCTTCATAGATTTATATTAAGACAATATAAAGAACATAAGATATGGCAAGGGACAGACACCTTGCATGCATATGAATGCAAATGGATCAAAATTTGACAGTCATAGGATCCCCAAAGAGATCAGAACTAACATTCAGAAACTGTACAATATGGTATCAAAAGCAAGATCAGCTGCTATCATAGTCATATATAACAAAAGGGGCCTATATGCAAAACAGGTAAACAGATAATGAAAGAGAGAGATCATATTCCCGGGATGAAGAAGTCCTGAATGAGATAAGAAAGATCACCATCCGAGACCCTCAAAGACCAAGAACCCGGCTCCATTGTAAGACCCTTCTTCGACAGAAGGTCAGCTTGATTATTTCTGGAACGAGGAATATGGTGAATTGAGCGGTGTTTCATATTGCTCCAAAAATGCATGATTCTGTTTAACCATCCAGACAGATGAGGACAGCTGATGTGGCATGCACCGCTGACATGATCAATCATTGATTTCGAATCACCATAAATTGAAATGCTTTGGATGTCAAAGAAAACGCAAAAAGCAAGCAGGCCTGCAAGAGCCCTGGCCTCGGCCATGCTGTTTGAGCCAATCCCTCCATTCCAGGAAAGAAAGTATTGCAGCTTGTCATGCATAATTATGTGGACCCCACATCCACAAATGTTATTTTGCTCAGCCCCATCAAAGAAGGCACATGGAGCCTCGATGGAAATGTCATCCGACATCATTTTGCAGTCTTTTTTCGACTTGACTTTTTCCAAAGGCATCAAGTCATGAAAGGCCATTATGCGCTGCAGAATTGACTTAAGGGGCTCCTTAGACTCTTGAAAGATCTTGGCATTCCTCCATTTCCATAAGCACCAGCAGGTGATAATAAACAGAGATCTCCATAAGTGCTTTTGCTCGCTCCACCATTGAATAGCAACCTGTACTGAAGCAAAAACAGCGTGAGGAAAACCATAAAACAGAGAAAGTTCATACCAGATCTGAAGAGAAGAGTTGCATTGGAAGAACATATGGAGGTTAGATTCCTCTGCAGCTTGGCACATAGCGCATCTGCTCGGCCCATGCCAGTTTCTCCTCCTCAAGTTCTCCCATGACAGATTTCTGTTGTTAAATACCAGCCACGAGAATAGGATCATTTTGAGAGGACACCCCGACTTCCATAAGCACGGAGGGAAAAGAAGGTTGGAGTCTGGAGCTTTAGGAGAGATCATGTCGGCATAAATGTCTTTTACACGAACAGGCATCTTTGCCTTTGGAACGGTCCATATCAGATGGTCATTGGTTCCAGAACGATAGATTCCCAGGCTGCATAAAACATCTTTAACTGAATTCCACACCGGGAGCAGTGGACCTGGCAGGTGAAGATCACAACCATCTTTCCATAATGGTATGGGACCATTCCATGATGCGATCAGTTTATCCCAAGTAAAGCATCCATTTCTGTGAAGGAAAATTAATAGATTTTGAGGAAAAAACAAGCCTTCTCGGCCACTCAATATGGGATCGATACCGATTAGGATTCGGGAGCCAGAGAAGAGATTCCATCTTAAGTTCTCCAGAAAGTATTGCTGGACTTTTCTGAGGCTGAGCCAAATGGCTGAACCTTGCCTGGTTCCAATAGATCCCCTTCTGTACCAAAATTCTAGGTCTTTTCCTTGCATGTATTTCTTTCTAATAGAAAGACTCCACAGCCCATTGCCAAAAATGCCTCTCCATAGCGATTTGCATAAGAGCGCTCTTCCAAAGGATCGCATATCAAGCAGGCCCCAACCACCTAGCTTCTTAGGCATAGAGATTTTGTCCAGCTTCGATAAATGAATTTTGCTCTGATTTGATTTTCCACCCCATAGAAAATTTGCCGAAAGTCTGTTCATTTTATTTATGATGCTAGCTGGAAGGAAGAAAATATGAGCCCAATAAACCGCTAATTGTGTTAAGACTGCCTGAGTAAGAACAAGTCTGCCTGCCAGAGAGAGAGTCTTAAACTCCCAGCCTGATATCTTTTTATAGAATCTTTCCAATAACCATTGCCAGTCTGCTTTCGAGTAGCCCTTAGCCTTTAGTTGAAATCCCAAGTATTTCAGCCCGTCTATGATCGGACTCTGAGCAATACCCAGTAACTCAGCAATCCAGGACACCATTGCCATATTTGTATCATTATGAAAAAGGGTTGATTTTCCTTTGTTGATAACTAAACCAGTAGCTTTCTGGAATCTATCAAGAATTTCATTGAGGCAGGTCCAGGAAGCTCTGCACAGCATGGCGAAGATGAGAACATCATCAACAAAAAGGTTGTGTGATAAATAGATGTCCTTGCAAATCCTGACCAGCCTGCATCTCTTTTCATCAACTGCTTTGTTGATCTGAAGGCTGAGAGAGTTCATCGCCAAAATAAATAAAAGAGGAGAGAGGGGGCACCCCTGACGAAGACCTCTTTCTGCTGAGAAGAAAGGAGAAGGCATTCCATTTATAATGACCGAATAACGAACATTCTCTACGCAAGACATAACCCAGTTGATGGAATGAGATTTTAATCCAATCTTTGCCAGCAAACATCTCAAGAATCCCCAATCCAAACAATCGTAGGCCTTCTGCAAATCTATTTTTAGAATGGCCGCATCCATCTTTCTAGATATCATTGAAAACAGACTTTCCTGAGTAATGGCAACTGCATCCAATATGTTGCGCCCTTTTAAGAAAGCATGTTGGTCCTTAGAGATAAAGGAGGCCAGAGTAGATTTCAATCTCTCCGCAATAATTTTGGAGATAATTTTGAACAAAATATTGCATAATGATATTGGTCTGAAATCTTGGAAGGAGACCACCTCTGCCTTTTTAGGGATTAGGGCAATCAGAGTAGAAGAGATGATGTTGTGAATACTTCCGGACATCCAGGATGCCTCCACCATCCGCAACAGGTCGCTTTTGAAGATGTCGAAAAAATGAGAGAAAAACTCTATGGGCCAGCCATCTGGCCCAGGGCTTTTATCTTTTTTAAAAGCTTTGATGACACTTTGAAGTTCCTCTTCAGAGATCGGCTGGAAAAAGCTTTCATTCTTTGCATCATCGAACATTAATGGGGCCAGTTCGATACCCCAGAGGATATCCTGAAAACCATTTGCTTCTTTTCTTTTGTATTGGTTTTTAAAATATCTCACAGCTTCGTTTGTGATATCCTGTTGGGAATGATAGAATCCACCTCTACCATTGCTGATTCTCCAAATCGCGTTTTCCTCTCGTCTGGAATTTGCAAAGTTGTGAAAAAATCTAGTGTTTCGGTCACCGTCCTTTAGCCAGATTGCTCTGCTTTTGAGCCTCCATGAGGCCTCCTCCTGGTCCAGAAGCTTTTGTTTTCTTTTTTCCAGATCTCTTATGAGACTTTTGATGCTGAGAGGAAAATTATTTGGGTCTGTAGCACTTAAAATACTGTCCATCTCTTTTTGAATGTCAAGAAGCGCCTGTCTGTCCTTTTTCCTTTTTTGGTATTGCCATTCCTTAGCCACCTTCCTCAGAGATGCCAATTTTTCTCTAAAGGTCATGAATGGGAAAAGGTCTGACTTCGATAAATCCTTCCACGAATTAGAAATAATTTCATTGAACGCTGGGTCCTCTAAGTAGATTTTATTAAATTTAAAGGGGTAACCCAGCCTGAATCCATTCTCCCGCCAGCCGAGGAAGATGGGCCTGTGATCAGATGTGAAGGCATTTCCTATGGATGATATGGGCATACCCATTTTGTCAATGATGCTAGCATGCAGAATGAACCGGTCAATCCTCTTAGCAATATATGCTTCTCCCGTCCTACTGTTATCCCATGTAGGCATCAATTTTATGGGGACAATGTCGACATAATTTTTATTTAAAAGTTCCATCTTAATCCTGTCAGCAAGCGGGTCTTTTTTCCTGCATTTGCCCCAACATTCATCAGAGCTTAACGTCAGATCTCCAGCTATCATCAAATAATCAAGTTCAAATATTTCCGAGGCAAACAATTTTTCCCAGAAAGGAACTCTATTCTTATAGGGCGCATAGGTATTCAGAATGTTGATATTTAGACTTTGACCTCTGATAGAAGCCGAAATAAGAATCCCGACAAAACACTTATAGGCCTTGGCCTTGATCCACACAGGGTCCCATAGGACTGCGAGCCCCCCTGACTGACCTCGAGCCTCAGATGCAACCATGAACCATGAAGGGAACATTTTCCTAAAGTAAGCAATAGAGACCTGGCTATTGTGCATGGTTTCCTGGATTAGGATGATTTTTGGATGAGCTGAATAGAAGATGTCCTTTAGCGCTAGATATTTTGGGTTTGCGCCTAAACCCCTGATATTCATAGAGACAATAAAAGTCATTTGGATGGCTCACCAGCCATGCTTGCTCTAAGAGGCTGAAGATCAGTCACGTCCTGAATAGGGACATCAATAAGAGATAAATTCCTTACTCCGTGCTCAGAAACAATCGTTCTCCCCCTAAAGTGTCGACTACCTCCATTGTGTTTTTTCCTGACTGTTATATTCTTTGCGGAGTTTGGACTTATGAATAGAGAGGCAGGGCTATTGGGCTTATGAATTGTCAGAGGCTCCAACTCAAGAGATTTTTTGCTTAGCAGAAAGTCGATATCGCTGTCATATTTGTTAACAGGGGATGACTCCGGAGAATTGAAAGGAGTGGTTGTCACCAAAGGCTCTTTGCCTTTTGTAGATGAGGGAGGATTCTTGTCAGGAGTCGGGGAGGAAGATGAGATCATAATGGGATGAGAGCCGACAACAAAATCCATTAATTGCATGGGAGGAGGAGAAGGGACAGCCTTTCCATCCAATGGTTCAGGGGGAGGAGCACAAACAAACGATGGGGATCTGTTAGCATCGGGACAAGCAGGATTTGATTGGGAGGATTGACGGGTATCCAGCCCATATGGAATATCCCGAGAAGAGTACCTCTGTGACAATTTAGGATCATGATTTTCAGAAACCTGATTTTCCTTTTGGTCGACCTCTGGAAAACTTATGGAGGATGAAGAGTGTCACTCTGAAAGAGGCAAGGAAGAACCTGCTCCAAGACTATGATGGATCACCCTTGGTTTGGGGATATGATGGCGCCTGCAATTTTTAATCAAGTGCCCTGTTCTATGACATAAGGAACACCTGAAAGGAATTCCCCAAAAATCTAGCCTTTGTTTGATTCTGTGACGACCCCATGCAATCTCAATATGGTCAGGGTATCCTCCTTTGTATACCTTCTCAATGAGAATCCACGCTATCCTCTTATCTTTTTCTCCTCTGCACCATGGGTCGACATACACAAATTTGCCGATGGAATTTCCTATTTCTGTGAGGGACTCCGTCGACCACAATTCCAAAGGCAGATTTGGAAGTTTCACCCAAATCAGATTATTTGATGGAGTATTCTTTAAAGGATCAAACCCAATATACCATTTAAATAGCGATAAAAAACTTCTCCCATGCACCCAGGGCTTCTTGAAGACAACCTCTAAATCAGAAGCCTTTAGGAAGTGGAAACAATACCATTCTTTCATTAGGCGGGAGATAATGGGGGTATAACCTATCAGAGGTTTCCATCGGTCATCAAGCCATTTCCTCATAGCCGCATCGTCCATTTCCGGGAATTGCCATCTGCCCACCAAGGCAAGGTTTTGCAGACTATCGATTCTTTCCGAAAGGAAGGAGCTGTCCAGAGAGATTGCTTTAGGAGGGGAAGCGGTTTTTACTGGATTCCTGGATTTGTTATAATGGGAAGCCTGTTCATTTGTTCGCACTTCCTTAGAAGTGGTCCCCCCTTGGTTAAGAGCATCCTTTTCTAGCCAGACAGGTTTGACGATCATATCGTCCACCGTGGCTTGCCACCCTGCTAACACCTTGGGTCCTTCACGTGCTTTTTCAGCCATGATGGCGGCTTGGATCATTGCTTCCATGGCAGATGAGTCTGACCCACCTGTCATTGAATCAAGAGAAAATCTCTACTCTGGCAGGAGACCACAACTTTAATTAAGTTTTCAGGATAGGTCAGTACAGAAAATATCTACTCCTCAGATCCGAGACTGAACAAAATACCCGGATGGAATAAATGCCAGATAGGGTAAATTAAGGAGGAAAGCTCAGGATGTTCCTCGGGATCAGTACAAAGAAGACTCCAGAGGGACTGTTGAAGCAGAGATAAGGAAGGCGCTAAAAACCAAGGATAGTTTTCCCCCCATGATGACGATAGCTAACCGTCAATTTGACAAAGAGAGGATATTCGTAGATTTCAAGTACTCTTAAGTACGTGAAACACGTCATATGAGGACAGAGCCATTACTCTAAGAATTTTGAAAACATTTCTTGGAAAGACTGCAGAATTCCGATCCCAGAAAAAGGAAAACCGGATAATCTCCCCGGCTATCCCATGGGCGCCATTGCAGGTTTCAGAGCAATGGTGCAGGAAAAAAGAATGAAGACATCTAACTGGCAGTATTTTCCTGACAATCAATGCAGCAGCAATACATCTGGAATATACACCACCATTGTCCTATTCTAAAACGAAAGTCAGTGCATGGCTTATAGATGACTATGGATTTCTTTAATTTGAGGAGAAAAGTCTTGAACATTATGACAGTTCAAGGCGGGCAGGGCTTGTTACAGTAAAACTACATGTTGTAGCGGACTAAAGAAGTTCCATAGTTAAGCTAGTATGCCACTAAATTCAGATAAAAAACTACTCACTATAAATGCCAGAAATCCATTGTTGAGCCAGTATGCCATTGAATTCAGATAAAGACTACTCACTATTAATGCCAGAATTCCATATGAACCAGCCTTAGACGATTATTCAAGAACTTGCATAGCCTTAACTAGAAAAAGGAGCAGAGGTGAAACTAACCTTATAATCTTAAGCTTGAACCGCGAGCGAGAGCGCCAAGAACCCCATGCGCAGAGCACCACCCAACCGCCTTACAGACACCAGGAACATGAGCGTCGACCAGAGAAAGGATAGATAGCCGGACGGATGGATGAATACCTCCCAAAACCAGCAGAGGAAGGAAGCCGGCCAAGGAGGCCGCGAGGCCGAAAGGCCGAAAAACCGGACACTATCGAGGATAGAGCTATTAAGTAGCGAGAAGAAGGCTTCTGGAGTTAGACACGATACCGACCAAGCGTCAGCGAAAATGGAGGGCATGCATGCATGAACGTCCACGGGTTGCCAAGCGTGGAAGCGGAAAGTTCAGCATGCAAGAGATATGGCGTGGCAGAAAACCGGCATGCCTGGTGGCTAAGATTATTGGCTCCCCGTGATCGCAGCTGAAAATAATGATGATTGGTTCTCTGAACAGGCTGTGAAAGACGGTGGTTGGCTCCCAGGTCGGCTAGAAAATGCTGGTTGGCTCCCTGCGTGGCATGGCGCTCTCACTCGCTCCCAGTTTCTCGTGAGATGCCAGATTTTCACCCCAGTCTGCAACTCAACTCTTTAATCAACAAATTTTTATGATTTGGATTTTATTGCCTCGGGTCCTAATTGTAGTATGGTATTCGAGTCTTATTATAACATTGGTGTAGATGGCTCACCCAGTGAGAGCCAAAATTTTTGTCATTCTAGGAATTTTGGTATGGTGATTAGACATTTTTTTGCTTTACTAGACAAACTTGGCAATCACTGTATATGTAATTTAAAGTTGTTGAACTTGTGTTATTGGTCCGGTTTCCCATCTAGGCAGCCAATAGTGTAATGCAAAACTCTATGTACTTTTTTTTCCCAATAATATAAAGCCGAGCATTATATATATATATATATATATATATATATATATATAAGTATATAAGTGTATTGAGATATTAATGTTTATAAATTTCGATAATAGGTGAAAAAATAACTCTTCCTATAATATATAATGATTTACTTAGTTCTTGTAAACAATTGTTAAATTAAATAAAATAATAAATTGGTGTTGTTGTAATAGAGTATGATCATTACATGTATCATGAATATTTTCCCATTTGTTATATATATTTTTTATCTTTTGGGCAGGGGATGAGTGGTCTTAAATTTAATCTTATGTTTTAGTGTTATTTGAGTACCCCAAGAAGATGTACTTTTGACTCTTTACATCAATCTTGTTTATTTTCTCTTTAGGAATCAAGACATAATAAGTGGAACCAGAGACCTTGAGATGCCTCATTAAAAGATGTAGTTATACCACATTTCATATGTAGCCTTATTTCTAAAGCCATGAGATGGAAAATCAGAGACAGAGAGAGAGAGAGAGTGCGCCATATAGTCAAACCCATATTAGATTTCCCTTTTAGTGTTGGTAGCCTTTCACCCTCCACTCTAATCATGACAACCATGTTTCAAAAACATTCCTTATTTGAACTTTTCCATCAAAGATATGAATGGAATAACCTTATTATCAAATGTGCACAAGGGACAACAAGTTCTTTTGCAACTCTAGTAGATAGATCACATCATGCAGAAGAAAATATGATAATCCAAACAATTTAAACCTAATGATGTCAATTCTCGAAGGCTTAATACTTGGTTTATCTGCAAAATATATTATGCCATTTGCATTGTTGCTCAAATATTTAAAGAAGTGTCTCTAGAATGACATATGGCATGTTGCACTTATTTCAATTAGTCATGTATTTTTCCAATAAGAAAACGAATTCTCATTAGGAGCATTTTCAGATTAAAACGGGCCTCAAAACAAAAAAGTACTTAAAAAACAACTTTAAAAGAATCAATAAGATTCAAGATGATTATGCCATCCCCTGTGTAAATATTTTTGGACAAAAAGAAAAGTTTTTTTTTTTAATTGTACTTTTGAGTTATATCCTTATAGGTCTACTTAAATGTCAAGTTTTGGCACCATTCCACATCCAATGAGTATCCACCCTACATACTTTTGAGTAGATCTTCACCAAAAAAAAGAAAATGAAATACATGAAAAACATATTTCTGAGTGGGTACTTGTTGGATCTAAAATTAAATTATGCATCTAATGGATTCCTACACTTGAAATTTGAGTAGACCTATAAGGAGATAAGTCACAAATACAATGGAAAAATAGTTTTTTTTTTTTTTTTTTTTTTTTTTTTTTAATTATTTTTTTTTTTTTACAACTATTAATTTATTATTTTCCTTACAAGACTCATTTTAGACCTCAAAAATATCCTAATGGAAATAAATCTTTAGTGACTCTAGTATTGCAATGGGAAAAAATGTAATGAGCATATTCAAATGCTTTACCTTTCACTAGATCTAGTGTTTTACCTTTGTCTTATTTTTTATCTTGCTTGTATTTTTTCTTCTCCCAACAGATTTTTCATTTCATTTCATTATGTCCATGTCTTCCACAATGAATACAATAAATAATAAGTCTCTAACCTTGATTGTTTCTAGCCCCCATTCCTTTGGAATTCTTCTTTCGCGCTCTCTTTCATTACCATTTCCTCTAGAAGAATCATGTGATTGATTCTTCCCTACATAGTGAGTAGAATCAATCACACAATATCTCCAGTGGGTTGAGTTTTTGGCTTCATCTTTCCAAGTTTGTCCTCATGTCCTATAACTTTATCCTCCAAGGAGTCAAATGTGATCAACATCAACAGGTTACTAGCATGAAGGGATTCAAGGTAGTGAGAATAAGTAGGGTAAGGACCTTGGTGAAGTCTATAAGAGGAAGGTCTATCTTCACTCTAGTGTCATCTATGTCATACATGATGGATTTGATATCAGAGGATAAATTCATGGGATTATCATCCTTCAACTTTATGTTGAATAGCTTCACTACTAATTATACAAGCTCCATAACATACAAGTCTTTTAAATTCTTTAGAGCACCCTAAGAATATTTGATGTAAATAATATGACAACTTTCCCCTTCACTTATTGTTATTAGTTTGCATAATTTTTAAATATGTTACAAGAATTTTATTTATTGGAATTTTGGATTAATGCTACTGAGAACTTAAAAGAACCTTATCATTTGCAAATGTGTAAACATTTCAATTGAAAAAAAACATTGTTTAAATGATAAAGTAGATTTAAAATTATATATCAAATCTTTTTGCAAAATCAATTGGTTAAATAGGTAACTTTGTTTGGTTTTCTTATTTTTTTTTCAATTATTTTGAAAATATTTTGCAAATTCAATATTATGTTTACTCTTATGACTTTCTTGTCATATTAAATATTGTATTTACTCACATATAAATCAACATATCTATTTAGTTATATAACCATATTATTTCACACCACTCTTTAGATAATCTTCCTCCATTTCATTCTCTTCATTCAACTTTTAGCCCTCACTAAAACTTTAATTGATCATCTGATGTTATTTTGGAGAAGTTTGCATCTTTTCTATGAATGGTTGGTGATAATTAAAATATTTGGGGCACCCATTTCTATGAAGCTAAAATAATTAATTTATTAAAACCAAATGTGTAAATTTAAACAAAAAATAAAAAATCAAGACAATATAAGAATGAGACAAAATTGAAAAAGATGGTTGTTTAGGATCGAGTTGAACAATGCACAAAAACATAATATGGCCATGTGAAAGACAATGTTTTATCGAATTTATATAAAATATGCATTTTTTTTACATATTTTCTAGTCTGCTCTAGTAAGTTTTGCAATATGTTCTAATACATGTTTCACAATTTTCTATAATCTGTTAAAGATTTTGTAGTAGACTACAAGTCAAGAAATTTTCTAAAGTCTACTATAAATTTTGAAGTTTGCTTCAAATTTTACATTTTTTTTGCAATCTATTACAAATTCTATAATCTGCTACAAGTTTTATTCAATAGTTTTTTCAAGTTGCTACAAATGTTACAGTTTGCTACAAGTTTTGCAAAAACTTGTAATCTGTTATAAATTCACAATTTGCAACAGGATTTCTAGGAATTTTGTGAATTAGTTGCACAGGGACATGCAATATCCTCGGTGTGAGGAGATGTTGGCTCTCCATTTTGACATCATTTAAAATCTTAAAAAACCCTCATTTCTACCTTTTTATTCACCCTTTTAATAAAATAATTCCCCAGTATCATCGTATTATACATTTATACAAAATTTATTTAATCAATCGAAATTAAAGTAAATAAATACTGTTTTTCTAATATTTTCTTCATTTTTTGGGGAGGCAAGAGTGCGAGGGATTATTTTTTACCCTGATGAGGAAAGAGAGATTCAATTTTCCTGGGGACTAGGAATTTCAACAATTTATGAGGCTAGATTTCTAGCGATATGGCTAGGTTTAGAATTGGCTTACTCCAGAGGTATTTACCAATTGGTAGTCTTTGGAGATTCTAATAATTTTATTTAGAAGATTATTAAATGTCGAGGAAACGTTGAGCAGTTCCTTCCCTCTTTTCTGCATTGAATCAAGTGAATAGTGGCTGAATTTGAACTGATTGAATTATATCATATTAAGAGAAATCTCAACGTGGAGGTTGAATCAACGAATCAAGGAGCACAATTACAACAAGGGGCACTAAGGATCGATGATGGAGATATAAAAAAAAAGGTAATACCTTGATTATCCATAATCATTTGAATATGACTTTGTTTCTGAGGAGAACAAAGCATAGGATAAGGAGTCAGGTCATATCATTTAATTCAACCTCGCGTGACAATGGAACCTTAATAAATGTGAGATCACAGTGGCTGTTAGAGGGAAATGTTCCCTACAGCAAGGGTTGAAAGCCTCAAGAGAGCAGGCTAATATAATCAATAAATAACACTCAATCAAGCATGCCAAACATTCAAATTATCAAACTTGGATTTGGAGACATACTCGAAGGTCCCACGTTTGAAGATGTCCCCAAAGGGTCCAAACCTTATGCTTCCTCCAAGATGAGAAGACCTGCAAATCAATCACAAAAGCATATACATAATAGTTAATTCAATGTTGATACATAATAATATGTTAGGTCTTCATATATAAACATCCATATTAACATTCATAAGATGACAACATATTTTAGGAACAAGACATGAGCTTCTTTATTGATTAACAACAATAAGTACAGGATAGATATAACCTTATCTGTGCCAAATGCACTAATGAGGCCTTCCTACAGATCTTTCTAGCCCAAGCCATGAAGACAACCTCTCTAATAAGTATAAGGGGATGCTAGATAAGGACGTTGAGCATCTCTACAAAGGAAAGCAAGGTTTCCTAGAGACTGAGAGTGCTAGAGGTACAAGACAATCAAACTTGATATGGGAGAAATCAAGTATAATGTTTATATCCTTCTTCTCTTATTGTCATTACGTCTACCCAAGGGGTGTATATATACCACCTCAAATTGGTTATTTCAGTTAGGCCACGAGCTCCTATAGGGGGGCTCTCGATGAAACCTATGAACCCCACCCAAAAAAATAACATTTTATTTTATTTTTTCATATTTTAAAAGGTATACGTGGGTATAGTGTTATGGAACTTGTGTATGTATGCATTTTTGTATGGTTAGAGTCACGTATGCATTTTGAAATATTATTTTTTAGTATAAAATTAGGTCTACATGGGAAAGGGGACTATGCAGGGCCATAAAAGAGCATCACGTCTACAAAAGTTCTAAATGATACTATAACAGTAGCATCTGGTCAATTTGGAGAGTTGTGTCATTACGTCCACTTGGATCATCGATGTCATGTTGAGATGGGCACTGGAAAATTGGAGCAGGTGTAGGTTTTAACCCTGTACAAAAATTCCCTGCATACGAATTCTAAAAAATAGAGAATAAACAATGGAGAGAACATAAACAATAAAACAAATATACACAAAGATTTTTCCCTGGATCCCAAAACTGGGACTACTAGATTGATTTTTCATTATATTCATTTCAATGGTACAACACATATATATACATGTCGAAGCATTCATAAACCCCAATCCAATAACCCTGGATTAGAACATGATCATAGTTCCCTTAATTGGATCTACAAAATACCATGGGAATAAAACCATTATGTCTAAAACCATGTTCAAAACCCATGCACAAAACCATAGGTAGGTCTACCCACCTAATGTATGGTCCAAAAAAAAATTTCCCTGGGCGCTGCACCGGATCCCGAGCAAGGGGGCTACCGCCCCCTTGCAAACCCTCTGACAGGAGGGGCTTCCGCCCCCGCTGTGCCCGACACAATGAAGGGGGTGTTGTCGCTCCCCCTTTAACCTCGCACTTCATGCATGTGCCTAGTCATGTAAAGAATATAACACACACCCAACAACAAGAATGAATTAATTCCTAAAGCAACTTGAATGTGTGAAATTCCATTCACCGCAATTGAACTTCAATTCATCTGTGTACATTTCATTGAAATTCATTGTATTTGTAATATTTCCATAATGGTTCCTGCACGTTCAGTATCGGTGATTAGAGTAAGAATTAATGGTGCATGTTGCGGGAATGTTGCAAAGAGTTGAGGCTCTACAGTGTTTATAGACTGTTGGGGTGAGTATGGAAACAACAAAATTGCCTTAAGATCTATAATTTGTCAAATTTGTCATTAATTCTGGTGCAAATTCAAAGTTATGGAGCGCAATTTAGGGGATATAGAGGAGGAGCTTGGCTTATCACTTACCAAGATGGTAGGGGCTCTAGAATTCATAATTACTCTGATATCCTGCCATGCTGAGATGACAATGACAGAATCCAAGGCACAAAATGAGCTAATATCCCAATTTCTATTCTTGTTCGAGATTAAATTGGGTCGCCTTCGGCTGGCGAATGAAATGCTTGAGTTTTGAGTTGAAAATCTAGCGAGGGATGAAGAAGAGAATGACATTGAGGCACACAACCAAGAAAACAAAGATAGCCTACAACAGCTTGAGCTTGCAGAAAAGTTTGAGGAGGAAAACAATGATGGTGCAAGTGATCAAGAAGTCATCCCAAATCAACTCAAAGTGGAAGCAATTGGAGTCCAGGTCACTCCTGTCATGGAGGAAATGTAGTTTCATTAAGTTTTTAATTTTTTTGTCATGTTATGTAGATATGCAGTCCTTTTTCCTGTATTTTGGAGAATCTGTGGAAGTAATCAGTTCAGACTAGTAATCTGTGACTCGGGGGTACATTATGATAGTTTATTATGGAGTTTTAGTATAGTAGTAGTTGACTGGATGGAATATGTTGTACAAGGGCCTAACCCTCAAACCAGTTTTTTATAATGCAATATATATATATATATATATATATATATATATATATATATATATATCTATATATATATATATATATATATATATATATATATATATATATCTTAGAAATTCCAAACTTACCTAGAGGATATCTAACATTATGCCTTCAAGTAGTCAAGGATTGTGAAGCCATCATGTAACCTCCAACATAGCACCATAAAATCCATATCTAGCAATTTGAAGATGATCTAAATTTTGTGTAGTTAATACAGTGAATTGAAGATGTACCACATGTCACATAGTTACTCTAGCAGTTACAACCCATATGATGACAATGATTTGTCAAATAAAATTTGTTACAACTATCTTATAAATAAATCATAAATATGAACTTATAAATATGTGTGTTTATAAGCCCTGAGGGTTAGCTCAATTGGTCGAAGAATCATTGCTAAACCACCTTCCCATTGAGAGATGATAGGGTCAATTCCCCTTGACTCCCTCGAGGTTAGGCTCTGATTAGTTTAGTTGGCGGGATGTGATCCCTTCGAGTAGATCTGCCTGAATTTTCCTTGGAACTATTAGTGTGTTTGTGCGTGTTATGGTTATGTAGTGTATTTTTAATGAGTTGGGATTCTTTCCAGCTAATGTGAAACAAAATCCAACTTTCATTCATTATATTGGTCACATATTTCTATTAAAATGAGGTTCTTCCAACTAATGTGGAATTAAATCTCGATTTTATTCTTTATCTTGGTCATCTAGTTCTATTAAGTTAAGATTATTTCAAACTAAAATAGAACTAGATCTTACATTCACTTTTAGATTGTATTTCTACTCCAAGTAGTTAATGGAGTTCGTTGTATTCATCTCTTTATAAAAGGAGAAGACTAGAGTGTCGTAAGGTAAGATAGAAGAAGAGAAATCTAGAGTTGGAATTGGAGGAGATCAAATGTATTGGAGACATTGTGATATTAATAAAATCCTAAATCTCATTTCTATTTCAATTATTGTTTATTTTTAGTTTAATGTAATTTAGTCAGATTACTTTTTATTAATGTAATTTATAAGTTAAAAAGGCATGGGATCTCTTTCATATGTATCAAGAAAGGACCCGCTTGGTTGCATAGAGGGAAACTTCCATGGCCCATTAGAGTAGACATAAAGTAGATATATTTTAATTCATTTTACTTATGTTGTTTTCTTTATTTCTATGTGCTATTTACCTTTAGCCGATGTGTGGTGTGAAAATTTCAGATTTTATTTCACAACTTACAAATTAAGAATTCATTAATTGAGTTATATATTGAAATAAACCAAAATGAAGTACTATTAAAAAAAGGTTCAAATATTAAAGCTGAACACTTAAGTATAGTATGTTATTACAAAATTGGTGGATATAGTGAATAATAATTTAATAATACATATGTAGTAGTGTTAAGAAAGTTTGCAAATGATTATTTTTTTTTTCTCAATCGGTCTACTCCTATTATTTATACAAAAAGTGTTACAGCAAGGCAGCTGCCTTGAAAATTCTTGCCATGAAGTTGGCATTTTACAAAAAAAATCTTGACCTCAGTCCGCGGATGACCTTCAATAGTGCTTTTAACTTCCATAAAACTCCAAAATTGACACACAGCTATCCATCGCTAAACATAAACAAAACATTAACTGACAGAGACCTGAAACATACATGAACATCGAGACTCAAAAGGGAGGCGAACTCCTTCTTCATATGCAACACAAAAACAGAGGCACGGGCTGGTTCATTCGTCATCTAAGGTATACGGCTATTCCTCAATGACCCGACACCCAAATTGAGCTGAGTCATCTGAGTCGGACGGATGGACCTCTGAGCCTGTAGGCTCTCCTCTTGCTGGCGCACTCGGACCTGCGTTGGCTTCAGAATTCACCATAGAAAGGCCTCCTGTGACTTGGCGCTGGTTAACATTTGGATTTGCCGTCCTCTGATCTGTAGGAACCCCAAGATGAACAGCACCCGAACCCCTAGCATTCTCACACTTTTCAATCGTAACCGAGACTATGAAGGAGGAGTTTTCCAGGGAACACGGAATGCGGAAACGGGCAGTGGGATGTGCATTATGCTCACAGTCATCGATCCTAACTTGCCCTCTTCCCCTGCCTCTTCCACTTTTTGTGGCTGGATAATTGAAGCGACCGAACTCCAACGCATCTGAGGATGGGTCCGAGGTGGGGATGGATAGCTGATGGGTGGCACGACCGCGGGAACCGCCTCGCCTACTCCCCATTTTGGGCCTTTCTTGCGGCATTTTGATATATCGAGGCTTGACAGAGGGGCGAATGCACAGAGGGGGATGACAGAGAAACGAGTGCTCAGAGAGAAACGGAGACGGAGCACAGACAAATCCGTGAGCCCCTGGAGCCAGAGCTGAGCAAAAGACGCGGATGGAGAAAGCTCTTGAGCTGAGCGAAAGACTGACGAATAGAAACGAACTAACAGAGTGGCTCAGGGAGACGCTCAGAGCAGCGACCTTTATGGAGTTGAAGGCCTGCAACGGAACCGCGGGAGTGACGAACAGCCTGAGAGCCATTGCGCAATTAACCAGGAGACTGAAGGACAACATTAATGCTGCCATTAATAGAGGTGTGCGAGACCAGCTCGCCATCCCATAACCATTACCCGTGGCGCAATTGGGCTGACACCTGCCCACTCGACGCGCCTCCAACGTACCCTTTAGCCTGTCAATCACCTGCATCCGGGAGCGAGTAGTCCTGTTGCACCAGAGAAGTGCATTCATGTTTGAGTTTTTCATCATCTGAGTCGCCGAGAGGTCCTGAGAAATATGGGATCTACTGGTTTACCCCTTGATTGGCCAGTCTATCTGCTACTTTGTTGGCAGTGCGTCTTACATGCTTGAAGGTGATGCTTTGGGGATTCCGGAGCCTTTCCTCCAAAAGTTCCAGTCTGCTGAGCAGCCTCTAGCTAGAAGCTATCTTGGCTGCCGAGGTACCTGCTTGAATCCTGGTGGCTGCTGTTATTAGGATAAGGGAATCTCCCTCGACCTCTAATGGGAAGAAGTTTTTTTGATCTGCAATGCAAATCCCTTTCCACAGTCCTTCCAATTCAGCAGCGTTGTTGGTGTCTTTGCCAATGGTTCCATAGTAGATATGCAGTACTACGCCCACATTGTTCCTGAAGACCCCCCCAAATCCCGTCGGCCCAGGATTGCCCTTGGCTGCCCCATCAAAATTCAATTTGTATGAGTTGATTGCAGGAGGAGACCAAGTGAGAGGAGAGGCAGAACTGGTTGGTGGACGAGCTTTGACATGGGCCAAAAAGGACAGGTCCAGATTCCAGGCGTTCATGATGAGACGTTCCTGAGGTGATTCTGGCAGATCCGTGTCTTGCCAGTGTCTGATAGCTAGAGTTTCTTGGAGATTTTGTTTCAGAAGAAGCCACAGAGTGTCAATTGGCCTGCTGATATTGTTAAAAATTCTGCTGTTCCTTTCCTTCCAGAGTATCCAATAGAGAAAGCCTGGGATTAGATTCCACAGAGAGTTTAGAAGAGGGCTTTGAAAAGGGTGCTTTGGCCATTTTCTGATGGTTTCTGTTATATCTCCCATCCGTTCTCCCGATATTCAATTTTCTCCCATAACTGAGTAGCTAGAGGACAAGTCTCCATGGGACATCTTGATGGGCCAATGAATCCTCTTTTTTGCAGATTGTCCCAAGTGAGGATACGCCTCTTGCTTAAGAGCCATAGAAAGGTGGAGACCTTAGGCCATATTCCTGGTTGCCAGACCCGTTCCCATATCTGATCCTTGTCTGTCTGAGTGGCTGAGTAGCGAAGCTGGTAAGCTTCCTTGGTGGTAAACATTCCCCTTGGCATATGTCCCCAACGCAGTTTGTCCTGCTGGTTTGAATATTTGATTCTTCTGTGATTTAACTCCTGATCGATCTCGATATAGGTTTCCCCTTGCCAATTGGCCTGCCAGGTGCTAGCGGGTTTCCATAGTTGAAAATCTTGGAGCGTTTGCTGCTGCCAGAATTGATGAACATGGGTGAGATTTGCTTGCTGCATAGAAACCTGCCAGATTGGCTTGTGGAACAGAGCGGCTAGTTTTGGGAGCTGTTGCCAAGAGTCCTCCCAGAACCTAGCTGTGGTACCTGAATGAATTTCCCAGAAGCTATGCTCTTGAATGAAGGCGCTATGAAGCTTTGCAGCATTCCAAATCAAAGAGCCTGGGGTTGTAGTGCTAATTCTTATGAGGTCGCTCCATTGACTTCCTGGGGCATATTTTGCTTGCCATAGCCGCGCCCAGGGTATTTGTGGTTTGGAGATCCAATTCCACCATATACGAGCTCCCATTGTGTTGTTGCTTTGGAGAGGATCCCTTAATCCGAGCCCACCCTCTGATTTTGGCTGGCAGACCTCCTTCCAATTGACAAGAGCCCATTTCCTATTGAGACCAGAAGATCCCCACAGAAAGTTTCTCTGAAGATTGCGGATTGCTTTGAGGACCCATTTTGGCACTGCCAGGATAGAAAAAAGATACAGTGGCATGGCCTGGAGAACAGATTTGATCAAGATGAGTCTGCCGGCCATATTGAGAGAGCAGAAAGTCCAGGACGAGAGCCTTGAATCCAATTTGTCGAGAAGAGTCCTCCAGGAGGTGTGCTTTATGGCTGAGTCCAACAAAGGAGCCCCCAGGTATTTAGATGGAAGCACTGCTGTAGAGAATCCCAGAATACGAGCGATGTTCCTTTGAGTGGTAGCAGGGGTATTAAAAAAGAAGAGTTGGGATTTGGAGGCATTGATAGAGGTACCAGAGGCTTCAGAGAAGAGAGAGAGAAGATTTTTGAAGGCTTTAGCCTCTTGAGAGGAGGGGTGGCCAAAAAGCATAGTATCATCTACAAACTGTTGGTGGGATAAGGGATGAAGACCATGGAGAGAAATGCCTTTTAGAGCTTGAGAGGAAACGACAGAGTGAAGCAAACGACTGAGCCCTTCTGCCATGAGGACAAAAAGGAAGGGGGATAGGGGATCCCCTTGACGAATACCACGTGAGGGGCAGAAGGGCGATGAGGGGGAGCCATTGAGCAGGACCGAGAAACAGGGAGAGGAGATGAGATTCATGATCCATCTTGTCCAAGTGGTATTGAAGCCAAATGCCAATAACATCTGATGAATATAGTTCCAGCTAAGTTTGTCAAAAGCTTTAGAGAGATCAAGCTTTAGAATCATACCTGGCTTTTTCAGAAGCTTCAGAGAGTGGATTACTTCATTTGAAAGAATGATGCCATCCATTATTTGACGCCCTTCTACGTATCCAGTCTGCTCCGGCAAGATGAGAAGAGGGAGGAGAGGTTTGAGCGTGTCTGCCAGTACTTTGGAGATGAGCTTGTAAATGAAGTTGCATAAAGCAATCAGCCTGTATTTGTCGGGCGTATTTGGTTCATCCCCTTTAGGTACTAGCGCTAAGAAAGTGGCATTTAGGGAGGGGAGAATCCAGTGCATAGATCTTGATTCCTCCACTAATTCCCATACCTCTGTCTTGATGAGCTCCCAAAACTCGTGAAAGAAATTGGCGGTGAAACCATCAGGACCAGGTGCCTTGCCATCCTTGAGTTGGGCCATCGCAGCTTCTACTTCCTGCAGTGAAATAGATTGGAGCAGTTTATTGTTATGGTCCTCCGTTATGATTTTAGGAATGTGCTGCGTGATGGTTCTAATGGCTTGATCTCTGCTTCCTGGAGGCTCCCTGAGAATTTCCTGAAAGTAATCTTTAAATTCCTTTTCCATGTCTTCGTGCACTTCTAATCTTTCCCCTTGTTGATTGTTGATGAATGCAATATTGTTGTGCATTCTTCTTTGGATGGCGGATCTATGGAAGAATTTTGTATTCTTCTCCCCTTCCTTGAGCCACCGGATTCTGGACTTTTGTCGCCACAGGATTTCTTCTTGCTGCCTGCAAGCCTCAATTTTAGTCCAAAGGGTCTGCTCCTGATGCACCTGCTCTTCTGTCCTACCCTCCAAGATGATAGTCTGTTGAAGTGAGCTCATTTGCTGTTCCAACTTTTTTCGATTCTCAAAAATGTTGCCAAACTGAGTGCGGTTCCAAACTTTGAGAACTTGTTTCAGGTTTTTTAGTTTTTGTTGGAATTGGAACATTTTGGCTCCTTCAGGTGGGATAAAGGATTTCCAGGCCTCACTAACCACTGCTTTGAAGTTAGGATTTGAGAACCAGAAGGCTTCAAATCGAAAAGGTTTGTTGCATCTTGTACCTGGCCGTGACCATTGTAACATAATGGGCCAGTGATCTGATCCTCCTTGGGGCAATATGGAAGCATGAAAGTCCCCTCCCAGGTGTATGGCATTGTCTGAGATGAGGAACCGATCTAGCCTGGAAGCGATATGCTGAGTACCCCTACGCTTATTGGTCCAGGTATATACTCCATTGGAAGTCTGAATATCCATTAATTGATTACTTTGAATAAATTCTTTGAAGCCGCTACTATCACCTTCTAACCTTGTTCTGCCGCCGTGTTTCTCCTCCAGCGTCGTTATGATGTTGAAATCGCCGCCACCAATCCAGAGGGGGAACTGCCTATTAGAATTGAGAATGGTGAGAGTATCCAATAGTTCCAGTTTTTGCTGTAAATTTTGCAGAAAATATACATTTGAGAGGTGCCCGTGAATGTTTGTTCCGATGAGATGGAAGGACGCTTGGATGAGGAAATGGGTAGCATGAAAGTCTTGAAGAGTGAGAACCTGCGGGTTCCACATAATTTCCAGTCCTCCGGAAGCCCCAGAGGCATCTACTGAAACTGAGCAGCTGCCTGACCAGACCTTATTGAGGATTCTTTCTATAGCAGTGTTATTACTTTTCGTTTCTTGAAGAAAAACTAATGATGGTTTTTCTTGCTGGATCAAGTTTTTTAACATTCTGTGTTTTGAGGGGCTATTGAGCCCTCTCACATTCCAAGAGATGAGCTTCATGAGGAACAGTGGGGTTTGGGTTTGTAGAACTTTGTCAACTTAGGGAATCGCCTGGATTCCATAAGTATTTCTCCTACGATAATAGTCCTTTGCAAATCTGTTTTGCGCCCTCTTTTCTTCATTTCTTTTAGAATTTTTTTTCCATCCCAGGGGCTTCCTGCTTGTATACCTAGACATTTATTGTGCTGAACTTTGGTGAGAACTCCTTCCAGCCTGTCGATTTGCCATGGGGGTATTGAATTGTATTCTTTCTGCTTGCATGCTGTTTCCAATTTGAGGATATCCAGACCATCCAAACTAACATTCTCTAGATCCTCATCCATTATTGTGGGGGTATTCTGATCTTCCATGGATGCGTTGTCATGCAGACTAAGGGCTAAAGCAGCATCTAGCTCCATTGCAGAAGACTGCTGGCCTGACTCTGGAACAGTTTTCTCCGAGGTAGAGGGATTTAGGCCAGTATCTGGAACAGGTTTCTCCGAGTCAGAGGATATTAGTAGGCTGGATGGATCGGAGGTGGAGGATGGCCGAGAAGCTTTGATAATCTGGGAGGATGAGGGTGGGGAGGGGATCGCCTGAGGATCGGAGCTTTGATTCTCTGAGGGATCTTGAGAGGAGAGTAAAATGAATCTGTTCTGGGAATCAGGCTTTTTGGGGCTTTCTGGGGCTGCAGGATTTTTCTTTGCATGCCTCCGGCGATTAGGGACTTTAATGAATCCTTCAGAGTCTTTGCTAGATTCATTAGCAGAGGTTTTGGGCTGGGAATTCAGAGGACAATCTCGGAAGAGATGGCCATGTTCATGGCATTTCCGACAACGAAAAGGGATATGCTCGTAGTCTAATGGTTGGATCCATTCAAAATCATCATGAAAGAGACTTACCGAGTCTGCAAGAGCTTTGGTCAAGTGCATCTGGACACAGATCCTGGCGTATGAGGTGTATCTACGGGTTTTGGTTTCCTCAGCAACTTTGATGAAAACCCCCAATCTGTTGCCGATGTCCGCTAGCGTTTCCTCTTTCCAGTATTCCACAGGAAGGGAGTACATACGTATCCATACTGGAGCCCAACTGAAATCTTCCTTATCTGGGTTAAACCTAGCTTTCCAGTCACGAAGGTATAGACCTGAGGAGTTAAAGAAGTACGGGCCACCTTCAAATATGCGAGATTTGTCCTCCACGCAGTGGAAAATGGCCGTGAAGAAGCCTTTGGGGCCAAGCTGCAGAGTGACTTGTCCTTTGGGCTTCCATTTTGAAGCGATCCAGCCCTGCAGAGCCTTTTCAGTTGGCCAAAATCCTAGGAATTTGCCTATGAGCGCGTGGTCCTGCATAAATTGGATTTCGCTGTTGATTCGATGACTGGGGAGGTCGACTTTGATTCGTTCTGCAGCTTTCAGGATGCATGTTGCCGAGGTCGCCTTTGGCTGTGACGTTGGAGACTTTTGGTTCATGCCTTTGTCTTTGTCATCCGCTTCACGTGCTGCTGAGGGGTCAGCTTCATTATTGACTGGTTTGGATCCCTGATCTGTTTCTGGGAAACCGCCAGGAGGGGACAGAGGTACTGCAGGCTTGGAAATGTCAGAGGCGGAAGCGTTGAAAGGAGGGGGGGAGGATCCCACCCCTCCCGAAGGTGCATCCATGGGAAGGAGGTCAGTAGGTGCGCTGTGGCGTGAGCTTTGAAAACCAGGAGTATGCAGGGATTAGGGTTATCTCGTACTGAGCAGAGCGAGGCATTCGCAGAGCTCTCGATATGCACCAATGTTAGTTTGCAAATGATTATTATATAGACTCCAAATTTCATTTATTTTTGTAATGTATAAGTTAATATTCAAAGCGGGGTTGCAACGGAGCAAGAATTAAAATGGAGTACAAGCTGTAGAAATTGGTATAGAAATTGACATTTACATAAATGACCAAATTTATACAATGTGTTATAGCAATTGTCAACTTTAATAGACAATAATTCAAATATGAATATGAATTAATTATATTTTTAATTTGCATAAAGTAGGGTAAGATTCTTTTAGGTTAATTTGTTAAAATGATTTTTATTTTTATCATATTACAAATTTTAAAGTTATTTAAATATCATAGATTATATCGCATTAGGTGTAATATATAATCGATTGACACAAGTGACTTAGTTTTGCACATACATTGTAAGAATATTGATAGGCTTCAAAGATGTAACAAGAGTGCTACATTTCTTCATCTCTCTACTTTAAATGCCAACCCAAGGTCATACAAACTTGTAAGATGTTGTGCACTATATGTGCAATCCACACTCTTATTTCTTCTCTTATGATAATATCTATGATTTGGACTATATCTAGTGGTGGTTCAGATGACACCCTAGGTTTTAATATGCATGCTCAACAGATGAGAAAACTACTCAATGAAAACAATTATTAATGTTAAAAAAATGAAATTTCATTATGGTAATGATTGCCAAAAATCAAATGAATGTTTGAAAATAATAAAAATAACTCTAACTATTGCTATTTAACCAACCCTTAAAAACACAATTTATTGCAACAAAGGAAATGAAAACTATTATTATCTAATTTGCTACAAAAATCACAATGCTAAGCTAAGTTGTAACAAGCATGACATCAAAAATTGAAGCAAACAAAAAGCCTAGCTACTCGATAATCCCTTTAACATCATCATTTCGTTATGTCAATAGTAATACCATTAAGAAACATGCATTAATAATTGAAAACTATGAAAAAGTTACAAATTTGCATTGTTCTACAAGAACAATTGCAGACTTACCAAATTTTTTGCAATCTTACTGGAAATCTTCACAAAAAATTATAGAATGCTAAGAAAATGGGTGGAGTGTCCATATAATCATGAGAAATACTCAAGTTACCTGCACTAGATATAGATAAATCATATATACTATAAAGAAAATGGTTGCATCATTAGGCTTCCCTTCTATAGGAAACAAACAAATCTATTATTTTCACAAATTTTTACAAAATGAAGTGCTCAGAAATGACACAATCATAATAGAAATGTGAACAATTTGAAATAAAAAAGTTTCTCTAGATCTCCTATGGGTGGTCCCTCTCAAAGGTGCTAAGAGGTCTAAGTTAACCAATACTAATCCACTAAGTAGAATTTTTTTTTATATAAAACTAATAAATTGAGTACAAAAAATTAATGGAATTAAATTAACTTAAGAGTTTCCAAATTCGAAGAGAAAAAATATAATCAGAATATAACTAGCTAAGGATGAGCCTCGAGTTCCTTCTTATAAATCAAGGCAAAGAATAGTTCCCTTGATAGGTGGATAAGTTCCCTCCAAAATCCTAAAATTTCAAGTCCTTAGTGATAAGGCCAATTTCGTTTAAATAGAATGAGGCTCTAAGTTTGTTAAGTTGTCTTAAAGTATATTTAAACATCCTTCGCCAAAGTTCCAACCCTAAGAGGGACCCTAAATTTCCTTCATGTTGTTGATCAAATTTTCATCAAAATGTCCTATCATATCAACAATTATTGCACACAAAGGTTAAGTACAACATTTGCATGACTAACCCTTTCAAGAAATTCTACTCTACTCATGATAACCATGCAAGTAACAATGTTGTGCATCAAAACAAGGTTGAATTATGTGAAATTAGGTAATAATGTTACTATCATTGGACCTAGAGGATATCCACTATACAAGCACATCATTACGCCCAACTTAGAATGTTGTACACCCTTATGCAATTAACTTTTCTTACTATTTTTGTCCTTCTTCATGTTGATTCTTGTATTACTTCCTACTATCCCATGCAATGTATCTAGTGAAAGCCCCTTATCTATAAAATCTTGTTGATTCTTTCATTTTCTTCCATTCCTTTCTTCCTTTTCTTGCACAAAATATACTATAGAGCTAAGCAAGAGAGGTGGGATGAATTTCAACCCAATAAAGTTTGTTCCTAGACTTTGCATTACCCTCTTATAGAGTGGTGTTCTAGATATGGCATCATGTAAAGTAGGAGGAGAGTGAGGTTCCCTAACTTGGAGACTATAGGGCAAGGTCTACCATCTCCTCTCGTGGGTCTAGCTAGCTTTATCCCCTAATAATCTCAACATATCCTCAAAGTTGGATATAGATAAATTTTGATTTTCCTTCCATATCAGGGTCACTTGTTGATCCTTATACAATATTTCATATGCATTCAAGATATCCTATGGGTTAAGTAATATTTCCTTAATCTATAGAGGAATGCGTAGTTTCTCCTCCATGTATTCTTTGCTTGTTCTGCCCTCCTTACCTCATTCCTAATATAATATGATAGAGCCATGTGATTCAGATCCCCTACATAAGGGTTGGGTCCCTATGAGAAGGGGTGTGATAGTGCAAAATTATGAATATGAAACTCACACAACATATCTCTCTCCTCATACTTTTAGTTTGACATGCCTAAATGAATTTCTTGGATGTTGAATATTAAATTCCCCTTATTGCGCCATATTAGAGATTGCCTCTCTGTTCTCCCTTTCTGTTTAGTGATAGTGAATTTCAGATCTTACTATCTTCTAGTTGCTTCTCCCTTTCATTGGTGTATATATCATTGCTTCTTGAGGAAGAGTGCATAAGTTTTAGCAAGTTTCCTACAACTCACTATTTCCATCGACAAGTGGACCATTGTTCCTAAGGAGGCTTCCATGGATCCAATTTTATCATCTCTAACATATATTATCCCCCTTTCTATTTTCAACTACTATCTCAATAGCTCATTTTACTTCCTATTTTTTTCTCTATTTCCCGCCTCTTCCATCCTTAGTATCATCATGTCTTCAGTAAACTTCTGCACTCTATTTTGAAGCTTTACCACATCTCCTACCCCTTATTTAGTTTCTATCCTTTTCCACTTATGGGCATCTATCTTGTATTTCTCTATTTCCAATAGGACATGAGGTAGAAGATACGCAGGATAGATTTTTCCATGGCTGAGGTTCCATGTTTCTTCAATGATTCTTGTTCTGCCTTTGGATTTTCCTCTTTCTTAGGTATATCCTCTGTACTTGGTGATTCCTTCATATTTGGAAGTGTTTCTATAGGGATTGATTATTCCTCAAGTGTGATCACTATAGGAGAGGGATTTTCCTTTTTATGAGAAAACTTAGATCCATATATCCATATCCTATGGATTTGGGGTCAAATTTAAGAGCTCTTGTTTTATCCTTGGAATTAGGATGTGTTCCAATCTTCACTAGAGTTGCAACTATTTCCTTTTCTCACACTCCCAATTTCATATTTTTCTTCCTTTCCTTTTACTTGGAGGACTATGGTCTTCTAGCCTTATTTTTCCCCTCACCACTTGTTATAATACTTTATTCTATCATAGCTTCTCGTGGTTTTAGAAAATATTGTTTATCCATATATTTAAAATTAGATGGGGGGACCCTATTTTCTACATTTTCCAAGTTGTTGCAAACAATCAATTTGATGATTCCATTGTGAGCCAAAGCTTCATGTTTCCCTACATTTACCCTTGTTCTCATTTCATTCAATGATTGTAGGTGGAAACAAGAAAAAATGTGTTTCTTTGCTAGATACAAATGAGATAAGTGTCAAAGTTGGCGAAGGATCCTAAATTCATATCCATAAACCACATTTAATCTTCTCTCAAAGGAAATGTATTTTAAAATATGAAAGGAAACCTCATTCGAGGGTGTAGGAAAACATTCTCTTTTCACCCCATTCTTTTCATCAAAGTATTTATCATGGGAAATAAAAATAACTCTTTTGGAAAGTGTGGCCTCTTTCCTTTATTCCTTATCTTAATTCATCCCCGTTGGGAGCCATAACACCTTGCTAATCACTTTTTCATTCACAAAAAAAATTAGTCATATGACTACATTCATGTATTCTTAGTCTTCCATTTTGAAAATTTAAATTTAATTCACTAGCAACATCATAATCATACCTTATTAGGCTATCATAACACTTCATCCAATGATTTGTCTAAATATTTTTCACTACCTATAGGTTTTCATAAACCCCAAAGGGTTTTGTAGGTTCCAATTTGTTAAACCCCACTACCATGGTTATCTTACAAAGGGTTTATTTTTAGAACACTATCCCTATATGAGAACTCCTATAAGTAATTTTGGTACCAGGGAGTTTCTTTTTAAGAAAGAAGTTAATTCTAAATAATAAGGGTCATAATTTTGGACAAGAGTATTTTAAAAAATTGCACTAGTATGTTTCACAGTGAAAACTAGCAAGGGAATTTCTAAATGAAAATCGTAGAAAAAATGAAAACATTCTCTGCAGTTACTGTCATGAAAAATAATAGACCGAATTAACCATTGTATATTTGGTTTCCCCTCTGCAATGTTGTTTCTTCCTTGTTTCTCAATCTTGTTTTTCTCCCCTAAAGTTTTTTTTGTTCCCCTATAGTTGTTGGTGTTCCTTGTAGGAGTGAAATAACTATAAGGTGATTCTAGTAATGCAATGAAGAATCATTATTGTGCATGTGTCTTGAGTGCATGATGAAATAGTTGATGCATTTATCACAAAAGGTGGTGAAATTTTGAACTAGGCTTAGCATGCAACTATCATCATTTTCCATGGATATTAATGGTAAATTGTCAACATCTCGACCAAAATTTTCCAACTTCCACTTTTTACCTAATCTTAAAAGTTGTCTAGATCATTAAAGTCACTTCAAGGGCTCATGACTATCGTCACTTGTATTAATTACGAGGAGATTTTGGAATCAAATATTATATACATCCCCTCATCCCACATCCCCCCCTGACCCCAGCACACACATGCATTTTGAGGCCCACCTTGTTGATATCATAATACAAGGGAGTTTTGGTGGGTTTTTCTTTTTTATAATTAAATTTGTAACTCAACCTTATTAGCATACATTACGTCATTGCATGATCATTAGAGGATCATAATGCATGAAGAGAAATAATATATGAGGTGATACCAGTGTTGATATTGCAACATTGGAAGTTTAGAATTGACGTTTAAGTAATTGGAAACTATTGTTGTACATTTCTATTGTATAAGGCTTGGTTGTAAGGCATATTGTAGCTTTATAGGGTATCCTATAGATGTGTGAGATTTGTAACTTTGTTTGTTGTTGAGTAGTTTTTAAACCTTGATGATGTTGTGATTGAAATATGGTGTGCTCCAAGTGAAAACTGCTTTAGTTTGTAACTTTTTTGTTTCTTGTAGATTTCTAACTTTTTCTACAAAAAAATTGTAAATATGTTTTGAAATGAGTGATGATATTACTATAGGTAAAGAGACGGATGAAAGGGGAGTGAATGATAAGGTATGGATAATTAATATATACTAAATGGGTTGAAATGAACATGTATTTTGGTGATGGTGTGTATAAGGAATGAAATGGCATGTAAAAGTGTGAGATGTGTAAATAGCATGTTTCAAAATGAGATGTAAGATATATGTAATATGAAATTAATTTCAATATCAGGGAAAATGAAGTGAAAGTATTGATGTTTTATTTTACTAGATTATATGGTAGTTGGTGGCTATTGGAATTCTGAATTGCGATTATATATACAATGGTCGTGTTGTGATACTTAGCTTGTTGTTGATGATTGTACCTTTCTATTGAATTTTTTTATGTTGTTTCTCTTGGCCATGATTTTTTTTCCATAAAAATGTAGTTTTTTTTTTATGTGCAAATTATTATGGAGTGGAGGTACTTTCATGCAATAAGATAAAAAAAAAAATCTTCTTGTTTTTCCCCTTTTTTCTCCTTTTTTTCTTCTCATGGAAATGGTGCAATTTCTAGTTTTTATGATTGCCCTACTCTACCAAGCCTAAAAAGGGTTTTCTTAGGAGAGAATATTTTATTTCCAAACCTATAACTACATGTAAGGAGGTTTTCAACTAGAAATTTAGGTGGCTCAAATGAAGTTTTCACTTGGGAATTTCACTGTAATTTTTGTTTTTTCTTCAAGGTTTAGATGGATTGAAAACATATCTGCTTTCAATCACATTCAAATCCTACTTCTTCACCATTTCTGCAAATTTCTGTAATGTTAAGATATTTTTGTAAAATTTAAACTTGAAAATATTCACTAATAATGGGATTTTCTCCTCATCTATGGTTCTGAGTGCTAGCTAGTGGAATCAGAGACATTTTCCCACCCTTCCCATGAAATTTAATCTATCCATTACAACCCTATCATGCATTTGTGAGTCATTCAACCAAGTAATTAACATGTGCTTGCAACCATTATCATGACATTAGACATCATAGCAAAATATTATTAATAAAAAAATTACTCTAATATCAATGGTATGCAATTGATCAAATCAGAGGTCATTGACCCATCTCTTTCATGTGCATCCAAGTGACTTCCTTCCACACTCAACTCTCCGCTAGTAACATATGATAATAAATGTTAGTCATTAATATATTTACACATGCTACAATATTAGTTTCAAAATCATCATGACTCTGCATAACATAATATTCAACATAATGCTAACTAAAATCATGTAGGTAGTCATCAAAATATATAAATATGGCATCATATAATGAAATCATCATCATGATTACATAATCATCAAATAGGTACATCACAATTATAATCACAACCTATAATAACAATAATTTGGCACATCATGATCATTATCACATCCATTAATAATAATAGTAAAAATAACCAGATCCTCGGTCTGGGGTCCTCAAAGAATAATGTATGTGCCATAAGGATATATCAAGGTTAAGATAATGCCAAAACAAATACAATAAAGTGGGGCGCTGCAAATCCCTATTATATTATCTAGTACATCTTTCCTTGGAAAATAAAACCCTTCATTCTAAAACTAATCATATCTTCATAAATCGTATTAAGGTAACCCACTCCCTTTATTAAAATTTATAGGACCTTCTAGAGGTCTCATTGACTTTGAAGAGATACTCTTGCATCAGTAAGGAGGAATAATAGCTTGGATTAGGTACTTCCATTTATTAGGCATAGCCCAAGGATGTGGATTAGGTTAATAGCAAGGTTGAAAAGGAAATTGTGCATTATAACCAGTAAAATATTATAGAGATTCATGGTTCACACCTTAGTGGAATGGTCATGGTGTAATAGTTTCCTTTGATTGATGAAGCATATTGATTCCACGTTTCCTTATGCTCCTTGGTACACAACTCTTAAACTTGTA
The DNA here is from genome assembly GCA_031772625.1 of Pinus tabuliformis. Taxonomy (NCBI): domain Eukaryota; kingdom Viridiplantae; phylum Streptophyta; class Pinopsida; order Pinales; family Pinaceae; genus Pinus; species Pinus tabuliformis. Next base: position 754,313,894 of record CM062804.1, read on the forward strand.
AATGAAGGACACTTGTTAGTTGGGTGAGGTTATTAATAGGAAACACATATTTCTAAAATATTAATTGGGAATTCATTGGGAAGGTTATTTCTTATGCATTTAGGAAAAACATGGCTAATGCCTTTTCTGCTTCCTCCTACTTTATCTTTGATTGTAAAGTATCCATCTATAAATATAGTGAGAGAAATTTTTTGTTTTCATATCTTCTAATGTTCATACTATCTCATTTTTGTGATTGTAGGAATATAAGAGGGACTTCTCAAATTCTTACCATACCTACCTTTTTTCTTACTTTTCATGAAATGTTTATCGAAAAAAGTGTTTAATATCTCTATAGTCTAGCTGGCATATGTATCCATTCTATAAGAGATTGAGTGTCTCCATGAGTTCTTCCCTGAATCCCTTCAGAAAAACAAGTTTAAGTGAGCCTTCATCTAGAGTACAATTGTGTACCCTCTTATAGCTTAGCTGAAACATGTCTTCACATTCCTTTATAGAATCATTTTCCCCTTGGGTCATTCTGAAAATTTCATACCTAATATTTCTAGCTATAAAATAATCCTTGTATTTGTTGGTATAGGTTTATTTCATCTTATCCCAACTAGAGATGTTATTTCCTTCTAATTCGAAGAACCATATCAAAGTTAAGAAAGGGTTTGAGCTTTTTTCATCAACTTTGTAGTCACAAGTCTTGCATACAAAAAAAAAAAAAAAATCAAATAAGAAATTATCAAGGTCTTCAATTGGAAATCCATAAAATTAAGGGTGCATAGATGGGATGATAATTTTCATATTTTATTCCCCATAAACATCCCAAATATTAAATTCAAAAACCTCATTTTTTCCCATCTTCAGCCACAATATAGTGAAATGGGGCTTCTTCTTCTTTTGAGAAGTTCTCAAATTATAGGGCATGTCTATCCTAAAAAAGATTAAGTTCTTTTGTTTTGTTTGGGGAGGAATGATCAAAACTATTTTGATATTGTTGATTTCTGGTTCTTGGTTCAAATATGGGGGATTTAGCTAAATATTTATCTAAATTATTTCTAAATTGAGGCATGCGTGTTGCCAAAGAAAGCTAGAAATATTGTTGTCTAAATTTGTTCCTCCCTTTTCTTTTAATATCCATGAAAGTAGAAATTCAAGTTAAAAAAATTCTTCCATTTTATAGTAAGAAAGGAATAATTGTAGACTTTTATCACACACACACCCCCCCCCCCAAAAAAAAACAACAATTCTAAAAAGTGGCGGGTTTCAAAAATGTAACAAGAGTTCTACCTTTCTTCAACACCCTACTTTAAATGTCAACCCAAGGTCATACAAACTTGTGATATGTTGTGCACTATATGTGTAAGCCACACTCTTCTTTATTCCCTTATGCTACTATTTATGATTTTCACTATATCTAGTCATGGCTCACATGGAACCCCAGGTATTACATTGCATTCTCAACAAATGGGAAAATTAATCAATGAAAAAAATTGTTTATGATGAAAAACTATAATTTCACTAAGGTATTGATTGCAAAAAATCAAAGGAATGCAAAAAAATGAAACGCACTTAAAATATTATTATCAACCAACTCTTAAGAACATAATTCATTGCAATAGATGAAATGAAAACTATTGTTATCTAATCAATTGTAAAACCCACAAAGTTGAGCTAAGTTGTAACAAATAGGAAGTTAAAACTTGAACTAAACCAAAACCATAATTATTTCATAATCCTATTGATTTGATTGGGAAAATTAGTTTCGCTGTGCTAAAATTCCTTTTCAGAATATGTTAAATGTGCTTAAGGATTCATAAGATTATTTGCAAGTTTAAACATGGGTTTTTGAGTGCTTTTATGTAAATTTTATGTGCAAATTAACATAAACAAATGACTAAACAACAACATATAATAGATATAAACATCACCATAAACAATATCATAGCAACACATGATGAAGGAGTTCACCCCTCCTGGGCTACGTCTCCTTGGTCCAGCTTCCAATGGCTTTTCCCTCTCTATTATGCTAAAAAATGTTAATACATTAGTTTGCAATGCTTAGAAAGCTTTGGAACATGTTCCAATGGCTCTAGAATGCCCAAAAATGCATGTGTAGCCTCTTTCTGCTCCTAATTTGGTCAAAAACTGAAGAAGTTATGGCCTTTCCCAATCTTTTGCTAATCGCACCACAAATTCCCCAAAATCTGGCACCATCCTACAAAGTTTTCCCCGAACGTGCTAACCAGGCAACAATTTCACTGAATTTCAGGAGAAATTTTTGGACATTTTAAATGTCTTCTAATGCCTTAAATCCAAAAAATTCGGGCACATGGGGGCCACGTGCCCAAAGCTAAGGCCAATAGCCCACCCCTGCTAGCCAGGCCACCCTGCTCTCCTCCGGTAGTGGTCATATGTTGGTAACGCGACCAAGGGCTGGCCCTCCCCTGAAATGGTACGCTCATGTAATTTAGATATGTGTGGAGTTCTTATGTAGTTAAGAACTAATGCTATGGCATATTGGTGGAGTCTTTGGACTTGTATTGTGAGGTTGCGAGTTTGACCCCCGTTGTTACTACCTAGACTCAACCCAACATTTTGGTGGCCCCAGAGCTACCACGTGGCAGCCTCTGGTTGGGCCATGTGTTAGCCCATGCTTGGCCACCAACACAACTAATCAAAAACACAGAATTACAACCAATAAAAAAATGCCACTTGTCAGGCTACCATTCACTGGAGGAGCTTGTTGACTAGTCAACCTGCCACATAGACCTGTACAGTCAACACCACGTCAACCGTACAGACTGTTGACTGGGCTATTATATTTTGCAAAAATTTGCATGTTTGGGAAAACGTACAAAACATGATTCTGGGAGCATATGGTGTTTGTTTCACATGAAACAAGTTGTGTCAGATTCAGGATGACGCGAACTATGTGGTCATCTAGGTTCCACACTGATCCAATGACTTTTAATTTTGAGCTAGTTTTTTGAGCACCTAATCATTCCTCCCCACTAGAAACCTTTTGGACCCAAAAATATCACTTTCAGTTGTCCAGAAAGTGAGGGTACAGTTTCCTCACCTTTCCAATCTTGATCAATTCATCAACGACTTGGAACTTGTGATCTACATGATGCTTGTCATGCCTTTCTTTGTACTTGCCTTTGCTCTTTTCAAGCTGATCTTGCACTATTTGATGTACCATTTGGAGTCGTTCAATGAACTCCTTGGCTTTGTCCATGTTACCATCAATAGAAACATCCTTCTTACCAAGATGATACAACACATTATGATGCAAATGGTAAACAAATTCCTCTACTTGATTCCCTTGACTCAAGCTTGAATGTACATCTTGAAAGTATGTATTTTGTTAATCATAACTTTCATGTAAAACAAAATGATGCTTGAGGAAAGTAGTTACACAAACAATAGGCCTAGAAAGTACATCAACAAACTTGTCACTTATACCTTTCTTATTCCTTTTGACCAAGTGGAATAGTAGAAGAAAACCCATCCAATGAAAGTGCCTTTGTCACTGCAACTTAAACACTGCACCATTGAAAATTTCTGAATGAAATGAAATGGGCTTACCATGTTGCATAAGGACTGCGCCCATCACATTGTCACATACATAAACTTAAAACCCAAATGACTTTTTCAATCATAGAAGAGGAAGTACAAAGGCTGAACTGATCTTTTTTTTCAAAGAATCAAATGCCTCTTGTTGTTTTCCTTCCCACTAGAAGACCTTTTGCACAACTTCCAAAGAATGAAAATGAGCTACAATAGAATAAAATTTAACAAAATGTCTCCTCCAACATTGGGTTTCTCCAAAAAAGCCTCTTATCCATATGACTATCTTGAGCATTCACCAATCCATAATGGCATCAATCTTGGAGAGGTCTAACTTCAACTCACATTCTCCAATATTATGGCCCAAGTACATCAAATAAGTTTTACCATATTCATATTTTGACATTTTCAATAAAAACATTATTGACATACAACATCAAGTATTTGTTAGGTCCCTATAATACTAGTGTATTCCCTTATTATTATTGTCATTGTAGCCCCTTATTTTTATTGTTGTGCCCTTGTTGTCCCCATATGGTTATTATTGTGCCCCATAGAAGCCCACTATTGTAATTGTTGTGCCCTTACATTATTATTGTTATGTCGGCTTTGACTATATTGTGACCCCTTAGACTCCTATATATAGAAAGGAGGACTTGTCATTTGTATCATCCAAGAATTGTTCATTTTTGTAATGTAAAGAAGTTTACCCCCTTGAAGAGGCTGATTTTGAAGTCATTTCTCTATCTTTTCTTCTATTTTGTGAGCTAGTATTTTTTTTGCCAATTGTTGTGGTGTCAACCTTGTCGGTTGTGGAAGGCTAGGAGAAACAATACTTCCATCTATATAGTTGTGATAGAAAATAAACTAAAGGTCATAAGTGTGCTGAGAAGAAATTATTTTACTTAGATTGTGAAGAGGAAGAAGAAAAGGAACAAGAAACATCAAAAGAAGAGGATACACACTAGGAACAAAGCCTAGAGAAAGAAGCAACGAAATCCTTTGAACATATTAAAGAGGAAATGTGCGAAGCATCAGTCTTAGCTATGCTAGACTTCAAAAAAGCCTTTATTGTGGAATGTGATGCCTCATGAAATGGAATTCGTGATGTTTTAATGCAAGAAGAAAAACCCATTTCTTTTGAAAGTCATCCAATCAAAGGAAAGTATTTACACAAAGCTATTTATGAGAAGGAAATGTTGGCAATACTACATGCACTTAAGAAATGGTGACCTTACCTAATGGGAAGACACTTCAAGGTAAAAATGGATCATGATAGTCTTAAATAATTTTTAGAACAAAGAGTATCTTTGGAAGAGCAGGAAAAATGGGTCACAAAGATGTTGGGTTATGACTTTGAAATCATCTACAAAAAAGGGAAGCAAAATGTTGTTGCAGATGCATGCTCAAGAAAGGATGAGGATGTGGAAGCATTTCTTAGCACCATTTCGATTATCCAACCAGATTGGATAAACGAAGTAAGGGATGAGTGGAATAATGACGAAGAAGTGTGGGCACTAATTTAAAAGTTACAACAAGACCCCAATACATCTGATACATTTAGCTGGAAAAATTATTCGTTATGGTACAAAGATTGCTTATACCTCTGTAAGAATTCCCAACTCAAACAAAATATTCTTATGGAATTGCACATGTCTCCCTTAGGAGGGCACTCAGGATTTTTAAAAACTTACCATAGGGTTAAGAAGGAATTTTTTTGGGATGGCCTTAAATCTGATATTCAAAAGTTTGTGGTGGAATGTTTGGTTTTCCAACAAAATAAAGTTGAAACAATTAATACCCCAGGTCAATTACAACCTTTATCCATTCCAAGCCAACGCTGGGAGGAGGTTTCAATGGATTTTATTACAGGTTTACCCAAGTTTGAAGGAAAGAGTGTCATCATGGTGGTAGTTGATAGACTTACCAATTATGCACATTTTTTTCCATTATCTCATCCCTTTAAAGCCAGTATAGTTGCTACTATGGAAACAATTTAAAATCTACATGGAAACCCAAATATTATTGTAAGCGACAAAGATCCCATTTTCACTGGAAATTTTTGGACAGAATTATTTTCCTGTCTCGTTACTTAGTTAGCTCATAGATCATCTTATCATCCTCAGTCTGATGGGAAAAATGAGATAGTGAACAAATATTTGGAAGGATATCTTCGTTGCTTTGTATATGCTAAACAGACACAATGGGTCAAATGGTTGCCTCTAGCTAAATGGTGGTATAACACTTCCTTCCATACTGTAGCAAAAATGACCCCATTTATGGCACTTTATGGATATCATCCACCGTCCATCACATCATATTTAAGAGAAAATTCTAAGGTTAAAGCAGTCGAAGATCACATCGAGCATCAACAAAAAGTTCTCCAACTCTTAAAGGATAACCTCACTTTGGCACATAATAGAATGACACAGCAAGCATATCAACATCGCAGCGAAAGAAGTTTTGATGTCGGTGACTGGGTCTTCCTATGACTACAACCATACAAACAAATGTCCCCCAAACAAGCTAAGAAGGATAATAAATTACCACCAAAGTATTATGGTCCGTACAAGGTGTTACAAAATATTACTACTATGGCATACAAAATGGAGCTTCCTACAACTTCTTGAGTGCACCTAGTTTTCCATGTTTCATGCTTAAAGAAGGTTATAGGTGACAAGCTCCCAGTTCAAACAATATTGCCAAAACTTGATGAGGAAGGAAAAACCATATTAGAACCTGAAGTAGTCACAGAAACAAGAACTCGACAACTATTAAATCGATCAATTCTAGAGTATCTCATCAAGTGGAAGAACTTATCCATTGAAGATTCAACATGGGAGGATGAGAATTTTATATAGAAGAATCCATGACTACTCAAGCATTGAGGAAAACACTTTTCTGAAGGAAAGGGGCATGTTAGGTCCCTATAATACTAGTGTATTCCCTTATTATTATTGTCATTGTAGCCCATTATTGTTATTGTTGTGCCCATGTTGTCCCCATATGGTTATTATTGTGCCCCATAAAATCCCACTATTGTTATTGTTGTGCCCTTACATTATTATTGTTATGTCGGCTTTGACTATATTGTGACTCCTTTGACTCCTATATATAGAAAGGAGGTCTTGTCATTTGTATCATCCAAGAATTGTTCATTTTTGTAATGTAAATGAGGTTGCCCCCTTGAAGATGTTGATTTTGAATTAGTTTCTCTATATTTTCTTCTATTTTGTGAGCTGGTTGCATAAATTGTTTTTTTTCTCACACATGACATGTTCATAATGAATTTTTTTGAAAATGAAGATGTCATCCAAGAATACTATCATGTCTAGAAATGGCTTCAATACATCTATCTTCATATGCATGAAAGTAGTAGGAGCATGGAAAAGACCAAAAGGCATAACAAGCCATTCAAACAAACCTTGCTTAGTTTTGAATCTTGTCTTCCATATGTCTCCTTCAATAACTCTACTTTGATGATAGCCACTCCTTGAATCCCATTTAATGAAATGCTTTCCATTCTTCTTGGACACCAAAAAAACAGGTGCACCACATGGTGAAGGAGATGGTTAGATGATCCTTTTGTTCAACAACCCTTGGATTTTCTTTATTATTTCTTCACTTTCCCTTCTTGACATCTGGTGCATGTCAATGTTAGGAAGAAGACACTTTTTCTGGAATGGTATTTCATGTTGGATTCTCCTCTTGGGAGGAAATCCCTTTTCTTTCTAAAACACTTCATCATGATGGTTAATTACATCAAGAAAATTAGTTTCCAATCTTGAATCACAAACGTCAAACGCTTCATAATCAACACCAACATTGGGTTTGATTATAAGCAGAACTAAATTATTGCTTGAATTCACTAGTATTTTCATTTGCCCTACATTAACTAATGAAAGATTTAGTTTCTTGCGATGAGCTCTCACAATATACTCCACACCATATTTGAACAAGTGGTACTTGTTTTCATGACGATAGAAGATTTATTTTCTATCATAGAGATAGGAGCTGCCCAAAACTATACCACATATGTCTAATGGAACAACATCAAGCTCCACTTCATCTATGAAATTTGCAGTAATGGTGAATTTTAGTTTATACTTTCTAGTTACTTTCAATTGTGCATTGTCACACACCCATCCTAATGGATATGGTTTATGATGTGGAATGGTTTCCAAGTTTAAACTTTTGACAATGTTTTCAGAGATAAGATTGGCTTGAGAGGCGCTATCAAAAAGAGTATCAATTTTTCTATGTTTCGAGATTACTCTTATGTGAAAAAGTTCTATCCTCTTGTTTTCATTTGGAGTTTCATTGTGTGAATTTGAAGTACGAGTGCTAGCAATGGATTATTTTCCTTTCATACCCATAGCACCCGAATCGGATCCCAAATCCTGTTGATTGGTTGCAGTTGTCTTTTGTTTTTGCTTATTGTTGAATTTCTTTGGTTTCATTTCGGGATGAAGCTTCCAATAATGAGTTTCATCGTGACCCTCGTTGGAACAATGCTTGCATGTTAATTTATCTCCTTCCTTCTTAATAGATGCATTTTTCCTTCCTTTCAAACCCTTCTCTTTTTCTTTACCCTTGAATGGCTTTTAACTACCCTCTTCTAGAATATTTTTTCCTCTTGCCTCAAGATGAGTGGCTTGCACACCCACCTCATCTAGATTATTGGGATTAAACAAAAGGATAGTATTCATAAGGTAACTATGTAAACCCCCTATGTACTTTAGCAAAGTGTCATGCTATTACAAATCTACACCTAACATTAGATACCTTTTTATAAATTCTTGGGTGTAATCTTGAACATATTGACCTTTAAGTTGTCTAAAGTTCTACCAATTCATGATGGCTTTCTGCATATATCCTAGAGGGTAGAATTTTCTTTTAATTACAACAATGAAATCTGACCAAGAAATTGAGATCTTACTGTGTTTTTTTATCTCTTATTGTGTCTTTGATTCCCATGATATTAGTGTTGCACCCTCCAGCCTCAAAGAAGCTAATTGAATATTTATGTCATCCTCTTGAAGGTTTTGAATTCTACAATAGATCTCCAATTGATGAACCCAATTGTCAAGCTTCTCTACATTCACTTCACCATTATACATGGGCATCAAATTTAACATCAAGTTTTAACAGGGGTGATTTACTAGTTCGTTTTGAGGTATGTTGATGAGTATGAGTAAGGGTTGTATTAGTAAAAGAGGGTGAAGATGCCTGTGAAGAAGAATATGAAGAAGATGGTGGAGAGGGTGGAGGTGTACCTCCATTTCCATTTCCATTACCTCCTCCTCCTGAAGAACCTTATCCTTTGGGAGGACTGAAGATTTCACCCTGCAGTATGGTATTCCTCTCTTCATAGAGGATCTTCACCATCTCTGTCATGTCAAAGAAATCCTTCCTAAATACCTTCTCATCCTCTGTCATGTTTGTAGGTTCTCCTTCATGAGACGTGCTCACTGAATGCTCAATTGCAACTTGAGGAAGAACCGGTGGTGGAGATTGTGGCAACCTTGCACTCCTTCTCCTTGGCCCAACTTCAGGTCTTTCAACCAGCTTCCCTTCTTCTCTCTTGAGCTTCAACCTTGTAAGCATGACATTCACTTGCAAATAGTTAAATCCTTCTTGCACAAATAAAACCAAGAGCTTTGATACCAAACTTGATCTGATTGGGAAAATTAGTTTTGTTGTGCCAAAATTCCTTTTCAGAATATGTTAAATGTGCTTGAGGATTCATAAGATTATTTGCAAGTTTAAACATGGGTTTTTGAGTGCTTTTATGTAAATTTTATGTGCAAATTAACATAAACAAATGAATGAACAACAACATATAACAGACATAAACATCACCATAAATAGTATCACAGTAGCACATGATGAAGGAGTTCACCCCTCCTGGGCTATGTCTCCTTGGTCTAGCTTCCAATGGCTTGACCCTCTCTATTATGCTAAACAATGTGTATACATCAATTTACAATGCTCAAAAAGATTTGAAACATGTTCCAATGGCTCCAGAATGCCCAAAAATTCCTGTGTAGCATCTTTCTACTCCTGATTTGGTCAAAAACTGAAGAAGCTATGGCCTTTCCCAATCTTCTGCTAATCGTACCGTAAACTCCCCAAAATTTGGCACCATCCTACAAATTTTCCCCCAAACGCGCTAACAGAGCAACAATTTCATCGAATTTTGCGCGAAATTGTCGGACACTTTAAATGTCTGCTAATGCCTTAAATCTGAAAAATTCGGGCACATGGGGTCACATGCCTGGGGCTAAGGCCAACAACCCGCCCCCGCCTGTCAGGCCCAATTGCTCCCCTTCGGTAGTGGTCATATGTTGGTGGTGTGACCAAGGGCCGACCCCCATGGGCTAGCCCCTCCCCTGAAATGGCGCGCTAATGTAATTTAAATATGTGCAGAGTTCTTATGTAGTTAAAAACTAATGCCCTGGCGTATTGGTGGAGGCTTTTGACTTGTGTTGTGAGGTCACAGGTTCGACCCCCGCTACTGCCGCCCAGACTCGACCCAACATTTTGGTGGCCCCCGGGTTGCCACGTGGTAGCCTCTGGATAGGCCACATGTCAGCCTATGGTTGGCCACCAACCCAACCAATCAAAAACATCGAATAACCAATAAAAAAATGCCACTTTTCAGCCTACCATTCGTTGGAGGAGCCCGCTAACCAGTTAACTTATCACATAGACCTGCATAGTTAGGCCCACATCAGTAGTATAGACTGCTGACTATGCTGTCACATTTTGAAAAAATTCACCTGTTTGGGGAAACAAATAGAATATGATTCTTGGAGAATACAGTGTTTGTTTTGCACGAAACGAGTTGCGCTAGATTCAGGATGACAAGCACTATGCGGTCGTCCAGGTTCCACACTGATCTGACAACTTTGAATTTTGATCTATTTTTTTGAGCACCTGATCACCTCTTAAGAGAATCATATCCTAATATAAACCATTATATAATGAAGAAACATCAATACTAATTGAAAAATATAGAAAATTTAGAAATCTAGATTTTTCTATAGGAACAATTGTAGACCTATAAGAATTTTTTCAATCATGTAAGAAATCTAAGTAGGAAATTACAGAATGTTGAGAAAGTGAAAGAAGTTCCCCTTTAGTAATAAGAACTCTTAAACTGGCTTATATTACATATAAAGAAATAATATATGCTACAAAAAATGTTATAAACATAAATATATATATAATAAATAATAATCCATAACTTATTATTAATGATGGGAAATATGAAAAGACATGTCCCAAATATTAACAGGAATGACTCTTAGGAAAGGGGACTCGCACCTAGTATTTATATAGGGCCCATCATTATAAAACCAATCATCATACCATTTTTACCTAAAGTTTGTGTGTGTGTGTGGATATTTTTATATTCCAAATATTATTAATCTTTTGTGTGTGAGTACACTTTTTTCATCTCATTTCATGTATCAGAGAAAGTTTGATTTCGGCCTTTAACCACCAAAAGTTTGAAATTATACCTTTGGTAAAAAATAAAAAATAAAATGTACATTTCCCTTAGCAATATAACTATAGGCTTTTATCCATATTTAAAAAATTTGGAGTTTATCTGATTCAGTCTACTGCAAATATAATATATTTAATGTGTATAAACATTCCAAAGACTATATAAAAAAAATCATAAAATTATCATCAAGGAAAATCAATGCATGAATTTGTGTTATGCTTGTAGACACAGACAATCAACCATAAAAACTAGCACACACCACTTGACACCACATTCATGTTGGTTGTGTTTTAGAAGGTGTATCATTGTTATAGCCACCATCTAGTGCTTTGAAGGAACATATATTGAATGAAATAGATGACAACCATTGATTTAAGAGAATAAACCCTAATATATTGTCAAAATTGTGTCAAAGTTGTGGAAATATGACCCCTTACCAGATCGTTGTGACCAAAAAATATTCTTAATTCATAAAATATGTGGAAGAAGATATTGTTGCAAATCATTGAGTCAAAAAAAGGGATCAGTACACATTGATATGCAAATTTTTCTGATATAGTGTAGTCATCAAGGAAAATAAAAAATAAAAAATTAGAATACTTAATTAGATCAATTCGAAGGGAATTCTTTGAGGAAATTTATCTTCAAGTCGAGTTATCTTCAACCCACCATTTCCATAAACTAAACACTATGGTAATCATTTGGTCCAACAATTATGTTGTAATCAATGTCACAAGAGTAAATACTTGAAGTCATATAATTCCTACAAGTTGTTTCCATCAAGGGAATATCGCTCCTTCAAACACGTCAATTAGGGTTTGCAAACTCTACAGTTCAAAACCATGCAAAAGAAAAAAATCAAATCTTTTTGGCCATTGCCACTATAAGTATACCACTATTGATGTCCTATAATAGCTAGACCATAAGGTTTTGTAATTGTTGGACCACATGATAGGTTTCTAAATGTGTTTGTTCACTACCACCACCATATAACTACTGAAGAAAGTCATACAATACAAGGTTGAATAATTATATAAATGTTAGGAAAAATACTGAGAGGCGGAGTGAATCAATATTTACAAATCAATAACTTTTTACATTTCATATTCGGGTTTCTATACGTGACTTTACTAAACATAACTTGCATGTGTACATTACTATTCTTAAGACTATAAGTGTATATCCAATGAACTTATGATTCAGTTAATCCATCATATTTATGTCTTCAGCGAGTGAATTAGTACTTTATTAAATATTAGATAAACAATAACCATGTGTTGTAATGACAAAATAAGCCATCACACATAAGAAACACACATGAACACCAGGATGTAAGGTGGAAACCCAATGCGGGAGAAAACCACCTGTTGTTGTCGTCTCTGTCTTCTTTTAATATAAATAAATCATTGTTTACAATCTTGTACTAGCGCAAACTCAAACTAGTATCTAGGAACCCACCTGTAGAAGGCTACAACCTTCTCTCGTTCTCCAGCTGCTACTGGAAGGGAGCTCCAACCCCTTGGCTCTTGTGCTGACTGGTATGTTTACCAGTACATAGGCACCAGCCTACATAAGGCTACAACCTTCACTCGTTCTTCAACTACTATTGGAAAGGAGCTCCAACCCCCTAATCTAATCACCAACTACTACTGGCAAGAATCTTCGAATTCCTCACTAAAGGCTCCAACCCTCAATATCCTCCAGGGACCATGTTTCATAAATTTTCAGATGGGATACTCCTGGTGCACATCAACACAATATTTAGGCCATGTTTCATCAAATTTTCATACTGGACCCATTAGTAACATTGAAGCTCAAAATCAATCACCACAACTGTAATGCAACCATCAAATACAATTGCATCAACCAATTACTGAAACCCATTCATCAATCACTGAAACTCAATCATCAATATCTGATATTACTGAATCAAACAATCACTGAAACCTCTGACACAATTGAATCACCCAATCATCAATTTATGATACAACTGAATCAACCATTCACCAATTTCTGATACAATTGAATCAACCATTCACTCAAAACCCATTCAACCATCACTTAATCAAAATTCAAACAATCGATTGGAACAACTAGATCACTGTAACCAGTACACAGAACTAAACTCAGAACATTGCATCAACAACCAGGACCAACTACGATCCTGATCATTCAAATACCCAAAATGCATATGCTACTTCACCTAAGGCAACCTACATGCATACTCTCTTTTGAGTAGAGAAACCTATGTATAGACCTTAAAATACTGACAACTGAAAACTTGACTACTGCATTTCTGAAGAGAACCCTGAGCTATACTCAGATCTACCGCAACATTCTGAATCAATAACATAATTGTTTCTGATCTTAATCACAATCAGTAAGTAATATTTACACTATTCATAACCTCATTCAACTTCAACATTCAATCATATCTACTTTAGACATGATCATTTAACCCAGATCAATCAAGAGGACATCATTGAAAAACGACATAAAATTAGCAACACTGATCAAATAGATCAGTCATTTCTGAACAGAAACCCTTCTTACTCAATCAAACTGTTAGCCAGATTCAATTTCCTTATATAATCAGCTTAACTTTAGATCTAATGAAGACATCATTGACAAACAATAGTAAACCAATAGCGTTGATTAGATAGATTAGTTATTTCTGAGCAACAAGCTTTTCTTCTGCATATGCTACTTGGAAGTGTCGAACTAGCGTGCATACGCACCTTCACAAAGGCGAACTTGTGTATAGATCTGCAATAATGACTTATAACTTCCTAGCTTTTCAAGACTTCAGATATACCTAGATAAAACATGTGTTAGTACTCAGATCTATCCTATCCATTATCAGATCATACAATGATAAGTCATTTCAAGTCTCATGATCCTGATCCATCATTAGATCTCATCCATCTTCAAACACTCAGGTGCATACTTAGTTCAAATCAAGAAAAACATTAATAACCTATAAAATGTATATTTTCTTTTGATCTAACTCTTCATAAGATTTTCATCACTTGCACACCTCCACACTTTGATCTCCACCTCCTTATATATTTTTAGCATTTCTCAATGCCTCGGGTAAAAACCATAGTTATGCTGATGGTATTCTTTGACGGGAACAATATTCTTTGTCGCACTCATTACTATGGGCCAATACCATGCTAGGAACCCCTGGTACTCTTTAACCTTAATTTTCCATCCCATACATGCTTTTACTTCTATGAAACTGCGTGCATATGTATACTCTCCTTTTATTCTGTGGACCCACGTGTATGCGCTACTTGGACTAGGTTAAACAACGAATACAACTTAACACATTCTCTTTCCTCATTTTCTTGATTCTAATATGCAATCCTTTATCTCATCATCCTGTTCTTTTGTGCCATTACTCTGTTACCTCTCAATTGACCTGTTACAATGTGAGTTGCCATCATACATCACTTCTGAACTGATTCCTCTGAACTGCCCTGCATTTTGTCACATCTGTAAACACAATTTCCATGCCTTCTATCACATCTTGTTTGTACCTTTATCAAGTAGTCCATTCATCAAATAGGCTTTCATCAAGGACAACTCATCAGGTAGGTTTCTTATCAAGGAAAATACTAACACAATCTCCATGTATCAAACCTTTGACCATTATTTTGTTCCATCATTTTGTCACCTTTGATATCTTTGTGTTCCATCATGCTGTCACCTCTGATATCTCTGTGTTCCATCATCCTATCACCTCTGATATGTCCTGTAGATTCATCTAGTTACGATATACAAGTGAGTTGACATCAAGGAATCCACATGCATCATAATTCCAACAATAAAACCATATGGCACATCTCATCATTGGAAAATTAAAAGGATAATTAAGAAGGGATTGGAAACATTTCATAAATTTAAAATTTATAAAAGATGAAAGTCATAAAATTTCTCTCTCTCTCTCTCTCTCTCTCTCTCTCTCTCTCTCTCTCTCTCTATATATATATATATATATATATATATATATAAAGCATTAGTTTTGAAACTTGTTATAATTATCAAAAATAAAAGTAAAGGATAATTCGAAAATGAAGCAAGGAAGATTCTCTTGTAAATATTTTTTAGTTGCATGTTTTGAATCATGTACCTTAAAATGGAGTATCCAAGTAAAATAAATTAATATCATTATCAACGTGAAATGAGAAGGAAAATTACATCAATATTAATTTGGAAAATCAATTATAAATTCTAGAAACAAATATAAGTGAGAAGGGAGATACTTTTCACAAAAACATTATGAAATTAGGACTTGTAAGTGAAAATTGTTTATTATGAATGTATATCTCAATTCAATGTTCCAACTATGTATGGAAAAGATATCGACACCATTCTTAGTTTACAATGGCTTGTAATACTAGGTTCCTTCATATTAAACACAAGAAAAAGTTGTTGACTTTTCTTGATAAGAAGAAGGAGGTGACACTTCAGGATGTTACAATAAATTCAGATTGGATAGTACCTTCATCTAAATACTTGAAAGATATATCAAATATAATCAATCAGAGAAGTCAAAATTCAATATCAACAACAAAAAAATAATTTAATGCAATTATCACAAATAAGAGAGAAGAAATATATTGCTTAAAATATCACAGTTGGAAATTATATGCACAAGTCATGAATTCCAAGGCTACAAAGAAAATTGAGAAAAATAAAAGGAAGGTCTCAAGAAGAAACTCAATGAAGGCGTATCAAAACAAGATGAAGAAAATTTTAGTTTAAATATGGAAGAAATTAAAACACTAAAAAATAAGAAACATGACTATCAAAACATTAAAAATAAAATAGATGAATTAGAAGTTGAAGAAACTTCACATCTTCAACACCATAATCAAAACATACTTAATACAATTAAGAAGCTTAAGAGTGATAAGAAATTATTGAAAAACATAATAGAGAAATAACTATATGGAAGCCACAAAGTCTTCAAGTAAAATGGTCTAACTTGTGGAGAAGGGAAAAAACACAAAACCCACTAATCTCATCGTTCATAAGGGTGTCAATCCAATTGAAGTCAATACATACTTAGGGTTTCCATAGATGATTGAAATTCCAAGTAAGGATCCAGTGATCAAACAAGCAACATCAGTACATGAAGGAAATCACATACCTAAAGTAAATAAAAAAATTGTCACAAGCATGATAAGGGAAAATCAAGTTGTAAGAACTCCTTATCAACATCAAAATCATAAGAGTAGAAATCTCAATCAATCAGTGTATCAATAAACATAGGACAATAACAACTATCTTATGTTTTAAAAAATATTAATGCCAACATAATTAAGTCTTATGATAACAATTCATCTCGACTATCGAGTAAGTGAAAGGCACCATAGGAAAAAGAATTGGGATTGTTAGATCATTTTTTAGTTCAAAAATTTTTCTCAACACTCAGAAGTTCATATCATCTTGTATCATCTAAGATGATAGCTCCAATAATTTGGAAACATGTGAAGACATTGCAAGATAGAAAGAGATATCAAGCCTTTTCATTAATATGCTTTGAGAACAAAGAATTTCTAAAGGGGAAAGAAATGTTATGAACATAAATACATATAATAATTCATAATTCATAACTCATTATTAATGAAGGGATATAGATGATTCAAATTCAAAGTAAGGATCTAGTGATCAAACAAGTAACATAAGTACATGAAGGAAATCACATACCTAAAGAAATCAAAAAATTGTCACAAGCATGATAAGGGAAAATCAAGTCACAAGAAATCCTTATCAACATCCAAATTATAAGATCAAACATCTCAATCAATTAGCATATCAATACACAGGACAAAACAAACTGGCTTACATTCTGAAAAATATTTATGTTAACACAATTAAGTCTTATGATAATAACTCATCTTGCATATCAAGTAAGTGCAAGGCTCCACAGGAGAGCGAGTTGGGATTGTTAGATCATTTTTTAGTTCGACAATTTTTATTAGCACTGAGAAGTCCATAGTGTCTTGTATCATCAAAGGTGATACATCCAAGAATAAGGAATGATGTGAATACATTACAATATATAAAGAGATATCAAGCCTTTTCATAAAAAAAATTAGGACAAAGCATTTCTAAAGGGGAAGGAAAGGTTATGAACATAAATACATATAATAAATAATAATTCATAACTTATTATTAATTAACGGAGATATGAAAGGACATATCAAAACTAATAGACATGACTCTTAGAAATGGTACTCCCCCTAGTATTTTATATGGGGCACATAATTATACAGTCAATCATCATAACATTTTTACTCAACACTGATATATATTCATCTTTATGGATATTTTTCATATTTTAGATGCTAAATATTTTTTGTGAGCGAACTTTGTTCATCTCAAGAAAAGTGTTGCATCATTCAAATTCAGGCTTTTACAAAAAACAAATAGCTACTCTATTGGAAAATTTCCATAAAATGAAGTGCTTAGAAATAACACAATCATAACAAAAATATAAAAAAATTTAAATAAAAAGGTTCCTCTAGATCTCCTATGGGTAGGATCTACCCAAGGTGCTTAGAGGTTTAAGATAAAAAAATACTAAACCATTGACAATAAAAATTTTGTTGTTAAGTTGGAAAAACAAAGCACGTAAGCTTGTTGAAATTAAACTAACTTGAGAGTTTCCAAAGTTGTAGAGAAAAACTATAATAACGATCTAATTGACTGAGAGTAAGTCTTGAGTTTCTTATTATACATCAACATAGAGAACATACCCCTTGATAAATGGACTAGTTTCCTCCAAAATCATGTGATTTCATGTCCTAAGTTATAGGATCAATTTCACTTAAACAAGATGACGCTCCAAACTTGTCAAGTTTCCTTCAAGTAAATTTAAACAATCTTGGGCCAAGTGTCAAACTTGGGAGGGACAATATTTTGAAATTTCCCCCATGTTGTTGGTCAAAAGTTCCTCACAAAAGCTTGTCATATCAAGACTTATTACACACAAAGATTAAGTAAACCATAGACATGACAATCTCTTTCGAGCAATATGATCATGCAAATAACCAAAATGTACGTCAAAACAAGGTTGAATTATGTGAAATTAGGTAATAATGGCACTATGGATGGACCTACAGAATATCCATTGTACAGATGCATCAAATATACCACAAGTACAAAATGAAAGTTAGGACAATAATTAAATGATTAGCAATTAAGTAAAACAATATTTAATTTACCCATCATTCCTAGTGTTGTTGACAAGGAGATATTCAAAATTAGGAAACTAGTTCATATTGGTTTAGAGAAAAACACATCGTAAAGAAGAATTGACAAAAGGTGATGTTGATTGCCCCTCTCCATAAGATCTCATATGTAGTGTTGTGCATTTAAAATTAAGTCATATAGTTGGATGAATTGACTTAAAAACCCTAGAAGAAGATCAGTGTGGTTGAATAAGAGCCGCCCATAATACTATTTTCCTTGGAGGGAGCTTGGTAAAAAGAAGAAATCATTGAAGTTTTAAGAATTCAACTAGAGAACAAGTTAAGGGAAAGTCATTTTAAAAAGGTATGGTAGTCATTGATTGCATTTAAAAAGGTTATAAAACTTTTTTTTTTCCTACATTGTAATAAAATTAGGTTTCCTCCCATGATTTCTTATTATTTCCCTAGCTATGGGTTAGATAGTTTGACTTGTACCAATTTTGTGATAACATTTTAGTATTGAAGTACACTTATATGGTATTTATTCTCTTAGGTTTCCATATGAAATTGGGTTAAAGAAAATTCAAATGTTATGATTCTAATTTAATATTTCAAAACAACTTAAATGTTTAAATTGCATAGGAAATATATCTAGCAAACCTCAAGGTTGGGGTGAAATTTCGAAAGTTGCATTAATTTGTCAATTCTCAAAATTTCTACACATTGATGGCCTCTATGTACAAGTCTAGTCCATTAAATTCATTAAGAAGAAGGGATGGCCAAATGACCTAATGTAGTCAAAGCAACATGGAGCTTCCAATAAGGAAAAGAAGATGAAGGGAAAAGGGGAAAATTAATATTACTAGTACACATGGAAGAACCCTGATAATCATTATGACCAATGCAACATTCATGATCACAAAATAGAAAAATATTGGAAATTGCACCGAAATTTCAATCCCAAAAGTTGCAAGTAGCAAGAATCGAAAAATAAGAATCTTCTGATGGAGTGACAAGGGAAAGAGGAGAAACTTAGACATGGATAAAAATGTTGTCTACGCAATAATGCAAAAGGCAGTGAACTTGAGTAACCTCTGCCACAAAGAACAGAAGTAGATGACACACTTATTTCATATCAAGATTTAGATCAAGATGAACAAAATAAATTCTCTATTTAATTTTGGTTCATAAGAAAACCTGAATTCAATTTCATGAAAAGAAACTCATTACAAAGGATCTATTAAGATTAGTTTAGAAATGTTCAATCATTGTAATCTATTCCCTTATAGTTTGGTGAATAAGGATGTACAATTTTAAAGTTACTACACAATGTAAGCTTATATTTTCTATCAATGAAAATTTTATTGATAAAATAGAAGTGGATGTCATACCTTTCATGTTTGTAATGTAATATTTAATAGCCCTATAAATATATGAGGAATTTTATCTTCATGAAAAAGGCCAATAAATAATTAAATACCACTAATCAAGGTTGGTAAATTGTTTATAACGAATACACACAAGGGTATGTATAAGATATCTTTAAGGAGTGCAAACCAAGTGAAAATATTAATCATCTCAAATAAGAAGTAGGTGCTTGATTCTTGGTACAAAAGTATATAAACAACATTTTTGCAAGTCTAAAGACATCCTTTGAAAGATGTGTAAAAAAGAATAGAAGCAACAGTTGGAAGAAATTTTGCAAGCATATAGAGAAGTGTTCCAATATATGAAATGTATGCCACCCTAAAGGGGAATGGAGAACGATATATAGTTATTTTCAAGCTCTCTTTTGCCACATATAGGACTATATAGATATCCCATATTAAAGTCAAACAAAGTGATGAACTAGTGGCAAGAATTGTTGAAAGGAGACATTAAGTCCAAGCACCTCACAATGCAATTCCTTAGTTATCTTGGTACAAAAGAAGGATGGGACTTGGAGAATGTCCATTCACTACAAAGCCTTAAACAAGATCATTCTCAAGGATCAATGTCATTTTCCCTATATTGATAATATTTTAGACCCATTGTAGCATGCTAAGTCCTTTATCAAGCTATATTTGAAATCCAAATAACATCGTGTTCGAATCAGGGAAAAAATACAATAAGAAAAGTTCCTTCAACACGAAGCATTGTCTATATGAGTGGTTATTAATGACTTTTGGTTTAAGAAATGCACTTGCTAATTCTGTGGATTTAGTGAATGATGTGTTGCATTCATTCCTAGATCCATTTTCCATGGCTAATTCGGATGACACTTTATCATTAGTTCTATTTGGTAGGAGTGCATGTTACATATGAAGCAAGTGTTAAAAGATGCTAAGGAAATATAGATTGTTGGAAAACATTAAGAAGAGAAAGTGTGATTTGAGTAAGTGATTGAAAATTTATCCTACAAAGGTAGATGCCACCTTTAAATGACCCACTCTTACTACTATCACAAAATTTAGGGGTTGTGTGGGATTTCAAATATTTAAGAAATTTCATAACATCATTTACAACCATGGTAGCACCACTTCATGTTGTTACAATGAAAGGTAAGAAGTTCCAATGGGGTTATATTCAATGGGAATCCTTTAAAGAACTAAAACGAAGGATTATTCAATCATTGATCATAACACTACCTAACTTGTAGAAGCCTTTTGAAATATAAATTGATGTTGATGTGGCAACAACCCCCTTAAAATTTTGAGAATAGAAAATTAGGGTTCCTACTGCTAAAATTTCATTTAGGTGAATTATGGTATGGATTTACTTGATTTTCAATTATTTTCCTCCTCTAAGTCAAAGTTTTGTTAAGAATTTTTCTTGGCCCTTGATTGTTACATTGTAAATCACCTAAACCCATGAGAAAACCCCAAATTCTCAATATTTTGAATTTTCTCTTTATTGAGGATATGACATTATCTAAATATTAATTGCTATTCTATGTTTCTATGTCCCACTTTATCTTGATTTGTTTCATTTAAACAAGAGATTTTCATTTTTTCTTGTTTTATCACTTCATGTTGTAAAACCTCAAATTCAAATTATGTTAGCATATCGGTCATCGACTCTTTCTTTACACTTTTTCATTATATAATCTAAAGATATGATATCCTACTACAACAAAAAATGAAATTTCACATAACTAAGCCTTTCTCGTTATTTAACATTAATTCAAAATGACCAATATTGGAGTTTCTACACTTTATAATTAGACCTTCAACATTATGATATGTGATATGTCTATGTGTTTGATATATGTATATATTTTATGTTCAATATCTTGAATATTGGATATCGACATATCAAAAAACTATTAAATGATAACTCCACAAAACCTTCGATAACTGATATCTAATATACCATATCATTGTTCCACCTCATTCTTAGACATCTAATCATGATTTTCCACGTGTCACATTAATGACATGACACATGACATGGGTCGTCCACTTTTCACATTTTTACAAGCGAATTTGGCATTTATGACATGACATTTATCACCCATGTGGTATTTCCATGTCACATGATGTAAGATAACCCACAAAAAGCTCCAATTTTCAAAATCAGAGATCAATAGATTAGGTTACTTTATAGTGATACATCATTGAGAACCCTCGATATGGTGATACATGATATAATTAGAGAATGTGATTAAGCATTAATAAAATATATAAGGTTAAGGTGGATTAAAAAATATATTACTGTTAAGTGCAAGGTGATTTAAAACTAGCTTTGATCGAAGATTATGGTGTAAAATGGATTAAGCATGCTTGTGAAGTTACAATAAAATATTAAATTAAAAGTGCCACCTACTCCCTATAATAGCATTGATAGGGAATTAACTTTCATTTAAGTTGTGTAATATGAAGCATAGTCGAAATTATAATCCTATCAATATCCTAAGTAATATTTGAAACCACAAATAGTTTTTATATCTTGCTTCTAATTACCACTGCTCCAGGTGCCATAATTTATTCAATTCTACTCAATTGAATCTTAAATCACTACAATTGAAGTAAGTCTTAATAATTGAATAGTTAGTTTATGGTTATTTCTGCAGTTTAAGAACTTTAATCTAATACAAATTTCATATTTTGTTGTAGATTCTAAAGCTCCTCCCAGGAAATTCGGAAAGCTACCAAAGGTGGTTGACTCTTTAAATGATGAATACAACAACCCAAAATCAGCTTTATTTTCTGACACTTATTACAAAATCAGCTAAAATTCAATGAATTGGGGAAAGATATTTGACTACATCGAGCAGAGAGATTTTAGTGATGAATACCAAGAAGATGAGGACAACTATATTGATGTCTGGAGGCCAACACTTCATAAAATTGTAATTATACCTGCTTTGATCCAATATATAGATATGGTACATTGGATCCTCACTCATTCTAATGTGAAAAATCGCACCATTATAAAAGATAGGATCCTTCATGATTAAATATTAAGAAATTATGTATAATTTTCCTAATCTTGACCTCAAAATTTATAAAGATTTCCTCGAGGATTTTATGGCTAAGAAAGGTATTAAGAATGATTTAGAGATGGAAACTTTAATCAAAGGTTGGTGGGAAAATGGTTATGCATTCGAGACTAAAGCAAAGAAAATGAAGATTACCCCTACAACATTTACTAGTATGTTATATAGATTATAAGGTGAACACAATTCTTTGTTATTCAAAATAAAATGGGTGCCCATATTACATTAGGACATGGACAAGGGTAAAATATTTGATTGGGAAATTATTTTATCCAATACCCTGAAAAGATAGATTGAAAATTTTGTAAGTGCTCCTCTAGTGTTGGTACCTCAACGATTTATATAAGCGTTTATTTTAGTTACAGTTTGTGCTAGGTCACCCTTCCCTTTGATGAAATGGAGTTGGTATCCTAATTGTGAGTCAATTCATGTATATTGTTCCAAATTATGGAACACTAATGAAATTGGCTATATTTAGGAAATATGCAATAATTATATGATTCCTTTACATCAAGTATTGTTTTGTAATCCCCCGCGCCCCCAACCACACCCCCCCCCAAACCTTAGGTTTACTAAGGAAGCCATGGAATTTGTTTCTCCAATTAGATATTGGTTCATCAATGAATATTTCTCTTACATACGAATATATGGCTATGGATGAACCCCTCATGTCTTGCTAAGATATGTTCAAAACATGATAGCCCTTAGAGAAATAGCATATCAAATCATCCCCATAGATATTACTAGAATTTTACCTATTGGATCAAAGAAATTTTATCCCTCTTTCCCTATTAAATTGGGGATTTATTTCCTCATAAATTCCAAACATACAAAATAAGAAGCAACAATCTTAGAGTTACTTAATTTATCCTCTATTGCATTCAAGAAACATGATCTCCAAAAATTGTTAAAGATAATTACAAGACTCAAAATGCTTTTAGAGTTTAGCATGATAAGGAATTTCCTTTGACCAAGTTTTTCAGAGATCCACATATTATGAGGAGGTAACTAAGAGAATTCAAGATTTTCCAAAAGGCCCTAGTAAACATGATTTCCTAACTTTTTAGAGGCACAGAGTTCTAGATTTGGGTAAATATTCTATCATTGGAGATCAAATCTAGTATAGTAAGCCTAAAGTCATGCAAATTGACTAATGTTCAGTTGTTCAGCCACAAGGTCAATCATTGATTCAAGAAGAATCTATACAAATTAAACATGGCTTTACATATCCTTCATTACTTGAATCTATTCAGTTAGAGTTTGTACAGTCATTGGAAGTCCAGTTAGGGGAAAAAAGTTTCAGAAGTGAAAATGAAAGATATTTAAGCAAGAATTCCTATAGAAGTGCTAGATCATGAAGAAGTACAAGTTATAGAGTCACAACCTATTATAGAACCACAACAATAGATAGAACTTAGTTCAAAGTTTCAGCCTCCTACTTTTTGGGATAAGTTTGAAGAAGTTATAGGGGCTATCACAATAGCCATAATTAGTAAAACACATATAAAATTTTATCAAATTATTAGTGCTTCCACAATTATTAACATGGATGATATTAAAACCATTGAAGAAGAAGAAATACCCTTTAATGAATACTTATTCAACAATACTATAAATGTAATTGTGAAAGGAAAAAAGGAAAAAGGAAAAAGAGGAAGGCAGGGGAGGTGCAAGGATCTCCTACCAAACGAGAAATCATATGGTATAATTTTAAGTTAAGTAATGAAGATTTTTTTGAAGTATTAGACTCCATGGACACATTTGTGCATGCAAATAAATGGTATGTCAGAAAACTAAATGATATTATTCAACAACTAAGGGAAAAGAATGAAGCGCTGCAAACGAAATTGCAACGACATAAATCTACAAGTGAAGAAGAACATCATGAAACAACAACATCAAAATTAGATATAGGATAAGAACAAGTAGTTTAAGGAGGAAAATTCATGACTACAAGAGAAATTTACTAACTCTATTGCAAGTATGATAGTATAGAAATACAGTAGAGTTAATCAATTATCTTCTCAAGTAAAGCAATTACAAGAAAAGCAACCAAATTTAGCATTTCTTAATAAATAAGCAATTAAGGTGAACAATCAATTCAGAAAGACTCAAGAATAATTCTATTAGCAATCGATTCAAATTCAAGAATTTAATATTGCTCTCAGCCAAATCTCTACTAGTATTGATGCCAAGTCAATAAAACTCAACCAAGCACAAAGTGCTTTTCAAAAGATTAAATTATAGCAAGTGAAGTATCAAATAGCCCCAGGTAGTTTTTCAAGGATGTCATAGGTTGAAAATATTAATATGAAAATCGCACTTGAAGACTAGTCTCAAAAGTTAAATCATTGTTAGGAATTAATTAAAAGTGCAATAAATTTGTGCTCTAATACATGGGAGAACTTAGTGGAAATTATAATTCATTTCGATGTTGAGATTTTATCTCAGACAAGTGTCTTCCACATTGGATTGGTGTCTAACATGTGGGAGAATGTTGAGAAATGGTCTCTAGAACATTAAATTTATTTTTTATAAAGTTAAATTGACTTTTTGCATTATTATTAAATAAAGCGACTTAAGTGATTTAAGTTGTGATAATGAGAGATTATATCACAAGCATAGATCTTATTGGCCATGGACTTTGTTATCACTCAGGTTGTCCTTTTGGTCAGCATCAAAAGGATACGGCCGAGGTAACCACAAAACAATCTTTGGACTGCAGGTTCTAGCCCACCTGCAGCCAGAGAGGGCTCTCTCTTTCTGATTTAGCTTTGTTGATAATGTTTTTAGGCTAGTTATTGAGTTCAAGGGGTTTTGTTTTGATTTTTGGTGGGAAGGATGATACTTTCAGGTAAAGAGGTAGGGATAGCATGAAAGTTTTAGAACCATTGGGCATGGAGTCAAGGAGTAGGACTGCTGGTGCGTTTTCTTGGTCACAAGAAAGAATATGGAGCAAGCTCGCTGCATATGAAACAATCATTCAAGGTAAAAAGATGGATTAAAGGCTAAGGAATGAGAGGCAATCAAGAATATCTCAGTCAGGTTAGCAGAAATGAGATAAATGAGCCCTATCTAGGAGCAGTTAAGAATTCCTAGATAACAGTCATTCATATGTGAAATAGATCAAACATGAGCCATAAAGGAATTCATATTTATGCGTAAATCAAGAGGAAAACATTAATAAGCCACAGAAACTGAGCATAGAGTGTGGCTAAGCAAATTCTAAGTCAATCCTTTGTTCTGTAACTTAAACATATGTGAAATTGGAATAACAGAGGTAAGAAACACTTATTGATTCATATTGCAGCACAAGAATTCCACATTCAATTCTTCAGACCATTAGACACAGAGCAGACAGTCATTCCTCCAAAGATTTTCAGCAATCTTTGATTAAGTAAAACATCTCAGATATCCAGTGCGAGTCTCTAATGAAGATGATCAACCGACCAACCCTTAAAACAATACAAAGGGTGGTATATATAGGGAAAAATATCAAAACTTGTCTATTATAGCTTGACCTAAACAGGTCTGAAAGAAAAATGATCACTTTAACCTAATCCTATCCAGCAATAAATGCAAGAAAATATCTTTGAGCTGCGCTGAGGGCAGCCGTATCAAAACTGAGTTAATGTGTTGTCCTCGGTGGCTTGGTGCAGTGTTTCTGCAATAACTGTGCATGGGTCTCTGCTCCATTTCCGTTCGGCGGCTTTAAATGCTTTAACTGTGATTTGAGAGCTTTAATGGGCTTACACCGCTTTATTTGACTTTGTTGGAGGCCATTCAATGCTAACCTGCTTTGGGAACTGAAGATTTCCATTAAAATATTCAACTGATACTCTTTGACGCTGATCCTGGAGTCTTTGATATCTTCTGAATGGTTTAGACTATCCCATTGATCCTTCAAGGCAGTTGTTCGACCTTTTGTTGCTTCAAAAACTGTGTTTGCCCCTTTTTGAATGCCTCGCAAAGAAAAACGGGTCATTCTGCGCCTTTCGGGCTTGCTGGGGGCTGTGCGATGAGGGTCTTTTCATTTTGGCCCATTTCCCATAGCCATGCGTGATTAGCGCTAGGCGCTAATCACGCATGAAAAACTGCCTCAGAATTTGAATACGGGCTTCCTAAGCACGATTTTCACCTTCGCGCCATTTTTGCTGATGACTTCAGCACGATGTCAGCGGGTGAGACCCAATACGGCGGATTACGTCAGTAGGGTGACATCAGCATGTACGGCGGGTGACGTGGTAGTGACACGGTGGCAGTGACGTGGCAGGGTGAGTTGGCAGTATGGTGGCAGGAGGCCGACGCAGGCAGATGACGTCAGCGGGTGACGTGGTGCTGACGCAGGAGGGCGGAAGCGGTTTTTGGTTTTGGGCGCACCGCCTTTGGGCAGATGGTGGTATTGGAGGAGGGGCTCCACCATAGCCGAGAGGGCGATGCGTGGCGGGAGTACGGCGGGAAAACCGCCCATCTCCCGGACGCTAACCATCGGCGGCTTGGGGAATGGGAAGGCCTGCCCACCGTTGATCTCGGGCGCATCAGATCAGACGGCTGGCGGAACGGACAAGGCGGCGGAGGAATAAGGGATCGGGCGCGCGAATATTCGGATCTTCATACAGCGCGGCGGGGGGGTGAAAACTTAGGAAATGTGGGTTTTAGGGGTTTGTGAGCGAGCGGGTTACATGTTTTGTGGGCAAAACTTTAGGGTAAAGGCGAAAAAGTGGGTTTTGTAGGGTTAGGATTAAGGGGGAAAAGGTTGTTAGTCTGACCAGATGTCAGAGTAACTCCTGTTTAGGACACGGATGGGCTAACGACAGCCCCAGATGGACTGCTATTTCCCAGACTTTAAGAACATATGGCTATAGTGCCAGGGAGGGGAATTTTATAATATTTTTGGGATTTTTATACATAGTTTTTAGTAGGGCAAGGGGAAACAGGTAGGGAGCTAGATAATAGAATTAGTAGTTAATATGGAGGTGACCAGAAAGCGCTAAGTATGTGAATCTTAGGCTATTTTTAAGGGGAAAAATGACTTATAGAGGAGGAATGAACAATCCTTGAGTGAAGCAGATCTTCACCAAGGCAACTGATATGGAGAATGATGAAACTAAGAGGAATCAAGCAGATCTTGACCTCTTCGGGGAAGTTAGTGAGTGATTTGGGGATAAGGGAGAATGGGGAAGTTAGAGATATCCAGCTTGAGCTCCTCCAGATGAAAACTGCCTCCAACTTGTGATCTGAATAAATATGACATTTGACAACATGAAATGGATCACAAGCCATGATTCTGCAACCACACAGCTACCTACCCAGCCTACCTTCCTAACATTTTTTCTTCTTTTTGGGTGGGTGCACTTAGACTTGCAGACCCTGATTATCCTTTTTTTCTTTTGACTGCCCTCCTATCTAAATCTACACTTATTTCTGCCAAGGGCCCAGATTAAGCAGTTGGGCTCCTTTGATTCTCTACCTATCTATAGATCTGCCAAGATTAAGCTGTTTGGACAGATATCATTCTCTATATTCTAAAACAAGAAATTGAAACCTAGGGAGGCCAAGATTAAACTGTTTGGCCTTCCCTTAACTGAAAAACTCATCAAAATTGGAATTCACTAGTGGCATTTGGACTAGCACACTTTCATGGCTTCTTCTTTGACCTCTTTTGGAAATATGGAACCTTGCAGCATGAAAGATGACATATTTGGCATGTAAAAATGTCAATCATGAAATATGAACACCTGTTGCAACAGGAGGCTAATGGTGGCTCCACTTGGGGATGGCTTTTCCTTGTGAAAAGCCAAGAACAGCAGGTCAGAATCCCTGATCTTCTGTTGTTGTTGTAGATTGAAAAACTTCTTTATGCTGGCTCTTAGATAATTGAAACTTTGTAATATGAACAACCTTCTCCTCAACTGAAATATTGTGAAATGCATAGCACTGCCTGCTTTCTTTTGCATGCTTGCTATTATGTAGAATGTTGCTTGAGCATTGTGCCTTTGAAACAGTCTCAGAACATGGATCAAAACTGATGTGTTTGCCTTAGCCTTGGTCTAGAAACAGCTGTTGATATGAAACTTAAGGCTGCAAGACTACAAACAACTTCTTTTTGCCATGAATTGCTGTGATGTGTCAGTGCTACTCTTGTTGTTTTGTTGAGATTAGTGCAGAGACAAAGCTTTTTAAAATTGGAATACTTTCATTGGCTGTGTCTTCACAAAATTTAATGCTGTTCCTCCAACATTCAGAAAAATAAAACAAAGTGCTGATATATACAAACATTACTGTACAAGAAATATATACAGAGCTGCATCATATCCCTTAGAAGGGATCATGGTAATGTTTCAGCATACGGCCATTAACAGGGCCTTCTTCAGCAGAGCTGCCCTCTACAGATTTCAGAAAATATGTGTTATTTCCCTGAACAACAGAAATAAAGAATGGCCCTTTCCATAAAAAATCAAATTTGGCATGTTTTCCCTTGTCTTCTCTTCGTGAATCCCACCTTAGAACTTTGTCACCAATGTAGAAATCCTCAGCCTTAACTCTCTTATCAAACATATTTTTGAGCTTCTCTTGCAAAATTTGAGCTCTGTCATAAACTTGCTCTCTGGTTTGCTGAAGATGAATGGTTTGATTAATTCTTCTTTGAATGTCATCTGGTTCAGCCTGAATTTCCTGTAACAGTCTGATAGTAGGGGTGCCCAAGGATGAAGGAAATTTGGCCTCCATGCCATATACCAGCTCATAAGGGCTCAACCCAATGGATCTCTTTGTTGAAAGTCTATCTGCCCATAGGGAATTTACCAGCTTTTTGTGCCAGTTCTTCTTGTTTTCTTCCAGCACTTTCTTTATGATGTTGATGAGGCTCTTGTTGGATGATTCGACCAAGCCATTACCGTGAGGGTAATAGGCTATAGAGTGGCACAAGGTAATATGAAATTGGTGGCAAAAATTGATCATCTTTTTTGGATTTGAAGGCAGTGGCATTGTCAGTGATGATCTTCCCAGGGAAGCCAAATCTAGAAAGGATATTGCACTCAAGGAATTGGATAATGATGATGTCATTGTCTTGCCTACAAGGGATGGCTTCAACCCACTTGGTGAAATAGTCGGTGGCTGTTAAAATCCATTTGTGCTGGCCTGAGGAAGAGGGATGGATTTCTCCAATGAAGTCAAGACCCCATTGTTGAAAAGGTTTTTCAGTTGAGATGGGTTTCAGGGGCAGGGGCAACAGCTTTCTTTTGCCCTCAAAGATTTGGCATTTGTGACATGACATGGCAAACTTCTTTACATCTGCAAAAAGAGAGGGCCAATAGAAACCAGCCCTTAAAATTTTATCAGCAGTGGACTTCCAATATATATGTCCTCCACAGTCACCTGCATGGAATTCTTTCATGACATTGTTAGTTTCACTCATGGTTAAACAATTAAGCAATATACCTTCATGATTTCTCCAAAATAATGCACCATCTATGATACAAAACTTTAAAGCCTTCATTTTCAAAAATCTTTTCTTGGTCCTGGACAATCCTGGGGGAGAAAATAGGTTTAACAGTACAAAACATATATCAGCATACCATGGAGATTGCAAAAAGGTTTCACTGATCTTTGGAGTCGCCAGCTCCTGTTCATTGTCCAGTTGGTTAATGTCTAAGGCTTGAAAGTTTGTTTCGGACATCAGTTTGGCTAAACCTTGTCCCTTTATCAGTTTGGTTGGTTTTATTTCTATGTCATACTCAAGGATGTTTGCAATCCATTTGCCTCTTTTGCCTTCTAATCCCTCTTGAGTCAATATGTCTTTTACAACAACGTTTGGGACATAGGCAATCACATGTGAATATAAAATGTACACTCGGAAATCCTTGATGGCCTTAACAAGTGCATAGGCCTGCTTCTCCATAATTGGGTACTTCAAAGGGGCATCTCTTAAGGCTCGGCTGAAAAAAGCAATTGGCTTTTCAGCTCCTTGTTCATCCTTTTGCAGAAGGACAGCAGCTATGGTGTGATCAGATGAAAAAGAAAAAATGATAAAATCCTTGTCAAATTGTGGGCTGGTGAGGACAGGGGTTTGGGTTAAGGCAGATTTTATACTCTCAAAGGCCTGCTTGGTTTCAAGAGACCATTTTACCTTGGCATCCTTTTTTAACATGTTGCTTAATAATCTTATCAGCTTGGCTAGATTTGGAATAAATCTCCTTAGGAAATTGATCTTTCCAAGGAATGCTTGTAGCTCTTTTATGTTTCTTGGATATGGGATTTGGAGGATGGCTTAGATTCTTTCAGGATCAATTCTAATCCCATCCTTTGATATGATGTGGCCAAGTAATTTTCCTTCTTCAAGGCCAAAGAGATACCTCTTGGGATTCAGGGAAATGCCATACTTCCTACATGTCATGAATATTTGCCTTAAGTGTTTGAGGTGCTCTTGATCAGATTTGGAAAATGGGGTCAAGTCATCAAGGTAGACAACTAGGAAATCATGTATTTCTTTGGAAAATGCAATATCCATTGCTCTTTGAAAGGTAGCACCAGCATTTTTAAGTCCGAATGGCATCTTTACATACTTAAATGTTCCCCACGGTGTGGTAAAGGCTGTCTTGTCTTGGTCATCCGGGTGAACAAGTATTTGATTGAAACCTGAAAAGCCATCTAGAAAAGAGATTCTAGATGACCCCACTACTCTTTGTAGGATGTGATCCATCTTGGGCAAAGGATAGTGGTCTTTTAGGGAGACTTGGTTTAAATTTCTTAGATCTACACAAAGTCTAATCTCACCTTTTTTCTTTCTTGTGGGAACAAGATTGGATACCCATTCAGAAAATCTGATGGGTGGTATGATACCTGCTTCAAACATTCTTTTCACTTCCTTTTCAATCAAAGGGAGAAGCACAGGATTCATTCTCCTCAGTTTCTGTTTGAAGGGTTTTTGGTTTGGTTTTAAGGGAATGGTGTGTTGGATCACTGAGGTGTCATAGGACTTCAAGTCCTCATACATCCAAGCAAATACATCTTGGAATTCTTTAAATAAATCAATATACTTGAGCTTTTGATCAGGTGGAAAATTTTTGGATAGTTTGATCATTTTTGGCTTCTCTGTTGTCCCAATGTTGTGTTCCTCTATATCAGAATTCAATGGTTGCATTTTTGGTTTTTTAGGAACATCATTCGCATCAAACATGTCTTCTAACGGAGTTAGGCTAGCAGGCAAAACGTTATCCTTTAAGTCAATGATCTCTGCCTCTGTTTTGGCAATTTCCTCCAAATGCATTTGTTTCAGCTGTTCTATGTTTGTTTTGTTAAAAACAGTTGGGTTCAGGATTTGTTTGGTTGTTGCAGCTGTTATAGCCTGCTGGTTTTCATTTGTTTGCTGTTGGGCATCGTTCATAGCATCCATGTCAATGTTAATATTTGCAAATTCATGCTCAAGAGTGAGGAAATTATTAAGCAGGGCATCATTTTCGAACACCTGCCAATCTTTAACGTTATTTGGGACAGCAGGCCTATGTTTTATTTCAGCTGTAAAATGATGATTTGGCTCAAAGGGAAGCTTGCATGTACTAGCAAAAGTGGCTAGGCTGTGTGCATGAATGTTATGCTCTCTTGAAATCTTGGCCAGCTTGAATTCAGTGAATGCATTGAGTATATTAGTGGCAGCAGTCCTATAGGCCCTCATTCTATTGTCATTGGTAACAAAGTTACCTTTCATATGTTGTATGATTAAATCAGAGTCACCTAAAATGGACACTTTTGCAGCTCCTAGAGCTTTGAGCAGTTTAAGGCCTAAAAGCAGAGCCTCATACTCTGCCATGTTGTTAGTGCATTTAAAGTTCAGTCTGTAGGCATGGCCTTCTACATGGTTGTTATGTGTATTGTGAATCCAGACACCTGCCCCTGCTCCTAACTTGTTGACAGAGCCTTCAAACTCTAAATACCATGTGATTTCTTACTTGTGGTTAGTACTGAGAGTTTCAGTCATTCTTGCAGTGGGCAGATTTGAAATTTCTGTTTGGGGAGTTTCTTCTTGTATGCTGGTTGCATTGACTGTTTTGACAGTTTCATCAGTATGTGCAACCGATTCTTCATTAATGTGTGCTTGTTGTTCTAGAGCCAAAGGCTCAACATCAGTTGGAGAATTTTTATCATCATTAAACAAAATAACAGAATCCATATAAGAATGGATTGAGTAAATGGGAAAATTTTCAGGCTTTCTCTCACTACTTACCACATATTTCATGAGTGTTTCTCTGTACAGTCTCTTTGGTTGCCCAAAGACTGAAATAGTGGCATAGGAGAGGTCTAACTAAAGGGATCCTTGGAGCTTTGCTCCCCATGATCTTGATAGTACCATACCGTACTTTAGCGGGATGTCAGCCACCACCACATCCATGAGGATGGTCTTGTTGGGATATTGGACTAAGGAGACACACAAGTCTTTGATGAGGCCTAAACACTTGACTTGACTTGAGTCAAAGGAAAATAGATCTTTGTAGGGTCTTGTGATATCAAGGTTCAGCTTTTCCATAACTGCTTTGGGCATAAGATTGTGCGATGCTCCTGAATCAAACATGGCATTGTGCAAGATTTTGTCATGTATATGTAAACTGACATAAAAGGGCAAGACAGATCCATATGTTGATTTTCCATTAACTTCTGGACCAAACAACAGTTCAGGGGTATCATCCAAAACATTTACATCATCCTTGTTCTCTGGGATTTGAAGTGATCTTTGAATTTGTTGCCTATATACATCGTGTTTGGCAATTTCTGAGAGAGGGATGGATATCTTAAGTTTTCCAATCTTTGCCTCTAAATTAAATGGCTTTTCCAATGGAGTCTTGGTGTTGATAATGGCAGTTTTTTCTGTTTCATTTGAATTATCAGCGATTTTCTCTTGTTTATCAACGTTATGGGAATTGATTGCTTGCGGTTTTTCAGTTTTAGGAGGGCTTTTTGGAACGTTGTTCGAATTTTCTTCCAAGGAGGAGGGTGGCAGAGGCTTATCAATAGAAGGTTGCATTTCTGTTATGTCTTCTATAGTTACTTGTTGCGGCTTTGGGATAGGCATATCAGCTGGTTCTGTTATGACAGCCTTGCTTTTAGTCTTGTTGGGCTGTTTGCCATCCTTTGGTTTGCTAGGTTCAAAAATATCAATGGTCCTAGTTCTCAGCTTATACTGTTTGTGGACCTCATACACAGCAGTATCATAACCTTGTTTAAAATCAAAAGACTCACTAGACTTAGTCTGAAATTGACTAAAGTCATGCTCATCTTGGTCTTCTTGGCTCAGGAAAGTTTGATGCTCACCCTTTAGATCCATCAGATTCATGTGAGTGTCTTCTATGGGTTCACTAGAAGTGGATGCCTCAGCATAGTTTTCTTGGAAAGGGGGTCTTATGTCATGGTCTGGGCTTGACCTACCAACATTTGTGTTCTGCGTTTTCCTAAAATTTGGGTTCCTTATGGTATTGGACTGTTGTCCTTCCCATGATGATTTCCTCTCAACACTTTCTACTCTGTCTCCCAGCCTTTGCATGCCACTGATAATAGCATCAAGCTTTTGTTCTAAGGCTGAGGGTTCTTCCTTAAAGGTGGTTCTTCTTTCCATTCTAGCTCTATTTCTTTTGGCAATTAGGTTGGCCTCTACGCTAACAGCAACATTTTGCATGTCTGCAAGGGTCTGAGGGGCTCTTTCTTTTAACTGGTATGCCATATCCGGGTCAAAACCATCAGGAAATTTGTACAAGGCAAGGTCAGGTGGAGGTCTTAAGTTCTGTGGTATTGCATTGTAGACATTACTGAATCTTGCACAGTACTCCAAACCAGTCTCTTGAGGACCTCTTTTGATTGTATCGTATTCAGCTAGTATATGCAAGGGGTCTTTCTTTTTCTCCCATCTGTTGGTAAAGGATTGGTACAGCTCATCCAGAGTGGTTATAGAATTTGCAGCAAGTGATCTGAACCAAGTTCTTACATCACCTGTTAGACTCTGAACAAAAATCTTCATTCTCACACCATCATCATCTATTTCGTAGTTTTCAAAATAGTCTTGCATCTTCTTGGTATGCTGAAGTGCAGTGAAAGGACCAGTACTATCAAAATATGTAATTTTGGATTGGTAATCTTGAGGCAAGGCCCCGGGATTAGCAGGCAGTTGTAGGGGTGCATATCTATTAGCCATATTCATTGGGATAACAGGAACAGCTGGGACAATAGGGATAATAGGAGTAATTGGAACAGCAGTAGTGGTAGTTGTAGTATGTGCAGTGAATGGAGGTGTGGATGGAGTGCTTTGAGATGTGGATGATGAACAAGGGGAAGTAGGGGTTGAACGAAATAAAACCTTGACTGGGGTAGGAACACTGCTAGGGTGAACTATTTCAGGACTTAGATCAGCAAAATCTTCTTGTCTTTCTTGCTTCCTAAGGATCTTTGGGATTAAGTTCAGATTTTCAAAAGCAGCTGGGGGATTTGGGTCTGGATTTGACCTTGTGTATCGTGGATTCTTCTTGGGAGCCAGCTTCCGAATTGTTTTTGGTATTTTTCTGGGAATGCTTTCAGAATCAGCAAGGGACTGATCAAATTTTGGAATAGTTGTCTATAGTTTAAAACTAGCATGAAGATTGACTGAAGCAGATTTTATTTACTTCTGTTAATGCAAAGCAAAAAACAGTTTCAAAGGCTTCCTGGCTGATATTCAGGCTTCATCTGTAGTTTTAAGGAATATACAACAATTAGAAAATCGATTTTTCCCCAGTGGATTTTTCCAACCTGTTTTATGAAATTAACTGAGGATGGTCCCCAGCGGAGTCGCCATTATGTTATCACTCAGGTTGTCCTTTTGGTCAGCATCAAAAGGATACGGCCGAGGTAACCACAAACCAATCTTTGGACTGCAGGTTCTAGCCCACCTGCAGTCAGAGAGGGCTCTCTCTTTCTGATTTAGCTTTGTTGATAATGTTTTTAGGCTAGTTATTGAGTTCAAGGGGTTTTGTTTTGATTTTTGGTGGGAAGGATGATACTTTCAGGTAAAGAGGCAGGGATAGCACGAAAGTTTTAGAACCATTGGGCATGGAGTCAAGGAGTAGGACTGCTGGTGCATTTTCTTGGTCACAAGAAAGAATATGGAGCAAGCTAGCTGCATATGAAACAATCATTCAAGGTAAAAAGATGGATTAAAGGCTAAGGAATGAGAGGCAATTAAGAATCTCTCAGTCAGGTTAGCAGAAAGGAGATAAATGAGCCCTATCTAGGAGCAGTTAAGAATTCCTAGATAACAGTCATTCATATGTGAAATAGATCAAACATGAGCCATAAAGGAATTCATATTTATGCCTAAATCAAGAGGAAAACATTAATAAGCCACAGAAACTGAGCATAGAGTGCGGCTAAGCAAATTCTAAACCAATCCTTTGTTCTGTAACTTAAGCATATGTGAAATTGGAATAACAGAGGTAAGAAACACTTATTGATTCATACTGCAGCACAAGAATTCCACATTCAATTCTTCAGACCATTAGACACAGAGCAGACAGTCATTCCTCCAAAGCTTTTCAGCAATCTTTGATTAAGTAAAACATCTCAGATATCCAGTGCGAGTCTCTAATGAAGATTATCAACCGACCAACCCTTAAAACAATACAGAGGGTGGTATATATAGGGAAAAATATCAAAACTTGTCTATTATAGCTTGACCTAAATAGGTCTGAAAGAAAAATGATCACTTTAACCTAATCCTATCCAGCAATAAATGCAAGAAAATATCTTTGAGCTGCGCTGAGGGCAGCCGTATCAAAACTGAGTTAATGTGTTGTCCTCGGTGGCTTGGTGCAGTTTTTCTGCAATAATTGTGCATGGGTCTCTTCTCCATTTCCGTTTGGCAGCTTTAAATGCTTTAACTGTGATTTGAGAGCTTTAATGGGCTTACACCGCTTTATTTGACTTTGTTGGAGGCCGTTCAATGTTAACCTTCTTTGGGAACTGAAGATTTCCATTAAAATATTCAACTGGTACTCTTTGCTGCTTCCTCTTTCCTCTGATACTCTTTGACGCTGATCCTGGAGTCTTAAATATCTTCTGAATGGTTTAGACTGTCCCATCGATCCTTCAAGGCAGTTGTTCGGCCTTCTGTTGCTTTAAAAACTGTGTTTGCCCCTTTCTGAATGCCTCGCGAAGAAAAATAGGTCATTCTGTGCCTTTCGGGCTTCCTGGGGGCTGCGCGATGAGGGTCTTTCCATTTTGGCCCATTTCCCGTAGCCATGTGATTAGCGCTAGGCGCTAATCGCGCATGAAAAAATGCCTCAGAAATTGAATAGCGCTAATCGCGCATGAAAAACTACCTCAGAATTTGAATCCGAGCTTCCTAAGCACGATTTTCGCCTTCGCTCCATTTTTGCTGATGACGTCAGCGGGTGGGACCCAGTACAACGGATTACGTCAGCAGGGTGACATCAGCATGTACGGTGGGTGAGGTGGCAGTGACACGGTGGTAGTGACGTGGCAGGGTGAGTTGGCAGTACGGTGGCAGGAGGCCGTCGCAGGCAGATGATGTCATCGGGTGACGTGGTGCTGACGCAGGAGGGCGGAAGCGGTTTTTGGTTTTGGGCGCACTGCCTTTGGGCAGACGGCGGTATCGGAGGAGGGGCTCCGCCACAGCTGAGAGGGCGCGTGGCGGGAGTACGGCGGGAAAACCGCCCATCTCTCGGACGCTAACCATCGGCGGCTTGGGGAATGGGAAGGCCCGCCCACCGTTGATCTCGGGTGCATCAGATCGGACGGCTGGCGGAACGGACAAGGCGGCGGAGGAATAAGGGATCGGGTACGCGAATATTCGGATCTTCATATAGCATGATGGGGGGGTGAAAACTTAGGAAATGTGGGTTTTAGGGGTTTGTGAGCGAGCGGGTTACATGTTTTGAGGGCAAAACTTTAGGGTAAAGGCGAAAAAGTGGGTTTTGTAGGGTTAGGATTAAGGGGGAAAAGGTTGTTAGTCTGACGAGATGTCAGAGTAACTCCTGTTTAGGACACGGATGGGCTAATAACAGCCCCAGATGGACTGCTCTTTCCCAGACTTTAAGAAAATATGGCTATAGTGCCAGGGAGGGGAATTTTATAATATTTTTGGGATTTTTATACATAGTTTTTAGTAGGGAAAGGGGAAACAGGTAGGGAGCTAGATAATATAATTATTAGTTAATATGGAGGTGACCAGAAAGCGCTAAGTATGTGAATCTTAGGCTATTTTTAAGGGGAAAAATGACTTATAGAGGAGGAATGAACAATCCTTGAGTGAAGCAGATCTTCACCAAGGCAACTGATATGGAGAATGATGAAACTAAGAGGAATCAAGTAGATATTGACCTCTTCGGGGAACTTAGTGAGTGATTTGGGGATAAGGGAGAATGGGGAAGTTAGAGATACCCAGCTTGAGCTCCTCCAGATGAAAACTGCCTCCAACTTGTGATCTTAATAAATATGACATTTGACAACATGAAATGGATCACAAGCCATGATTCTGCAACCACACAGCTACCTACCCAGCCTACCTTCCTAACATTTTTTCTTCTTTTTGGGTGGGTGCACTTAAACTTGCAGACCCTGATTATCCTTTTTTTCTTTTGACTGCCCTCCTATCTAAATCTACACTTATTTCTGCCAAGGGCCCATATTAAGCAGTTGGGCTCCTTTGATTCTCTACCTATCTATAGATCTGCCAAGATTAAGCTGTTTGGACAGATATCATTCTCTATATTCTAAAACAAGAAATTGAAACCTAGGGAGGCCAAGATTAAACTGTTTGGCCTTCCCTTAACTGAAAAACTCATCAAAATTGGAATTCAGCAGTGGCATTTGGACTAGCACACTTTCATGGCTTCTTCTTTGACCTCTTTTGGAAATATGGAACCTTGCAGCATGAAAGATGACATATTTGGCATGTAAAAATGTCAATCATGAAATATGAACACCTGTTGCAACAGGAGGCTAACAGAATTAATCGCGGTCATTAGTGAAACAACACCTATCCACCTCATAGCACATACTAAGGGTGGTAGTAGGTATTACTATCTTCAACCCAATCTCTAAGGTCCTATTAAGGAAATAGAGTCTTAAAATTTCATCATTTTTCAAACGCCATGAAAATTAAAATAAACATTGTTCCAATGATACATATTTTTTTTAACTGAATACTATATCAAAAGATATGGTCATTTAAAAATTAGTCTCATTGACCTTGCCATGTCAACTAGCGCCACCACATAGCACCCACATGGTGCCCATGTGGCAACCCCCACTACCCTTGATAGGTCCATGTCATCACACATTAGGCCACTATGCCATGCCTATGTGGCATATGCCACCTCACCACAACGTGGCCCCCATTAAACCACCCCATGCCTTGTAATTCAATGAATTTCCATTATAATAAATCTGAGTCTCAACCCCTTTTTCCTCGATCTTTCAAACCCTTACCATACAATGCGTAACACCACCCAAAGTTCTTGGTATACCGAGGCCCAGAGATGGATAATTATATGCGTAAAATTCTAGAATTTATTCTCGTTTAAGCTTGTAGACATCTTTGGAATTCTACATTGAATGTTGTCGCCCCGAGGCCCGAGACGTTGAGATCAACTTTACCGTCACGTGCTGGAAAATTTTTCAGTCAACCTCAACCATCAACCTAATCTCTAGCCCTCATGTGCACACATCAAGCCCAACTAGTGCTCCAAGGTAACTTCATCTGGAGATGACATCATGTTAATGTCATCTCGTCCATGTGGCCTCTTAGGCCTGGGACCCACCGAAGTTTAGCTATGCGGTAAAATATGGGTTTTCCATTATAAATAAATTTGGCATTTTTCTGTAGATCCATCTATGACGCTCAGGTATTTAGATTGAATTCAAGCTCATATACTATGTACAGAGGTTGGATACTTCTTCATTTATCACATAGGAATTAACTCATTCCTCATTAATTTGTAGGAAATAGACATTGCTCATTATTTATATAGGAAGTAGAAATTTATCTTTAATTACACAGGAAATCACATTCCTTATATAACATAGGAAATAAAACATTCCTCGGTAATTATTGAGGACATAAGCATTACATATTATCCATATAGGAAATGGAAATTCTCATTAATCATCAAGGAATAACATTCCACATTATTCACACAGAAAATAAGCATTCCTTGCCTTTAGCAACCTTATGATAAGTATTTTAACAACACAATAAATATGTACATAATATTCAATGCATAAGAACTTAAGTAAGAACTTATTTTATAAAAGAAGTATGGCAACTCAGGATTGGGATTTTAACTCTCCACCCAACCTTACATTGCCCTGCATTGCAAACTTTCTTAGAGCTAATCACCCCCAAGTCAGATTTCAGATCTTGAGGAAGAGTGTTCAAATGAATTAGCCAATGCTTCCAATTGAAATAGGGAATCCATAGGTCAATCCACCTCCACCCATCAACCAATCATGGCAATCCAGAGACCACACCATCTCCACCCTTTCGCTAAAATTGTGAATCCATAGACTACACCATTTCCACCCATTAGCTAATACAAGAAGTCAATATGAAATAAGGAATCCAGAGGCTATACCACATCCATGCACTAGCTAGTCAGAGGCTACACCACCTCCACCCCTAGAGAACTACTCTTAGTGATTCCACCCTAAATGGGAGTAAAACTCACTGAGAACAACAAGAACCCAGGCTAACAATACTTTTAGTGTTTCCACTCTAAACCAAGAATAAAAAGCTTATTGAATTGATTGTTAGGCCTACAAACCAAGGAAAGGAAGGCTCGAAGGACACTCCTTAACTGATAATCCAAAGAGCATGGTCTCCACCCATACTAAGAATCTAGAGATGTCTTCCCTTCACTTGAGAGATGCCCAACCAGCTCTTTCCATGCTAAACCAAAGAATTATCCTCTTATCTTATGTTGTCCTAGAAATGGTTTGTAATACCCTTCTTGTTGAATACTCTTGTGTTGACCATCTTTCTTCGAATGATCCTCCCTTTTTTCCGTGCATAGGGTTTGGTTATTTCGGCCTTATCCCACTTCTCCCTTGGAATCCTTTATCGTCACCTTCCATTGCCATAGTTGTAATTGAATAATCCTCATCACAGTCATGCATTCTCACCATGACAAGTTTCCTTCCCCTTGTTCTTTGACCAGTGGTTCTATGCATGCTTCCTTTTGCATGTCCCACAAGGCAATGTAGAGGAGTCTTGGGATTTTCCTCCACTCAGGGAGCCTCATACTCGACTTTCGTCCTACCATTTTTTCCATTAATACTCAATCAGGTCCAAATAATTAAAATAGTAAGGGATATGGTGGCCATTAATCACTCAACCACCCATTCCTAATTCCCAAGCCATCTCCATCCCCAAGATCTAAAATTTATGCCCCAAATATCACCCAGTTAATTACAAAAGTATGATTATATTATTTAGAAAAGGAGGATAAATAAAAAAGTTTTCATAATTAGATCTATCTTTAGAGTAAATTGATACTAGTGAGACATAAAAGGATATTCTATGGAGAAGGCACCATTATTATTGGTCATTTATTGAGGAGAGAAAGATGGATAAGAGCTAAAGAAAGAGGAGAGAAGGTGTAGCAAGAGGGCACATTTACCAAGGGAATTTGGCAGCATACAAACCAAGAAAAGTTATAGAAATTATTGAAAGCCATATTATTGTTAATCTGTACAAAAATTGAGGCATTGTTTGTACATATTTTGAGGTACTTAAATTGAGGTAATGTTTGCACAAATTTCAAGGTATAGAAATAGAGGCATCATTTGGATAGAAATCGAGGAAATATTTGCACATATTTCAAGACACATAATCATATAGATAGTATAGAAAATCAAGCACACAAATCAAGGCATTTATTACGATTGTTTCATATTGTACAGGTCGTACAACAAATCGAGCACACATTTCAAGGATGTTTGGCATAATCTTTGAGGTGGTGTTTGGGAACAATTTTTGAGATAAGTACATATTATTTAAAGCTGGAAATGATTGTTCTAAATTCATATTTTTTTTAGTTCATAATAAATATTTACTCTATTGGTTTTCCCTTCAAGGTTTTTCTAGGGGCATTGCCCAAAAATATTTGTGTTATTTAATGTGTTTTCTTTCCTATTTTCTGCTCAATATTTGAAGTAACTGATTCAATGTGTTTTCATTTATAAGTTCGAATTTATATGGATTTACGGATGAGAAATAAATGAGCATAAAACTATGACAAAACTTATTGAAATTGAAAACCATCATATTAAATCAAGAAAAAATTACATGGTATCAGGGTATTGATATTGAAATGGGAGACCAAACAATAAAGATATAAGGGTTTGCAATAAAGTTGTAAGTTGTTCACTAGAAAGAGAGTTGGACCTTTTTATCATTTGAGTAGGTCATATGGATATAGGTTTGAGGTTTGAGGATAGATTGCAGGGGGTAGGAAATTTTAGCCCATGGAAAGATAGGATAGTATTGGTTCTGGAGGAATATGAGTTGTGAGACATATTTGACAAGATTGTCACGGTTCCTACAATTGCAACATTTTTTTCCAAATGTAACAAAAATAATTTTAAATCCAAAAGTATAATTATTGATGCCATAAAGGACCATGTGATTCCTCATGTTACAAGTAAGAAGAATGCATATGAGATGTGAGATTCTTTATGCAAGTTATACCAGAGTTCAAACCAAAACAAAAAGATGGTGTTAAAAGAGAAGTTAAGGAACACCAAGATGACTAAACTTGATATAATTACATCATACCTTACTAAAGAATCATAGGTGTGTAATGAGTTGAGTGTTGTCAGTGATAATTTGGAGCAATCAAAGTTGGTTATGATAGTCTTGAATGGTTTTCCTCGTGTTATAGGTAAGAAAAATGCATATGAGATGTCATATTATTTATGCAAGTTATATCAAAGTTCAAACCAAAACCAAAGGATGGAGTTAGAAGAGAAATTAAGGAACACCAAGAGGAATAAAACTAATACAATTACATCATACCTTACCAAATAATCATGGGTGTGTGATGAGTTGGGTGTTGTCAGTGATAACGTGGAGCAATTAGAGTTGGTTATGATAGCCTTGAATGGTTTTTCTAAACCATGGGATAACTTTGTGCATGGGATTGTTTCCAAGGAGAACATGCCTAATTGGGAGAGACTTTGGTATGAATCCATGCAAGAGGATCTTAGAATTGGTTCAGACCATACATATTAGTAGCAAGGGAATAATGAGGGAGATGTGGCAAAGGGAAAGAAACAATCCAAGAAAGGTCCTAAACACAAGGCTAAGTCAAAGTGTGAAAACAAAAAGGTCATGAGAAAATTCAAGTGCTTTGCATGTCATAAGTTGGGGCACAATGCAGATCAGTGTCCCAAAAATAAGAAGAAGAAATAAGTT
The DNA here is from genome assembly GCA_031772625.1 of Pinus tabuliformis. Classification (NCBI taxonomy): domain Eukaryota; kingdom Viridiplantae; phylum Streptophyta; class Pinopsida; order Pinales; family Pinaceae; genus Pinus; species Pinus tabuliformis. The sequence continues at coordinate 754,357,102 of CM062804.1, forward strand.
GTAGCTTCAGTTGAATTGGATGATTTTTCCGTTTAGTTTGAGAGAGAATTTTCTTTGCTAAGTTTCCACAAGTGCAACATTATTGGAGGCAATTTTTGGAACAATTTTGGTTGTGCGCATGTAGGAAAAGGAAGTAGAAATAGCATGTTGGAACATCACAAATATATGGCAGAGCATACAATGGCAATACATTATTGGAGAATTGTGGAGTCAAAAGTAGTGCAAAAGCCAAGGAGTGGTTAGGTGGGAAATTGCCAAATTTGAAAATTTCAAATGCCCGCATTTTGGGTTAGTCTAGTTTTAGCAATGATAATTTTTCTTCCCACAATAATGGTTTTACCGGGGTATTTCCCATGGTAATTTTCATGCATGTGATTCCATATAAATCGGTAGAAGCCTACGGGATTGGGGTTGGTTGGTTGGTTGGTTGGTTTTTTTCAAATGGTTGGTCAATCATTTGGGTATTGGACTAAGTTTGTAACTCTATAATGTTGAGCTAGGCTACTGAGCCAAGGGTAACCTTGTGGTAAGGGAATATGTACTATATTTGACACTCTTTTGGAAAACAAGAATGATGGCTAGGGTTTTACATGTATGTTGTTTTGTGTGTGCATGATGATTTCCTTATGAGTAACATTTATCTGTGATAACCATGGTTGAATGTTGGATAAAATGAATTGCTAAGAATACCTAGTGCACCCATTTATTTTAAATTTTTGTTGTTTCTAATGTTTTACATTTATCCAAAATATCAGTAAAAAAGTAAACTAGAGCTTATGCATGGTAGAACGATGGCCCAAAATGGATTATCATTCCCCTTTTAGTTATAGAAACCTAGTTCATATAGCCCCCCTTAGATGCCTCAGGTGATACCTCACATGATCCACATGCGTTTCCACAAGGGTCGGTGTCGAATGGGGATTTTGTTGGTCACATTGCATGCAATAACTTAGGTTAAAATTTTAAAAAGAACCAACAAATGATTCCATTACGGGGATTGGGGTTTGTGATCAAAGGGGATGTGGAACCCTGCAAAGGAAGAGATTACAATCATGTTTGTCATGTATTTCACATTTTCCATATAGTAGGGTCCATAAAAAGTATGAAACATGGGTACTCCTTGGATGAAAAATTAAATTATGCATCTAATGAGTGCCCCCTCTCAAAATTTGAGAAAACTCATAGGAGATAAGTTGAAAAAGTATTTTTTTTTTTCTTTTTTTCCCTCCAAAACTTGATGAGATAATCTAATATTATTTTATTATTTCCACTATTATTTTATAATATTACTTAGGAGGCCCATTTTACACCTCAAAATTTCTCTAATGAGTGACAACAAATCCATGACAAGATCAATCACAAGTAGAAGTTGTTACATGTGGAGGGACCAAGGATAGAGAAGGGGATGCCAAATAGAACAACACTAGCCAACATTGGGTATGCAAAGATGAAAAACAACACCTGAAATTTGATCCTTGGAAGAAGAAGTACACCTAAAAAGGGTCACATAGGGACATGGTCATGAAAGAATGGGAGGCCCTAGAAGATAGTCTAGTATATGATATTCCCTGAATATATGATAAGACTACTGCAAAGGGTTCTGAAGGAGGAGACAAATCAATTAAATCATTTTAGAAAAGTTGTTTGGACTTGATGCAGGATGATGGAGCCCTACATAAGTTGTTCAAGATGATAAATAATGGCACCAAGGACTCAAGGAGTAGAGGATTGCAGATACCTAGGTGCACAGTGAATAAGGTTACACCAAAGAAGATAACTAGCCATGAGTTCAGGTTTGATGAGAAAATAGGAGCTTATGACATGGATAATGTTATTCTTGATTTAACCTTTGATGTCAATATTCTACCTAAGAATACTTGGGAGATAATGGGGAGACCCAAGTTGACTTGGTCCCCTGTCTAGCTTAGTTTGGAAAATCAATATAGAATGTTTCCAATTTGAAAATTTGTGAAATGTGGAGGTAGATATTGATGGGGTTACAAGCTTGGATGATTTTGAAGTTATTGAAATTGTTGATGATATTGATCCCTGTCCAACTTTGTTATGAATTTACTATTCCTTTAACAATCAAGTGATCATCAATTTGAAGAAAAAGAAGATGAATTTTTACTCTGGAGATGTCTGAGTAATTGTGTTGTTGGATCCATGTGGAGGAGACTGGTACGTGGAACCCATATGAGAAGAGATGGATGGAAAGGCATTGGATGAAATCTACAAAATCACTGCATGGAGGGAAGATTATGTCAACCCAACCATATATGGCATGCTAAGTTGGGATAACATTGGTTCTTATGCTTCAAATTCTAAAGAAGAGTTGGAGAATTGATAGAACTAACTACATGAGATTTCCACCAAAAGGTGTGCACACATCACTGATGCATTGAGATGGATCGGGCTAGAAGTGGATGATCCCTAGAGATATGGTGGTATAACCAATGTTCCATATTTTTTTATGAGTTTGAGCAAAATATACCTCTACATTTGAGATTATTATCCTTAGATGTCACCTTGAAAGCCACTCTTGTGTGTTGGTGGGCCACGCATAAAGCTGATAGAGATACTTGGTTGAAATGTAAGAATATATTGTAATTCAATTTGGGTATGATTCATATGTCAAAGGACTTGAGTATGCTGGTTTGGACTACCCACAACCCATGTGAAGAGTTGTGTTGCAGAATAGAACAAAAGGAATATACCACGGGACAAGTGGGTTCATAGATTCGTGCACACTCTGCAAACTAGTCCCAATAATTGCTACATGGAGATGGAAGTGCACAAAGGAACTACATAACGGGAGGAGATGAATCAGAACTCTAAAGTCATGTTCAGTTTTACATCTGAAAATGAGGCATTGGATCATGCACTTAAGGTGTCGAAGTAGAATATTTTTTCATCAAAAAATTCTCTTGAACACAAGATGGAACTTGTGTGTCCAACCCATCAACATTTACACAATGTATGAGAGTTTATGGAATGTTACAATGTTGAAGAGGATGTTGATGGTGATGATGACCCAAGGAACTTGCACATCCTTAAGACTGAAGGAGAATGCATTTTATCTAGACTCAAGTTAGGAACGAAGGATTCCTAAGTCGATTAAAACAAAGAAGGTAAATACTTGTAATGAAGAGAATCCAAAGATGGCATTGATTGGGAACTACTAGGATGACGAAACAATAGATAAGATATTATATTTTCTAAGGGAGTATCAAGACTTGTTTCCTAATACCATTATTGAGATGAAGGGTATAACAGGTGCGTTACAGACCATTTTTTCACATCATTCCAAAAGGCCTGAAAATCGAATCAATCAACATCCATGAACACTTTGTCATAATCCCTTTGCAAATCCCTAAGTATGATTTCTCCTAAAAGTCTAAGTTTCTCAGTCTATCTACTGAAAAACCATATTTTTAGGCCTAGTGTGCCCTATGTTCATTCCCACTAGCATTGGGTGCAAGTTTCTCCATTCTGCATCAGTGCTAATCAATGGCAATTGCTCCCTTCTGCTGGTGCATCGGTTCTAGAAATTCGGGAAAATTAAAAATATTTTCGAAGCCTCTTCTTCTAGAAGCTTCTAAGGTGGTTTTAACTATTTACCATAGATAGATATCTTGAATTCCTATTTGATCATATCTTGGATACCTTATCTCTTATCCCTTGAGCTCATCCCCCCCTCATATTTGGATCTCAAGCCTAGATTGGTAAATCCTAAACTAGCATGTTTACCGTATATATTTAGTTTCTCCCATAGAGTCTAAGTTGGATTTTGGAGATCGCTAGTGCCTTCATGTTGTTGCTTTGAGCTTAAGGAATCATCATCCATTTGCATTAAGGTGGAGTGTGAAGGTTCTCTTTGTGAGGAGGAAGGACAAATCAAGTGGGGAGACACATCTACAATGTCAACTTCTATATATGGTTGTAACTCTCTCCTTTATTTATTAATACAAAAAACATCTTGTTTTCCTACACGTGTTATGCTTATGCTCTTATATTTCAATGCCATGTTGACTCATTGAATAGAGATATTGGATTATGTTATATGGATATTGTAGTTCCTTTTCTTGTTTTAGTAATTTGTTGCAAGTTCCATTTATAGTGCGCGGAGCTAGGATTGGAGCTTACAAGCAAAGCGTAGACAAATACTTATTACAGATCTGAGGTAGGTTCCTTTTCCATATTTCAATGTCTCTAAGGAAAACATTGATTCTTTTTGTCCTCTATTGTTCTATATCAGACCATTAGATCTAGGGAATTCATTTTTGTCTGCAGAAGTGAAATTTCATATAAAACATCGGTGACCATACTAGGGAATGATATTGCCCTTAGTGGTTTCCTTGGCTTTACCACCTTTACACCTCTTAAAGCGACCTTAATTGACTTATTTAGATAGTGATTGACCTTAGGAAAACATTTTTTTAGCTTGGTTGGGTTTATTGTGTCGTGTTTTGACCAAAATAGCCCTAGCGATTTCTCTATTATGAGAGAGAGCACCCCAGGGCATCTGTTTCTTCCATGTGCCTTCACTGGAGTGCACTGGTTCTCATTCTGCACCTATGTTGATCCTGTAGGATGAAAAAAATTTCATTCCTTTTCCTTTCTCTTTGTTCTTCTTCGGTCCAACAAGTTTTCCTTAAGTATCCAATTTTGTCTTTGTCTCTGAAAAGCCTTCATTATATTTTCTTTTGATTTGATTAGCCTTTGATGAAAATTTCTTTATATTTTTCTTTATTCTTATCAGTTAGGTCTTGGTGAACATTTTTGTTCACCATTGATTAGCTTGAATAAATTGATAATGCAGTAATATTCTATGTGATTTCTTTTATCAGTGATCTAGCTGCATCTTAGTTTTCACTGCATTTGAAGATTAAGAGGAAAGAAAAGAAAATTTACATTATTTGCATCATATAGGATTTTGAATTTAAATTTGAACAATTTCAATAGAAAATATACTTAGGAAGTTTTTTTTGCTGCATTATTGTGTGTTGCATTACCCTTTATTTCTTTCCTCCCGTAGATAGATTTTCATTGAAAATAAAAGAGTTCTTATTATCATGCTAGATTGCATTGTAGGGAATTCAGGTGAACTTGTGGTGAGCCTTGAAACTGAAACATAATCAAAGATCAAATATAAAATTTCCTCAATCAATCTAAGTAGAATTTGGAACATTAACACAAACATTTAGAGGTATAGGCTAGAGACTTGTTATAGCTTCTCTAAACGTAGGAGTTGTCACTCTTTGTCTGCATTACATTATGGAGGTATTCTGTATTCCATGTACGTAAGTGTATCAGATCATTCTCCACGTACCTTCAGGTATATTGGATGGCACTCCACGCATGAAAAGTATATGGGAATGCTTCCTATCATAAAATATGCATTAGACAATAATATTATGGATTGTGCTTCCATGTACCTCGAGGTCTATTTTGAAATTCCCCTATAGGTTTCTATCCCACCATAGGTAATCGAGTTGGCCACATTACGCATCGTGATACATCGAACAAAGCATACGTAAATCCTTGGTTTACCAAGGTGGTATATTGTAGTTCACAGTGACTTGGTAATCCTTTTTCCTAATTACCCCATTTTGATTTATTTATTTTGTTAATTTCTGAAATTTACTAAACCATCATGGAAGAACAACCCCAACAACCTTGTCGTTCACGTAGGATACAAAGATTGCTCCTTTACCTCCAGAGGAAACACCTAGATGTTGTAAGAGTAAAAACATGCAAACTACCAAAACCAATATTTCAGAAGAATCCCATTCTGGTACTACATATGAAATCAATCAACAAGAATCATCTCTTCCTATAAGTATTGAACCTGAGATTACATCTTTACTAGCTAGTGAATCCGACATAGCTGAAACTAAAAACATTGAATTCAGAAACATTTCAACCTAAGGTTATACGACTTGAGAAGTGTTAGTCAACTCAAAATATTACTTTAGGGCCTTCTCTTTCTCTTCCTATGCCTTCGACCCAACCATAACAACTTGTATATATCAATCCCGATGGAGAAGTACTTCCACCTTATCTTTTGAGTATTGAGGAAATTATTAAAGAGTCTCGACCTTCCTCTCTTATCCATTTACGAGAGACTCCTCTTTATCAAGCCCATCATTTTTATACTCCTCACACTCCAATACAAGCTCCTTCACATAGTACCCCTTGTTTCAACCTACCTTTGAGCTTCCCTTAGCAAACTTCTTTGGGAAGTTTAACCATGACTGAGTCAAAACAATTTCTCAACCTGTATTTTCTATCATGAGTGAGTCAACCGAAGTTACAACTACCTCCATGTTTGTGACCTTGCTAGAAACCCATTGGTATGGTGGTCCCTTTGTGCCACCCGGTTATTAGAGTTTATCTGGAACCTTTCTTGACACAACGACCATTCCATGGACTTCTCCTTATCCATCCTCATCTAAAATGACATCTGGAACCTTTGTCACGAGAACCTCACAAAATGTTGTGTCCATTGTGCCCTAACAATCTTTGTAGCATCAATATGATCCAAATGTCAGTGGAATGGGACATTTACAACAACCTCCTCCACCCTATACTAGGTACCCTCCTCCTGGGGTGAAATTACCCCCATATACTCCCTATCCCCCACCAGGGGACAATATGTTGATGGAATTTTCCCTTTCCCCAATCAAATGCAACAAGTTGGTGCTCCTACCTATTTTGGTCCACTTCATACCAGTGCTCATTTTTTGGGAATGACTGTTAACCCTTGGAACCCTACATTTCATGTTCAACCTAGTTTGATCTTAACTCAATTACTGACTTCTCAACCTATCCCAGCCACACCTCAAGTGCCTAATTGCCAACTTATACGTCTATTTGCCCAAGTTATATCTCAAGACAACTTGTCCAAGTTGCATCCTACGTGCAACCTGTTCCACTGGTATATGGGATGTCTCAAATCCCACCTACCCAACCTCTTCAAGGTGCCTTACAAACCTCACCACTTGGTAAGTCTATATTTCAAATGAAAGTACAACAACCTGTACATGGCATGGCGCAAGCACAAACCAGTCAACCTAATGTAGGGATGTTGAAAAATCCCTATGGGCAACCATACCAAGGTATTTCACAAGCAAGTGTTGGTGGAAATCCCATTCACCAAATTCCTTATCAAGATAACCAGCTTCAAACACAGTCAGTTTAGTCCTATCAAGGTTTTTATGAAAGTAGATTGCCTAGCTATACTTATCCTGATTATCAAATACCTCCTTACCTGGGAATGGAAATACTCGTGGCCCAACCTATTCCATCACACCCATGGTAGCCTCCACCACAGGTTAAACTTCATCCTCAAGGTTAACCTTCCTAGGTAGACTTTAATAGGTGATTTTCATTTTTTGCAACTCTTGAGCTTCCTGATTTAACCCAGATTACAAATGATCGCGTTTGTCACTCTCCTTGGTGGCTGGCCATTCCTACAAAATTTCCAAGTGACATTCCCAAATTCAATGGAAATATTGAAGAAGATCTGTCTACTCATGTTATGACATATCATTTATGGTGTTAATCGAACTATTTAAATTATGATTATATCCATTTACTACTTTTCCAGATAAATCTCACTGGTGCAATAACTAAGTAGTCTATCGAATTTCCACGAGATTCATTCAACAACCTCGGTGCCTTAGGAAATATGCTTCTAACTCACTTTCAGTTGCCTATTCATTACAAAACTAGAAAAAAACTTTTGACCTCTTTTAAACAATCCGACTCCACCCATTTATCAGATCATATTCATGAGTGGAGACGTCAATGTTGATTGGTTAAAAATTTTGTTCCCGATCAGTTATTGGTTGAATGGTTCACCAAATATTTGTTAGAACCCATAACTGAATATGTTTCTAAAGGTAGAGTCATTACTGACGAACAAGCAGTTTCTCATGCCCAATATCTTGATCTCATGTATAAGTAATCCAACACGCTCTACAACAAAATAACCAATGATTCACGTATAATCTTTTTTTTGTGATAATAGCTTACAATCAATTCTATTTAGCAGACCTTATCACATTATTCCACCACCTCCTAATAAAGAATCACATGTAGTTGATAGTGTGATTGGTTTTGCTAGCCAATAGATAGTGAGTAAACAATCTGGTTCATGCCCTATTGCAGCTACTCAAAACCCATCCTCTACTACTCCTGTGACTACCTCTGATATTAATTCCATCTAATCTATGAAAGGAAAATCGCAACAACCCAGAAGTAAAAAGAAAGGAAAAGGAAAGAAGAAGAAAGATAATTCTTCACAGGATAAACAAAATAACCAGTCTCCTGTAGACAAACTGAAACCTCTTTATCCTTGCTTAATCTATAATGAGCAACATTTTACTTGGGACTGTCCACATTGGGTAGAAGTTAATCAATTCCTCAAATCGTCATCTATTGCACCTATTGTATTAACAGATCCATTCCCTAATCAATAGACGAACATGGTTTCATGAGATCCAACTTCCTCTTCCTTGGTTATGATGATATCTTCCACCAAACAAAAAAACAAAATCATGGTGGCTACGGGAAATAAAGATTATGGTAATCAAAATACTTGGGTTGGTAAGGTTGCTGATCAACCTACCAGTTCTACCTCATCTACTTCATATCCTTCTCCAAATGTGGTTATGAATAAATTAACTATTAAACCTCCCAAGGGTGTTATTCAGAAATCAAAATTTAATCCTTGTGTGAGAGCTGTGTATAATTATAATATAGTAGAAGATCTCGCTGAAGCCCCTTCCGCTATGTCAACTCTCAAGATTTTTCATAATTGTCCCACACAGAAGATATATTTACTTGCCACAATTGGAGGCATAGATCCTTAAGATTTGAATCTTATGGTCTTTAATCACAACAACCATACACCCAAATGTCCACCACAACTAACATTTATGATCTAGGTTGTTGTTTGAAGTAAGACTATCCATTAGAAAATTATAGACAAAGGTGCTTCAACCTGTATCATGTCACTTTCCTATTGGAAGGCTATTGGTTCTCCTACACTTAATAAATCACCAACTAATCTCAAATCCTTTAATGGAAGAGGATTCAAGGCTTACAAAACTTTGAATAAGTTGCAAGTAGAATTAGCTGGAAAAACGGTTTCAGTAGAAGTTGAAGTTATAGATGGACCATTCGATTATAACCTTTTACTAGGCTTCACATGAATTTATCCCATAACCACTATCATTTTGACCTACTTTAGAATGATTTATTTCCCTCACTAGGGGGGCATCGTGGCCATCTATCAACTTAATTTTTTTTCCAATAATTCTCAAACTACTAGATGCATCCCTCTTGTGGGAAAATCCCCACCACCTTACCAACATGTCAGAGTAGGATTGCTTAAATATTCCTCCTCCTGACATTCTGAATTAGGTTTCCTTCATCAATATGATTTCTTCTTGTACTATTCTTTTTTATCCTTGGATAGTACCAGATGCCTCTAATGTTGATACATTTGGTGACCGTATGTCACTCAGCCCCATTGAGCTTGAATATGAAGTTATATATTCGTCCTATTCGGCACATTCTACTTTTCCCTCATCAATAGATTGGATCGATTATTACTGATATTATGGTTCATATTCTAATCCTTTCTTTGGTACATTCTCTATTTATGAAAGCATTATGGTGTTGAAGCCCCGAAAATCGGGTCTACAACAAGGGGGATACCCGCCCGGTCCGGACCTTGGTTGGCAGCTCCTTTTTCATTTGGTATAGCGGGTCCGACTGGGGATATGGGACCAGTTTCCCAATTTATGTGTGTGTGTGTGAGAAAGATGGATATTTTTGTTTCTAATAGTTTCTAAATGGAATATTCTACTCTAATTCTAATTTAATAATAAGGAAATTATATTCTAATCAACAGAAATATGTAAATCTACACTAACCCGGGGTGTGATATGTCCTTTATGCGATCTAAAACGATTTAAAACAACCCCTGGTAATAAAGATCATTCAGCTGCTATGAGAAAAGAATTCAATAAAGATGAACCACTTCGTATAAAAAGTTAAACGAAACATTTGTGAAAAACTTATCGCATAATAAGCTATTCATACACTAAGCATAAATAAATAGCTATCACCGTAAAAAAGTGCCAAATGATAACTCAAGAATTCATAAATCAATATATAAATAACTGAACTTGAAAATCACTTGAACACAAGGCAGAAATAGTTAAGAGATAGAAATACCATTTATAACTAGTCCTACTCATGAGCTTCAAGTGATAACGATTTATCTCTTCTTGATCAAATATCCACTAAGAGTACAAAAGTGCAACATCAGTAGCAGATATCAAATGCAAACATCAATAAATCATGTTCCATTCATTCATCAAAACCTCCTCAGAGGGTACAGAAGTGCATGTTCTGGGGATAAGTTTTTGATAAATTTCTGGACCCCTCTCTAAATGCATGAGAAGGGTTTAAATACTACTAACTAAATCTAAAACTAAATTATTACAAAGATATAGGATGCGGTTTAAATGACCGTCCTATTTTTAGGAAAATAAAACAAAATTAAACTAAAATTAAATCTAAAATTAGACCACTTCTGTATTTGGTCCTTGAAATCGCATGCATGCAGCATCTGTTTGAGAAGATTTGGCTGGCCGACTTCCGATTTTAGTTGAGCTGAGAAAACAGAATCGACAAGAGCTGGTGCCATCTTTTCAGCCGCATTGATGACACTTGAGAGTCATCCACTGGCTATGTGGCTTTACCAAGTAAGCCTAGTAATAATCCCAGTTTAACCTGGTTAACCCTTGAATTGCTTCTGCCTTTTCTTTTGCCTTTTGCTTCCAATATGCCTGTAGTTGTTGTGCATTAGGTAAATATCCTGGAGTGGTCTCTGCGATTAAATTTTCCCTGTGCAAATTTTCATTTACACAATCAATAATACTGCTTGTTGCCGTGGTTGCTCCTTCTGCTGCTTGCTCTGCCTCCCTGATTTGCTCGTCCCATTTGTTAAATAACATTTCTTTGTGATTTTCATTGATCCTTGGTGCACCTGCTCTTTTTCCCTCGTCTGTTTCTTGCCAAGCCAAATATTCAGTCACCTGTTTATCAATTAGATCATAGTCACTTCGTAAATCTACCACTTGATTAGTGGTTTTATCACTTATTTCACAATAATAGCTCCACTGCGATATCTTTTGGCCCAACGCTTCCTGCTGCTCTAGTAATTGTTCATTCAAGGAAATGGACTCTGTGATGAATTCTGTAAGTTTAGGATTGTCCTTGTGCATCTCCTGTAAATCCTATAACTACTTCCCTTTCTCATCCAAACTTTTCTGATATCCTATCTGCATTTGTTGGAAGCCCTGTTGTAACCTTTCAAGCTGTTTTTGTGCTTCATTGTTGACATTAGCTTGTTGCAGTTGTTTCTGCAAAGCTTGTATATGGTCTTCCTTTTCTTTTAGAAATTGTTGTACCTCAGATGCTTTATCAATAGTTGCAGAGGCATATGCTCCTGCGATCTGAGATAGTTTGGTGAGATTCTCAGTAGGATTGCTAGTGGGATCTTGCCACAGGACATCTAATTGTTCTGCGTCTTGAGGGAGCACGTTTTCCAATTTCCTTTTCTTCCTCTGTCTTCTTACTACTGCTTTGCATTGTGGGCTATAAAATATATCAAGAGGAGGAATTTTGTCCATTTTGAGCATAAGCTCAGAGGATGAGGAAATAGGAATATGCTCCATATCTGAGACATCGCTGATTGTTCTTGTGACTACTTCTTTTGTTACCTGTGCATCGCTCACAGGTGTTTTTATGGTTTGTCCTTCAAGATTGATCAAGTCATTGAAGGTTTCCCATTCTTTATCTAGTTCAGTTGTGACTGGCGGTGTTTGAATGACGAGAGGGGGAGGATCTCTTTGCGGGGAGGTAAAAACCTGTTGCTGTAGAAGTTCCGTTGACTGGGCAGTATCCTTTACTGACCCTTCGCTCTTATCCTGTTCATTTCCAGATCTTTTAGAATGTTCAGATGTTTCTTTTCCAGACTTGGATTTAGATCCGTTTGTGCTTGAACTCCCACTAAGACTAACACTTGGAGTTGGTTCCCTTGCGGGTTTTAGGCGTAGTTTCTCTAAAGGAATACTGGCTAACCTTCTTTCCCTGTATATTTTGAACTTTTGAAATTCTTCTGGAGAGAATTGCAATTGGGCTGCATGCAGAATTTCTTTAAGTGTGTTTTTCTGTTGGAATATATCATCAAATAAATACTTTTCTCTAGAGAACACCTTTATCTTGACTGCAGTAGTGAAATTCTTGGCAACATCATTAGGGTCAAATGGTCTTCCTGAAAATTTGAATAACTGTAAACACGTTATATTATTTACTTCTGTGAATGCGTGGCCTACATCAAATAGCGAAAAGGCCCCACAGGCTACAGGAAACTGTGGCCATATAGCCTTCTTTTTGTCCTTCAAATCTTTAGTTAGACCACCTTCCCCACAGGTTTGATAGGAAATCTCTCGAGCTAACAGTTTGTCAGGGATATACAAAGGTAGGACATGAGGAGAAGCAGAACTTCCAAATACCCTGACATAGGTAAAAAATTCCTCCCCGAACCATCTTGCGACAGGGAGGATGTCTACCTCTGCTTCAGGAGAACATCTCAGAGTGTCTTTATCATACAACATTCTGTACAAGGGCAGCATAATTCCATGACAAATCTGGTAGAAGTATGGAGTGAACTTAGAGTCCCATAATTCTTTATGATAGACATGAATAGGTAAGGGGTCTTGAGTTGTCCACTTCCAACCCATTACAGGAAACTTAGAAACATAACATATCGCATCCATTACATACGCCGATAGGTAAAAAGGAGGATAGATTCTCTGAGAGACAGTTCTTTTAGATCGGTAACTTACAATGGTCGTGACTAAATTTTCAGATAAGATTTTGGCCCAATCTACAATAGTGGCATTTGTGGCGGCATCCAATAATGGTAGCCATTCAGATGAAAATTTGTTGATATCTGGCATTCCAAACAATCTATAGAGCATGGCAGCAGCAAAGAAATATGGGGAGGTGAGAGAACCAGTACTGTACATACTGTGTTTATCTTTCTTCAACGGTTCGTCCCTCCTAGACCAGTCTTTGGTGGTTTCTGCCAGGTCCTGATTTTCTTTTGCAAATTTTTCCATAAACTGCTTGTTATAAGTTGCTTGTGGCTCTGGTAAATGATACATGAGCCTTAAATCCGGTGTAGCAAATGAACCGATAAGTCCCTGACCCTGAGTTTTAAACTGTCTGTTTCTGATATCTGCATTAACCAGTATCCACTTCACCATGTTCGTGTATGGGAGAATTTTGGGTCTTGCTGCTATCCGGTGTAAGAATGAGCAGGCTAATGGTAAGGGATGCTTTAGAACAACCATTTGAGCCCGTGGTAGCAACTACTTCCATTACTCTGGGATTCTCCTCTTCAAGCAGATTATACATGCCTTCCCACGTAGCAATTCCCACATCTCTGTTACATGTCGTGTCTGTATACAGGGGTGCCATTTCTTTTTCTTCTGAGCTCGGGGCTTTGCTTTTCTTTCCCATTTTAACTTGTGTATTGCTTTGTATCGGCCTCTGTTCTCCATTCCTGCAATTCACAAGTGAAGTGAAAATGAATGACAAGGAAGGGTGATGGGAAAGTTTTAAATGCCGCAGACAATATAAAATATACCACCTTATGTGAGATGATTTTTCGATAAGCACACACCCATATTCCATTAATAACTGGAAACTAACTCATTTATTAGCATTAAAGCGCATAACCAGGTGTCAGCTTAAGGAAAATAATTTTCTTGAATAGCGTGCCCGAAAGATCTGCGATTTTGCGATTTGCTTAGCAATATTGTAGATTGCAGCATCGCGAAATGATAATATCGCAAAATCGTAACATCGCAAAGTTGGTCGCTCATGATATCGCAGTATCGCATTGTCGTTGTATCGAGAGATCACAATATCGCAGATCGCAAGAATGTTATGTATAACAATCTTTGTTAACCTGTTTTTTGCGAAATGCGATTTTGTGATCGGTGTCATCGCATATCGGCAAATTAAAGCGTTTCATTGTAAATTGTGATGTATGTGATGCGATACTTCGTTATTGCACATCGCAATCTCGCAATGTTTAAAATTCAGCTCATAAGGAGGTATCCCGTTATCTTTTTCTGATGCGATATTCCTAAGGAAATATTTGTGTCTTACCTTATCATAAAACTTAGATTTTTTGGATTTTAGAAGGGGGGGGCTTCCTAAGTTTATGATGGTAATTTTATTAGAAAAAGGAAATTTAAACACTAATTTGATTTTTAAAATTTTTAACTAAGGGTCCCCACTTATTTATTATTAGGAATAACACTAAATAAGAAGGGGGGTTGTTGCGGGCCACAACAATTGGTGATTCACTTGGAAGAACCAGTTATCTTTGATGCTTTTTGAATTTTCAAAACTTCCAAAACAGAAAATTTTCCAGAAAGTTAAACTTTATTATAGAAAGATAAAGTACATTATGCTTTAACCTATCAATGACTTTTTGTTTCAACTATTTTCAACTTTGATTATTTGCTGCCTCAAGCTAGTCCTTGTATTTACATCAGTCATTACTTGGCTTGTAAAGATAAAACAAAGTCTTCTCTGTAAACCAGTTTTAAATATGCTCATTTGTCGTAGGTAGAGCCTCTGCTACCAGCAGGCGTTTATAGCCTCGATAGGGTTACTTGTTACCCAGCAATGATCCTGTATCCTACTTAAAGAAACCTACAATTCCCAAAGAAGAATCCACATCCACACTTATTGCTTTCATTTTCTTTTTTATTCTTAAAGAGCAATGTCTTGGTTTGGTAGCCAATTCATGACATAGTCATTCACTGATTTATAACTTTGCTGAACAAGCTGGCTCGTGATGAGACCCCTTGTCTTTTGATTTTAACAATCTCGAGTCATTGCCCTGTTATGGTATGCAGTATTGGAAAAGTCAGCAAGTTATAATATCTGTGATTATGATAAGCCGACTCATGATGAGACCTCTCACTCTTTAAGATAAAGTGTATCCTTGGATTGTTCCTCTGAAAGTTGTGATTTCCTTAGTAGGGAGGAAGTCATTGTTTCCTTAAGATAGCTCTGGACGACAATAATAGAGTTTTTTGAAATAGCTGTTCTACATAGAATCTTTATTTTGTTATTGATACCTTTCATTGCACTGATATAAAAAAATTTCTCGCTAAACGTTGTTTTCAACAAATTTTATGAAGTTGAAACTAGTATCATATCTAGGCTAGAGTTTTTAACTGTATCTTTCAATAATAAAGATCAATTTTCCAAAAGATTTGCTATTTATACAAGCGAAAGGTCAAAATTTGAAAGAGAATTGGTGTCTTTTTTGTAAATTCCTATTGTAACCATTCACCACTGGTTTTATTATGAAAAGAAAAACAACTACTCTACAAAAATAGAAGAATGTTCTTCTATGGAAAATATTTCTTAAGAATCTGACCATTAACAGGTAAAGAATCCCTTTTCCCTACTAAATCTTGTAACATGAAGGTAGATGGACCTATGACTTCTATGATCTGAAAAGGACCAAGCCACATTCTTTGAAATTTTGTATGTTTTCCCTTTTCCTCATGTGCCTTGTCCCATTTTAAAACTAAATCTCCCATTTGAAAATCTTTTCTGGATATCATATTGGAATCAAAAGAGGCCTTTACCAATGCTTGATGATGAGCGTGAGTAATCTTAGCCCATTCTCGTTGTTCTTCTAATTTAATTAATTCCAACTGCCTAAGTTGTAAAGAAGAAGTTAGTACTTCATTAATATATTGGACCAAGGCTAAAGAGGGAATTGCCAAATGTGTTGGAAGGACAACTTCTTTCCCATAAACTAAATTAAAGGGAGAAGTGCCAATAGAGGCTTTCTGTGTTATTTGATCTGCCCATAAAGCGTATATTAAAGACTTATGCCAATTTTTATGATTTTGGTCAATGGTTCGCTTAATGATTCTAATTAAGTTCTTATTTGTAGATTCAGCTAACCCATTCCCTTGTGGATAATAATTGGCCGAGTATTTAAGCTTGAAACCCCTTTTGAGTGCAAATTCAGTCATTGCATTTCCAGAAAAGTATGATGCATTATCAAACATTAAAGCGGAAGGCAATCCAAACCTGGTGATTATGAACTGATCTATGAATTCAATGATATTTTCAGCATTAGCCATCTTGAGTGGAACTGCTTCTACCCATTTTGTAAAGTAATCTGTCACTGTCAGGATGTATCTATGTTGTTTAGAAGAGTGAGGAACAATCTCACCTATTATGTCCAATCCCCACTGATCGAAAGGTTGTTCGATGGTAACTGGTTGCAGTGGCAAGGATGGTTTCTTTTGTCTCCCAGCAGCGGTTTGATAGACTTGGCATTTCCTTACGTAGTTATGTGCATCCTTGAATAATGTGGGCCAGTAATAGCCTGCGCGTAAGATCTTATGAGCAGTGGTGTCTCCAGCGTAGTGTCCGCCTGCTGGCCCATCGTGGAGTTCCTGCAAGACTTTTTCAGCTTCAGATTTCTCAAGACATCTAAGAAGAACAGAATCATAATTTATTCTAAAAAGAACGTCATTCACAAGTTGATATTGTTTGGCTTTTAATCTTAGGGATCTTTTCTTGGTATGATCGAGGTTTGAAGGGGCATATCCATTCTTTAGATAATAAATAATATAAGCATATAATGACTCAGCATTGTTTAGGCTTACCTCGTACACTTGTACCTCTTCAGATGGATTTTCGGGCATTAGCGATGCTCCTGCCAACATTTTGCAAAAGCCTTGACCTTTTACAATATTTGTTGGTCTGATTTCTACGTCGTATTCTTGTAAGGCAGTAACCCAATTTGCCCTTTTCTCACCCACATCCTTCTGTACTAGAATATTTCTTACCGCTGGAAATGGTACTATGATCTTGGTATGTGTTTTGAGTAAAAAAGGTCTTAAATATTTAATTGCTTTAAAAACAACATAAGCTTGTTTCTCCACATCTGAATAATTCAGTTCAGCTCCTTGTAAATTGGAATTGAAAAAAGCAATTGGGGCTTCCGCCTTTTCTTGATTTGCTTGAGTGAGTATCGCAGCATATGATCTATCTGAGGTAAATGTATACAAAATAAAAGGATCGGAAAAATTTGGAGTCACTAACAATGGAGCATTGATAATTGCTTGTTTGATCAGATTGAATGCCTCATGTTCATCTTGGCCCAATTTAAAATTTGTGTTCTTTTTAATCATAGCTTGTAAAGGAGACACAATTCTTGAAAAATCTAGCACAAATCTCTTTACAAAGTTAATTTGACCAAGGAACGATTGCATGGCTTTCTTGTTGTGAGGTAGGGGTACTGTGGAAATTTCCTTGATTCTGTCAGGATCAATGTGAATTCCAGATTTTGACACTATGAATCCTAGAAGTTTTCCTTCACTTAATGCGAAAAAATATTTTTTCGAGTTAAGTGAAATTCCATACCTTAAACAACATTGGAAGATTTGTTTTAAATCCCTGAGATGGTTGTTTCGTTTCTTGGAATAAACAGTAATATCATCCAAATAGATTACCACTGAGTTATTAACTAACCCTTTGAATGCAATGTCCATGGCTCTTTGAAATGTGGCACCCGCGTTTATCAAACCAAATGGCATATTTTGATATGCGTATGTGCCCCACTTAGTTCTGAATGTCATTTTTAATTGATCGTCGGGATGTACCAGCACTTGGTTGTATCCTGAGAATCCATCCAAGAATGACATTAATTCTGAGCCCGCAACTGCCTGCAGTATTTGTTCCATGGGAGGTAAAGGAAAATTATCCTTTTGGCAGGCCTTTTTAAGTTTTCGAAAGTCAATGCAGATTCTGATATCTCCATTTTTCTTTCTAACAGGTACCATATTGGAGACCCATTTAGAATGTCTAACGGGAAAGATTATTTTGGCTTTCAATAACTTCTTGAGTTCAATTTTGATCTGATTTCTAAATTTGGATGGATCTTTCTCAACTTTTGTTGGATAGGTTTTTCATTATCAATAATTGGGATAGTATGTTGGATGATGGAGGTGTCGTAAGTTTTGAGTTCATCGTAATTCCAAGAAAAGACACTTTTGTATTATTTCAAGAGACGAATATATGCTAATTTCTCTTCAGGGACTAGGCCAAGGCCTAGGTTGATATTCTGTGGTTTGGCATCAGTTCCTAGATTTACTAATTCATAATTCAAAGTTGAAATTTGGAGTTTTGAATTGGTATATCTTTTGAAACGATCTTTCAAATCATAAAGGTCTTCTAACTTGACTACTGATTTAGGTATAGCATTGTTAGTACTATCCTATTGCAATTGTTGGTCATGTTGGTCTTCGTCAATTATTTGATTGGTGTAGGATCCTTCAGATGTGAGAAAACTCAAGATATCAGGATCATCTTTGAAAATCCTCCAATTGGTAATGTTATCAGGGATAGATGGTCTAAAAATTAACTCAATTAAAAATCGGTCAGGGCTAAAATCTTCTGAAGGAATGAACTTGGAAGCTACGTTCGCTAAGAGGTCTGCGCTAGCATTCTGGAGTCTGGGGATTGAAGAAATATTAAATGCTATAAAATGTTCAGTCAGATCTTGAACTAAAGATTGAGAATGCTTTAAATGACCTGATAAACAGTGTATAGTATTACATACTTGTCTGATTACAATTTTAGAATCTCCGAAAACTTGCAGGTATTTGACGTCTAATCTGATTGCTTTGTACAAGCCTTGGAATAGAGCTTTGTATTCTGCGGTATTGTCGGTGCACTCAAATTCGAGTCTGCAAGTTAGCATGGTTTTATCTCCCTCTAGGCTTACTAACACGCATCCTACTCCTGCTCCTTCGTTAGACTTAGAACCATCAAAAAATAATTTCCAAAACAAAGATTTATTTACAGGACTATCTATAAAATTAATGCATTTAGAACTATCTGTTTGAGAAAAATTTTCTACTTGAGATAAAACAGAATGTTCTAAGTAAGGTGAAGTGTGAGCATTAAAATTTCCTAAGAAAGAATCTACTAAATAGTTTCCTATGATGTTAGAATTATATGCTACTGGTTCATTTTCTCCCTCGAGTTCTGTTACTATGTATTTCTGATGTCGCTGGCGTTCAACTTTTATTTGGTTGGGTTTACCATTATAAGGCAGCCACATATGTGACCAGTCAGTTGCAAAGTATCCATGAAATTTTTCTGACTAGTCTCTGCTAAGAATTAAGCCATAAAATTCAGGAATATCAGCAACTAAAACGTCAATAACTTGACATATCTTTGGGTTGGATGACAGCCTTATGGTAACCTGATTTAACTCGCCAATCACTTTGAATTACGATCGATCTAATTGGACTATGTGTATAGCAGATTTCTATGGTTGAATGTTAAATTTTGCGCAAATTGATCTTGGTAAAATATTCGATGAAGCTCCAGAATCAACTAAGCAATTATGCACATTTTTATTGAAAATTTCATAAGTAAGGAGAAATGGGGGAGTATGCAATCTCGATCTTCCTCAAATTAACCCGATATCGTTTGGATCAACTTTATTCATCGTACTAGTTGGAGGTCTTCCCATATCATAAGAAGCTTGAGAGATTACAGCAGTTGGTAAAGGCGCAACTGGCACAACATGTAATTCTTTCAAAAGTACTTTCTGCTGGTGTTTTAACTTGCTCAAATCAAAAAGAGTAATATTGGCCCTAGTATTTTTCATATCTTCTACGATGTTATACTCCATTTCATCCGAAACGATTAGCATTTTAGATGGAGTAGATGTGTCTGTTTGGACTGGGTTGGTTTGAGTCGCTTTAGGTAATGTTTTCCTGGCTGCGACTTTATCCTTAGACATTGAGCTTGCGCTCTTTGGCTTAGGTGTAGGTTGAGGAGGATCAAGCTGATTTCTGCTACAAGTACTAACCAGGAATGCCTCTTGATATTCTTCATTTGAGAGGATGAAATCCCACATACCTTGTAACTCTACAACTTCTTCTTCATCGGTATGTTCTTCAGTAGCATTTTCCTCTTCTTCTTCTTCTGAATCAACATTTGATATAGCGTTAGGGGGTTTGGAATCAGTTGAAGGATTTCTTTTAAAAGGAATGTATGGCTTTTTAGAAGAAGTTTCTACCACTTGTTTCTTAATGTCGACCATTTCGTTAGACACGGTCTTCAAAACATTTTGTAATCCTTCTAAATCAAATGGATCTTTGGGTTATTTTTTCTTGGGATCTTCTTTGAACGAGACCTTCTTCGACTTTCGTTCTTCCATTGCGTTTTTCTTTTCTAGGGCCATAATACGTTTCTCTATTGCTATTGCTTCTTTCATGTTTTCCACTAAGGTTGTTTTGTTAGCCCTATCAACAAAGATTTCTAAGTTTGATGGTAAAGCAGTAATGTACCATTCACTTCGTACTTCTGCACTAGGCTGAGAAGCAACAGGAATTTTGTTTAAAATTTTATTGAAATGTAAATTGAAATCTTTGATAGGTTCTCTTGGCTCGGCCTAAGATTAGACAAGTCATTTATCAGTGTCGCTGTAGACCTGTCGTCACCAAACTTGGTCAGGAATTGTTCTTGGAAGATGTCCCAACTAGTTATAGATCCAGAAGGTAACGAGAAATACCATGATCTGACTGTCCCTTGCAAAGTATAAGGGAAAAGTCAAACAACAGCATCCTCATTAACAACTCCATTGAGATTTATAGGTAACATAAAGTTATTTATATGCTCTTCTGCTAGCATGCCTACCTCAAGGTTAAACTTAGGTAGCCATTTTTCAGGATGGGTCAGCATCTGACTCAAGGGTGCAGGCATTAAGACTGCCCCTGGGTTATTCCATGGAGTTTGGGCCATTGCTGAACTACTAACAGAGGAAAGTACAGAGGATGATCCCTGTGGTTGAGAAGATGAGTATATTATGACTCCAGATGGTTGAGAAGGAGTTGAGGAAGTTGCAATAGGCTGATGGACAATGATCTGAAGTGGAGGAGTGGATGGTTGACTTCGCGATGAAGAGGTTGAGATGGATGAAGATGATGAAAGAGTCTCGCTATCGGATCCTTTAGGAGACTTCCTTGCTCTCTTCCTGGTAGGTAGAGGTAATTCGGTTGGCTGAACACCAAACTTTTCGCTCTTTAACCTTATGAGAGGATGAGCAAGATTATATTGCGAAGTCACACTGCCTTGAGATTTATCAGAATTTTGAGGAGATATTGAAAATCGCTGAAGTTTGTGAATCAAATATTCAACTTCAGGAGGTCCAATAGTAGATTGTTCTGAATGTCAGGGTTTCTAGCAGCAGCTGTTGCTCTAGCGACTCCTAATTATGGATTTAAGGTTTCTGAATGCAATGGAGAAGTCGGAGGAGATGGTGAGGGCGATTTACTCTCAGAATGGTATTTAGATTTGGATTTTCTTGCCATTCACAGTTTGGTGGCCCTCCTTCTAGCGCCAAATATGTTGAAGCCCTGAAAATTAGGTCTACAACAAGGGGGATACCCGCCCAGTCCAAACCTTGGTTGGCAGCTCCTTTTCTGTTTGGTATAGCAGGTCCGACTGGGGATATGGGACCAGTTTCCCAATTTATGTGTGTGTGTGTGAGAAAGATGGATATTTCTATTTCTAACAGTTTCTAAATGGAATACTTCTACTCTAATTCTAATCTAATAATAAGGAAATTATATTCTAATCAACAGAAATATGTAAATATACACTAACCCAAGGTGTGATCTTTCCTTTATGCAATCTAAAATGATTTCAAACAATAACTGGTAATAAAGATCATTCAGCAGCTATGAGAAAATAATTCAATAGAGATGAACCACTTCGTATAAAAATTTAAACGAAACAGTTGTGAAAAACTTATCGCATAATAAGATATTCATACACTAAGCATAAATAAATACCTATCACCGTACAAAAGTGCCAAATGATAACTCAGGCATTCATACATCAATATATAAATAACTGAACTTGAAAATCACTCTAACACAAGGCAAAAATAGTTAAGAGATAGAAATACCATTTATAACTAGTCCTACTCATGAGCTTCAAGTGATAACGATTTATCTCTTCTTGATCAAATATCCACTAAGAGTACAAAAGTCCAACATCAGTAGCAGATATCAAATGAAAACATCAATAAATCTTGTTCCATTCATTCATCAAAACCTCCTCAGAGGGTACAGAAGTGCATGTTCTGGGGATAAGTTTTTTATAAATTTCAGGACCCCTCTCTAAATGCATGAGAAGGGTTTAAATACTACTAACTAAATATAAAAATAAATTATTACAAAAATATAGGATGCGGTTTAAATGACCGTCCTCTTTTTAGGAAAATAAAACAAAATTAAAACTAAAATTGAATCTAAAATTAAACTACTTCTGTATTTGGTCCTTGAAATCGCATGCATGCAGCATCTGTTTGAGAAGAGTCGGTTGGCCGCCTTTCGATTTTAGTTGAGCTGAGAAAACAAAATCGACAAGAGCTGGCACCATCTTTTCAGCTGCATTGATGATGCACTTGAGAGTCATCCACTGGCTATGTGGCTTTACCAAGTAAGCCTAGTAATAATCCCAGTTTAACCTGGTTAACCCTTGAATTTCTTCTGCCTTTTCTTTTACCTTCTGCTTCCAATATGCCTGTAGTTGTTGTGCGTTAGGTAAATATCCTGGAGTGGTCTCTGCGATCAAATTTTCCCTGTGCAAATTTTCATTTACACAATCAATAATACTGCTTGCTGTCGTGGCTGCTCCTTCTGCTGCTTGCTCTGCCTCCCTGATTTGCTCGTCCCATTTGTTAAAGAGCATTTCTTTGTGATTTTCATTGATCCTTGGTGCACCTGCTCTTTTTCCCTCATCTGTTTCTTGCCAAGCCAAATATTCAGTCACCCGTTTATCAATTAGATCATAGTCACTTCGTAAATCTACCACTTGATTAGTGGTTTTATCACTTATTTCACAATAATAGCTCCACTGCGATATCTTTTGGCCCAACGCTTCCTGCTGCTGTAGTAATTGTTCATTCAAGGAAATGGACTCTGTGATGAATTCTGTAAGTTTAGGATTGTCCTTGTGCATCTCCTGTAAATCCTGTAACTGCTTCCCTTTCTCATCCAAACTTTTCTGATATCCTATCTGCATCTGCTGGAAGTCCTGTTGTAACCTTTCAAGCTGTTTTTGTGCTTCATTGTTGACATTAGCTTGTTGCAGCTGTTGTTGCAAAGATTGTATTTGGTCTTCGTTTTCTTTTATCAATTTCTATACCTCAAATGCTTTATCAATAGTTGTAGAGGCATATGCTCCTGCGATCTCAAATAGTTTGGTGAGATTCTCAGTAGGATTGCTAGTGGGATCTTGCCACAGGACATCTAATTGTTCTGCGTCTTGAGGGAGCACGTTTTCCAATTTCCTTTTCTTCCTCTACCTTCTTACTATTGCTTTGTGCTGTGGGCTATAAAATATATCAAGAGGAGGAATTTCTTCTATTTTGAGCATAAGCTCAGAGGATGGGGCAATAGGAATATGCTCCATATCTGAGACATTGCTGACTGTTCTTGTGACTACTTTTTTTGTTACCTGTGCATCGCTCACAGGTCTTTTTATGGTTTGTCCTTCAAGATTGATCAAGTCATTGAAGGTTTCCCATTCTTTATCTAGTTCGGTTGTGACTGGAGGTGTTTGAATGACGAGAGGGGGAGGATCTCTTTGCGCGGAGGCAAAAAGCTGGTGCTGTAGAAGTTCCGTTGACTGGGCAGTATCCTTTACTGACTCTTTGCTCTTATCCTGTTCATTTCCAGATCTTTTAGAATCTTCAGATGTTTCTTTTCCAGAATTGGATTTAGATCTGTTTGTGCTTGAACTCCCACTAAGACTAACACTTGGAGTTGGTTCCCTTGCGGGTTTTAGGCGTAGTTTCTCTAAAGGAATACTGGCTAACCTTCTTTCCCTGTATATTTTGAACTTTTGAAATTCTTCTGGAGAGAATTGCAATTGGGCTGCATGCAGAATTTCTTCAAGTGTGTTTTTCTGTTGGAATATATCATCGAATAAATCCTTTTCTCCAGAGAACACCTTTATCTTGACTGTAGTAGTGAAATTCTTGGCAACATCATTAGGGTCAAATGGTCTTCCTGAAAATTTGAATAACTGTAAACACGTTATATTATTTACTTCTGTGAATGTGTGGCCTACATCAAATAGTGAAAAGGCCCCGCAGGCTACAGGAAATTGTGGCCATATGGCCTTCTTTTTGTCCTTCAAATCTTTATTTAGACTGCCTTCCCCACAGGTTTGATAGGCAATCTCTCGAGCTAACAGTTTTTCAGGGATATACAAAGGTAGGACATGAGGAGAAGCAGAACTTCCAAATATCCTGACATAAGTAAACAATTCCTCCCCGAACCATCTTGCGACAGGGAGGATGTCTACCTCTACTTCAGGAGAACATCTCGAATCATCTTTATCATACAACATTCTGTACAAGGGCAGCGTAATTCCATGACAAATCTGGTAGAAGTATGGAGTGAACTTAGAGTCCCATAATTCTTTATGATAGACATGAATAGGTAAGGGGTCTTGAGTTGTCCACTTCCAACCCATTACAGGAAACTTAGAAACATAACATATCGCATCCATTACATACGCCGATAGGTAAAAAGGAGGATAGATTCTTTGAGAGACAGTTCTTTTAGATCGGTAACTTGCAATGGCCGTGACTAAATTTTTAGATAAGATTTTGGCCCAATCTACAATAGTGGAATTTGTGGTGGCATCCAATAACGGTAGCCATTCAAATGAAAATTTGTTGATATCTGGCATTCCAAACAATCTACAGAGCATGGCAGCAGCAAAGCAATATGGGGAGGTGAGAGAACCAGTACTGTACATACCGTGTTTATCTTTCTTCAGCGGTTCGTCCCTCCTAGACCAGTCTTTGGTGGTTTCTGCCAGGTCCTGATTTTCTTTTGCAAATTTTTCCATAAACTGCTTGTTATAAGTTGCCTGTGGCTCCGGTAAATGATACATGAGCCTTAAATCCTATGTAGCAAATGAACCGATAAGTCCCTGACCCTGAGTTTTAAACTGTCTGTTTCTGATATCTGCGCTGTCCAGTATCCACTTCACCATGTCCGTGTATGGGAGAATTTTGGGTCTTGTTGCTATCTGGTGTAAGAATGAGCAGGCTAACTATAAGGGATGCTTCAGAAGAACCATTTGAGCCCATGGTAGCAACTACTTCCATTACTCTGGGATTCTCCTCTTCAAGCAGGTTATACATGCCTTCCCACGTAGCAATTCTCGCATCTCTGTTACATGTCGTGTCTGTATACAGGGGTGCCATTTCTTTTTCTTCTGAGCTCGGGGCTTTGCTTTTCTTTCCCATTTTAACCTGCGTATTTCTTTGTATCGGCCTCTGTTCTCCATTCCTGCAATTCACAAGTGAAGTGAAAATGAATGACAAGGAAGGGTGATGGGAAAGTTTTAAATGCCGCTGACAATATAAAATATACCACCTTACGTGAGATGATTTTTCGATAAGCACGCACCCATATTCCATTAATAACTGGAAACTAACTCATTTATTAGCATTAAAGCACATTAACATGTGTCAGCTTAAGGAAAATACTTTTCTTGAATAACGCACCCGAAAGATCTGCGATGGAGCGATTTTGCGATTTGCTTCGCAATATCGCAGATCGCAACATCACGAAATGATAATATCGCAAAATCGTAACATCACAAAGTTGGTTTCTCATGATATCGCATTATTGCATTGTCGATGTATCGCGAGATCGCAATATCGCAATATCGCAGATCGCAGGAATGTTATGTATAACAATCTTTGTTAACCTGTTTTTTGCGAAATGCGATTTTGCGATCGACGTCATCGCATATCGGCAAATTAAAGCGTTTCGTTGTAAATTGTGGTGTATGTGATGTGATACTTCATTATCGCACATCGCAATATCGCAATGTTTAAAATTCAGCTCATAAGGAGGTATCCCGTTACCTTTTTCTGATGCGATATTCCTAAGGAAAGATTTGTGTCTTACCTTATCATAAAAATTAGATTTTTTGGATTTTAGAAGGGGGGGGGCTTCCTAAGTTTATGATGGTAATTTTATTATAAAAAGGAAATTTAAACACTAATTTGATTTTTAAAATTTTTAACTAAGGGTCCCCACTTATTTATTATTAGGAATAACACTAAATAAGAAGGGGGGTTGTTGCTGGCCACAACACATGGAAATCATGATGTCAGATGATGTGCCATGGGACGATAGTCATCATTGTTCCTCCTTAAATGAGACCTCTGAGGATAATCTTGGAGATATTTATTCACCTAATATCATTGATATATATATATAAATTTTGTCTCTATCCACGACATTGATTCAGAGAAGAATTTATGAAATATTGAAGAGTGTTCCTCTTATCTTGTTCTCTCAATGAGGTCAAGATCTATATAAAGCCCTTTTTTAGGAATTTCGAGACGTTTTTTCCTAGACATATAAAGAGATGTCAAGTATCGATCCCAATACAATTTTCCATGAAATCAAAATGTATTCGCATACTAATCCAATATGACAATGCTTGCATCCATTTCATCCTAAGAAAGTTGCGGCTATAAAAAAGGAAGTTCAAAAACTTATGCTGGTTGGTTTCATTTACCCAATTCCTCATACTGAATGGGTCTTGAACATTGTTCCTATAATGAAAAAGCAAGCTACAATTCATGTTTGTGTCAATTATTGAGATATCAACTGTACTTATCCTAAGCAAAATTATCCGACATAGTTTATCAGCCAGATTGTTGACAATTGTGCCAGAAGATAATTTTTTTCGTTTATGGATTATTTTTACGACTACAACCAAATTAACATCCTCCAATTGGACCAACATAAAACTGCATTTATTTTTCCATGGGGTACGTTTGCCTATCGTAAGCTCCCTTTTGGTTTGAAAAATGTTGGTGCAACTTTATAGAGGGCTATGAATTATGCCTTCCATGATATTAAGCACATTGTAAAACCTTATTTGGACAACTTACTTGCCCATTAAAATCATCGTGAGGATCATTTGATGCATCTCAGGGCTATTTTCTTACGTTGTTGACATTATAATATTAGGTTAAATCCACATGAATGTGTGTTTTGTGTCCAATCTGGTAGAATTCTCGGCTTCATTGTGTTGAAGAAAGGAAATCATATTGATCTGCTTAAAGTGTAGGCGATCCTCGATTTTCCTGTGCCTTCCTCACTTGTTCAGTTACAACTCCTCCAAGGGAAGTCTAACTTTCTATGGATATTTGTTCCCAAATACGTTGAATTGACCAATGGATTTACTTGATTGTTGAACAAAGGGGTTCCTTTCCATTAAGATGATACCGCTCAAAAGGCTCTTGATGCTTTGAAATATTTTCTGGTTCAAGCATCATTGTTATATCTCCTTGATTAACAACGCGATTATTTCTTATATTTCATTGTTGTTGTTACTACCATTTCTATGGTATTGGTCCAAGAAGATGGCATTAGAAATGAACATGCCATTTATTATTCGAGTCAAAATTCGAATGACACTGAAATCAAATATACTCACTCAAGTACCCAATTCTTACATCCTTAACTAAAACCTCTCACCATTGTTCCCTTCTAAGCCCTCATTAGACCTTTCCTCTGTCCCTCTCCATCATATTCATTTCCCCTCTGAATCTTCTCACTACATTCCCCTTCTCCTTATTCCTTCCATTCCATCCTTATTAATTCCTTAAATTAATTAATAACTATATCATCTAAGCAATCTCTAATAATTAACCCTAATGATAACATTATTACCCCTTATAATAATTATTATATTAATAATAATAATAATTAATACAAATAATAACAATTATTATTATTAACTTTATTAATAATTATCATTATTAACTAAGTGGGTTTATAATAATTATTAGCTTATAAGGTTAATAATAATGATTA
The DNA here is from genome assembly GCA_031772625.1 of Pinus tabuliformis. Classification (NCBI taxonomy): domain Eukaryota; kingdom Viridiplantae; phylum Streptophyta; class Pinopsida; order Pinales; family Pinaceae; genus Pinus; species Pinus tabuliformis. Next base: position 754,385,190 of record CM062804.1, read on the forward strand.
TTATTAATTAACTTTATTATTGATATTAATTACTATCAATAATAATTAATACTAATAATAAGGATAGTTATAATTATTATCTTTATTATTAATTAATAATAATAATTAACACTAATAATGATTAACCTATTAATAATTATCACCCTTATATTAATTATTAAACTTCATTACTAATAATATCAATTATTAATAAGATTTCTCCAATTTAATAAAATTTATAATTTATTAATTCTCCTTAATTATTAAAAATTTGTAGGATAAACTGGTAAGCTCTTTCACATTTCATTTCCATCCATTCCATATTAATTTCCATCATTTCTTGCTCTTCTCTGTAGGAATTTGTCCTGATGATGAGTCTTGTTATAGACTCAAAATGTCGACACAAAAATGGCTACTATGGAATTAATTCTGAACACTAAAGATACTCAAGTTAGCTTTGGCAGTTGTATAAGTTTTCCAAATATTTTGCCACTACATTCAGCTTTAGAAGACTATGGTAGTTTCTAATTGCAACCCAATGAAATATATTTTGTCACAACAATTGCTAGGGGGAAAGTAATCTAAATGGATTGTTACTCTCTAGGAGTTCGATTTAGAATTCATCAAATCCAAATCTAAGAAGTTCCTAGTCTTCGTTGAACTAATCTGCAACCTTTCCTCATCTGAAACTTACTCTACATCTCACAATTATATTCTTGATGAGTCATTGTTTTTTATTGATTCATATGATCCTTGGTATGGGGATATTATCATCTATCTCCATACCTAGACTTCTTGGCCTAATACCTCTCACTCTGACCAACAATGTATTCTATACCAGGCTAAAAATTACATTATAATTGGTGACACACATTATCATCCTGGGATTGATACAATATTTAGAAGGTGCCTCACTCATGAGGAGGCTGAGAAATCTCTTAAAAAAAGCCATGCTAGAGCATGTGGCAAACATATGTTTGACTTTGCCACTGCCCAAAATATTTTGCATGCTGGTTACTTTTGGCTTATTATGGTTCATGATTGTACCATTGCAGTCCAAAATTGTCACAATTTCCAGATGTATGATCATAAAACATGTGCTCCACCTGCTCCTCTACATCCTGTTATCATCATTGGACCTTTTGCAAAATGGGGCATTGACTTTATGACATGTAACCCTCACTCGGTAGATGAGCATGCATACATCATTGTGGTGGTAGATTATTTTACCAACTGAGCTGAAGCAATGCCTATGTATAATAACACTAGAAAAATAAATGCTTTAGTTATGTTTAATCATGTCATTGCTAGGTTTGGTGTATCACAAACCATTATTACAGACCATGGGAAACATTTCTGAAATCACATGATGTCTAAGCTTACGTGCAAGTTGGGCCATCAACATGATAGATCAAATCTCTATTAAGCACAAGCAAATGGGAAAGTAGAAGCTATTAACAAAGTTGAAAATAATGCTACAACGCATGATAGGGATTCACAAATCAGATTGACACCTCATCCTTTATGCAAATTTGTGGGCATATCAAACATTTTTTTGGACTACCACTGGATTCACCCTTTCAATTGGTGTATGGTCTAGAGGAAATCCTTCCCATCGAATGCAAGATTCTACTTTTGAAGCTTTTTTTTTAACTTATCCTTGCAAATTCCATAGAAGAAGAGTTTATATTGCATCTAGCACGTTTAGATGAAACCGGGCATGATACTACAATGGCCAATGAGGCCCACAAGAAATGCATTAAAACATAATGTGACAAAAAATGTGAAACCTCGTGCCTTCTCAGAGGGTGATCTAGTCCTTTTGTATGACTAATAAGTCGATAAGTTAGAGGTTGGGAAGTTCAAACCAATGTGGTTAGGCTTGTACATAGTAAAACATATTCTTGCGAAAGGGACTTATGAGTTCATTGATTTTGATGGAATCCCCTTAGCACAACCCAAAAATGAGTTGTACCTCAAAAAATACTATTCTTAGATCATCTTTATGTAGTCACTATGTACATACTATATAGGTGTGTGGGTTTGTTTTCAATTTGTTTCCTTAGAATTTTCCTACAGTCCCTATTAATCTTGGATTATGTCTAATTTGCAGATGTCGATATCCATTTAGCCATATATTGGTTACATTGATGGTGCTAGCCGTAGTACTCAGAAACTTTCCTCCGCAACGTGGGTTATTTATGTTATGAATGGCGAGTTAGTGAGTCTACAAGGGATTTGTATCAATCACTCTACCAATAACATCCTTGAGTATAGAGCAGTGATTGAATTATGGTTTGACACTATTTCAAGTGGAATTCACCATTTGATCGTCAAAGTTGATTCACAACTCATAGTACTACATCTGAATAACGTCTATTAAGTCCGAAGTCCAATTATTCTTTACATGTTTTTAAGTGTTCACCTTCTAGAAAGACATTTTGATTACATTCAATATCAACACATTCCTGGAAGTATAAATACATTAAATGATGCATTGGCTAATTATGTTTTAGACAAACATTTGCAGCGTATGTAAACATTTCAATTCACATTACATATTGAACAAGAATAGAGTAAATAGGAAACATCGATATATATATAAGTTTGGTTTTACAAAAAAATGTGGCCACACGGCCTATAATATCAAAATACGTGTGGTCAAAATATGGCTTTATGGCCTCTTAGTAGACTAGTCCCGATGGTGATCACAGTAACAAACAATCACACAGGAAACTTTGCACAACAACTGGTTGATGCACTCTGGCACTCCGATGGTTTATCATTGTAGTCTCATATGGATTGCTTGACCCTAGTCTCAAGTATGTTATGGTTCAATCCCTCAACGTTGTGCTCAAACTCTACAAGAGTCTGAGCCATGTTGAGATCCTACATCTCCTCCTCTGCTCCTGCAGCAATCTATGTTGCAATCTGTGCAAAGCACTGTTGGAATTTCTCAGTCTATCTGTTAGAAATTTAATCTATATTCTTCTGGTTTACTTCTTCTACTTGTTAATTTTGAACAAGTTATTTAAAACATATAAATAACAAAATAAACATAATACAGTCTCAACATCTACAGATCAACAGCTGAAAGAAAACAAACACACAAGCAACACCGTTAATTTTGGACAAACGTCCCCATTAAAACCCAATGTGGGAAAATCGGTGCAGCTATTCTAAGGGTTTATTATTATGTAGTATTTCCTTGAGTACAACTGGGTGCCAAACTAGCTCACCCAGCAGAGAAAAACAACTAGTAGTAATACCTCTCTATTCGAAAGAGGTATTCAGAAAACCTTTCCTGTGAAACCCTCTCCAGCAACTTTGAAGCATCGCATTAGCCTCAAAACCCTTTGTGTCAACCCTGTAAGGCACTACACAACCTCTAGGACCCTCTGCGTCACTCATACTGACCTTTGCATTGATGACACATGCGCTCTAGCCTCTACGTTGTCTCTGTTGGGCTCTACGTGGCCTGCTCTGGCTGATGCTTCTCACTTTCTTCCTCTATGATGGTCTCTCGGCACAATCTCTGCCTCTCTACCCATTACCCACTACCCCTCACTGCTAATCACTGATTCGACTTTGCTTAGCAACCCCACTCTAGTAAATCGAATGACTGATCACTCTAGTGTGTTCTCCAACTGACCCTCAAGCCTCTTCTTATACTTTTCATGTTGGTCCTTCAATGACCAAGATTAAATCTCTAATAAATGGCTAAGATGTTGGGTTGTGTTATATTCTTTCCACCACTAGGCCACGTAGTTAACCGGGGGGTTATAGAGGGGGCAGAGCCCCCCATTTGTTGCACCGATTACACAACAGGGGGGTCACAGGGGGGCGAGTAGCCCCCATCTATGGGGTCTGGGGAAGCGCCTCGGGGAAATTGTTTTTGGACCCTATATTAGGTGGGATGAACCTACCTATGGTTTTGTGCATTGTTTTAGCACACGGTTTTGGATGTGATGGTTTTTTAGTCCATGGTTTTGGACGCGATGGTTTTTGGTCCATGGTATTGGATGCTTCGGCATGTATAAATATGTATTGTAACATTGAAAGGAACATAATGAAAAATCAAGCTGGTAGTCTCGATCTTGGGATCCAGGGGATAATCTTTGTGTATATGTGTTTTATGTGTTATGCTCTCGCATTATTTATTTTCTATGTTTTAGAATTCGTATGCAGGTAATTTATATACAGGGTTAAAACCTACATTTGATATTAGAGTTGTTTTGGCTTCAAGGGGACGCCTTTGTTGCTGAGGAGTTTCGCTCAGGACTGTGGTAAACCCTGTTCAGTGGGAGATCTGCAGGATCGATTTTGGTGGTGAAAGAATATGGTGAGTGTTGTGGAGGTAAATCCTCTCTGCGGACAGAGACGATCCCTACTAGCCCAGACCGGGTCTAGCAACAATCAAACAATGCTATCACGCAAGTTCCTAATTGAAAATTAAAAGTGGATGATGAGAACCTACTTGGATTCCAACGCTAATATTCGTAGAAGAGACGTCGCTCTCGTTCCTTTGCCTCGACCGGTCACGATTCCCACGATCTCCATGATTGGACACCTGCACATGCAAAGAACAACACAAATACAGGCATAAAATCCAATAGATGAAATTATATATCAGTCAGAAAAGATATAACTCAACATCAATCATTGCAAAAGACAATGAGAGTGGAACCATAATGATAGTCATCTATTATTGATAAACAACAAAGAAGGATACAACCATAGTTCTGACGTCAAATCCTCCTTTGGCTGGGTGGTCAGCTACACAAGTATTGCAAAGCTTGTTGGGATGGGAACAAGCCTCTCTCTCTTGGGTGACAAGAATCTCCTCACTTAGATTTGGCCTTATGGGTGCAAAGAAGGCTCTTGCAGCTTCAAACTCTTGAACTCCTGGTATTTCTATCACTATGCTGGAACTAGCTTGCTCAAGGCATGGAGACAAGCTTTTATAGATAGAGAGGAAAGAGATAGGATCAACCACATTATTCATGGGATTGGGCTTTATCACTAAGAAGCTTCCATGAAAGGTGGCAAACCACTTCCCTTCTATGGAGATTCAAAGCCAAACCATTCTAGCTCAACATAGGTTCAGTTGGTGAATGGGTTAAGGAGAACCTTCGGAAGCTTGTTTGTTAAAAAAATTACTCAATTCGGTTGGCACGAGTGTGACTCTGAGACAGAGTGCCAATAGAGCGCCCTCTTTAGAGGATTTTCCCCATTGGCGCGGGCAGTAAACTGTGGACCTGCGCTAATGCAAAAAGAGCTGTTTTCATGGGTATTCTGCAGGAGATGTCTTCAGGGCATATGGAGCTCATACTTAGAGGAATATGATGCAAATGGTTTCAGGTCATGTCACTTCTCATAGGTCTCGGAATGAGTCCTCCAGTGTGTGGGAGAGGGGTAACAGGGACGGTGACAAACGGTGACAAATTGCTGTGTAACAGATGCCCCCTAAAGCATGAGGCCCGAGGGAGAGAGGGGTGAAATGCTTTTACAAGAACATGCGTAACTGAAAACACTGCCGCTGGAGAACCTACGTAAAGAAGTACAACTGATATCTCAAGTACATGATATATGTGGTATGGGCACAACCATCCATAACAGAGCACACAAGAATCTAGATCCAAGGTATGGGCACAACCATCCAGTGAGGATCGAGAAATAGACTCAGGCATGGTCGCAGCCATCCAGTGAATGAGTCATGTAATGATCATAATAAGCCACAAATCACAGCCTGGATTCCAACAAACAAAATCCAGGGTCTTGCGCTCCATCTCGACCCGAACAGAGTACAAGTTCAAGCATGTGAATACATGAGTTGGAGTCGAACATGCATGAACATCGTCTGATTACTAGTCGATAGTGAAAGCTTTTAACAGACGCGAGAGGTACCACCAATAATGACAATGGCCCTCAAGGTACTATAGGTACAATCTACGGCGTGCGAATGAGTGAGCTGGCGTCGAACACCTGTAGAATCATTCGATCGGAGGCCAATGATGAAAACCTCGCGTCGAACACGAAGAACCTGCCATTGAGGCATGCAGGCTCCAAGGCACCGGAAGGGAGTCTCTAGATCAGCTTCCTAGATAATGAGCTGAAGTCGACAGGAAGTGACCTTGATCAAAGGTGGGCCATAGTGTTTCCCACATCATTGACACGAGACAGAGGAAGAATGTTGTGGTGAATCAGAATTATGTGAGGTATCAGAGGGAGGTTGTAATTCTGCAGAGGTCAACTTCTCTTGAACATATCGGCGGCACGACAGTGGACTTGGCAGTATTTGACATCAATGGATCAAAGGTCATGGTGACGAGGCAATGAGAAAATGAGAGGTCAAACAGGATCACCCAAATCCACGGAGGCAAGTGAAAAACGAGATGAGATGTCCCCACCCAGACACGAAAGTAGATAAGTGCCATGTTCAAGAGCGACATACTGCCGACGCGACAATAATTATGGTTCCTTTTTCCCCACCATTTTTGGCAAGTACCCCAGTTATTTTTAACAAGCTTGATGGGGATAGCATATGCTTGTAAGGTGTCATTACGACAAAATCCGATGTCATTAAGTTTTAACGAGTCTGACAAAGGAAGAACTCGACGTATTTTCCTGTTTAGAAAGTCTAAAAAGACAACAGAAAAGAAAACTCCAGGGGGGGTCCTTTTTCATAAAGTTGTGTCTCCCGAGCCCGAAAAAGTATAAAATAATGCTCGAAAGAACCGCCCGATCATTACGATCGAGGAGTACTTTTCATATGTAGTGACATCGACCTGAAAAAGTAAAAAAGCGACCTATATCACGTCGTTTTGTAACTGTTAACAAGCCTGAAACGACAAGGGCCCGACGATCTCTTCATCTTTACACGGTCAGAAAAGAGTTTAAAGACGACTGCCTCGTATTTACGTTTAACGAGTCAAGAGGAAAAACTCAGCAATCTTTTCCTCTTTAAACGGTCGGAAAAGAGCTGAAAGCAGACCTCCATTTTTATTCTCTTTAACGAGTCAAAAAGGGAAAATACTCAGCAATCTTTTCATATTTTACGAGTCAGAAAAGAGCTTAAAGGTGACTCGTCCTGGAGGAACGAGTGGTATAAAGGGTAGCAACTGGTTCCGGCAATGGTGGAACTCCTCAAAACATGTAATGGTCAAGAGGCTGGCTAAAAAAAACCACTCATCGCTGCGGTTCCTCAGGAAAGGAAAAACAACCAAGTGAAAGCATAGGATCAGCCAAAGAGATGGTGGCAATGGAATGAAACAACCAAGGCTCATCTAGCAGAATTCAGCGGATAAAAATGGCAATCACGAGATGTAAATCGGGTATGTGTTCATTTTTACATAAGCTTGAACCATGGAGAACTTTGCTTGGATTCTGTTTCATGTTTACACAAGCTTGAAACGAAAAACTATGCTTGTTATAAGTTCGCATGCCCCCAGCATAATGACGCAAAACGAGGTTCATGCCCCCCAAGCTTCATTGCATTCAACACAGTGGATGGAATGAAGGTTCACTTTCGAGATCTTGGAAAGACTCGACTTGGATTTTACGATATCTTAATCAAAGACTCGATTGGGAAAAGGGGTTGTTTCATTTTTTAATGAGGTTGACAAAGTAAAAGAACTATCCTCATAACCCTTGTTTCATTTTTTAATGAGCTTGACACAAGACAAGGAACTGTGTTGAGGACACGTTGTTTCATTTTTTAACGAGGTCGCCACAAGATCAAAACTATCCTCGGAACCCTTGTTTCACTTTTAACGAGCTTGACACAAGATCAGGAACTATGCCCGAGACTCTTTGTTTCATTTTTTAACGAGCTTGACACAAGACAAGGAACTGTGCTCCGACACCTAGTTTCATTGTTTAAGGAGCTTGACACAGGGAAACGAACTATGCTCGAACCAAGCCTAGTTTCATTTTTTAAGGAGCTTGACATAGGAAAGGAACTATGCTCCGACCAAACCTAGTTTCATTTTTTAAGGAGCTTGACACCGGAAAGGAACTATGCTCCACCAAACCTAGTTTCATTTTTTAAGGAGCTTGACACCGGAAAGGAACTATGCTCCAACCAAACCTAGTTTCATTTTTTAAGGAGCTTGACACCGGAAAGGAACTATGCTCCACCAAACCTAGTTTCATTTTTTAAGGAGCTTGACACCGGAAAGGAACTATGCTCCACCCGAACTTCATCATAATGAATAGAAAGTCGGGGCTTCCAAGATTGCCACTCCCAGTGGAAGGGAAACATCTTGGAAGTCAGGGCCCAATGCCCCCAGGACACTATGCACGATGGCGGCATCACTGGATCCAGGCATGGGATAGGTGGCCACGTAGTTGATCTGTGGTGGGGTAGATGCAACTGGTGGATGAAAACTAGGAGGGGACGACAACGGCGCAGGAGGCATCGGGGGACTAACGAATGACACTTGATCGATAGTCACAATTCTTCCATTGTGTGGAAAGCAAACCACATGGAAAAGCGAAGAAACGAGGGCCCCCATGGCGTAAACATAGTCACGACCAAGGAGAAGACTAAAGTCTAAAACACCTTGGGTAACCAAGACGTCTATATAGACGGTTTTACCTCCCAAAGTAATAGGGAACTTCGGGAGAACTCCTAGAGATGGACAGGCTCCTCCATCGAAGGCCAACAGATTCTGAGTGACTGGCCCAAGCTGCGGGGAACCTAAAGCTTGCCAAGTAGTGTACGGCATAAGACTGACAGACGCCCCTTCATCCAAAACAGTGCCAGGTACTGCCTTAGCACAGGCATGTACTGTGATCTGGAAAGGCATATGGGATGGAAGGTGACCAACGATCAGGCGATTCCAATCAAAGGAAGTGACCAGACTACTTGGTGGGGGAATCGTATGATTGCCCCCATGTGCTAAAGGAACCGAAGGAGAACCTTCGGGAGCAGCTGGGTTAGGAGAGTCATTTCGGGACTCCGGAGAATCTGAAGAGACGAGAAGAACATGGGCGTGATTCTCTTCCGAAACAGAGTGAGCGAGCGGCGGACTCTAGTCGACACTCTTTCCGACCAATGGTTGGTCTGGAACAGGCTGGGGATAGCCGGGTTCGGGAAGAGGGGTCTGGACAAGAGAAGAATTTGAAGCAATCTCTTTGTCAGCAGGGGGACGATCTGCAGCTGCAGAGAGACGTCAATATCCAACGGGTAGTTGGGGTGAAGGAGCTGTAAGACTTGCCAAAACACTGGAGGCTTTATCCATGAGCGGACAAAGGTGAAGGGGATGATTGCCTTCACAAAGTCTACAGGGGATTCGAATCTTCCCTTTTCCCTTACCTTTGTGAGTCGATAGGGGAACATCGCCGTGAGCCTCAGTGGATGATGAGGGGCGGGCCGGATCACGAGACCATACTTCTAAGACCCTGGGGATGCCAGGACAATCACGAAGAAGATGGTCCCCCTTGCATAATCTACAAGGAAATTTGACCTTCCGCGGAGGAGCAGAAGGTGGCCCTACTTCAGGTGTACTCGAGGGGGTAACTGCACTTGTAACCTCTCCCTTAGGAGCCTTCTTCTTCTTCGTCTTCTTCTTCTTCTTCTTAGCCACCTGGTTACTCGAATCGAGACTTTCACCAGGTGAAGTGGAAGATGAGGATGTAGAAGTGGGCGTAGAAGGGGAGAGATCCACCTTAGAATCAACATGATGTTGTTCAGGTGGAGGGACAGATTGACTAGACGGTGAGACGGTAGGGACCAAAGAGGTTGAGAACAACCAAACCGGCAACCCAACAGTTAAACCTGGGAGGGACAACGTTGCCATATAAGGAGCACCAACATTTCCAAAAGGAGCGAAATGACCAGGGTTCCCGTCAGAGGGGGTCCCTGGGTTGGTGAACCCTGGAAAAGTTGCCATCGAGAACGAAAAGAAGCCTACTCAAGCTAACGCAAACAAGATCTAACCAGGTAATGTTAATCGTGGCCAAATAAATTTTAAGACGCAAGGACACAACTTGACCTTTTCATGTTTTAAGAGTCGAGAAAAGGACAAAAAGGTGACTCTAGTCGCCTTCGAATGTTTTGTGAGCCCGAAGTGACAAACTGCTCAAGTGAGCCTTTTCTTTTAAGGAGTCCGAAAAGGATCAAAAATGACTACTCTGGAGAGACTAGGCAAAGGGTTTACCAAACAAATCCGTAAAACTGCATATACACCTTGGCAGTCATATGAAAACCAAGGACTTCCCGTACGGCAGTCAATCTTCCCGAATGCTGTGTTCGGTGCGTTACGGCTTGTAAGGCGGCAGACACGGCTTCCTGTGGATAAAGGATGATAACCTAGTGGGGTCTCCCCTATATATGTGACGGTACGTGGGAGCTCAAGTCCGTGCTAGACCACTATCGAGTCACAAAAGGAGGAATCACCCAACCGTAATGTGAAACAACAGTGACTAGGTTTAACGAAGCCAGAGCACGTCTCTAGCCTAGACCTCTAAACAGTGAGCGTTATGTTCCAATGCGTTTTTAAGTTCATTTAGTTCATTTTACGGTTGATCTTTGATTAGGTTTCGATTTCCAGGTCCTACCGTATGTAAGCTCTCACAATTCCCTAAATGCAAGCTATATGCCAAAAAGTATCATTTCGTTCGATGAACACTAACTACGAGAGAGTTGAGAGCTTTCACACAAACAAAAATGACCATAAAACAATCAAAAATAACTCTAATGCAGCTAATGGCAATAAGCAAAACTTTTCTTTAAAGTTACTAATCGCTAATAACAACGAAAAGCTTTATTTTCCATTAACTAATGCAAAGAAAAAGAGATTGTTTGTTTCTTTTTTGAATGGAAAAGTGCACTAAATTTTTTTTGAGAGATAATGACACCGAGTAAAAGAGACAAATTTCACTCAATGAAAATACAATCAAGTCCGTAAATACCAAGGCAGTCCTTCAAACCAAAAATAAGATCACAAAGACCTCAATGGGCCATGTAATCTAAGCCCAAAACGAAGCCAAGCGAAATCCAAGCGAAAAGAAGAGAATCACTCGAACAACGCAATAAAAAGTTTAACAATCACTGAACAAGTGCAAGAGAGTAACCAAAAAGTTGACTGGACCAACAGAAGACCAAAACTCCTAAGGAAGGCTCGATGCACAAAGCCACTAGATGCCCTAGGGCTAAAATGTGAAATCGGTGGAAAATGGCAAACACCCAAAGTATGCAAATGTAATCTATGCACACCTTTCATTTATATCCTAAAAATGAGAATTCTAATTATGCAAGTGTGATCTATGCAAGAGAATTCTCAAACACACGATGATTCTAATGTAATCTAAGAACCAATCAAGTGCAAATCAAGAAAAACGGGTGAGAGTTCCAAAGATCATAAAATAAAAACACTCAAAGGCGATTAACACTCATACACAATTTAGCCCCCCCCCCAGCGAATGAGGGGGAAATTGTTTTGCAAAAACAAAAGCAAAAAGATGCAAAATTGTGAAAAGACCGAGACAAACCTCCAAGTAATGATCAAAGGAAATCAAATTAAGAATTTCTCAAAAAATAGACTCAAAACCAGTCAAACAAGACTCTGACACACTCCGGTAATTGAAAAAGATGTGACAAGATACAAATCCAAGCTCAGAAGGCTTGCAAACAAGCAAATTGGAAAAGTCGACAGGCCTGGCGCGACTGTCAGGCTGTAACTCGCGCTTTTAAGGGATTGGCGCGGGTTTCCTTTGAGCAACATCCGCCAACTGGCGCGACTGTCAGCCAAAAAGGCGCGCTAATCAAGCTTTCTAGGTCAAAAATAAAAACAAGCAGTCCAAGGCTTGGTTAACAGTATCCAAGTAGACCAGGAAGCAAGAGACAACAAGAAATCCAACCCAAAAAGCTATCTAAGCAATCCAAACAAGAGAAAACCAAAGAGACAAGACAAACTCCAAGTTCTTTACAAATCGAACAACAAGCTAACTCCCCAGTGGAGTCGCCAAATTGTTGTGGAGGTAAATCCTCTCTGCGGACAGAGACGATCCCTACTAGCCCAGACCGGGTCTAGCAACAATCAAACAATGCTATCACGCAAGTTCCTAATTGCAAATTAAAAGTGGATGATGAGAACCTACTTGGATTCCAACGCTAATATTCGTAGAAGAGACGTCGCTCTCGTTCCTTTGCCTCGACCGGTCACGATCCCCACGATCTCCGTGATTGGACACCTGCACATGCAAAGAACAACACAAATACAAGCATAAAATCCAATAGATGCAATTATATATCAGTCAGAAAAGATATAACTCAACATCAATCATTACAAAAGACAATGAGAGTGGAACCATAATGATAGTCATCTATTATTGATAAACAACAAAGAAGGATACAACCATAGTTCTGACGTCAAATCTTCCTTTGGCTGGGTGGTCAGCTACACAAGTCTTGCAAAGCTTGTTGGGATGGGAACAAGCCTCTCTCTCTTGGGTGACAAGAATCTCCTCACTTATATTTGGCCTTATGGGTGAAAAGAAGGCTCTTGCAGCTTCAAACTCTTGAACTCCTGGTATTCTCTATCACTATGCTGGAACTAGCTTGCTCAAGGCATGGAGACAAGCTTTTATAGATAGAGAGGAAAGAGATAGGATCAACCACATTATTCATGGGATTGGGCTTTATCACTAAGAAGCTTCCATGAAAGGTGGCAAACCACTTCCCTTCTATGGAGATTCGAAGCCAAACCATTCTAGCTCAACATAGGTTCAGTTGGTGAATGGGTTAAGGAGAACCTTCGGAAGCTTGTTTGTTAAAAAATTTACTCAATTCGGTTGGCGCGAGCGCGACTCTGAGACAGAGTGCCAATAGCGCGCCCTCTTTAGAGGATTTCCCCCATTGGCGCGGGCAGTAAACTGTGGACCCGCGCTAATGCAAAAAGAGCTGATTTAATGGGTATTCTGCAGGAGATGTCTTCAATGCATATGGAGCTCATACTTAGAGGAATATGATGCAAATGGTTTCAGGTCATGTCACTTCTCACAGGTCCCGGAATGAGTCCTCCAATGTGCAGGAGAGGGGTAACAGGGATGGTGACAAACGGTGACAAATTGCTGTGTAACAGTGAGCAGTGGAAAGATAGAGATTGAGAAATTTAATGGTGAGAGTTTTGAGTTGTAGAAACACAAGATGGAGGATCTGTTGGTGGATAAAGATCAGTGGATCACGGTAGATCTAGGTACTAAACCATTAGGAGTGTTTGATGAAGAATGGAAGAAGTTGGATCGAAAGGCAAAGAGCAAAATACAATTGTGTGTCTCAAATTTAGTATTGTTGAATGTATCAGGGGAAGCTACGACTAAGGCTTTGTGAGACAAGTTAGGGACTTTGTACCAATCTAAGTCTCTAGTGAATAAACAGTTCCTACGGAAAAAGCTGTATAGCCTAAGTATGAAAGATGGAGACTCAGTGACAGAGCATCTAAACGCATTTAATATTGTGGTAAGTCAGTTATTATCTGTTGATATTAAAATTTCAAATGAAGATAAGTGCATCAGTTTGTTGTGTTCTCTACCAGATTCGTGGGATAGTCTGGTCATTGCAACAGGTAGCAATGCAACTGCCTTACAGTTTGATGAAATAGTCTCATCCTTGTTGATAGAGGAGATGAGACGGAAAAATATGGAGAGCCAGAATGGTGATGCCTTGTCTGTACAAGGATGGTCCCATAACAAAAACAAAAATAATTCATCGAGTGGGAGATCTAAATCTAGAGGGAGATCTAAATCTCCAGGAAAACCTGTAAAGGTGGTGTGCTGGAAATGCAGAGGGAACTACAAAAGGGATTGTAAATCTAAAGCTCCTGACAAAGGAAAGGGATCCTTTCACTTCACTCCCCATAGAGAGTGGTTCTGCGAGTATGAGAAATATGATGGTGGTGATGTCTTCTTGGGGGATGACAGGAAAACTAGAATCATTGGTCGTGGAAAAGTAAAGTTGAAGTTGCAAGGTGGAAGGGTTAGAACACTTTCGGGTGTTCTTCATATTCCTGCATTGGCCAGAAATCTGATTTCTGTAAGCAAGATGGATGATGCAGGTGTAAAAATAGTGTTCGAGAAGGATACCTGCAAGATGGTTCAGGGAGCATTGGTATTGATGCAAGGAGTTCGGATTGGAACTCTTTACAAGCTGCAAGGTAGGACTGTTTTTTATGGGTGCAACAGTTCTATGGTTCCTGAAAGTGGAGCAGAAAATCTAGTGGTCTCTAGAGAGAAGACCATGCTATGGCATCAAAGGCTTGGACATATTGGAGAGAAGGGCCTTCGAATACTTCATCATAAAGTTATGGTAGAAGGTATGATTAATAGCTCTCTGGATTTTGATTTCTATGAAAATTTTGTATATGGCAAGAAGAATCAGGTGAGTTTCCCCTCTGGTGGTAAGAGGGAAAAATATGTGTTTGGACCTATGAAGGTTCCATCACTGGGTAAGTCTGTGTACTATGTATCATTTATAGATGACTTCTCAAGGAATACATGGATATATTTCCTTAAGAATAAATCTGAAGTCTTTGATAGGTTTAAAGAATTTAAGGCTCTAGTGGAAAACCAGATAGAGAAGAAGATAAAGGTGTTGAGGACAGATAACAGTGGAGAGTTTTGTAGTAAGGAAACTGAAGAATTTTGTAAGAAGTGTCGTATAGCACAACAGAAGATTACTCCATACACACCTGAGCAAAATGGAGTTGCAAAAAGAATGAACAAGACGTTGATGGAAAGGCCAAGAAGCATGCTCAGTGGTGCCGGGTTAGGACAAGAATGTTGGGCAGAGGCAGTGGAGACAACATGTTACCTGGTCAACGTATCACCTTCATCAACGTTGGAGGATAAGACTCCACAAGAGGTATGGACTGGTAAGAAACCCTCTCTTTCACATCTGAGGGTATTTGGATGTGATGCATATGTACATGTTCCAAAGGAGAAAAGAACCAAGTTGGATAGTAAATTTGAAAAGTGCATCTTTATTGGGTATAAGGATGGTTTAAAGGGCTATAAGCTTTGGAACCCGGTAACAAGGAAGGTTGTGTACAACCAAGATGTGGTGTTTAGAGAGGTGAAATAAGTTATTAAACGTGAAGTCCAACCAAAGGAACTTGAGAAGATAGAGTTTGAGTTTAAGGAGGAAAAATCCAACTCTACAGCAGAGGAGGAATCAAAAGATGAAGAGCCACAAACTCTGGGTGTGAGAAGATCATTTCGAGAAAGAAGGCAACCAGAAAGGTATAGTCCATCTACTTTCTGTTCAAATTTTTCTTTATCTATTACTGATGATGATCCCAGAACTGTGAAGGAAGTAGTAGATTTAGAGGATGGAAAACTCTGGAAAGAGGCCATGATTGATGAAATGGTATCTTTGCACAAAAATTAGGCTTGGGATCTGGTGGAGTTGTCGGCTAGAAGGAAACCCATTGGCAGCGAATGGGTGTTCAAGAAGAAGACAAATGTAGAGGGAAATGTGGAGAAATATAAAGCTCGGTTGGTAGCAGAAGGTTATTCCTAGGTGCCGGGAATTGATTTTGGTGATATTTTTTTTCTCTTGTTGCCAAGGTGGCTTCTATTAGATTACTTTATCTGTTGCTGTTGCTTTTGATTTTGAGGTAGAACAGATGGATGTGAAGACAACATTTCTTCATAGGGATCTGGAAGAGGAGATCTACATGAAGCAACCCGAAGGTTTTGCGGTGAAGGGTAAGAAAGAACTGGCATGCAAGTTAAAGAAGTCTCTGTATGGATTAAAACAGTCACCAAGGATGTGGTATCAGAAATTTGATACTTGGCTTCACCAAAAGCAAAGTAGATCACTATGTGTATTTTAAATTAATTGGTGACCGTGTTATTTATCTGGTCTTGTATGTGGATGATATGTTGCTGGTTGGAAATGACAAAGAAATTATCCAGGATTTGAAGGCCCTGTTGGCATTATGTTTTCTGGTATGGCTATATGTTACAGATGTTGTACTTGATGGCAACTCCCATGACAAGGCTCTCAATTTATGAAAAATTAAGAAAGACGCAGGATATCAGTTCAGAAGGTGCACACCCGCAGGTACACCATGCAGGGACCGCGTCCAGAGTCGCAAGCCAGCCATTCAGCAGGTGCATCCGCCCAGTGCACACTTTTCGAGGCAGAGAAAAGCCCACGTGGGGGTTTCTTGTGTTTTACTCTTGGTATCTAGCCGACGGTATTGTGTTATTATGGTGTCAGCTCGTGGTATTGTTCCATGTTTTGAGGAGGAGCTTGCCTATATAAAGCAAAGGAGATCATTTGGTTTGTGTAAGTCTTGGGTTGAATATCTTATTGGGTGAGATCTGGTCTAGATCTAAAAGGCGAATCTACTAAAGGACAGAGATCTCTTTGGCACAAGATCAGATCTGTAGATCTGACTGTTTGGGTTACACTTAAAGTCTTGAAATCATTCATACCCGAAGGGACGCAGGCACAGTGAAAGGAAAGCGCGCCGGGACGCAGTGCAGAATCTGGAGATCTGCGTGGGGACGCAGGGCAGACGAAGTTCAGGTGTGTCTGGGACGCAGCTCAGTGACTGGAGATTTGCGTGGAGACGCAGAGCGATCAAGGTTCAGGTGCGTCTCTGAAGCAAAAGGACGCGGCGCGATAGTGTTTTTGGGTGCGTCCCTGTAGCAAGAAGACGCGGCGTGATAGTGTTTCTGGATGCGTCCCTGAAGCAACAGAACGCAGAGAAGTTAAAGGAATAGTGCGTGGGCACACAGCGCAGCAGAAGGATATCTGCGTGTGGACACAGAGGAGCAGAAGGTTAACTGCGTCTGGTCGCAGGCCACAGAAGGAAAAACTGCGTCTCTGCCTTAAGATGTTCTGTTGATTGAATTTCTCTGTTGATAAGGTGTTCTGGGTTACTTCTGTTATTGCTGATCTGATATCTGTAGTGGACTGTAACTGTTATGTACTTGTTGATCATCTGATGCTTTATGAAAAGAAGTAGGGGGTTGTAGCTCCCTTCCAGGAGTAGACTGGAAAACGAGAGAGAGAGAGAGTTGTAGCTCTCTGCAGGTTGCAGCCTGCGTACTGGTAAAGGTCTGCACCAGTACAAAATCATTGTAAAAGAAGTTTCTAATTTGAAAGAAGATAGAGACATATTGCAGCAGGTGGTTTTCACCCACATTGGGTTTCCACCTTACATCTTGTGTTCTTTGGTGTGACTATCTGTTTTTCTTTGTTCATGCTCATTATTTTATGGTACTGACATGCAAAATAATTCAAAGATCAAATAAGGAAGATTTATTAAATTGCTAGATAATACTGATTCACCCCCCCTCTCAATATTATTTCCAACAATTGGTATCAGAGCAGGTCCTTCAGAGAAGCTTGATCGCTTGAAGGTAGATCGTTCATCATGAGCAACTACGAGAGAGAAGCATCAATCAGGCCATCGGTTTTTGATGGGACAAACTTCAATTATTGGAAGGTAAGAGTTACTGCATATCTTCAATCTCTTGGTACAGAAGTTTGGGACATTGTAGAAACAGGCTATGCTTTTCCTTCAGCTACTCCTACAGATCCAGCTGAGAAAAAGAAGTATGAAACAAATGCAAAAGCAGTCAGTACTCTATTAGGAAGTATATCCCAAACGGAATTCATGAGGGTAATGCACTTCAAATCAGCAAAAGAAATATGGGACAAAATGGTCACAAGCTATGAAGGAGATGAACAGGTAAAGCGAGCTAAACTTCAAACTCTCAGGATTCAGTATGAGACTCTCAAGATGTATAATGATGAAAGTGTGGCTAATTATTTTCTTCGGGTAGATGAGATTGTTAATTGTATGAAAAATTTGGGTGAAGAAATAAAAGAGGCTATAGTAGTTGAAAAGATTCTAAGATCATTATCCCCCAAGTTTGAATCTAAAGTATCTGCAATAGAAGAAAAGGAAAATCTCTGAATTCTCACTATGTCTCAGCTACATGGAATTCTAACTGCTTATGAAATGAGAAAGGGAGGTCCATCAGACAGAAGGGAAGCTGCTTTCAAGGCATCAGGCAAAGAAGATTACTATGAAGCAAGCCATGTTCCAGAAGAAGAGGAAGAAGAATCAAATTTTGTCAGAAATCTTCAAAGGGGTTCTGGAAGGTTCAGAGGTAAGCTACCTTTCAAATGCTTTGCTTGTGGAAGAGTAGGTCATTATGCTGCAAAATGTCCTTATAAGGATAAAGGAAAGGAACCTGCTAGATGGAACAAGAAACAAAGTGCAAATAAGAAAAGCTACTACACCCATGAAGATAGTGATGGTCTATCAAACAGTGATGAAGATGAACGAGGTAATGAATATAAGTTATTAATGGCATTTGAAGATGATGATTATATGGATGCTATAGATGTGGATAACCTTTATGATGAAATCACTAGACTCAAGAGATGTATAGAAGAAAAGAATGTGATCATTGATACTCTACAATTTCAAATTGATGAAAAGGAAAAACATCTTGAAAAACTAGAAGGAGAAATTGTTGGTCTTAGAAAAGAGATTGAGAAAACAAAAGCTATTAATCTTAAGTTTGTCAAAGGATCTGAAACTTTGGATAAGATTATCAATGTGCAGCGGTCTCCTCTAAACAAGACAGGTCTGGGCTACAATGGAGAAACCTCTCAAGCATCCACCTCAAAGAGTTATCTTGATGCAGCAAGAAGAAATGGGCAAAAGAACAATGAAGATCATCAGGTAAAGCAGGGACGAATTACAAACAAAAACTATCAAGGGCAATCCATCTTAAGGGTGAACCAGCCACAGGTAAAATCTTCTCAATTTGGTCCAAGAATAGATGAAAATAGAAATTACAATCAGTTGGCTGGTAGATTCGATAACCGCAGAAGTTTCTTCAATGGACAATGCTTTTCTTGTCATAACTTTGGTCACAAAGCAGCTCAATGTGTTGCATATAAAACAATCATGACTAGGGAAGCTCAAAAACAAAGAAGTATGACAGGGATTACAAAAGGGACCTATAACAACTTTTCGGTTCTTGAAAATGAAGTCGATTGTTCTATTTGCAATAACTTTGGTCATGAAGAATCTGAATGCAGGAGCAGGTTTCAGCAGAAAAAGGAGCAAGCCTCAAGCACCAAAACATGGAGAATAAAGGAACCTCAAACAGAAAGATGTGGAATAGCATTTTATGCAGAGGGACAAGAAAATCTATGGTACATTGACAGTGGATGTTCGAAGCATATGACAGGTGATAAAGAAAAACTTGAATCTTATTCTGCTCTAGAAAAGGGAAAGAAAGTCTCTTTTGGAAATGATACTCCTGCAACTATAAAAGGAAAAGGCATTGCTCAGTTAAAAGAAAAGGTCAAAGTTGGAAATGTTTTGTATGTTGATGGATTGAAGCATAATCTTCTAAGTGTCAGCCAGATGTGTGATCAAAGAACCGAGGTTATTTTCAGATCGAATGGATGTCTTGTTCGTGATCTTGATACAGGTAAAACAGTACTCAAGGGCAAAAGAACTCCAAATAATCTGTACATATTTGAAGAAGGACAACAACAATGCTATCTGAGTAAGGATGAAGAGCACTGGTTATGGCATCGAAGGTTGGGACATCTAAGCTTCTCACAAATAAGGAAAGCATGCAAATATCAGGCCGTTCGCGATCTTCCAGATATCAAAATTCCTGACAACACCATATGCAGATCATGTCAGTTTGGAAAACAAACCAGAACTAACTTTCCATAGAAAGAAGGATCAGCTAGCATGCCTCTTGAGCTAGTTCATACAGATACATGTGGTCCATTCAGGAAAAGAACACCTAGAGGAGAGGAATACTTGATATTATTTATTGACGATTTCTCCAGGTTTGTCTGGTTGGGACTTATGAAGCACAAAGATGAAGCATTCGAAAAATTCAAATCCTTCAAAGCCTTGGTTGAAAATGAATAAGGTCACAAAATTAAGTGCCTCAAATCCGACAGAGGTGGGGAATTTACTTCAAATGAATTCTTCGATTTCTGTGATGAACATGGGATAAGGAGAGAATTCTCTATAGCTAGAACTCCTCAGCAAAATGGAGTTGTTGAAAGAATGAACAGAACAATCCAACAAATGGCTCGTGCTATGCTTGATGAATCAGGAACTCCCGCAACTTTCTGGGGTGAAGCTGCACATGCTGCGGTTGTTATTCTCAACAAAACAAATGTTCGGGTGAATAGCACTCAAACTCCTCATGAGCTTTGGAGTGGCAGGACTCCTTCGGTAAAGCACTTCAAAATTTTTGGGAGCAAATGCTATATCAAGAATACTGGTGAGCAGCTTGGCAAACTTGAACCTAGGGCAGATGAAGGCATTCTTCTTGGTTACTCTCCATATAGCAAAGCATATAAGTGCTACAATAAAAGACTTGGCAGAATTGTTGACAGCATTGATGTAGTGGTTGATGAGAAGGGATACATTCCTAGGCAAGTCCATCATGAAGACATCGAAGAAGATGAAGGCTACCCTCAAAGACAGAATGATGAAGAAGAAGAACCTCAAGAAGAGCCAGAGGAGCAAACAAGAATAGAAGAAAAGACTCCATCCAGATATGTTCAGAAGAATCATCCAGAATCTCAGATTGTGGGGCAGAAAGAAGCAGGTGTACAAACAAGAAGAACAGTTGCAGAAGCCTCAAGCTATTTGGCATTACTCTCCTCTACTGAACCACAAAATGTGAAAGAAGCATGCAAATATGAATTTTGGGTGAAAGCAATGGATGAAGAACTTGAGAAAATCGAAAAGAACAACACTTGGGAGCTGGTTCCTAGACCAAAGGATAAAAATGTTATCGGAACAAAATGGGTCTTCAAAAATAAATTGAATGAAAATGGAGAAGTAATTAGAAACAAAGCCAGACTTGTTTGTAAAGGGTATGCGCAGCAAGAAGGAATAGACTTTGAAGAAACCTTTGCTCCTGTTGCAAGACTTGAGGCCATCCGAATGTTCCTTGCTCTCTCAAGTTTTCAAAACTTCAAAGTATTTCAAATGGACGTGAAATCAGCCTTTCTGAATGGAGACTTGGAAGAAGAAGTATACATTGAACAGCCAGATGGGTTCATTCTTGGAAATGATCCAAATCTTGTATGCAGATTGAAAAAGGCTCTCTATGGTCTCAAACAAGCTCCAAGGGCTTGGTACTACCGCTTGGACAAATATCTTCATCAACAAGGTGTTTCAAAAGGTTCAGCAGATAGCAATCTTTATATAAAAGTTGAAAATGACAAATTGCTAATACTTGTTGTGTATGTAGATGACATTATTTTTGGCAGCAATGAAGAAGCTATGAGTCAAAGCTTTGCCTCGGTCATGCAGAAAGAATTTGAAATGTCCTTGCTAGGAGAACTGACATATTTTCTTGGTTTACAAATCCAACAAAAGGAAGGAGGAATCTTTTTATCTCAAACCAAGTATCTTAAACAGATTTTGAAGAAATATGGCATGGAAGATGCAAAACCAGTATGTACACCTATGGTCACAGGATGTAGTCTTAGTACAAATGATGAATCTGCAGCAGTACATCAACCAACCTACAGATCTATGATTGGAAGTTTACTATATTTGACAGGTACCCGACCGGACATCATGCATGCAGTTGGAATAGTTGGAAGATTTCAGGCAAATCCGAAGGAGACTCATCTTCAGGCAGTGAAGAGAATTTTCAAATATCTTCAAGGGACTCAAAATTATGCCTTATGGTATCCTAGAGATACAGATCTTACTCTTCATGCTTATACAGATGCAGATTGGGCCGGAAGCGTGGATGACAGGAAAAGCACAAGTGGTGGTGCGTTCTTTATGGGTTCCAGACTGGTATCTTGGTTCAACAAGAAACAGAGTTCGATTGCCTTGTCTACAGCTGAAGCGGAATATGTTGCTGCTGCATCTTGTTGCACCCAACTTCTTTGGATGATGCAGACTTTGCAGGATTTTCAAATCACTTGTACACCACCTATCCCCATCTTATGTGATAACACAAGTGCAATCAGCATCTCAAAGAATCCGGTTATGCATTCAAAAACCAAGCACATACCAATCAAATATCATTTTCTCCGGGAACAAGTGCTTGAACAGAAGGTCAAGTTGGAGTATGTTCCTTCTAAGGAACAAGTTGCTGATATTCTCACCAAACCATTGCCCAGGGACACTTTTGAGTACCTCAGGCAAAAGCTGGGGGTTGTTGATGCATCATCTTATTGTTGAACCTTTTCTGATTGATGGTACAGGTTCAGGGGGAGCATATAATGCATTGTTGGCATTATGGAGGATGGTCAGAAGGAGATCTTGGAAATAGCTGCAATATGTCTCTATCTCTTTCATGGAGGATTATGGTTCTTTGTTACAGATCTGGTTCAGGGGGAGCATGATCTTAGGGGGAGAATGAAGCTGAAGTTTGTAAGGTTGCCATCAAGTCCAAAGGGGGAGATTGTTGGCATTATGTTTTCTGGTATGGCTATATGTTACAGATGTTGTACTTGATGGCAACTCCCATGACAAGGCTCTCAATTTATGAAAAATTAAGAAAGACGCAGGATATCAGTTCAGAAGGTGCGTACCCGCAGGTACACCATGCAGGGACCGCGTCCAGAGTCGCAGGCCAGCCATTCAGCAGGTGCGTCCACCCAGTGCACACTTTTCGAGGCAGAGAAAAGCCCACGTGGGGGTTTCTTGTGTTTTACTCTTGGTATCTAGCCGACGGTATTGTGTTATTATGGTGTCGGCTCGTGGTATTGTTCCATGTTTTGAGGAGGAGCTTGCCTATATAAAGCAAAGGAGATCATTTGGTTTGTGTAAGTCTTGGGTTGAATATCTTATTGGGTGAGATCTGGTCTAGATCTAAAAGGCGAATCTACTAAAGGACAGAGATCTCTTTGGCGCAAGATCAGATCTGTAGATCTGACTGTTTGGGTTACACATAAAGTCTTGAAATCATTCATACCCAAAGGGATGCAGGCACAGTGAAAGGAAAGCGCGCCGGGACGCAGTGCAAAATCTGGAGATCTGCATGGGGACGCAGGGCAGACGAAGTTCAGGTGCGTCTGGGACGCAGCTCAGTGACTGGAGATCTGCGTGGAGACGCAGAGCGATCAAGGTTCAGGTGCGTCTCTGAAGCAAAAGGACGCGGCGCGATAGTGTTTTTGGGTGCGTCCCTGTAGCAAGAAGACGCGGCGTGATAGTGTTTCTGGATGCGTCCCTGAAGCAACAGAACGCAGAGCAGTTAAAGGAACAGTGCGTGGGCACGCAGCGCAGTAGAAGGATATCTGCGTGTGGACGCAGAGGAGCAGAAGGTTAACTGCGTCTGGTCGCAGGCCACAGAAGGAAAAACTGCGTCTCTGCCTTAAGATGTTCTGTTGATTGAATTTCTCTGTTGATAAGGTGTTCTGGGTTACTTCTGTTATTGCTGATCTGATATCTGTAGTGGACTGTAACTGTTATGTACTTGTTGATCATCTGATGCTTTATGAAAAGAAGTAGGGGGTTGTAGCTCCCTTCCAGGAGTAGACTGGAAAACGAGAGAGAGAGAGAGTTGTAGCTCTCTGCAGGTTGCAGCCCGCGTACTAGTAAAGGTCTGCACCAGTACAAAATCATTGTAAAAGAAGTTTCTAATTTGAAAGAAGATAGAGACATATTGCAGCAGGTGGTTTTCACCCACATTGGGTTTCCACCTTACATCTTGTGTTCTTTGGTGTGACTATCTGTTTTTCTTTGTTCATGCTCATTATTTTATGGTACTGACATGCAAAAATAATTCAAAGATCAAATAAGGAAGATTTATTAAATTGCTAGATAATACTGATTCACCCCCCCTCTCAGTATTATTTCCAACAGGCCCAATTGTCCTCTAAATTCAACATGAAAGATCTTGGTGTTCAAGTATGGGGCTAGTACAGGGAGCTATAAGGATAGAATGTGATATCCAAAGTGCAATTTTCTTGGCAAAGAACCATGCTTATTATTCAAAGACAAAGCACATTGATGTTCAGTATCACTTTAAGGGATATGATAGAAGACAAAAAGGTGTTGCTGGTAAAGGTGGACACTTTGAAGAATACTGTAGATGCATTGGCAAAATCTATGAGCTTTGAGAAGTTCTCTTGGTGTAGAGAAACAATGGGTGTTGCAGGGTTGGATAAATGACTAAGCTCTCCTGTGGCTCCTTGTGGAAAGAAAACAACAAGTGGGAGAATGTTGGGTTGTGTTATATTCTTTCCACGACTAGCCCACGTAGTTAACTGGGGGTTAGAGGGGGGGCAGAGCCCCTCCTTTGTTGTGCCAATTGCGCAATAGGGGGGTCACAGGGGGTTTGAGGGGGGCGGGTAGCCCCCCTCTACTGGGTCGAGGGTAGCGCCCTGAGGAAATTTTTTTGGGACCCTATATTAGGTGGGAAAAACCTACCTATGGTTTTGTGCATGGTATTAGCACATGGTTTTGGACGCAATGGTTTTTTGGTCCATGGTTTTGGACGTGATGGTTTTCGGTCCATGGTATTGGATGCTTTGGCATGTATAAATATGTATTTTAACATTGAATGGAACATAATGAAAAATCAAGCTGGTAGTCCTGGTTTTGGGATCCAGGGGAAAAGCTCTATGTATATGTATTTTATGTGTTATGCTCTCGTATTGTTTATTTTCTATGTTTTAGAATTCGTATGAAGGTAATTTTTGTACGAGGTTAAAACCTACATAAGATCATATTTTTCTTGATCCATGAATTTTGGAACCTTCTAACTGAATTTTATATTAATACCCATTAATATTTTATTTTTCCTAAGTTTAGACTTAGGAACTCCATTAAAAATATTAATTATTTTCATATCTCCTAAAGTGGTTAGAATCTTCCCAAACCATTGTTGGGTCTTGGGTATCTCATGTTTTAGCCTCTCCACCATTTTTCATGTCTAGATCACATCCGATGCTACCCCAAATCAACACTCCCTCTTAGCAAGGATTGTGCTCTAGTAATACTCCACACCGAGCATCACTCTGATTATACAACACCAATACCTGTGCTGATGCTAGGCCTCCCCACACAACATCCTCTACATTGTTTCATCATGTACTACTACCCATGGCTCTTCCACTACCACTGCTACCTCTATACTGTAGCTCCCTTTGCATTTGTGCTGCTGCTAGTCCTTTCTCCCAACACTGCATCTGCACTGCAACCCCCTCTCATCATGTTGCATCGTGCAACTGCTAATTGCTACTGCACTACAACTCAGTTACTGAGAACTAAGTAACTGATCCACCCAACTTTTGACATCCCTGTCAAGCTAGAAACACTCTCAATGCTGAAGCTCCCTCTACTAACCTCTGTGTTGTTGCAATAACTCCCTACATCTCACACCACTGTAAACCTCTCTGTGCCATCCTGCATTGTTGCAACACTCTTTGTGCCTCTCACATTACTGTAACTTGCTAGCCTCATGCTACCTAGGGACTCTTACATTGTAGCACCCTCTGTCACTTGTGCCTCTCTGTTCCATCCTGCATTGTTACAACACTCTTTGTGCCTCTCACATTACTGCAACTTGCTAGCCTCATGCTACTCGAGGACTCTTACATTGTAGCACCCTCTGTCACTTCATTCGAATCTGTCTATACCCACATCCTCCAGTCCTACTACTCTCTCGTCGGGGCTCCCGTAGCAAGGTATAATCTAAGAGGTTAGGTACCTCAAGGATCCTGCCCCTCATCGCCTGTAGTCCTCTTGACTACAGCTCGATGTCTCCCCACCACTTCTCTAGAGGTACATGAGTGATCATGGTACAATCGTCATCCTCCTTGACCTCCTTCCCCGCCTTTGTTGGCGCTTCCTTAGAGGCAGATACTTCTCCCTTGTTCTTCTTCCTCAGACACCGATTCACATAATGACCCAGTTCCCCATAGTTGAAGCATTTGTCCTTGGAGAGGTCCTTTTTATTCCTCTTCTCCTACTTTCCTGCAGATGCCAGAGCTGCATCCTCTTCATCTTCCTTCTTGTTTAGACTCCTTTGCTGCTACTTCCCGTCTTGCTCAGCCGTCTGATCTTTTCTTGGTGAAGATCTGCCCACAATTCTTCCCATTTTGGAAGATTCGCCCTACCCACTATGCTCTAGAAAAATGTCTCCCACTCCTCAAAGACTACATTTAGTGCGGTCCTCACCATCAACTCCTAATCCGGCATGGCCCCTATGGAATTCAATTGGTCCTAGATCTCCTTCATCCGACCAAGGAAGTGATCTATCTGCTCCCCCTTCTACATCTGGTATGATCTCAGCTGAATCTCAAGTAACATCTTCCTCTGCATGGAAGTATGCTGGTACAATGTCTTCAAGGTGTCCCACATTTCCTTTGTTGTATCCTTCTTGGCAATATGTTGGACCACATGATCCTTGACCCCATCAAGGATGATGCATTTGGCCTTGGCCATTGCCTCCTCATACTTCTCATTATCATCCGAATCAACTGAGATCGCCATTGTCCTCAAGGGGATGGCCTTGATGTAATGTCTATCTAGAATGGACAGGATCCTAACCTTCCAGACCACAAAGTTGGATGTCTCGTCCAGCCTGTGTTGATCCATCAACCCATTCATGGCCATCTCTCTGCTCTTCTGCCGACTCCTCCGAGTCTCTCTACTTCCCTTCAGAAGTTCTCTCTTTGACTCCTACTAAGTCTCTCTACTTCCCACCTGGAAGTTCTCTATTGGACTCCCTCTGAGTCATAATTTCCATTTTGGAAATCCTCTTACCAATCGTCAAGTTGCACCTCTCCGATCTTTTGTGTACCTGCAACACTGATCCAGATTCCTTGGCTAGAAATCTGCCACAATAGCAACTCCCTCTACCTTGGTTTTTCCCTATTAGGTACTGTTCTACCCACAGTACCCCACCAACTTCACTCTTGCAAACTACCCACAGCTTCCTATTCCCCAGCAACTCAAGGACTGAGTCTCTAGGCTCTGCGCAATCCCGACACTGGAAAAACAATTCCCTCAGCCAACTGCGTCAACCCTTCTGGTCTTTGTGTGGCTCTACATGAGCCTCTTTCTTCCCTCCTTAACCTCTGTGATGGCCTCTCTCTGGCCCAGACTGATGACACAGTCCATCTGTGTCAATCCTTTTGTTGTTTCTTTCTGCAAGGATCAACTTCAATCACTTGGGATAGTTGATTCTGTTGAAAATTATCTGCTTAGCTGATGCCTTCAGCTCTCCTATGATCTACAACCACCCTCTGATACCATGTTGGAATTTCTAAGTCTATCCGTTAGAAATTTAATTAGTATTCTTCTGGTTTATTTCTTCTACTTGTTAATTTTGAAAAAGTTATTTAAAACATATAAATAACGAAATAAACACAATACAATCTCAACGTCTACATATCAACAACTGAATGAAAACAAACACATAAGTGACACCATTATTTTTGGACAAACATCCTCGGAAAAACCCAATGCGGGAAAAACGGTGCAGATGTTCTGAGGATTTATTATTATGCAGTATCTCCTTGAGTACAAATGGGTGCCAAAATGGCTCACCCAACAAAGAAAAACAACTGACAGTAATACCTCTCTATTCGCAAACAGGTATTCAGAAAACCTGTCCCACGAAACCCTCTCCAACAACTTTGAAGAACTGCATCAACCTCGTGTTGCTCTGCATCAGCCTCAAAACCCTCTATGTTAGCCCTCTGAGGCATTGTTCAGCCTTTGGGACCCTCTGCGTCACTCCTGTTTCCCTTTATGTTCATGATGCAGGCCCTCTGGCCTCTGCATTGTCTCTACTGGGCTTTCCGTGGCCTGTTATGGCTAATGCTTCTCGCTCTCTGCTTTTGCACTGGTATCTCAGCACTATCTTTGCCTCTCTGCCTAGTACTCACTTCCCCTCGCTGCTGATCACTGATTCGAATTTTCTTAGCAACCCCGCTCTAGCAAATCGAATGACTACTCGCTCTGATGTGTTCTCCAACTGAGTCACCCTCAAGCCTATTCTTATACTTTTCCTGTTGGTCCTTCAACGACCGAGATTAAATCTCTAATCAATGGCTAAGATTATATTTGGATTGATCTGCGACTTTTGGAACCTTCTAACCCAATTTTATATTAATACCCATTAACATTTTATTTTTCCTAAGTTTAGACTTAGGAACTCCATTAAAAATATTATTCTTTTAATATCTCCCAAACCAGTTAGAATATGCCCAAACCATTTCTGGGTCTTGGATATCTCGTGTGCTTTAGCCTCTCCACCAATTTTCATGGCTATAGCACATCTGATGCTACCCAAAATCAACAAATACAACTTTCCTCGTTACTGAAGATAAGATAATCCAACTAGTCAAATAGGCCCAATATCTGCATGTGAAATCAATAGCTAGTATCTGATATATGAAAAACATAACAAAAATTGTCAAATAAAAAAAATTAAAAAAATATTCAAAATGACATTGTTTTACCTATATCTCCCCATTGCTGACCTTCAGGTAAAATGAGCTCTAAATATCCTTAGAAGTCAGTTCCAACATAAGGATAATCCTTGGTAATAATGAGCTACATCCACAGCCATTAGAAGAAGGTAGGTGTGAAAATCATCAAATATGGACCTTTGTAACGAGACATGAGATCTACCCATTTCCTCATCTGTGGAACTCTAGGATCTAGAAGCCAAAGCTCAATCTGTTAATGTCGATGTACTTGAATCCTCTCTAGAGAAAATGATACCAAAATGGAGCCATATACAAATTTTTTAATTCGACCATCATTTTCCATATTGAGTTGTTCCTTCAAATTTGCCAACATCCCCTCACTCTAGTTAAACACAGTAGGTCCTATGCACTCCAATGTATACTGCATGTGGGACTTACTGACCAAATGCAAAGTAGCACTACTTGCCAAATGAAAAATGATAAATAGGATTTTCCCGAGAGGTAGTCGAGTCACATCCTTAATCTCTATTTTCCATTCCTTTGTTGGCTGAGAACAAGGTCTACAGTGAGTAGTTATATAATCCTTGATGGTTTCACCGTCTCTTCTCATCCGAGACAATGAGACAGGAGCTCCTCTCCAAGATAAGCTTGTTAGAAAATAAATATCCTCAACCTCGATCATGAGAGTATGTGCTCTAACTTTTAAGAATTGTACTTGAATATCCCAAGACTTGAACAGATATTCCAACAACTTAAGTTGAGCTATCATCCTTGGAAGCCAAAAAAACTTAAGGAGTCCAAAATTCCTTAAAGCTTATATTGTTATTGGATCATTGGAAGCTCCTAAATGTTGGGACTCATGTTCTCTTTCTCTCCAAATTAAAACCATTTTTTCTCTGGTAGATACTTGCAATATCATGAAAAAGACATTTATAAAGAATCTTATGCAAAACTTTGAGAGAAATTCAAGTGAAAATCAAAAATTCATTTTTTGAACTATGCTCAATGCAGTTGATTTTAAGAGGACAGAGTGCTTCAGCACACTTTTCGATACAGCTGGGGTACGCTAGACCTAGGGCTCAAATATAAGACCCAAAGTCAATGAAAAATCACAAAAATTTGCATGAAATAAAAAATGAAAACCATGAAAAGAAAGAGAAAGGATAGAGCTTCTACTTGGAATTGACGACACTCGAAATGGTCCATCGGTTTGACTGCAATCACTTGCTAATGATTGAAGGTAAAAATAACTCAGAGCTCACTCACAAGAGGTAAAAATGAAAATGGTAACAATGAATTTACTTTTAGTCTATTTATGGTCAATTTTATTATTATTTCATTATACTTTTATTATTTTGACCAAATTTTACCATATTACATGTATTTTTAATCTTTTGATGGTGTTCTGAGCAGGTTTAAAGCTATTTGAAGTATTTTTTTGATGAGATTTATTCAATACAAATCATTTTGATGAAAGAGCATACCTTTATCACTTTTTTGGGATTTGTAAACTCACGAAAAAAGAACCCCCTGGAGTCCTCTTTCAGATCCTTTTAGACTCTCTAAACATGATAAGACTATTGAGCACTTGTCTTTTTCAACTCATTAAAGTAAATGAAAATACATCTACCCAGTATAAGTTTAGCCCTTTTCTGTACTTGGATAGAATATTTACGAAAAAGGAATACTTTAGTCAAACATGCTTAAAAGGTTCCCCTGAGTATCGTTTTATGCCTTTTCGGACTCAAGCGACTAAATTTATGAAAAGGAACCTTTGGAGTTTTCTTTTTCACCTCTTTTTCAAACTCTCTAAACATGAAAAAGGAGTCAAGCTGCACCTTCTTTAGACTTGTAAAAGCATAAAATAGTGTTGGACTCGTCAAACATGATGGGATCGAACCACTCCTTCTTAGGGTTCATTAAGTATACTCAAAAGGATTCATCCAAAGGATGAACTTATATATCAAGCATATGTTATCCTCCTCAAGCTTTTAAAAAATAAAGAGGTGTTGACCATAAATGGTTGGGGAAATTTGGAAAACGAGATACTTAACCTATTAACGGAAGTGAGTCACTATTGAACATGACACTCTTTCACTTCATCTTTGTGACTGTTGGGTTGGGAAATCTACTTTCCTCTTTGGTCAATCATACTTTATTAAAAGAATCCACATTTGGTTTTGGGTCAATGCTTCCAACTCCATTAAGTGTTGTCAATATTTTCAAGCGAAGTCCTTTAATTGATATCTGCTAAAATACTGATGCTTCATTCATGTCTTCCATTCTTGAACCAGTTCCACATTGACATGATTCTATCTCAAATATTGAGACATGTTTCGTGTCATTGATGGGGGATACATCAAGGCCCTCTTGCAACAGGTCACTTCCTGTCGACATCAACTCATTATCTAGGAAGTTGACTTAGAAACATTCTTTTGGTACCTTGAAGCTTGTATACCTCAATGGAAAGTTTCCTTGCTCTCAGCGATAGGTCCTCATCACTGGCCTTTAACTAGAAGATTACGTGTGGTTTTTGACTTCAACTCATCTATTCGCACCACATAGATTGTACTATATTACCTTGAGAGACATTAACATCATCAGTGGTTTCTCTCGCATCTATTAATGGCTTATATCATTGGCTGGTAACCAGATGGTGTCTACCATGTTCGAATTCAACTCATGTATTCACATTGTTAGGCTTGTACATAAAGCGATCAAGTGAACAAGTTAGAATACCCTAGATCTAGTTTCATATATTTGAGTTACGTTTCAGGAT
Source organism: Pinus tabuliformis (assembly GCA_031772625.1). Classification (NCBI taxonomy): domain Eukaryota; kingdom Viridiplantae; phylum Streptophyta; class Pinopsida; order Pinales; family Pinaceae; genus Pinus; species Pinus tabuliformis. The sequence continues at coordinate 754,416,380 of CM062804.1, forward strand.
TCATACAAGATCACAAAATATGATGGCTATGATCATTCAAACAATCATCCAAGCATGGGTCCACACTCTATCGTTAGTGGACAAGGCTTATTGATCATTGTATATGTAATATCAGCTTATATGTTGGGCATGGGTATGCCTCCCTTAGCAATGATATCATGATGATAATATGTATTGTAACAGATAATTGATCTCTACAAACTTGTTATTGATCTGAACTTGTCACTAGGTAAAGAACTTCAGTCCTCAGCCATTGTTTCTGACTTTGTACTTTAGGGGGAATCTGTTATAGGCCATTTTGTCACATCATCCCAAAGGACTAAAAAATGGACCAATCAACATCCATGAACACTTTTTCATAATCCCTTTGCAAAGACCTAGGCATCAATTCTCCAAAAAGTCTGATTTTTTGGGCCTATCTATTGAAAAACCATATTTTTAGTCCCAACGCACCCTATGTTCTTTCTCACCAACCTTGGGTGCAAGTTGCTCCATTCTGCACCAGCACTGATCAGCGGCAATTTCTTCCTTCTACAGGTGCACTGATTCTAGAAATTAGGGAAAAATAAAAACATTTTCAAAGGCTTTTCTTTCAGAAGCTTCTAAGGCAGTTTTAACTATTTATAATGGAAAGAGATCATGAATTCCTATCTGATCTTATCTTCGAGACCTTATCTCTTATCCCTTGAGCTCATCCTCCCCTCATATGTGGATCTCAAGCCTAGATTCATAAATCTTAAAGTACCATATTTACCCTATATATTTACTACCTCCCATAGAATCTAGGTTGGATTTTGGAGATTGCTAGTTCCATCGTGTTGTTGCTTTGAGCTTAAGAAAAGCATCATTGCATTAGGGTTGAGTGTGAAGTTTTTTTTTTTACAAGGAAGGACAAGTCAAGTGGGGAGACACATCTACAAAGCCAGCTTCTATATATGGTTTCATCTCTCTCCTTTATTTATTAATACAAAAAGCATCTTGTTTTCCTATACTTATGTTATGCTTATGCTCTTGTATTTCAATGCCATGTTGACTCATTGAATAGAAATATTGGATTATTCTATATGGATATTATAGTTCCTTTTCTTGTTTTAGTCATTTGTTGAAAGTTCCATTTATAGTGCCTGGAGCTAGGATTGGAGCTTATAAGCAAAGTGAAGAGAAGGAATTACTACAGATCCAAGGTAGACTCCTCTTCCATATTTCAATATATCCAAGGAAAAAGTTTATTCTTTTTGTCCTTTATTGTTCTAGATTAGACCACTAGATCTAGGGAATTCATTTTGTCCATAGAAGTGAAATTCCATATAACAGGGTGAGTTGGGTGAAATATGTATTCCTCTCAACATGGATGTTAAGTTGGTTAAACAAAGACTATAAATGCTCAATCTGATATATAAATAGAAGGTAAAGAAAGAGTTGGACAAAATGTTGGAAGCTAAGATCATTGAGCCAGTGGAGGATTGGAATGGAAAATCCATGTGGTATTTTAGAGCAAGATAATAGGGGAGATCGAGATTGGTGTTGATCTCAAAAATATTAATGATAGCTCAATGATGTATGCATACATGATCTGTTTCCCATCCCTTTTATGGATGAGGTCCTTGACAATGTTGGTGGTAAGGAGGCATATGCTTTCACTGATGGATTCTTTGCATATCACCATATCCATATCATTAAGGAAGACCATCATAAAACAACATTTGTGATGGAGTGGGGTTGCTTTCAGTGTGACTATAATTCTCTTTTGCATAAAGAATGCACCTTTAATATTTTCCAAAATCGTTGTTACAAATTTTAAGGAATTTATTAGAAAGTTTTTCCATGTATATCTAAAAAATTGGATGGTGTTTAACCTATTACAAAATCATATAGAGGTATTTCAGTTGATGTTAGATAGATGTAAGCAATTGCATATTTCATTGAATCTCAAGAAATCTATTTTTTGTTCCCCGTTTGGCATTTTTTGGGTCACATTGTGTGTAAGCAAGGGTAATTTGTGGACCCTGCAAATATCACAATCATAGTGGATATACCTCCTAATTCCATTCAGTAGTTACATGATATTTTGGGCCATACTAGTTATTACCAAAATTTCATCAAAGGATATGCTCACATAACTACACATATGGAGTTCTTCTTGAAGAAGGAGGTTCCTTTCATATGGATGAAGGAATGTCAACATGCCTTGGATACTTTAAAGGAGAAGATGGTAAGAACACCAATTTTGATCTATCTTGAATGGATTAAAGAATTTCATGTGCATTTGGATGCTTCGTCTATCACTTTACGAGTCATGTTAGCACAACTGGCAAAGGAAATTTAGATAACCTAATTGTCTTTACAAGAAGAACGTTATCAACAACTTAGAAAAATTATACTACTACAGAGCACACATGGTTTGCTATGGTCTACACCTTGCAGAAGTACTGACACTACCTTTTGGGAAGTAAATTTAAGTTATATATAGATCATTCAACATTAAGGTACCCGATGAAAAAACCTGCGTTGGGGGGGTGCATTTGTACATGGTTACTATTTTTTCAAGAGTATGATTTTGAAGTGGCTTTCAAACGTGGGTGATTGAATGCGGTACTGGGCCATTTATCTAGGATTACTATAGGAGAGGAAGCTAAAAACTTAAAATATAACCTATTGGATAAACAATTTTTCATTGTTACAATGTTTGATGAATACTTTGTCATTATTTCTCGGTTTCTTAGTACCATAGTTACTCTAACAGAGTAACTATCAGGAAGAAAAGGATCAAGAAACATCAAAAGAAGAGGATATACATCAGGAACCAACCCCAGAGAAAGAAGAAATTAATCAGACCATATCTTGTAAAGCATTGGCAAGAATTACCACTCCTCAAACTCTCAAGATAGAAGGACATATCAAGAAGAAAAAGGTGCAAGAAGTGAAAGATCACATCGAGAAAGAAGAAATGAATCCAACCATATCTTGTAATTCATTGGTTGGAATTACCACTCCTCAAACTCTAAAGATAGAAGGACATATCAAGAAGAAAAATGTTCAAGAAGTGAAAGAATTTTATATAGAAGCATCAAGAATTACTCAAGCATTGAGGACAACACTTTTTGAAGGAGAGGGGCATGTTAGGCCCCTATACTACTAGTGTAACCCCTTATTGTTATTAGTACAGCCCCCTTATTATATTGATGTACCCATGTAGTGCCCATATTGTTACTATTGTGCCCCATAGAAGCCCGCTATTGTTATTATTGTGCCCTTACATTATTATTGTTATGTCGGCTCTGATTATATTATGACCCCTTAGACTCCTATATATAGAAAGGAGGTCTTTTCATTTGTGTCATCGAAGAATTGTTTCTTCAATGATATCCTACTTGAGAATTAGCTGAGATCATATCCTCTTCTTTTGATGTTTCTTGATCCTTTTTCTTCCTGATATTTCTCGGTTTCTTAGTACCACTGTTCTACGAGATTGAGTGTAAGATACATCATTACTGCTACATAATATTTGACCAGGTGGGCCAAAGTAGCACCAGTAAAAGATTGCGATGCTAATACTATTTTGTGTTTCTTATTTGAAAATGTTGTCACTATATTGGTTGTCCTAGAATCCTGATGAGTGACCAGGGAACATATTTTCTCAATAGGACTATTGAAGAATTAACACGGGAGTTTGAGATTTGTCACCAAAAGGGTACACCCTATCACCCTTAGGCCAATGGCATAGTGGAAGCTTTCAATCAAATTTTGGAAAATGTGTTGACCAAAGTATGTAATGAAAATAGAGATGATTGGGATCTTCAAATTCCAACGGTACTTTGGGCATACTTAATGACTTGCAAGCACTTGATAGGGCACACACCTTTTATGTTGGTATATGGATAAGAAGTGATGATGCTAATGGAGTCCTTGATACCTATTTTTCACATTGTTCCCTTTTTACAAATGACATAATCAGGTGCTTTGGAACACAAAATTGAAGAGTTAATGCAACTAGAATAGGATCATATACTCGTGGGATTTCATCAAAATTTGTATAAGGCTCGAGATAAATCATTGCATGGTTGATATCTTAAGAATAAGACATTTCAACTGAGGAACCTAGGGTTACTTTATAATAGTAAGTTACTAAAGCACCCAAAAAAACTCCAGTTGCATTAATTGGATCCATACAAGATCATGATTGTGATTGATGTAGGTGCAGTACAACTCAAGACATTGAATAGTGAACCATTGGAATGTTGTGTAAGCTAGATTCGGTTGAAATTGTATAGGTATTGTCAGTCTTCTATGCAACAGTAGATGGAATCATTTTCAATAGTTTTTTTGTATATGAATAAGTAGTAGAAGTGTTAACTTTTGGTTGTGTTGTAGGATAAATCACCTAGTTAGTTAGTGTTGTTGAAAATAGCTTCCAAATGTATACATATTGCGTAAGGACTTTTTTTGCACAGGAAGGATAGCGACAAAAAATACATATCACAATCAGTGCAACATAAAGTGTTGGGGGCAGGCCCTTTACTGGAAGCCACATGTTGAGAATTAAAACAGTTAGGGATGTGACAGTAAAGCAAAGTGATTCGTTACTAGGATTTTGATGTGGCTTTAGAGAACCATACAAGGAGTTAATATTAGATATTTTATTAATGGGATTGACATGCATGCCTATGGACAACACATTAGCTTATCAAGCTTGAAATTAATGGAGTGACATTTGGGAGGCATTTCATGATGACGGATCTGATAGTTTTGAGGTGAGGTGGGACAATTACCAATTTTAAGCACACGCTCACGAGCTCCTCCCCGAGTACCATAAAGTTTCGTGGTAAGTCATATTTGAGATTCTGCAATTCACATCCTATTGCAATGAGGTAGACTATCTATAACTATGCAATCACATGGTGTTGTAGTGTGATGGGTTATTTATATAAGGGGAAGGGATGAATTTATTCATTCATCATGATGGTGAGAATGAAGCATGGTTTCTGTGGGAAGAGAGTGGAGGTTATGGGGCGATGCAGTGTTAGTAATAATTTGAGGTTTAGGGAGATTAGAGTTGCATTATTATATAGGGAGGTGTTAGGAGATTTGATTGAGCGAATGACATTCTTCGGGAGCCTATGATTCTATGGGATAGGAGTAGCACTTATTTGAGACATATTATAAATGGGGAGGTATGGTCAAGTTAGATAATTTATCACGACACTGCTTGTGGGGTATACTTGTGAGAATAATTGCAATGGCATTTTCGAAGTGTTTTCTTGAGTGTGAACCATAACATCCATAAGGAGTTGGATTTGCATATGCTGAGGGGTGGCATACAAATTTTTGTGTAGAAATAGGGGCCTTAGCCTCGGTAGATATTACTTCCATCGATAGTAGCATCAATAGTCAATATTCAGAGATGTGATGGGGGATAAGGAGCTCAATTCACTAAGAAAAGAGGCTCCCTGAAACCATGTGAATAGTGAAAGGTTTAAGTGGCTTAGGATGAGCCACAAGTGTGTGTTGGGGGGCTATTGGAGGCAAGTTTTGGAAGAGTTTTGGTTGTATGCACGTAGGCATAGGAAGTATAAACAACGTGCTAGAACATCATGTGGATATGGCAGAGTGCACAACAGTAATACATAGTGGAGAACTACACAATCGACAATAATGTGGAAGCAAAGGAGCGACTAGGTGAGAAATTACCAAATTTGAAAATTTCAAATGCACACATTTTGGGTTAGTCTAGTTTTGGAAACAACATTTTATCTTCCCATAGTAATGGTTTTACATGGGTATTTCCCATGGTAATTTTCATGCACGTAATTCTATATAAATCGGCTTAAGCCTACAAGATTTGGGTTGGTTGGTTGGTTGATGGGTTTTTTTTTTTTTTTCAGTTTCCTGGTCAATAATTCGGTATTGGATTGGGATTGTAACTTTATAATGTTGAGCTGAGGGGAACCCCATGTTAAGGGCATATTTACTGCATTTGGAACTATTTTGGTAATAATAATGATGGTTGGAATTTTACATGTATATTGTTTTGTGTGTGCGTGATGATTTCCTTATGTGTAGTATTTATCTGTGATAACCATAGCTGAATGTTGGATAAATTTCCTTTCTATGAATAAATGGTGCACCCATTTATTTTAAAGTTTTGTTGTTGATAATGTTCCACATTTGTCCTACATATCAGTAAACATAAATTTTATGCAAAATAGGGCTTATGTGTGGTAGGAAAATGGCCCAAAATGGATTCCCCTTCCCCTTCTAGTTACAAAAACCTGGTTCCCATAACCCCCCTTAGGTGCCTCAAGTGTGACCTCTCATTTTCTGTAGCCATTTCTGCGAGGGATATACCTAGTTGGGATTTTTTTGGTCACATCGCATACAATAACCCGGGTCATAAACTAAAAAGCACCAACAAATGCCTACCAGTGTTTGATATATAGATAGTGGGGCCTCTAGCCATATGAAATTACTACACAGTGCACTAAAATCTGACAATATTTCATTCATTATTAGACAAACTTGTGTCATCACTCTGAAGGGCCTTTTTTCCTTGTCTTGTTCGTGAAACTCAGTCGAATAATTCGACAAAAAAAATTGCTCGTCGGACATCCAACACATGTCCCTCATTGGATAACTGTCAGATATTTGATGGAAGCTTCATTAGTATCTACAATTTAATGCAAAAAAACATTGTTGGAAATCCAACAAGATCCTACAATGTAATGTGATGGAGCCACATCAAATAGCCAACGTGTCGCCCAACAATACCGCATCGAATATTCATCAAATAATTACAAAATTTGATGAGATTTTTTCGATGATGCAGTGTTGGTGATTTGATGGATAAGTGAAAAATACAATGGGTGTTTTCTGATGATAGGGCATCATAGAGTACAAAATATAATGAGTGATGTCTAACGATGAGTAAAAAATCTGATGGATAGGTACAAAATCTGACGGGGGTGTCTGAAGATAGAGCGTTATCGATGGAATGGTATACACAAAATCCAATGATGGTTTTCTAATGAGGGTGTTATAGAGTAAAAAATATGATGAGAGTTTTCCGATGATCTAGACATTCGAATATGAGGGATAGGTACTAAATCCGATGTGAGTTATCCAAAGATAAGGTGTCAGAAATCTGACTGGTATCTCAAAAATATGATGATAGTTGTCTGATGATTAGGTATTGGAAATTAGATGGAAGAATACCAGTGATGATGTTATTGTAGATCCAATGAGTTTCATTGGAAATCTAACGATCCTTGGAATATTAAAAAAAAATTGAAAACCTATGTTCTCTCCCAAAATGGTATTATAGTTTCAAGACTCCTACACAGGATTATGACTTATTAGATTTGCTAGGTGTTACAAACAGGGTTGTTGACACAACTTCTTTGATAAGATACCATAAGCACCTTTTCATGCAACATTTATAACTTAATGAGCTATTTTTAACATCCTTCTCATGTAACAGTTATTCCTTGATGATATCCTATCTATATTAGATCTTGCATAGCTCGAGACTTGACTCCAACATAGCTCTAAACTTTTGTTTTGGAAAAAGGCACTTCATATTTGTTGACAATAAATTATAGCTAAGTTGACTAGTAATGGTTGCCACCACAATGGTATTAGATAACCCCCTCCTATCCAGATTTCAAATATTGCATGTATATTAACATCTTGAAAGGAAATGCCAAACCCCCAAAGTAAATTTGTTCCCTCCAATCTAAATCATTTTTATAAATAAAAAAAGAAAGAAAGAAATATGTGTTTAAAAATATTATTAAGAGGATTCCCAGACATGTGGACAATTGGATATGTACTTATAACTATCATTAAAATACATGGATTTTAATTTCATGCACTTCCAATGAATAAAAATGTTTCCATTTTGATTCACCTTATGCTTATGCTTCTACTACAATTGACTGCAACACAATATAGAAGTTACAATTAATAAGTAATCACAATGATGAAAGTATTCCAAATAAACTTAGGAAAACATTAACATCACAATATCTCACAATTTTTATCTAGCATACAATGAGTTCAGTTCATAGCCTCTATGTCAAGAACAATATACATATAGATACCTCACTGCACAATCATTCTCTATATTTCCTTTAAAGTAAAACCAACAAATAACAATTGTCAATATCTCTCTTAGATTATGGCCTACAAAATTCTTCCATATTCGATCCTTTTGCTGAGGAACAATGTATGCTTAAAAATATACATCTCATAAACAACATGTCAATACAAACTTGAGTGTGTGGATTTTTTAAACACAAACAAATTTGCACCAGTCCCATCAGTAACACGTCAGCCTTGTGTGCTTAATAGAAAGCTAAATTTTGACATAATCAAGTCACACTATCCTAAGTGAAATTGACCTTTGTTACTCCAATTCTTCCAAGTTGAATAGCTAGATCAAATTTGTGCAATCTATCTATCCTTAGTAGGAGTCTCAAAACTACAATACCATTTTGGGCTGAGATAATCTAGTAGTGATGATGTTTCTATATTGATAGATGATCTAGTTTCCTTCTCCATTAATTGTATTGAGAGCCTAAAGGGACTGCAACAAGATGAGTTTGTCTACCAATACTTATTGACCATATACATTTCCTTGTAATTTTCAAATTTTTAGCTCCGTAAAGCCATAAGGAAATCCCACTATTATTAACCTTGTAAATCCATAACCTAAATTTCACTCTATAATACCAATAGATAAGGAATTATTTTGCTTCACCCTAGAGTCTATTTCATGGCCCCTCATATGGAGGAGCCATCCCACAAAATGAGATGAATGTTCCTTTGGTGCACCCCTACGCAAAAAATTTCATGTTTGGCCTTAGGCTCTGAGCTAGCTTGATGGGCCTCCAAATTAGACATATATTAATACCCATATAACCATCCTTCAACACCTTAAACCTCTCTTTTTGCATTAGATGACATTTTTTTAGCTTTAACATGTTCATTAGAAGGTTTAGAGACAATTTCATATTTGTGCCTCATATTATTTTTTTTGTAGAATACTGTGAGAATATTGGGCAAGTTGTGAAGATATAGAGGCTTAGATAATATAGTGACTTGCTCCCTACTACAAGATGGGCCAAGATTGGATAATAAATGAATAAGATATTATGAAATTATTGAACAAATTCTGGAGCTCCAATTGTAACAACCCTGGTCAAAAATCCATGTAATAAAGTTAATAAAGGAAAAATAATAACCAAGGTCATGGGACATGTATTCAAAGCTGAATATTGGGAAAAAACATAGTTATGGGTATCATTTGTGATTAATAAATGGCTATGTAAATTGGTAAAGGAAATGGAAAAGGCTTTGGAAATGCATGAGGCATTAGTTGGCATTTTATATATGAAAATAATGGAAAATAGGAGAAAAGGAAGGTGAAAGGTCGTAGGTCACAGGTGAGGAGGAAATTGAAGGAAAATAATGGAAAATGAAGAAAATAGAGGCCTCGATAATAAAAATTCTTCTAAGGATCAGTTCACGGCATTTTGTGAGTGGAAGCTTTTGTCATTTTTAGCTTGGAGCTCTCTCTTCTATTATTTCTCTCTCTCATACTCTTGGACACTTAGAGTTTTCTTGGAGCACTCTTGTAGGAGTATGGCATACTTGGATTTGGAGTAATAAGGAAAAGGAAAATCATGAAAGTGCAAGGGAACATTGGGATGAAGAACTACAACTAGATTCCTTTTTAGTTACCAGATTTCATGTATGATTTCCTTGCTAGTTTTGGCATGCATGGCACATGCATGTGGTTCCTTGGTTATGATCTATTATTGGCATGGAGGATTTCCTAGATTGGAAATGGTTTTGCCTAGCCTTTACATTTCCTAGATAGCTAAGGTGTTGTGTGTTTTTATTTTTGTCTTTTGGTTGGTGTTCATGTTCCTTATGGTTGTGGGTTGAGTTATTAGGCCTTGGAGCCTTGGTTGGACAAACACTCTAGAATCCCCATAACAACTTGGGTTGATTTACTAGTCCTGGAAGCATTGGTTGGAAAAATGTTATGGAGCCCTTAGTGGGTTGAGTTACTAGTCCTAGAAGCCCTGGTTGGACAAACGCTCTGGAGCTTGACAACAGTTCTGGGTTGAGTTACTAGTCCTAGAAGCGTTGGTTGGAACAAATTCTCTAGAGCAATAGACATCTTAGGTGGAGACTGATATGGTGATGGTTAGTGATGCTTGATCATGAGGTGGAATCAATGGTTTAGGCTTGAGCTAGTTTGGCCTCTAAAAGGCTTGGTTTGGTTTTGTTTTGGTTATTCCATGAGATCCCACATTCATGCTTGGAATATGGCACGAGGGTGATTGGATGAAAGAGAGATTTGGTTTAGTCCAATCTATGGTCTGGTGGTACGTGGAATTCCCTGACTTGGTTGTATTTTCATATATTAATATAATCTCCTTTTCCTTTTTATATCATGAGTAAATGTGCTTGTCATCATGTGGCTTTAGTTTTTGTTTCATCATTGATATATCTCTGGTTATTTGTTGGTTATAAGCATGTTTTATGATACACTTGATGTATGGTTCTCATCATGTTTTGGTAGATGAAATGTTAATTAATGAATGACCTAATAGATAACAATGTAGTTATTGAGAGGATACCTCAGTCGTCCTTGCTAATTCTCATATAAGTAAGAGGCCCCTATGCTTAGATCTATTGTTATGACCTGTAGATTTCATGTTTATGATATATTTGATGAAATGCATGTCATGGATGGTAGGGGTCAGGTCAAGTCCTTGTTCAATTTTTTTCATTAGTAGCCTTGTTTCAATGTTATTAATAAATTATGGAAGTTTCATGAAGTTTTGGGTAGAGGCTTGAGTTGTAGCCCTTAAAATGTGGCTCAGAATTCAAGGTCACTGACACCAAAAATCCTGAAAAAGGGCATAGTTGCATGGATGCCTTGCTCTGGGAGCAACTATAGGGTCTTGGTCACATGGAATTCTTGTCATGGGAGTGAATGGGGGTCTATTTCAACAAAACATCAAGTTGTCTCAGGGGTTGGGCACTTGGAAGGGGTGGTTGTTTCCTGAAGGTTCAATAGCTCCCGAGGAAGTTCAGATTGGTCTTGTCTTGTTGGTTCTAGTTCCTTAACTATACATGGGGAGTTGAATCATATCATAGTAACTCTTCGTCACATGTTTACCCCAAATTTTCAGTTATCTTGGGTAAATGGGAGGAGGGTGTTACACAGTGATATCAAAGCATGGTTATGTTCTCCTTGGGTGATGTTTAGTTTCCCTTTCTCTTTGGATGAATTTGTTGTCATGCGTACATGTCAGTTACATATATGTTTATTATGCTTATGGTCTATGTGCTTGTTATGTATGCATGGTAACTAGGATAATGTTTGAGATGATGTCTACATACTATGATGATTATGATTATACATGTGTGCTAATATGGTTGGTCTTGCAGATGAGACATCGTCCCCTAAATTATAGTGAGGTATGTTGGTTATGTTTATGTTTTGCTTTAAATGACATGATATATTGTAGGAAGAGAATATTAAAGAGGACTAGCAAGATGGTAGAATATAGTTCATGAGACTCTCCCTACCAATCAAATGAGCAGCATGGTGATGGGAATTGTACTAACATAGCATACACATTGAGAAGTTTGAAAACTGAAATAAGGAGTTGTAAAGTAGATAATGGTAGAATAATTTGGGAACAAAAGAAACAATCAGAGGTCAATGCAATTATCCTTCATATCTTTTCAGACTTGCAGAGACAAGGACTTCTTAGAATCAGTCATGGACAGGAGGATAAAACTAATGGAGCATATGGTAGTAGGTCACACGGTGGGAACATGTTGGAGATAGATGACATAATGAGAGATGGAAGGTTCCCAGATACACCTAATAGATGAGGTAGTGGACATGGGCTTTACTCTAGTTTTGGTTCAGAAAGGTATCATGGTCATCATCACTATCATCCTTATAGGAGGAGTGATAGGGAATATTTTATAAATGAGTTCAAGAAATCAAAGCCACCTACATTTGATGGAGAAATGAAGAATTCACAGGATGTAGAAGCATGGTTTGCTGGGATGAATAAGTTCTTTAGATTACATGATTACTCAGAGAACATGAAGGCCATGATAGTGACTTTCAATGTTAAAGGTAAAGCATACATTTGGTAGGAATATGTAAAGAATGTTAGGGGAATTCAGGAAGAGTAGTTGAATTGGAGTGACTTTGAGAGACTTTTCAGGAAGAAGTATCTATCAGAGAGATACTATGATGATAGGGCAAAAAAATTATATCAGCTGAAGATGGGATCCATGACTGATGAGGAGTATACTAGCATATTATTGGAGCTATTGAGGTAAGTTCCTTATCTTAAGGAGGAGAAAGTAAATATTTAGAGTTTCATTAGTGGTATGTTGGTAGCATTCAAGGATAGGATTGAGTTTGATGAGCCTAGATCATTGGAGGAAGCAATTAGGAAGTTAAAGCATTGTTCTGAGAAATCAAAGTGAATATTTGAGACTAAACAGGATTAGAAAGGTAATGATAAGGATAAAGGGAAATGGAATAAAAAGTGAACAAGACCTTGGGACACAGGTAATAAAGAGAATGCAAGACCACCTAAGACGTTCAATGCACCTGATAGAGGATAGGGATTTTAACCTAAGGTGTAGAACAAGGGTGATGGTAAGAAACCTTTATAGTGTTAGACTTGTGGTGGAGAGAATGTTAGGAGAGATTTTCCACAAAATAAGGGTGGTAGGCCTAAGATATACAGTGCACAAGAAGCACAGATAGCAGTGGATGTTTGACAGATTATTCAACAAATCTATGCAGCATTAGATAATAGGAAAGCAAATCATCAGGAATCTATTATCAATATGGATAGTAAGCTTTGTGATCAAGTTGTTTCTATTTTGATTAACCCTAGATCTAATTATAGTTATGCTAATCTTGGCCTGGTGGATAAGTTTGGTTTGAATAAAGAAGTGCATGCAGAGTCTTGGTTAGTGGAGTTGGTCACAGGTACTAAGAAAAGAGTTCATCACCGGGTAAGAGTTTGTGCATTTGAGTTGAAAGGTATGCATATGTCAACGCATTTGAATATGCTTCCATTGGGATCATAAAGTATGATTTTAGGTATGGATTGGCTATATCTTCACAGGGCCAAAGTGGATTGTTATGACAAGTCCACTGAGTGCTTGGATGGAAATGGGGAACATAGAATCTTGCAGGGTAAGAAGAAGGCAACGTCAGTGAGAATGGTTACAACTATGCAGGAAAAGCATAGTCCACAGGAAAGGGTGTGCTATTTGCAGTAAATATTTCCAGTGATAAAGGTAAGGATCTTGAGAATGTAGAATTTTTTACATGTACCCAATTCTACAGTAGTTTCGAGATGTATTTCCCGCATTTATTCCAGAATTTTCTTCTCATAGAGAAGTGGAATTTTCTATTGAGTTGGTACTAGGGAAAGCACCAACATCAAAGGAACCATACAGTGTGTACACTAGATTTAGTGGAATTGAAGTTGTATTTGAAGGAAATGCTTGACAAGGGATACATTAGGCCAAGTGTATCACCTTGGGGTGCATCGGTGTTGTTTGTGAGGACAACGGATGGTACTCTCAAATTGTGCATCAATTACAGGTAAGTGAACAATGTGACCATGAAGAACAGGTATTTGTTGCCGAGGATTAATGACTTATTTGACCAGTTGAAGGGAGTAGCACTGTTCTCGAAGATTGAATTAAAGATCCAGATATCATCAAGTACACATTAAAGAAGAAGACATCTACAAGACTACCTTCTAGACTAGGTATGGGCAGTATGAGTTTGTTGTAGTTCCATTTGGTTTGGCTAATGCTCCAACTTATTTTATATTCTTGATGAATAATGCATTGTTTCCTTATCTGGACAAGTTTTTTATTTTATTCATTGATGATGATATATTGATATATTCCAAGAATGAGGAAGAGCATGTCGAACACTTAGCAGCAATACTGAGATTGCTAAGAGAGCATCTGTTTTATGCTAAGCTTATGAACTGTAGTTTCTTTCAAGCAGAGGTACATTACTTGGGGCATGATGTTTCCAAGGAAGGCATAGTAGTGGATTTGGAAAAGATAAAAGCTATCATGGAATGGGAAGCTCCTAGAAATGTGGACGAGGTAAGATCATTCATAGGGTTAGCAGTTATTATAGGAGGTTCATCAGGAACTTCTCCCTGGTCTCCTATCCCATTACATCATTGCAGAGGAAAGGTAATAAATTTGAATGGTCAAAGGAATGTGTAGCAAATTTTGATCATTTGAAGCAATTGTTGACCAATGCTCTAGTTTTAAAGATTGCATATCTAGATAAAGAGTTTGTAGTGTGTACAAATGCTTGCAAGAAAGGACTTGGTGGGGTCTTGATGCAAGAGGGATAGGTGGTATGTTATGAATCAAGGAAACTAAATGAGCATGAGAAGAATTATGTTACACATGATCTTGAGTTGGTAGCGATCATCCATGCTTTGAATAATCACATATCATCTATGAGATTCTATGGGACATATTTACAGGATTGGATCTTGTAGGTAGGAAAACAAGATGATAGGAATAGGGAGCTCATACATAGGTTACAGTAGGGTACAGGTGATGAGGATGCGGACTATCATCTCACAACAAATTATTTGGTCAGATTTAGGGAGAGGATCTATGTGTCAAAGAACATTGAGCTCAATAAGATTATCTTGAGGTAATTTCATGTTAAACCATATTCAGGTCACCTAGGATATCAGAAGGCATAGACATCGGTGAAGAAGTTCTATTATTGGCCCAATTTTGAAGAAGGAAGTGGAAGTGTTTGTGGCTAGGTGCTTGGATTGTCAACATGTAAAATTAGAGTGTAAGCATCCACGTGGATTACTACAACCGATTTTGATTTCAGAGTGGAAATGGGAGGTCATTTCCATGGATTTCATTACAAGTTTGTCGAGGAAATCTAGACAGCATGATTCTATCAGGGTCATGGTGGACAGATTGATAAAGTTAGTACACATCATTCGATTAAAGTCTACCTATCTAGCTAATGATGTAGCACAAGTATTCATCGGAGATATAGTGAGGTTGCATGGTGTACCAAATAAGACTGTATCAGACAGAGATGCCAAGTTCACTTCTAGGTTCTAGAAAGAGTTGTTTCGAGGTTTGGGTACAGAGTTGGCCTTCAATATAGATTATCATCTACAGATAGGTGTTGGGAACGGGTCCCCTAGGGTAAATTTTGGGGTTAAAAGCCCAAGTTTTGGGGCTAAAGGCCCAATTTTGTATAAAGAATGCAAAGTCTCTGCATTTTGTGGTCGTGTAGTGTGAACATGTATACAATCAAAAAGGGTTTCTTCCCTTATTTAGGTAACTTGTGTCAGCTTGATGAGATCCACCCTTGGTCCACGGACCGTGGGAATGTATAAAGAAGAGTCTTAGAAGATTCTAAGGCAGTTTAGTTCTTAGTAAGTTTTGGGAAATTAGTTGATGTAATGGGTCTCTGAGAGCTAAGAGCAAGAGTATTAGCAGAGGAAGAGGCTCTACAACTGAGTGCATAGAGGCCTAGGGTAGAAGTCCACATCTAAGTGCGCAAACCCCTACAGCTGTGTGAGCAGGGAAGCTAGAATATGTACTGAAGATCTAAGCCATCAATAAAGAAAATTATTCTGGAGGTATCTGTGTATGAGCTATTTTACTTCTGTTATGAATGTATGTGGTTATGTCATGCTGAATATTGGGTTTATGATTTAATGTTGTGTTGATGCATGAATCTATGTGTTTTACTTTGTCATATGAATGCAAGCAAGAATATATGTTTATGTGAAGATAATCATAATGCATGTTGAAGTTAACCAATAATTAAGCTAATTTGGGTAGAAAAACAAGTAAGAGTAATTATAGAGGCATGTAAGCATCTGAATTTCCTATATAGGGTCCACGAAGGACGATCGCAAACCTTCGTGAAGGTCTCAAAGCCGAATAAGATAAGTGCATTGATAAGCCCAACAAGGCTTATTGGTATGCACGAAGGAAGGATTAGGGTATAAAACGACATCACAACTATCTCATGGTGTGGAAACTTGGTTCTTGCATCCCCCCATACAACTTCGGGTGAGACTTCAGTCCGCGCTCCGCGGATTGATGCCGAAAGGGCTAGTAGTGTAGGGATTTTCTTGGCTCATTAACACTGAACCTGGGTCAAGGCCCATCAAGCCAACAAATAGTTCCATTGCTGGGACTGGGATCTGCGTAACGAGATGTGTGATGTCACATCATTGGAATCCAACTAAGAAGGAAACCGAAGACTGGTTCGATAGAAAGATCCATGAATTTGCAACGAGAGAATAGGAACCCGTGATTGACGAAAGAACAGTGGTTGGATAGACATCTATACATAGAGATACACGAGATCTTCTTTTGTTCCTTCCTAATCAAATTATACGAGTGGATTGCGAAATTGGCAGACGACCAAGGAAGGTAGAAGCTTGATGGTCTAATAGTCTAGACCCTAGATTTAGTGTGGAGATTAGAAGCCTCTGAAGATAAGATCACGCACGCCGCCAATCGTTGGCTTGATCGTATCATAGGAGGGTTCATGATAGAGTTCACAATCGATACCTCGGTCAGTTATAGCATAGTAGAGCACTGTTTCTTCAAGGGGCCGCGAGGTAAGTATTTAAAATCATTGAATACCTGGATTAAGATGCTCTTGTGTGAAAAGCGGGTTATGCAGCTACCTTGATGTTTGGGGCTACGTGAAGTAGAATGAAATTCATGAACAAGGGGACAATAGGCCTTGAATATAGCTCGCTAATTGAACCTCCTTTGAGTGACGACGAGGAAGTAGCATAAGCATCTCCACAGAGCGCTCTTCAGTTCATAAAGAAAGGGTTCTTGTGAATACCTCATCCACCCACACCACCTCCATCTTCACCTCCGCCACATACACTGTTGCCTACACCACCGCCACCTCCGCCACCTTTCAATATGATGAACTTAGTAAAGCTACTTGTGTTCATGGGTGTGGGAAATGAATATCCTGACCAGTTTTGGTTCATCGCGATGGATGTATGGGAAGCTCAGGGTATCACGGATGATCAAATGAAGAAAGCAGCATTGGTTAGTGATTTTCCCGATCGCGCACTAACGTGGTGCATTAAGTAATGCACTGATAACCTAACATCCACATTAGTAGATATCTAGACTGCCCTGAATAAGGAATTCAGTAGATCTAAGTCTGAAGTGCAATCAATTGTGGGATTCAAAGAGATCATGATGAAGCGTGGTGAGACACCATGGGATCTGGATTAGAGATTGAAGTGTACAATCTGTGAAGCTAACATGAATCCGACTGATGGGTAGCACCGTGAATGGTTTGTGGCTTTGCTCCTACCTCATCTAAGGGTTGCGCTACCACAGCAAAAGATTGGGACCCAAGTGGAAGCCCTGGAAGTTGCGATGAGATTGCATGAGACACCGATGCAAGATGTTAATCTAGGGTTTCAACAGATTCATGCGCAGTTTCAGAACCTTTTCTTAGAAATGCAAAGTCTGAAGAAAGATAGAATAGCTCGGCCCGAGGTGCACAAGGAAATGGGTTGCCTAAAGTGCAAAAGCCAAGGGCATGACAAAGATCATTGTCTAGTTTTCGCAAATTATGTTGCAACAGGGGGGCCAATGCCTCTGAGGCCGGAAGCTCCAGCAAGACCAAGGACTGAGCTCGTGCTATGGTGTGCTATTTGTTAGGTAGCTAGAAAACATGCGATAGACAATTTCCATTTGCTGCAAAAATTTGTACATACACTGCAACAGCTCTTCTACAACTTCTATCAATCTGTGGGTCATGATGAACAAAATTGTCATAGCTACGAATTAATGATGGACAGAACGCCTAAATATAGGGTGCAGGCAGAAACCCGGCCTTCAGACCAAGGTGCTGGGGGAGCACGAGGTGAGTATCAGAGGGGGGGGATGAGGCCGAGGTGGAGGAGAACCTGGTAGAGGTCGAGGGAAGGTCATTTGTTACAACTGTGGGGGACCAGGACACTACACGTGGGACTGCCTGAATTTGACGTATCTGTCATGTCGTTATTTTACTCAGTTTGACCACACAAATGGAGGATTTCCCTATATTGTTAGCTAAGATATGCGAAAAGGGGGCGCAACCTCAGCAGCCCACTAAGAACCTGCAAATAATGAGGGCTAGGCCTCGTGAGGAAGATCCTAAGGTAAATATTGTGCTGTGGACTGGAGCGACAACTGGTGAAGATAAGGGGAAACAGCCTGAAGAAGGTGAGTGGGTTCGCAAAGCGCCAGAAAAAGAGACCTGATTTGATCTAGAATTCATAAGAGAAACATTTATGAAAGTGAAGAAGAGCTTCGTTGAGGCCTCTACCTCAAGTTTAGGAGAAGCTGGCTGAAGAAATGGACCCATCCATGATTACAACATTCTTAGAAACTTGATAGCAAGGCCGTGAAGGGGCTGCAGGAGCTGATCAATAGGTTCACTGGGAAGGAAAACTCTAGTGAGGGACCATGCGTAGTCAGGAGTATTGGCAAAAATAAGGTGAGAACGGGGCGTGATATGAGGCTCACTGTGCAGATAGGAGAATATGTGATGGATTAAGTTATTATATATTTGGGGTTGGACGTGAATGTTTTGCTAAGAAGACATGGGAGAGAATGGGGAAACCTGCGCTATAGTGGTCTTTGATTTAGTTAAGGATGGTGAATTAGCAGAAAATCATCCCCATGGGAAGATTGCAGGGAGTAACGGTTGATATTGAGGGTGCGAGCGCACTAGCTGATTTTGAAGTAATAGAGATTGTGGATGATAGCAATCCCTACCCTGCACTCCTTGGGATCGATTGGGCCAATGACATGAATGGGGTAATCAATTTGAAGAAGCGGAAGATGATATTTGAGAAGAAATCGCTCTGTGTAGTGGTGCCCCTGGACCCTGCAGAAGGACCGCACTACACTGAACCAATCCGTAATTATGAAAGTGATGACGATTTGGACCAGATTTACAAGATAATGGTGCGAGATCAGGATTGGATGAATCTGACAGCAGATGGGCATATTGCATGGGACTATGAAAGTTCCTGTACATCAAATTCAGATGAAGAGTTGGAGCATTGGAAGAATCGACTGCATGAAGTATCTACGTTGCACTATAACATGACGACCAATAGTTGTGCTGTGCATCATGAGAGGTAAGAAATCTTCCTTACTATGTTGGTTTAATTGATGTTGATAACTTTTTGGATGCATTCAAGAGGGAAGTGCCAGAGAAGCATCGCTTCCAGGCCTTGGACTGGGTGCTGCGCACTACGCCTGCGAGATGGTGGGGCATGCACAAGGACAGTTTTGATGATTGGCGCGTGTATAGAAAAATGATGAGAGTGTGGTTTGGTCACCCACAAGTGTAGCTAATAGAAAAATATGATGGGAGGAATGACCCACGCGACCATTTTTCCAAATGGACTGAAGTGTATGGAGTGGAGCCTCAACTGGAGTGGGTACATCTGTTTTGTCATACCTTGGATGTTATACCAATGAATTGGTACTTGGAGACAGAGCTCCGCCATGGCACTGAAGAATGGGATGTTTTGTGCCAAGGATTTTTGATGATGTTCAACTTTGAGGATGGGTTTGAATGTATTGATGAAGCATTGCAGGAGGTCAAGGCAGTGATCTTCAGGATACCACAGGATCCTCTAGATTTGATTCAACCTAATTGGACTACCCAACTGAGCCACGCATTGGAGTGATACAATGTGATAGTGGAAGAAGAAGACGAAGACCCGAGGAAGATTAATATTCCAGAGACTGAAGGTCACCGCGAAGTTGAAGGACTACAACTAGAGAATCCAAACATCACTGAGCTGCTCAAAACTAGACAGGTGAACATTGGCATGGAGGTAGAGCTAAAGTTTGCAAAGATTGGGGACTACTAAGATGACACAACTGTAGATAAGGTCGCCAAATTTCTACACAAATATCAGGATCTGTTCCCTATGAAGTTTTCATATATGAAAGGGATAATAGGGGACTTGGGTGTCATGAAGATCACTCTAAAACCAGACGCGAAGCCAATTAAGGAAATGCCTTATCGCCTCAACCCAAAGTACAAAGAAAGGGTCCACTTGGAACTGGATAGAATACTTGCAGCAGGCATCATTGAACCAGTAGATGAGTCTGATTGGGTAAGCCCAATGGTAGTTCAGGACAAGAAACAAAAGGATGAGATACAGATATGCGTAGATCTTAGGAAGTTGAATGATGCTTGTGTGCATGATCCTTTCCCAACTCCATTCACCGATGAAGTGTTGGATAATGTTGGCGGCCAAGAAGCATATTTGTTTACTGATGGGTTCTCAGGGTACCATCAGATCAAGATCACACTGGAGGATAGAAGTAAGATGACCTTCATGACTGAATGGGGATGCTTCCAGTATAATGTGATGCCTTTTCAGCTAAAGAAAGCGCCGAAAATATTCTTGTGCATAGTCATCACAACGTTCAAATATTTCATTCACAAATTTCTTGAGCTATACTTTGATGATTGGACAGTGTTTGGACTGGTAAAGCGCCACATAGCAAGTCTGTGCTTGATGCTAGATACATGCTGGAGGTACCAGATCGCACTCAATTTGAAGAAATGTTTGTTATGTGTCCCTTTTGGGATCTTGCTGGGTCACGTGGTATGCAGACAAGGGTTGATGGTAGACCCTACGAAGATCGCAATTATAATCAATTTGGAGGCACCAAGAAGTGTGAAATAGTTGTGCGCAATGTTGGGGCATACAGGGTACTATAGAAAGTTCATCAAAAGCTATGCCCAGATCACTGTGCTGATGGAGAAATTGTTAAAAAAGGATGCTACATTCTGCTGGAATGAAGAATGTCAGAGGAGCTTGGATGTACTAAAAGAAAAAATGGTCACCGCGCTGATCCTCGTCTTCCCCAATTGGAAAAAGGAATTTCATCTGCATGTGGACGCATCCTATATTGCGCTAGAAGTAGTACTGACATAGGCTAGTGAGGGAGAATTGGATCATCCTATAGCGTTTGCAAGTAGGAAGCTATCTAAAGCTGAGAAGAATTATTTGACAACAAAGTGTGAAGTTCTGTCTATTGTATACGTGCTCCAGAAGTGCAGGCACTACTTGCTAGGCGGACACTTTAAGATGTATACAGACCATTCTGCATTGAAGTACTTGGTGAACAAGCCTGTGTTGGCAGGGAAAATATGCAGATGGATGTTGTTGTTTCAAGAATATGATTTTGAAGTTATTGTGAAACCAAGACGATTGAATGCCAGACCGGATCATCTATCGCGCATTGAAACATGAGAGGAGCCTACTAATTTGGAGGAAGGACTACGTGACGTGCAACTCTTTGTAGTGCACATCGTGGATAGTAACTTTGAATATATTATACACTTCCTGATGATGAGAATGACTCCAGAACGATATACTAGCCAACAAAAGAAGGAATTGGTGGTGCGCGTAATCAACTTTTCTGCCATTGCAGGACACTTGTATAAAATGGGATCAGACGAAATATTGCGACATTATGTGCCAAAATTTGAACGAAACAACATCCTCACTGAGGCTCATGGAGGAGTCTCAAAAGGACATTTTGTGGGAAAAGCAATAGCACAGAAGATTCTATGCACTGGGTTGTGGTGGCTGACACTGCATAAGGATTCAAAAGCATATTATAGGGCATGCGATGCATACCAAAGGACTCGTAGACCATCGCAGAGGGATGAGCTACCTCTGAATCCACAGATATCATTACAGCCCTTTGAGAAGTGGGTGATTGACTTTGTAGGACCAATTAAGCCTCCAGGAAAGAAGATGGGTGCATAGTACATCATCACATCAACTGAGTATTTAACTAGATGGGCAGAGGCGCAGTCTGTGAAGGATTGTACAAGCACAACAATAGCAAAATTCATCTTTGAGTAGGTGCTAACGAGGTTTGGTTGTCCAAAAATTTTAATGAGTGATCGCAGTACACATTTTATTAATGAAATGGTCAGCGTGTTGATGGAGGAATTTCAGGTTTACCATCAGAAGAGTACGCCGTATCACCTACAGGCTAATGGGATGGAAGAAGCGTTTAATAAGATACTGGAGAGCACAATGACGAAGGTTTGCAATGCACAAAGAAATGACTGGGATGTGCACGTACCCATGGTGCTATGGGCGTACATAACAACTTGTAAGAATCTAAATGGACAGACACCTTTCAGGATGGTTTATGGCATTGAAGCTGTGATGCCAATGGAATACATTGTACCTAGTCTGTACATAGCGGCATTCACAAGAATGGCAGATCGCGGAGCCTTGGAAGAAAGGATTGTGCAGCTAACAGAACTGGAAGAAGATAGGTTTTTGGCTGGATTCCATCAGCAAGTTCAAAAGGAGCGTGAAAAGGCATGGCACGATCAACACATCAAACTGTGCACCTTCAAGGTAAATGATTTAGTGTTATTATATGACAATAAGTTTGATAAATTTCTAGGAAAATTTTGGATGCATTGGCTGGGGCCCTATGTCATCAAGGAGATTACCGATGGTGGAGCAGTTCAGTTGGTGAAGTTGAATGGAGAGCCATTCCCAGGAAAGGTGAATGGTAGCCGATTGAAGCCATACACTGGGGATCCGGCCAGATGACTATATGGTGGAAGCACAGTCTTAGTGCTCCAGGCAGCTGAAAGGAGGTGCAGGACTATAAACTACACTGCCTGGGTTGTAGAGCTGTGTGGTTGGGGTATTGCGCAGAATGGAGGATTGTCACAGTGTCAGCAGAAGCACGAGGGGAGTTGCACTATTAAAGGAGAGACTGCACAAGGCAGCCGGAAAGTGACCTTTATGGTCATTATTCGTGACCTGAGAGTGCGAACACAACTAAATGGAGCGGGGGGTGGGGGGGTAATTTAGTCCGAATTTAAGAGAAATATCTTTGAAAATTTACCGCCACTCTAGCATTTATGAACATATTTTGGGGGGAACAGTCAAATTCAAATTTGAAATTGCATATAAATTAAAGATGGTTGACCAACGAAAAACACTTGGCATTTTGAGAATTGAGGTGTTGAGCTATCAGGCGTGCATGAACCTTGATTATTTCGAGGCTTTGGTAGCGAGTTCAGTGTTTGAGAAATTGCCGAAGGAAACTCAGGAGCTCTTAACTGGCATTATGTTGGCACCCATGGAGACTGCAAGTGTTGGAGAAGCGATGGCAGCTGAGGGAGCTACCTCGGAGGTAGCAAGTGTAGAGGTACCTGCAAAAGTACCCAAATCACTGAGGTCGCCCAGGCCGAGGCCTACGCCAACCAGAGAGGGTCCAAAACCAAAGAAGGATAAGAAGAAAGCGACATAAATAGTGTGCGCGTCGCCTAGAAAGAACCCACAAAAAGAAAAGCCCACTCCATAGAAGAAGGGCAAGGTAGTAGTCCTGGAACCTGACAAGGACATAGAAGATGTCGATATGGGTGTGGAAGATGTTGACATGGGGGAAGAAGACATTGATGCTGAGGGGGAAAATCCTATCTCCAAGCTACCAACATATGTCCCTCCACACCGAGACAAGGTGAAAGTAACAAAGGATATCGATGAGAACAAAATCACACTTTTCACACTGTTTCTGGCAGAAAAAATCACATTTGAAGGTCTCCACCCGAAGCACGTCCCCAATTTGAAGCTAGAGGATTTGTATTTCACAAATACATAGTGCTTTCCCCACTTGGCGACTGATACATTCATGCACTGCATCTTCTATAAAGACTCTAGTGTGACTGTGCTGGAATCGAGACAATGGATAAAAGGGGTGGATAAGGTAGGATTGTTGTCGCATTACAATCACGTGCCCATAAATGTGATAGTGATCAAGTAGCTTTTATGCTTGGTGCATGATGGGTGCATGTGGTTAGGAGAACTAATACTGATCACTGACATGATGATCCACATGATCACTTTGCTCTCGCATTCAGGCTTGAATCTAGTGATGGCATTTAGTGGAAAGACAATTGACCACAACCTCACCAAGCGGATGAAGGACAAATTCAAGGTTGCCGAGAAGCCGCGCAGCTACTCCATCTCCAACATAACCGACCCTGCGGTTAAAGTAGCCAACCAGATCTTGGTAGGGAAAATCACAAGGAAGTGTCGTGCAGATGAAGTACCGACCCTGGTTGTATATTTAGCGGCCCAATGAGCGGATGGTGTACAATTTAACTGGGTGCGCTACCTCAGCAGCGAGTTCCTCGTGAACTACAGAGAAGTGCAAGACCAAAGAAAGACCTTCCACTATGCATGGCTGCTACTATGGATTGTACTGGTTGCATGCGACTTACTGGAGGAGAGTCAGTTTCCTCCAATTGCAGCAGAGCTGCTAGAAGAAGCGAAGTTCGCTTCGCTATGGGCCATAAAGGATCCCCAAAGGGTCAAAGACAAAAAGATATTCTGGATTCTCATGGAATCAAGCATCTGCATTGCAATCAACCGCAAGCCGCGGCTCTCACCGACTATCTTTGAGTAGTTGTCTAAATATGTAGAGTTCAAGGCGAACTTCCACTGCGTTTCCATTAAAGCGCAGAAGGACCCCGCACAAAAATCGTATGATCTTCCATTCCTGGCGACGGATGATGCAATCATCGCGGTTCTAGAAAGTTGGCCCGCAGAGTGGTGCATGACCTCAGACTTATCACCTAGGTCTAGTAAGTCTGCTGCGAAGTAGAAGAAGGAAGAGGCCAGATTAAAGATGGAGCAGTTGGCCAAAATACGGAGGAAGGAAGCCGAGGACAAAGCCAAAGCAGAACACGCTGCCAAAAAGTAGGTAGAAGGGGAGGAATAAGAGGAAGAGCATGACTCTGATAGGAGTCAGAAGTCACCTTCTTCGCAGACAGAGGAGGAGGAGTAGTGCTCAGAACAAGGAGGAGCAGACCCGGAGACTACTCCTCTCCGGGTTAAGTGCACAAGGGAGCATGAGAAAGTAGGGCCATGGAAGAATTCCAAGGCCCACAAACTGTCACTTGACCCAATGACCTTGACAGATGGTGTGTTGAATGATATCGGTGATATAGTGAGGGACGCGACTGCAGAACTGCTGTAGTAGTTCGAGCAGCAGCAGAAACAAGTCTTGGTTGCCATTCAAACAGGTCTATGCGAGCTGTAGATCTAGGCTACTTAGGTGTAGACCAGTGTAGGGTGGGGCAATGCGGTGTCGAGCATTTTGGCATATGGAACCTCAGATGCAGCAAAGATGGTTCGTTGAATGGATCCCTGGGATGTCACACTACTGGATGGAGCATTGACCATAGAAACAGAGGTTGACAGGGCCAATGTCAGCTCCCTCAAGAAAGTTAGGTTAAACTTTTCTGTTCTTCCAAGTGAAGCCCTTCACACCCTGTAGGATGGTGTGATTGCGGAACTACGGGATCGAGAACAATGTGCCTTGAATGTTATCAGCAAGCAGAAGGTGAACAATGCACATATGTTCATCGAAAATATGTTCGTTAGAAAGATGTCCGCGATTGATCTTCTAAAGAAGGTAACAGAAAATAATGAATGCACAAAATCTGTGGTGGCTGAGGCATACTGAATTGTTCTAGAGCTGAACATCCGAGAAGATGTGCTAGTCAATGCAAGAATTTGGAAGCTTGTTGCAGGTGTGCACGAGGCATGAACATAGCTGGCTAAGGTTCAGTTTGAACTGAACCTTAAGATCACAAAACTTGAGTTGAGGGCCTAGCCTTTGATTCCATTAGAAGTCAGGGAGTAGCACGAGACCGTTGTCAAAGATGTCGTTGTAGCTGTTGATAGCATAGTGAAGGATTGCACTGTGCTCTTCGAGCAGGAGCTTGAAGTAGTTACCAGTTTGCAGGAAGACCCCAACCTGAAAAGGCTAGAAACTGAGGTATGGGAGCTGTAGCAGAGGTGCGACGAGGTCAAAGCAACGATGTGCATCGTTTCCATCACGCAAAGGTTGGAAAAGCTTCAGGAAGTGGAGGCATTAAAGGAACAAGTGGATGCAGCTCAGCACAAGGAGGTAGTACTGAAGGCTAGCTGGGCGCCTTGGTTAGAGGAATCCTATGTGCTCACGGCCTCCATTGAAGGGAAATTGACCAGTCTACAAGCAACAAAGCAGAAAATACAGGCGATAGTGCAGGACCAGCGATGCAGTAGCTGGTCGAGCATGCTAAGTAGGAGGCGAGGCAGTGTACCACTGAGGTTGCAGTAGTACAGGTCACACTAGGAGGTCTTTGCGATAAGATATCTGCATCGACCGAGTGACTAGGGGTGGGTCACCAGATTTGTGTTGGGGGTCTATTGGGAACGGATCCCCTAGGGTAAAGTTTGGGGTTAAAAGCCCAAGTTTTGGGGCTAAAGGCCCAAGTTTTGTATAAATAATGTAAAGTCTCTGCATTTTGTGGTTGTGGAGAGCGAAGATGTATACAGTCAAAAAGGGTTTCTGCCCTTAGTTAGGTAGCTTGTGTCGGCTTGATGAGATCCACCCTTGGTCCACGGACCATGGGAATGTATAAAAAGGAGTCTCAGAAGAGTCTAAGGCAATTCAGTTCTTAGTTTTGGGAAATTAGTTGATGTAATGGATCCGTGAGAGCTAAGAGAAAGAGCCTTAGTAGAGGAAGAGGCTCTGCAGCTGAGTGCACAGAGGCCTAGGGTAGAAGTCCGCAGTTGAGTGCATAGACCCCTACAGCTGTGTGCACAGGG
This sequence comes from Pinus tabuliformis, assembly GCA_031772625.1. Lineage (NCBI taxonomy): Eukaryota > Viridiplantae > Streptophyta > Pinopsida > Pinales > Pinaceae > Pinus > Pinus tabuliformis. The sequence goes on from CM062804.1 coordinate 754,443,175, forward strand.
AAGTTAGAGTCTGTACTGAAGATCTGAGCCACCAATAAACATAATTATTCTGGAGATATTTGTGTATGAGCTATTTTACTTTTGTTATGAATGTATGTGGTATGTTATGTTGAATATTGGGTTTATGATTTAATGTTGTGTTGATGTGTGAATTTATGTGTTTTACTTTGTCATATGAATGCAAGCAAGAATATATGTTTACGCAAAGATAATCACAATGCATGTTGAAGTTAACCAATACTTAAACTAATCTGGGTATACACAGAAGTAATAGTAACTACAGAGGTGTGTAAGTGTCTAAAATTCCTATTTAGGGTCCGTGAAGGATGATCGCATACCTTCACGAAGGTCTCGAAGCCAAATAAGAGAAGTGCATTGATAAGCCCTAAAAGGCTTATCAGTATGCGCAAAGGAAGGATTAGGGTATAAAATGACATCACAACTATCTTAGGGTGCAGAAACTTGGTTCCTGCTATTATCGTTCTATGATTTTTAAGATTGGAAAGAAATAGGATCAGAAAGGATACATCAAACCACGTTGGAGTATAGGATCTAGCCACCCTAGGCTCAGAGAGGACTCTCTCTGTATATTTTGAGATTTGATTTTTCTTTCCAGGGTTTTAATATTTTAGGCTAGTTATATAGATAAAATATTAATTAATTGATTGATTGTTTGGTTGGTTGGGATAGATCTTGTTCAAACCTTTTCCATTGGGCTATGGAGTCAAAGGCTAGATTGTAGCATCAAATTTTTCAGAGCATTCACAAGGCTAGCTAACTATGTTTACTGGATCTTAAAGAGAAATGAAGAATGAGATGGTAGAATAGTGAAATTAGTAGTGGTTAAAAAGCAATTAAGTATTTCTTAACCAGACCTTAGAGGAAAACACTTATATAGTAAACATAGACAGAAATAAGGTGCTCCAACAGCGTATCTTACTCTAAAATTTTTGTTTTACAACAAGATTTGAATGATGCACAATGAAGGAAACAACGAAACATTTAGCGCAGAAAGAAAAACATCACCGGATAAAAATAACTCAAGTATCTTGCAAACAATCTTTATTATCAATGCTCCAGCTCCGAAAATTACAGTGCTCCAAAAGAAATTTTTTTCAGTTACTTGGGTCCAACCCCTAATACTTCCAATGCACAAAGTATTTAACTAAAATCTACAACAACTACCATATACACTTGGCAATTTGTTATTAATTACAAAGAAACTAAAATTTGACTAGTGTGACCACGAAGTGGCCACAATGAGACAACTTCGACATCTAGCCAATTTTTTTTTAATGTCATTTCTGGGTAATCAATTCTGCTGTAGTGGTTGATTTGGCCATTCTTTAATAAATTTTGTTGGCTTTGCTGATTCGGTTGGGTGTTGTCTTGGCTTCTATGTTGATTCTTCAACTTGCTTGTCTTGTTCCTCCTCATAGTCGCACAGTTTTCTCCACTCTTCTTCATTTGGGATTTTAACCTTAATCAACCTGTGGTATATCTCATCTGTTTCTGTGTTCCGCAAAAGTAGGCTTCACTGTGAAAACGTGTTTCAATTCATGTTCAATGAAAACTGGATTGCTGATAGCATCCAGCATTGCTTTTCCTATCATGTTGCCTCTGATATTGGAGAGATTGACATCATCATTTGTGATGTATTTTAGCCTCTTAACATAATCTTCTCTGGTCATGAGTTTATCATTAATGACAAATAGAGAAGGGAGACCTTTTTGTGTCAAAGGTTCAATTCTTGAAAAATTTGTTTACTGTCAGTCCAAAATTTTGGCATTTCTCCTCAAGTTGTATAGTCAAGTTCTTTTTATTCAATACCTTCTTCAACTATAGGATATTTTATGTTCTGTCTCCTACTCCCAGCTCTTCTAGTTCATACCTTTTCTTTGAATTTAGAAATTTGATGATTCTGTTGGATGTTGATGGCATGTCTCCCAGCTCTAGGTTAGTGGTTGAAATAGCCTCTTTAGCCTTTTCAACTAGCTCCTTCTGCTCAAATATGATATGGATGTTGGGCCAAATCTCATTCATACCCCCAATGATATTGTTCCATATGATTTCTTTTACACTTCCTAGAGTGTTACCAATTGATGACTCCTTTTTAGATTTATGCAATTTTTCAAATAATGTTCGTGCCCTCTACATTTCTACTGAATGTGCACTCTCAGCTCTTTTCATCTGGACTTGCAAAAAGTTGACTTGAGTTTCCAATCTCTTGATTTCTTCTGTTTGAAGGTTCATGCTCTCCATAGATTTGGTTAGTTTTTCTGCACTGCTTCCTGTCCCTGTATTGGTAGTTGCTGGAGTAGATGTGGGAATTGTTGTAAGAGGGACAACCTCCATAGTGGTGTTGGTCAACAGTGTTGATTTCTATTTTTCCTATACCATCTTCTCCATCTCTGTTTCCATTTTTTTTATTCAGAGTGACTGCTCCATTATCAGTTTCATCATTTTTGCCTTCTAACTCTCCATTTCCTCTATTTCTTTAGTCAAGGGATCCTGTGTTACAGGAATTTTGAGCTATTTTCTCAAGGCTGCTATATCATCCTCCTTATTTTTAATAATCTATTCTACTACTTTCACATCTGATGGATCATACCCAATTTTCACCGCTAAATATTTCAAGGACTTAATTCTATTATCTTTTGATTGAGATGAAAGCTTTTCCATCTTCAGTTGAGATTGGGATTTGATAAAGCCACCTGCATTTTAAACAAACTCATAGAGGTACTTGTTAAAGTGGAGGAGATCATCTCACTGGTTTGCTTATGCATTTCCAGCTGATCAATAGGATGAACATTTCTACCATCAAACTCAAAGGAAGTATGTTTATAATTAGCTGAAGTTTTAGGTTCTGCTATTTGTGCCTCAAGGAATGTCATATGCATTTTTCCATTCTCTAAATCAAAAGTTCATAGAAGTCTGCCTTTGGAGGTAGAACTTTGCTTCCAGAACTGAGCATAAGTACTCTTTTTCAACATTTCATTTCTGATCTTTATCTCTCTGAAAGTATCAAAAATGGTGTCCTCTGTTTCTCCTGTTACATTGGTAGATGTGGGAATTTGAAGAGTTTGTTGCCTTTCTTAGATTGGAGTCGTAGGAAAAGATTGACCTCCTACTGGAGATGAACCAAAAATATCACTGAGGTTGACAATTGTTTGTTGTGGTGATTCTTTACCTAGGTCCATGTCCATATGAATCCTTGCCCTTTTCCTAAATTTCATCTTGAACTCCTTTATAGAAGTATCAATCCCTGGTGACTGATCTTCTCTCTGTCTTTTCCCAGTTGTTTCTTTTTCCTGTTCCTTGCCCTTGTCTAGTCTGTCCTCTGTACTCTAATTTTCTTGCTGCCTAGGAGTCTATGCACTTGAAGATGAAATTATCTACTCAGCTTGTTGCAAGGTTTCAGGCGTCCACTCTGTCTGGTTCATGATTTTTTCTATTTCAGGCCTATGAATGTGAATATAAGGTGTTGATTTGTTTTCCACCCTTTTCTTGGAGATGATACCCCATGGGTCATAGGACCATGTGAAGTTGTGGGTGAACTTCATTTCTTTCAACTTCTTATCAGCCTCCTCACCTGCTGCCCTGCTATTGCAAATAAAAGGACCAATCTGGGATTTGATCCTAAATTGAGACTTCTTCTTTGCTACCACAAAGTGCACTTCATCTGCATTGATCATTTTTCTGATATACTCTAGTGCAAATATCCTCATGGGGAGGAACTTTGGTAACTTGTAAGGGGCCAATTCACATCCATATATCCTTAATTCTGTGTAATTTTGGTACAAATACCAATCTCCTATTCTAGCTTGGTCGGTCAGCTGCATAATTATTTTGATTTCTTCACTGATTCTGGGTTCTGTTGTACCACTGAGGAGGCTCATAGCTGGATGGACAAACATCTATATGAATGTTTTGTATGTGAATTCCCTTTGATCCTTCATCACCAAGGTTGTCCAGAAGATGACAGACTGAGGTTCACCTTCTTCATTTAGCTTGCTCATCACAAACTGAAACCTGTCTTCCTGAAAATAAACAAACATATAAACCAGTATTGAAGAATACTGAAACACTTCTTCTATAGTAAAATTTATGAATTGTTCATGGATGGAATCTACTAGGAATTGACTAAAATTAAACAAGATAGAGGGTTTTGACTCTGAAGACAATATGGACAGGAAACCTATTATGGCCTCATCAAGCCACTGATCTGAATAATACCCTAGCAGATATGAAAGCACAGTGACTATATGCCTAGTTCTATTAGGGAAAGTAGAGGATGGATATGGAGGATTTTTGCTAGGCAGTGGGGTCTCTTCAGTCATGAATAGTTCCAAGGTTTTAGCTCTTTTAGAAAAGTCTAACTTTTGGTACATTTCACTGAGGATTTCATGGGAAAAAGGAGTGGTTCCTTCAATGATAGGAGCTTACATCATCTGCATTATGGATTTAGCATCAATGGTGAACAATATCTCTCCTGCAGGGGCTACTACTGCTCTTTGTTGTGGGCTATAGCAGGACTGGCATTTTGATCAATTCTGGGCAGCTATGGATTTTGGGGAAAATGTAGAAAGTCAAATTTGTATCCTAGAGTCCTATATCATCCATTTCATCGATGAATTTTTCCTCCCACCAACTGTAGATGTCAACGAGATAAAATTTTGACATTGTCTTATGTATCTTGAAATCTCTATTTGCAAGTGGAATATGGTCCAAGTCCACTAGTGGGTGCACCATTGGATTGAACAACTCTTGTTCTTTCTTCTTCGGTGGCATGGCTATCTTTTGGAGATTTTAAACCCAGATTGTCTTTGGATTTGCAGGTGAACTGCAATTAGGAAAAGGAATGAGAAGAAGAGGGAACTCAAAGAGGGAAAACAAAAAGGGCATGAGCAGAAAATTGGGATTCAAGAAGGGGGACACCTGCTAAACGTGGACAATTGTAGCTTTCTAGTGTTGTGTTGATAATTCACTTTGTCAGTTGCTTCTTGGTATATGTCTCAACAAGTTTTCACTTCACATGATACACAAATAATACATATCAAAACTCTGTAAATGGGTGAGAGATGATGCATTTGTTTTTATCAGAGTTCCCGTTGAAATGGCATGAAGTGGCGCGAGTCTGTTGGCTAACAGTTTAAAAAATATAATGTACAATAGGTATAGCACGGGAATGGAGGTGATAGTTCAATGGTACGGAGTGGTGTCGAGGAGTGGCGGGAGTGGTGAATGATAATGACAAATGGGTGGTGTATTTGAGAGCGGAAACCACTTTTTGGAGGGCCCCCTAAGTGGTAAGCGATATCGGTTGGGGGGGTGCGAAATTATGTGAGCGTGACACATAGGCGGAGGCAAACCGTTGATTCCGGACCTCCCCCCAGAATTAATGTTCGGAGGGTGAGGGGGGTTGAAAACCTTGATGAGCCGTCAGATCAAACGTTAAGCGCTGGGATTTGATGGAAGGTGAGGGGTGTATAACCAAGGATATGAAGGGCACGTGGGTGGTGGGGTTGGGAAAAGAAATGAAATGGGGGGTGGAGTATGGAATAAAGTTAGGAGTATATTATTAGACCCCTATCCTTTATTAATTTCTTTCTTCCACATTAGGAAAAACACATGAAATATTGAATAAGACATTAAAAGGAGTTTTTCATGTCCTTTTCCTCTTTATTATTCTTTCAATCTACCTACCCTTTGTTTCTAATCTAACATTTTTCTTTTTGCATGGTGCATTTAGACTTGCAGACCATTTTTCACTTTCTCTTTAATTATTTCTAACCTACTCTATCACTTATCTCTCCCACTGGTTCAGATTGAATAGTTGAACCAATTTCATTTCCACCTAGCTACTGATTTGCCAAGCTTAAAATGTTTGGCAGATCTTTATTTTCTACCCTATGAACAGAAATTGAAATTTTTTCAATCATGCTTAGACTGTATGAATTGAACAATATTTGGGGTTTTATTTTATTTTCATTTATTTTCTCTTTTGTTCTTTTCCTTTTTTTTTTTTTAAATACCCTCTTTTATTTTATTTTCTTTTTTTGGAAATCAATTGAATATTGAAATCTATGAACAATATGAAATTTGCAAAATGTGAGATACTCAATCACCTTGAGATCCTATAAATTATAGGACCCTAACACCTGCATCCCCCCATACAACTTCAGGTTAGACTTCAGTCCACACTCCGCAGATTAATGCCGAAAGGTCTAGTAGTGTAGGGTTTTTCTTGGCTAATTAACGATGAACCTGGGTTAGGGCCCATCAAGCCAACAAGAGGGTCAACATGATTTTGGAGGACATGTTGAGAATGTATGTCATGCATTAGTAGCGAAAGTGGGAAGAGTATCTTCCACTGGTTGAGTTCACTTATAACAATGGGTATCAGGAGTCTTTGAGGATGATTCTGTTTGAGGCATTCTATGGGTGGAGTTATAATACTCCCATTAGTTGGAGTGATTCAGTGAACAAGGTGTTGATAGGACTGGACATGTTAGCAGAGATGGAATAGGAAATGTAGGTAATCAAGAAGAATATAAAGAAAACATGGGATAGACAGAAGAGTTATGCAGATCAAAACATGATGTTTAAGGATGTGCAGGTTGGGGAATAGGTGTACTTGCACATCCATCCTGAAAAGAGCTCCTTGAGGATTGGATCATGTGCCAAGTTAGAACCTTGATATTGTGTACCTCCCAAGACTCTTGAGAGGATTGGACCAATAGCATATCGACTTGCACTACCTTTGTGAGTGAAAGTCCATTATGTATTCCATATGTCATTTCTTAAGAAGTATGTTAGAGATGTTGATCATGTGATTGACTGTTCTATATTGCAGTGGAGCCAGAAGGATAATTCTAGCTAGAACCTCAGTGAATTTTGCATAGAAATATGCTCATTCTCTAGGATCAAGTAATCAAGAAAATTAAAGTGTAGTGGAAGAAGTGTGGGCCCGATGAAGCTACTTGGGAGATGGCTGATTAGATGTGGGCTATGTATCCTTATTTATTTGCTGGTTGAGCATATGTATGTTAGTATATGCTTTGGTGTGGTGTTTTGGTAAATGTATATGTGTATGGATGTAAATATCACCATGAGTTGTGTTATAAAGCTCCAATAAGAGATATGGTTGTCATGTTGTTATGTTGCTATGTTTTTCATGTTGGTTTTCTTTCCAACAGGTTGTTCATTGTAAATACTGCAACGAGCTAAGTTATAAAGCTCCATGGGCAGTATGTTTTTCTTTTCAATGGTCTTGTTGGTTGTAGGTTTCATTGAACACCAAGGATGGTGTTTTCCCAAGGGGGATGGTTTTGTAACAACCCTGGTCAAAAATCCATGTAATAAAGTTAGTAAAGGAAAAATAATAACCAAGGTCATGGGACACGTATTCCAACCTGAATGTTGGGAAAAAAATAGTGATGGGGATCACTTGTGATTAATAAATGGCTATGGAAATTGGAAAAGGCAATGGCAAAGGCTTTGGAAAAGCATGAGGCATTAATTGGCATTTTATTTATGAAAATAATGGAAAATAGGAGAAAAGGAAGGTGAAAGGTCACAGGTTACATGTGAGGGGGAAATTGAAGGAAAATAATGGAAAATGAAGAAAATAGAGGCCTGAATAATAAAAAGGCTTCTAAGGACTAGTTCATGGCTTTTTGTTAGTGGCGGATTTTATCAGTTTTAGCTTGGAGCTCTCTCTTCTATTCTCTCTCTCTCATACTCTTGGACACTTGGAGTTTTCTTGGAGCACTCTTGGGGGAGTGTGACATACTTTAGATTTGGAGCAATAAGGAAAAGGAAAAGCAGGAAAGCACAAGGGGACAATAGGATCAACATCTATAGTTGGATTTCTTTGCAGGTACTAAATTTCATGTGTGATTTCCTTGCTAGTGCATGGCACATGCATGTGGTTGCTTGGTTATGATATGTCATTGACATGGAGGATATCCTAGATTAATAGTAGTTTTGCCTAGACTTGGCAATTCCTAGATAGTCATGGTGTTGTGGGTTTTTCCTTTTGTTTTTTGGTTGGTGTTCATGTTCCTTATGGATGTGGGTGGAGTTATTAGTTCCTAGAGCCTTGGTTGGACAAACACTCTGGAAGCCCCGTAATAACTTGGGTTGAGTTACTAGTCCTAGAAGCCTTGGCTGTATAAACAGTCTAGAGCCCTTGGCGGGTTGAGTTACTAGTCCTAGATGCCCTAGTTGGAAAAACGCTCTAGAGCTCGACAACATGGGTTGAGTTACTAGTCCTGTAAGCCTTGGCTAGATCAAATGCTTTGGAGCCCTGTAAATCTTGGGTAGAGATAGATTTGGTGATGGTTAGTGATGTCCGACCATGAGGTGGAATCATTGGTTGAGGGTTGAGGTGTTTGGCCTCTAGAATCTCTAGTTTGGTTTTATTTTGGTTATTCCAGGAGATTCCACATTCATGCTTGGAATATGGCACAAGGGTGATTGGCTGAAAGAGATATTTGGTTCAACCAAATCTATGGTCAGGTGGTACATGGAAGTCCCTGACTTGATTTAATTTTTGTTTGTTAAGATAAACTCATTTTCCTTTGGTATATCATCAGTAAATGTGCTTGTCATTATGTGGCTTTAGTGGTTGTTTCATCATCAATATATCTCTATCTATTTGCTGGTTATAAACATGTTTTATGATAAACTTGATGTATGGATATCATCATGTTTTGGTTAGTAGATGAAATATTAATGAATGAATGACCTAATAGATAACAATACAACTATTGGAAGGAGACATCATTCCTCCTTGATGATTCTCAAATAAGTATGAGACTCCTATGCTCAGATATGTTGTTATGACCTGTAGATTTCATGTTTATGATATGTTTGACAAAATGTTTGTCATGGATGGTAGGGACCAGTTCAAGTACTTGTTTATTTTTTTGAGTTAGTAGCCTTCTTTAAATGTTATTTATCAATTATGGAAGTTTCATGAAGTTCTCGGTAAGGGCTTGAGTCCTAGCCCTGAAAAAGTGGCTCAGAATTCAGGGTCACTGGCACATAACTTCTTTAAAATTCCCACAGCCGCATGGATGCCTTGTTGTCAGAGTGACTAGAGAGTCTTAGTTACATGGAAGGCTTTTCATGGGAGCGACTGGGGGTATAGTGCAGAAAAACATCAAGTTTTCTCAAGGGTTGGGCACCTGGAAGGGTTGGTTGTCTCTTGAAGGTTCTATAGCTCCCGAGAAAGTTTAGATTGGTCTTGTATTGTCAGTTCCACTTCCTTAGTTGTACATGGGGGTTTGAATCATATCGTAGTAAATATTCTTCACATGTTTATCCCGGTTGATTGGTTATCTTGGGTAAATGTGGGAGGACGATGTTAGACCAATGATTTAGAAAATCTAGGAATGTGCTCCCTATCATTTAATGCAAATTCCTAGTGTTGGGAACTAGATCCATGTTTTGAGGGATTTTGGAGGGGAAAGTTGCCTCCTTCCAAGGAGAACGCTTTCTCATCACTATTATAAGTACTAATTCTAATTTTCCTCTAGAAGCACCTATTTCTTAGTCTTCTTGTGGAGAAAACTTCTTATTTAATAGTTCCACTTTCATTTCTAATAGGGATGTACTTGAATTGATTCAAATAATGAATTTTGGTGCCATTTTCAGCTTCTAAAGCTTGGTTTCATTCATAAATATATGAGTATCCTAGGTCTTGGCGATCCCAGGAGCCTTAGAGCCCTGTTGTTCAATTTAATTATTTCCTTTAAATGTCTTTTTCACTTGCATCTCTTATTTATGCATTTACGATTCATGCATCTTTGTTGTAGGTTATATTAGTTAAATGATTGAAGTGGGTTTTTTTGCAGTTTATTTACAGAGTCACAAGCATGATGCCTTAGAACAATTTTGAAAATTCATATTCATCATTAAGCTACTTGGATTGGTTTAAGAGTTCACAAATGTAGAATTTTTGGATGTCTCTTGTAGCAAAATAGTAGTAATTTTCTTCCCCGATCAGGGGGTGTACTAGATCTGCAATGCATTAACCATAACTAATGATGGGTACTTCGAAGGAAAAACCCACCACCTTCGACATGTCTAGCAAGGATGGTAGGGTCACCTCATGCATGAGGGAAGATAATAACATCGCGGGTGGCGGTAGGGGGAGCCATTCAAGGCATAGGCATCCGTTGGTTTACATGCAATGGTTCAGAGGCGAGCCTATAGTCTTGGATCAAAGGGAGTTGGCAGATGGTGTTAGCTGCTATGGAGAAAGATCAATGTTGGTGTGCCTTCAACCCTCCTTAGTGTTGGTTATTTGGTATGTAGTCCATTACATTTCCTTTTTCTCCATGAAGAGAGTCTTTTGGGTAAAATAATTGGGTTGGCCTGGTCCGAAGTCGTGGGGATTAGAGGGTCTACGTCCTGTCTTGACAATGCATGCGTCTATCTGGTGGATAAATTATGGTAATTTGGTTGGTCATGCTCCTGTTTCTATTATGTTTGGCATCTCGCTGTCCAGAAGGGGATTAATTCAAGGCTTCCTCGTGGTAATAGACCCCATGGCTCCATATCTATCCAGGTTAGACCTAGTTTGGCTTTGGGGTAGTCTAGTGAAGTCTTGGGCTTATGGTTACCAGAATTTTGAGTCGAGTTGGGACGAGTTGGTGTTGGGTAAGCCGGTGTGGGGGGACTATGCTGCTACCAAGACACCCTGGATGCCCAGTGGGAGCAAACCTTTGGGCCCTTTCCCTGTGAGTAAATCTGTGTTGAGTCTTCCCCTTAAAATGAAGGTCATAGTGGTCGTCAGCCCCATAGGGTTTTCATCAACAAGGTGTCTAATTACTGGCCTCGGTGTAACGGGATGGAACCCTTGTTTGTTTTGGGGAATGCTGTTAATTTTTTTTGGGAAGAAAGGAAGGCTAGTAAGACCCATGTTTTGGTTTTATGGTTGTGTGTTGGTCTCTGAATAGGTGGGAAGGTTGGAAACAGGACCCGAAAATTGGGTTGTTGTGGGTTTTATATACCACCTATGAGTACTCAATCAATAATACGTTTAGGCCGTAAAACAACAACCATGGCTTGTGCGGCGGCTCGAACTCGAAGCCCTACCCCATGGGGCCGTGGCAGGAAGAAAAACGGAAAGCAGGAAGTGGGCTAATTGAGTTCACCTGGTGGAAAACCTAGAGGTAAAAAGCCTGATGTGAGCATCATCAATGACATTGCAAAAGGCTACCATGAAAGCACAATTGAGGAAATAAGAAAACTAATTGAGGAATGGGAGGAAGATCTGAACCACCACGCAGGTTCAATGGAAATTGATGCTGAGGATTGGTGAATCTTGGTGCCTAATCCTGGGCATACTCAAGGCCATGTAACCTAGTTTAAACATACCTTATTTCTTTATTGGTCTATGAAAGGGATTCTGGGCAAGGCCCTAGAACATATATCTATGAGCATGGCCACCGCAGTGCAGGATTTCATGAACTACAAGCAATACTTCCATAAACTCCAGTTCTAAATGCAAAAGAATGATGGGCACCTCCAATGCATAGAAAACCACCTACCTTGCATCCTTTCTCCGACAAAACTCTCGCGGTCTACCACAAAAGACTTGACGCCGGTTGAATATGCTTTAGATGAGGAAGTAGATTAGTTATTATGATGTGTCATTCTAAAGTTTTTTATGTTGTTTACAGGTACACGGATATATTTTACTTTTCAATGTATAGACAGTTATGCCATTAGGCAAGTAGATGGTAAGATAAGCATAGACATACAATCATATATTGTGTGGTTAGAAAGACTTAATACTTATCATTTTTGGATGGCATACAATGTTATTAGAAGGCCAACAAACTTGGTTTCCCATAGAGTGATCCAAATGGAAAATGGCATCAACCCATGGTATTCATCCACCCATGGAATTTACCCATGGTATTGTAAGTGGCATCCACTCATGGTATTTATCCACCCATGGTATTGTAAGTGACATCCAACCATGGTATTTGCCCATGGTATTGTGACATCCACCCATGGTATTCATTCGCTCATGGAATTGACCCATGGTATTGTGACATCCACCCATGGTATTCATTCACCCAAGGAATTAACCCATGGTATTGTGACATCCACCCATGGTATTCATTCACCCATGGAATTGACCCATGGTATTGTGACATCCACCCATGGTATTCATTCACCCATCGAATTGACCCGTGGTATTGTACCTGAAAAATACTATAAGTAACAAGTGTCATTTTGTAAAAGGACAGTTTGTTCGCCACAATGTAGCTCTTACAATTTTTCTCCATTTTAATAAAAAGATTATTTTTATTAAAATGGAGAATAATTGTAAGAGCTACATTGTGGCAGACAAACTGTCCTTTTACAAAATGAAACTTGTTACTTATAGTATTTTTTAGGTACAATACCAAGGGTCAATTCCATGGGTGAATGAATACATGGGTGGATGTCACAATACCATGGGTCAATTCCATGGGTGAATGAATACCATGGGTGGATGTCACAATACCATGGGTTAATTCCTTGGGTGAATGAATACCATGGGTGGATGTCACAATACCATGGGTCAATTCCATGGGCGAATGAATACCATGGGTGAATGAATACCATGGGTGGATAAATACCATGAGTTGATGCCACTTACAATACCATGGGTAAATTCCATGGGTGGATGAATAACATGGGTGGATGAATACCATGGGTTGATGCCATTTTCCATTCGGATCACAGGGCAAGTTGAGGCCACCTAACTATCTTTAAAACTGGTTGTAACTTGTTGTTAAATTAATAGAAAAAGGAGGTACTACCAAGCCTAACAAAAAAACAAATAGTAGTAATTTTTTGCTATTTTTTAGAACATATTAATGAGCTTCATTTGAGTTGATTCCATGTATTGAGTCATAAAAAAATTCAAGTTAATAAAAAAAATTACCCCATAGCATTTTCACTTGACCAAGTTAGGAATTTGATAAGTTAACTAGTTCACTAATTTTTTAATTTATGGTTTTTAGAGTAGTAATTTTCTGATATTTTTTTAGCACATGTTAACCTGGGTATTTTAAAGTGATTCCACTTGGAATGGAGTCCTAGGAGATCCTAAAAAAATTCCAATCTCATTTGATTTTCTTGGGCATTCAACAAGTTATTTTTTAGCACATGTTAACCTGGGTATTTTTAAGTGATTCCACTTGGAATGGAGTCCTAGGAGATCCTAAAAGAAGTCCAATCTCATTTGATTTTCTTGGGCATTCAAAAAGTGATCTTGAGGAGTAGCAGTCATGTAGCATCTTGTAGCACTATGTCAACTTGGCCATATTTGTTCCAAAAGCTTGATTTTTTCTTCTTAGCCTTGAATAATGACCCTTAGGCTTTGAAACCATGATCTGAGGAAGACACAAGGCCACTTTGAACCTACCTTTTTCTCACTACACATACAATTCTACAATTAGGATTAGGTGAAAATTTTCTAAATTGAATGATAATGATGATTTTCTTATGAAATGCATATGAGTTCTATTAATCTAGCTAAGTCCCTTTGAAAACAACGATTAGGACGGTGATTTTTCCATGAAAATTAGATTAGGCCTATTTATTTGAATTCATGCCCTTAGGATTTTAATTACAAAATGTTGTTCTTGCATAGGATTAGTTTCTTTTCAAAGAAATTTTTACATTATGCAATTATACTAGTGCTTACATTTTTGCAACTAGCATAGAATTTATATTTATGCAAATAGCCTAATATTTACATTTATTAAACTAGGGCAAGAATCATTTCCATTTCCTGCAAATAGAGTAACATTTCCATTTTTTCAATTACTTTAGACTTGATTTCATGATATTCACTTCATTGCATCAGATCAACGAAAGAAGGACACATTGTATGTTGCACATATAGTGCTGGCACCTCTTAAGTTTGTACAAATCCTAGGTTGATAACTTAAGCTGGTAGGATTGGGAGTTACAACATTCTTGTTGCAGTACCAAAGCTCATAAATTTTTGGCACTGTTGTTAGGGAGAAGTCAAAGTATGCATTGTTTTCTTCCCTAGTTGATTCATTTCTTTTACTTTTTGCAAAAACAAAAAATTGCATTAGGCATATTTCATTTAAAAAGAAGAAAAATTGCATTGCATTAGCATTATTATTCAAAACAAAATTAAAAAACAAAAAAATACTTCTCCATCACCGACCCTCCCCCCTTGACCATGTGGTACAGTAAGAACCACAACACTATCCACTTTTGCAGGTAGAAGAAGAAGAAGTGAGAGAGAAGGTAGAAGAAATGGATGAAAATGATGACAACAAAGAAGTTCCTCTTGGATTTCCCATTCAATATATTGATATTAGTGTTCATATGAAGAACTTCCCTCCATATTTCCTTCCCAACTTCCATGGTATGAGGTTAGAGGATCCAAAAATCTTTCTCTTTGAATTTGAAATCCTTTTTAGATCTTATATTTACTTACTAAACACTCAAAATTTGAGATTGTTGCTGACAACAATGAAGGATAGAGCTCTTAAATGGTTCATGAGTTTAGGTACTAATTCAATAAAATCATAGAATGATATGCAAAAGATATTTCTAGAAAGATATAATAGAGAGATTAATGTATAATGTTAAGTGGGAAAAAATACATCATTTAGGATTTGACATGCTAAAAACCCTTTTACTTGGAACAATTAGGGATGAGTGGATTGGTCTCCTTGATCTCATGAGTAGAGGTGATGTATACCAATTATCATTTGAAGAAATTTGTGAAATATTAAAGTGAATATCAAGAGGAAGGGAAAGAGTAAGTAATTCAGCATCAAGATTGGTAAGTCAAGCTGAACTTGGAAATTTTATTGATAAATTTAAAACAAAAATTCTTAGAAATATGGGCAAACAAGTAGAAATTTTAATAATGCAAGATGAGCAAAAAGAAGATGATGATATTTGTGTTGTCCATGCAAAATCACATGCTATTAAATATTTTCCATCATTTCTGAGGTTGAAGGATGTTTACCAAAGCAGACCATCACCAAAGAAACTATGTTTTGTAGCTCCAAGAAGACCATGGAAGCCTATTAAACCTGATGTGATGCAAGAACATAATCCACAATTTCAAGGTTATGCACAGATATCTCAAAGTAATTGGAAGACACCCTTTCCTTGGCCATCTCAACCCTAAAACCAATCTTGGAAACAAGGTTGGCAAGGACCTTATGGGAGAAATCCACAATATCCTCAATATTTTCCTCAATATCCTCCATACCCAACTCCATTTTATCCCTACCATCCACCTCCACCAAAACCACAACCTCAACCACATCTGTCTCAAAGATCCACACTCACTCAACTATCTGTACCACCATTTCCAGACCTAAAAAATGAAGTAGCTCAACCCACTTACAATGCCACGGTATAACACTTCCAAACAACTCCTCTTGACATGAATGGTATTCAGCTTAGCTCAAGAAGAATATTTCAAAAAAGATATTCTCTTGATGGCATTGGATGACAACATTCAAATGAGGAAACCAAAGAATCATGGGCTACATTTGATGGAGAGAAGACATTAGAATCAAATATTGAGAAAGTTCCATTATGCTTACCATCATATCCTCTATTTGTTCAAGATAATAATCAGAAAAAAAGAAGAATATCTGAATTTCATGGAATAAGAATTCATACAGAATGATCTAAATCAGCAAGTGAACCATGGTCATCATAACTATATTGAAATCTGGTTCCAGAAAATCATTAAGACGCAACAACACACTCTTCTTCAACAATTCTTGATCTCATCTCATTCAAAGTAGTTGGTCTCTCATATTTAGGTACATGTCAAAGCATATATTTCAAGCCTACACACAATTTTATTTTTCATCTTGATGTGCACATGGCTCCACTGGAAGTATTCCTATACTTGAAAGACATTTTGTTTTTTTTTTTCAAGTAGAGTAGAATAGAAAAAAGAAATAAAATTGAAAAAAGAGAAAAAAAATAAGAGGAAAAGAATAAAATCTTAGGTGAAAACCTCTTTTGAGGTGCTTGATATTGACTCATTGATTTAAAACCTCCATGAGGAAGTCAATGAGTTGGAAAAAAAATAAAAATATTAAGATCCTTGGTGAAAACCTCTTCTGAGGTGCCTAGGTAGATCTACTAGTTGAAAACTTCATTGAGGGAGCTAGTAGGCCTAGAAAAAAAAATGAAAAATGAAAAGGAAAAAATTATTTTCTCTAGGTATCTCTCTTTGATGAATGCATGTGTTCTCCAACCTTTGCAAGCAACAAGAACAAGTTAGCACCAAAAGAAAAAAGTTGATCAAAAACCTAGTGAAAGAAATTCAAACTTGGATTTTTTCCTCCTTTGCTCAGATGCTCCAACAGGACCAAGGCCATGTGAATCCATCACCCTCATCTATTTCCAACTTCCTCGCATCATTCCCAAGCCTTTCACATTAATTTTCCTCGTTGTCCTAAAAGTGCTACATGAATTTTTTTTTTTTACAGAACTGTCAACATACATAGGGTAGAAATTGTTTTAACCATATCTCAAAAATTATGCATATTTTTACTAATTTGTTTCATGGGGAGATGCATAAGGATTATGGTAACATGTTCAATAAATTTCAGCAAATTCTAGTCCATAGTTTTCAGGATATTGGCCTCCATAACCTACAACCATTTTTCATTTTTCTCAAGATTTTTGTAGCCATTAGACAAGGGTTTTATGGGGACATGCATAAGGATGACGGTAATATGCACAATTTTTTTTAGGTCAATCCAATTTATCGTTTGAGAGATGTGGGTTAAACAAGGTTTCTACAAGATTGACACAAAGAGCTACAAGATTGACAAAGAGTGCTACAGGATTGTGATCGACATAGAGAGTGGGGTAAGATCTTACACTTTCCTTGCGGGAATGAAAAAATAAGTCCACCACACCACCATCATCGATACTCCACACCTTTCAGTCATTTATCCATCCAAAAATTCATCATTGTCCATCAAAAACCATATTTTTCACCCCTTCATCCACCTTTCCTATCACCACAAAGCTCTTTGTCATGCATCTTTAACATCCTTATAAATTATCAAAACTTTTTGAAGTGATATTGGGAAATATGAGAGGTCTTAGTATGGTTTGTGTGCCTGATACAAGAAGAAACAGAGTCTTGTAGTATTTTTCACATCTCCTGCGGGACCACAACTAAAGCACTAGATCTAGAAGTAAATCACCATGGAGCATTGGAGGATTCAAAACCATGATCTTGAGCAACTATAGGACCTCCTATAGGGTGCTACAAGATCATCATCAAAGTATAAGAAGAATGCATGTAGCATATCAAACACATTGATTCTTGACGTAGTAAAGCCTTGAAGCATAAGATCACAGATACAAGCTACAAATTTTATTTTATTGCCCAACAAACAACAACATTTGATCCAAAGAAGAGCACTTGAATCCAAAAATACTTGCATCATCAAATTTCAATCAACAAAGAACATTTAAAAAAAATATGTTTTCTCAAAGTAATTGTAGGAAGCAAGGAAGACAAAGAAATGACATCTCAGAACACACTCAAAAGCAACCTCACCCAGTTTATATATTCCATGCAACCAAAGAAACCAATACATCAACAAGAAACCACCAGGTAGGCATAGGTATGCACTATCTTTCACCTCTCCGCTTGAGCGTATTATGGCTACAAAAATGGTTTTCAATGCACACGGGAGAAGGTTTTACAGGCTGAAGGTGGCTAATAGACTTGGCCACCCTCAAATAGTAAAAGTGTAGTCTACTCAGCCACCCATGCAATGTGGAAAAGTTAGAGTGGAGAAGGTGATAATTATTAGGAAAGGGGACAATGGCTAAAAAAGGAAATACATGTAGAGGCAAGATAACCAAGCACGTCAAGCCTGCTACCACAAAAAGAAATAAAAGGATGAGGCTCAACTTCAGTTGTACCGATTCTCATTCCCAAAATAGTTAGAGAGGCTCATTAAGGCATCAAACGTCAAGTTAGATGCTACTAGGGGCTGTGTAGGGTGCTAGAGAAGAGATACAAAGTTGAATTTCAGGTGCTATAGAACTGGGCAAAGTTATTATAGGAATATCAAAACTGCTACCAGATCACAGAGGAGATGCTACAGGATTGGGCCAAGAAGTGAAAAAGGGTCCAAACCACTGAGAAAATTCCTTTGAACCCCATCAAACATAAATAATTCATCCCTAGAGGGGTAAGTGGCATCTTTTCTCCTCATTCTCCATGCAATTGTGAGTAAAATTATGTTTTCTACAGGGATCTTGTAGCAAACCCCTATAGAGTTAAATTTCTTTGAAATTTTATTTTCTTACATAATAAAGGTAGAGTGGGAATAGAGGTAGTTTTTCTTGAAGTAGGGGATATAATTATTCTTCATCTCTGACTAAAAATGTGGACTTCATTAAAACAAAATTCCTTACCACAACACAATAAGAAGAGACACCAAAATCTAGTGTTGGAGGTAGAAAAGAAGAATAAGAAGAGGTATAAGAGGAAAAGGAAGGAGAAAAGACAGAAGAATAAGAATAAGGGAAAGAAGAAGAAGGAAAAAAAAAATTAGAAGAAAAGACCCATGGAGAGCCCTCTAGATCTTAGAAGATAGGAAAATAGGGGAAACAAATAAGCCTCTCACTATGAAACACAGAGCAAGGGGTGGATGCTACCTTGGTCACACTTAGAACACCTATCAAGCCCAAGAGAAGGCAGCCCAAGCAAGGCCTCTTGTACTTTAAGAGGAGAAAGAGCACTAGGACCAAGTAAAGGAAGCCTCAACCTCCTTCAACAATTCCAATCAAAATTGAATAGTCGGCTAGCCACCAAGAAAAAGAATTTGGGACAGGTGAAAGTAAAATTAAGGAGGTCACCTCCCTTAAAGCAAAGGAGAATCAACTTTTGACACCCACAAGAAGGTCCACCACTATAGTAGTCATAACCTAGCAGCTCAAGGCACAAACTTCGCTGCTACAGGAGAAAATAAAGCTGCTACAGGAGAAAACATAGTTGCTATAGGAGAAAATGGAGATGCTACAAGAAGCAAAACATTGGTACAAGAAATTGTTGGACAACTATAGGATAGATCAAGGAGGCCACCAGGGCCATGAATGAGGCATAGTTAGGTCACTAAGTTGCCTATAGGATGACAAACACTCTCAATAGACAGGTATGATGGGCTTCCAAATTAAACATAAATTAAGACCCATCTAACCATCCTTTAGCACATTAAACCTATCTTTTTTCATTGAATGACATATTTTTAGCTTTAATATGTGCATTAGGAAGGTTTAGAGATAATTTCATATTTCTGCCTAATATTATTTATTTTTGTAGAATATTGTGAGAATATTGGGCAGATTATGAAGATTTGGAAGCTAGGATAATCTAGGGACTTGCTCCCTACTACAGTATGGACCAAGATTGGATAATAAATGAACAAGATATTATGAAATTTTTGAACAGATTCTGAAGCTCTAATGATTGAGAAAATTTAGGAATGTGCTCCCTGTAATTTAATGCAAATTCGTAGTGTTGGGAACTAGATCCACTTTTTGAGGGATTTTGAAGGGGAAAACTTCCTCATTTCAAGGAGAATGATTCCTCACCACTTTGTATAAGTACCAATTTGAATTTTCCTCTAGAGGCATGTAATTCTTAGTCTTCTTGTGGAGAAAACTTGTTATTTAGCAACTCCACTTTCATTTCTAGTAGAGATGTACTTAGGTTGATTCAAATAATGAATTTTGGTGCCATTTTTAGCATTTAGAGATTGGTTTCCTTCATAGAACTATTTTTATCCTTGGGCTTGGCCATCCCAGGAGCCTTAGATCCCTATTGTACAATTTCTTTATTTCCTTTGAATGTATTTTTCACTTGCATCTCTTATTTTTGCATTTATTATTCATGCTTCTTTGTTATAGGTTATATTCATTAAATGATTCAAGTGAGTTGTTTTGCAGGTTATTTACAGAGTCACAAGCATGATGCATCCTTATAAAAACTTTGAAAAATCATATTAATCATTGAGCTACTTGGATTGGTTTACTAGTTCATAAATCTATAATTTCTCGAAGTCTCTTGTAGCAAAATAGTAGTAATTTCCTATTATTTTTTAGAACATTTTAATGAACTTCATTTGAGTTGATTCAACTTGTATTTCTTCATAAACATATTCAATTTAATAACAAAATTCACCCCATAGCATTTTCACTTGATCATGTTAGGCATTTTATAGGTTAACTAGCTCACTAATTCTTGAATTTCCGATTTTTAGAGTAGTCATTTTCTGTTATTTTTTAGCACATGTTAACAAGGGTATTTTTGAGTGATTCCACTTGTAATTGAGTCCTAGAAAATCCCACTTAATAAAAAGAATCCCATCTCATTTTTATTTGATTTTCCTGGGAATTCAACAAGTTATCTCGAGGAGTAACAATCATGTAGCAGTCCTATAACATCCTGTAACGCCATGTAAACTTGGCCAGATTTGCTCTAAAAACTTGAATTTTTCCTCTTATCCTTGAATAATGACCCATAGGCTTTGAAACAATGATTTAGGAAGACTAAATACCACTTAGGACTTTCCTTTTTACCCCTGAAATATGTCTCAACAATTTGGGTTAGTGGACAAATTTATGAATTGTATAGCACAATAATGATTGCCACATGAAGTATCTAATGAACTCTGTCAATGGATCTAATATCTTTGGAATGCAGCGATTGATTACATGTTCTTTCCTTCATGAAATTTATATTGGTTTGTTTTATTTATTCTTAAGTTAGGGTTTCTATTTCAAGCACTATTATTTCCATTCCATATGTTAGCACTATGTGATTTCCCTAGGCTGAAAAGGAATCCCATAGGTAACCACAAACCCCTTTAGGCCATAATATAGCTCTTCTAGCATAGATAGGGCTCTCTCACTTATTTTACACAACAAATATGATTTTAGGCTAGGTAATAAGCTTAAAAAAGTTTGATTTTTAGAGGCTTTTTGATGAGAAAAGGGGTAGATCCATTGGGCATGGAGTCATGTCAAATCAAATTTTGTCTAGTGAGGTGATAGGAAAGAGAGGGTTTCTCCATAGGGTCAAGGTATGCAACTTTGGTGGTGGGATTTAGGTCAAATTTTATTAGGGGTTGAATTTATAAGAGGTTAAATACAGCACATTAGAGCATCAAACCATGAATGAATTCTAAAATGTTGTTTTAAGTAGAAAACATTGATAACTTGGCAAACAAAAATAGAGCATCAGTAAAGATGAATTCTGAATTATTAATTTGGTATTTTCAAGAAAGAATATGCACATTAAATATATATATAAACACATAGATAACTTAAAATATCAAAGGAGCAAAAAAACACCAAAATTCAGACACATGAATCCCTACAAATCACCTTCTATTTCATTCATTCACTCGCAAAAAGTTTCAAAAATACAATACACAAAAGTATTTTCCTCTAATGTCAACTAAACGAACCTCTTACAATGTTTTTTATCTCTTTATATACATCATTAGGTTCATTTTCCCACTCTAGGTGGTCAAATTCATTGAAAGCAACCAACTTCTAACAAAAAAATCAAATTTTAGCTCATATGCTTAAAAATAGGGTTAGTTTCACCTACTACCAATCACTGCCTAATACATCATTGACTTGGAATATTTGAAATTAAGCCTTAAATACACCTTATAAAACATTATTCCACCTATCCACATGATCTAACTACTTCTAGGAGCCAAAATTTGAAATTTGAAACAAAATGGAGCTGATTGTCCAGACTCACAACACATTAGCCAGACTCGCAGCGCATTGAAGTAGCCTTTATATTTTGTAAGGTTGCAGCCCTCCTCTGCCAAAATGAAGCAAATGGGAATGCTTAAAATACTTCTATTATGGTGCTGGACCTCCTAAACAAGATTCAAATCGCATGCAGACATCCCTTTGACCTTTTCCCCACTTTCGCAGCGCATTGTCTGTTTTCGCAACGCCTCCAAAAAATGAAAACATGGTGACTTTTCCTTAATGTGAAATGTTGGAAACATCAATGTGGATGTTGGAAAATTCATATAAATCCCCTCATGACAACCAAAACTTAAAAACTTCATTACCTCATCAGTACCAACGATTAAATAAAAAGTGTAGCAAGTCTGCTACGAAACAGGGACTAAATTTCTGCAAAAATAGGTGTCAAAAACTAGCTCATATCTCCAGAATCCTGATATATATTACAAAAAATGGCGTTTTTTGTATATGAGAGTGTCCTTGAGATAAACCTCTCTCATTTTCCAAAAATTGTTCACCGACTCTTCAAAATCGGCACATTAACATCATAACTAAAACAGGAAATGACAAAACCTGAAACATAGGCTCTAAAGATGCATTTAAATTTTCCAATCTATAACACTTGTGAAAAAACTAAAGGAGGTTTTAGTTCTTTGGCCTATGCTTGGAAAAAAAACTCTTTCAGTTTTTCAAAATTAGTTTCCATTTGGTCATAAAACGCTTTTGAAAATGATGACAAAAAGAGTGAAAAACACAACAAACTGTCAACTTGCAACGAATGAAATGAACAACCCAAGATTTTAGATGAAAATGTTAAAGAGATGAGAATTTTGGAATGGATATAATAGCTTGAGTAAACATGTAGAATAGCATGGAGTGGGAATGAGAGTGTTGATCATGATAGGAAAAAGAAATCATGAATGTGCAGTGCCTTTTCTGAAAATGCAACACATTGGGAAAAGGAAGGATTTTCCTTCTAACTGTTATTACCCGCTGACATCATGAGTTATCCTTTTTAAATGACATTCAAACTAATACCAAAGAGCCTTCAAATCTGTGCCAAGATCATTTCATGATTTATTTTGATGTAGACATAGCCTCTAGAATTAGGTGACCTACTAATGATGACCAAAGATGGTGATTAACCTATAATAACCAAGGATTCTTATGATATGAGCTTTGTACTCTTTCCATGATTACCTTTTGTAAGGAAACACATGACTAAATACATTGGACTCTTAACAAAATAAACACCTTTACATGACACCCAATCTAAACCTAGACCTTTTTGAACAATAATAGTCAGGTGATCATGACTAATATTTACAAATTTGATCTTAGATAAATAGAAAGACTAACACAACCAAGATCCCTATAAATAGGACACTAACACCATAGAATAGGTTTCCTTTCAATGCACCATTTAAATTTTGCAAGTAGCTTAATGTTTACATTTTTTTCAAGTAGTATAGCCTTTACATTTCTGCAATTAGGATTATCATTTACATTTGAGCAAGCAATATTTCCATTTCTTGCATATAGAATAACATTTCCATTTTTGCAATTAGTTTAGGCTTTTATTTCATGACATTCACTCCATTACATCAGATCAATGAAGGAAGGAAACATTGCATGTTGCATATATAGTTTCGACTCATCTAAAGTTTGTACGAACCCTGAGTTTATAATTTAAGTTGGTAGCCTTGGGAGTTGCAACATTCATGTTGCAATATCGAGGCTCATGATAGCTAAAGAGCCTCTCATTCCCAAGGTTTATCATTTATATTTGTAGCCATTCCATGTGGCTTCAATTCACTTCACACCTGAAGCAATGTAAGAAATTACCCTAATAAGTCATAGGAGCTCCCTAAAATTAGTATCTCAAGGAATAAATTGATCCAATTCTCCTTAAATTCCTTATGAAAGAGGGAGACTCATTGAAACACATTTTGATGGAACATAAGGAAATAAAATCAAATCTGGAAACAATAGAGCTAGACATTATAAAGCAAGCTCATAGTCTACTTCATGGGTAAAATAAGTCTGAAAAAAATCAATTTGTGTGAGTGTGTGTGTGTAACATAGTTACCGATCAAACAGGGACTGTTACCTCAAAATGGGTACTCTAGCCCAAAAATCCCAAAACAACATGAAAAAACAACCCAAAAACGAAAATTGTGTATGCCAAAATGATGTTTTTTTAGGGTACATTTTCAACATTTTTTTTTAAATAAAAGTAAAAACCCCTTCTTCTTTTTAAATGGGTGGAAAAAACACCAAAAAAAAAAAAGTGTTGATGTGGAAAAAAATAAAAAATAAAAATAAAAAATAAAAAATAAAAATAAAAAAATCGAGTTACAACTTTGACACTTTTTAGCAATGGATTTAAAGATAAAATATCTGGATTTTGAAAAACTGTAATTCCAACAATTCTCGAGCATGATGTTAAAGATACAATATCATGTCTCAAATCCTAATCATTCTAACAATTTACATCCATGTTGTTAAAGATAAAATATCTTGACTCTAAAAAACCTTGAAATTGTAATTGTTTTCACCCATAACATTAAAGATAAAATATCATGACTTAGAAAAACATTAAAATATTGACAAATTTTCAACCATGCAATTAAAACCAAAGATTGTGGCTACAAAAAAATCTTAAGTTTCCAAAATATTCCAAGCATGACATTATGGAAAAATTTTATGACTAAAAAAATGTTAAAAATAAAACACTGAATGAAAGAGTTATTATACCAAGAGTAAATTATTTTTAAATGCTAAATATATAGCGATTTTAAAATCTTAGCCTTAGACAACTTGATACATTGCAACAAAATTTTTAAAATCAACCATGAAATTGACACGCGGTGTAAATGAACTCGACGCATTGTAATGAAAACTTAAAGACCAACCATGAAATTGACACATTGTAGGGGCAGACTCGATTCAGTATAATGAAGAATTTTAAAATCAACTATCAAATTGCACATAATGGGATCGGGTTGCTAGACGAGTATCGACATGCACCTTGTAGAAAAAAATAAAAATAAAAACCAAAATAATAAAGAAATAAAAATGAAACATACAAAAGAAAACAAAAATTCAAATATTGAAACAAAAAAAGAAACACAAAAAATAATACCAAAGAAAAAAAAATCAAATAGTGATTAAAAAATCAATTAAAAAAAACACAAAAGAAAATAAAAACAAATATTGAAAAAGAATAAAAACAATTAAAAAAACACAAAAAATAATACAAAAGAAAGCAAAAATTCAAATATTGAAAAAAAAAAAAAAAAACATAAAAAATAATACAAAAGAAAACAAAAATTCAAATATTGTGAAAAGAACAGTAAAAAAACACACAAAAAATAATACAAAAGAAAACGAAAATTCAAATATTGAAAAAAAATAAAAACAGTTAAAAAAATAACCACAAAAAAATTTAAAAAGTAATAACAATTTAAAACAAATGACAAAAAAAAAATTCTATAAAATGTAAAAAAATTTAAAATTAACTTGTACAAATTAAAAATTTAAACAAAAAAATCAGAAAAAATATGGAAAAAGGAAAAAAATGTCAAAAAGACGTAATTTAAGAAAAATAATTAACCCAGCAAGGAAAAAAAAGAATAATTCTTCATAAAAATTGATATGGATCACAGAAGTCTCAGTTCAATAATTAAATCCCTGCACGGAGGAGCCACTGCATCTAAAGTTCATCGGTTTGAACGGGCATGCTTGCAGGTTTCTAAGTTGAAAGCAGATCTAACATTTCTTAAAAGGTGCAGAGATTCCACCACGATTCCAGTTTTTGCTCAGATTAAGCATCGCCTGTTCTCTCCTCTTAACCAGCATGTCTTCCTTAAGGCTAGCTTAGCTTTATTAAGGTCTGAGATTAACAGAATTCGTAAGACCTTAGATCGTCTCTCTAGGAATCTGCTTGTTTTACATTTGGAGCTATCTAATGCGTTTTCAACCTCCCTATGGGCGAGGGTTGATGCCTGTTAAGCTCTAAAATTCCTGTGCATGGAGGATCGATGGAAGTAGAAACTAGCTTCTAAGTTTCTGAGGATAACTATCAAATCTTCAGATCCGGTCTCTTCAGTGGATTATGCCCCCCAGGGTCGGCTTTCTGCTGTTCAAAGGTCTGCACTTCATAATTGGGTTCTTCATAGTTCTAATCAAACGAACTCGCCTGTGCAGTCTTGTAATCTAATTAGAGTGGCCTGCTCCCATCCAAGGCCTCTGGCGGTATCCTGCATAGATGTTATTTCTTGTGCCAGTGGCTCGGTCCCTTCCTCCTCCTGCTCAACCGGTCAGTTTACCTGCGTGGGGGATAATGATGGGTCGTTTTTACCTGAGACGCAGTCCATTTCTCATTTCTCAGTTGGTTCATGTCCGCAATCGGGGGAGCAGGTTCCCAAGGGCAGCGTTGTTCCTCAAACCCCTTGCTCGACTTTGGGTTCCCGGGCAGCCTAGCCGAGTCCTGATCCGGCTTCCCGTGTTGGTTATGATGTTAGCATTTGCTGCGCAGATTCTCGTATCTCTACCTTTAGCCGCTCTGGTTTGATTGACGATGTGAATACAATTAGCGGTCTCAACGGCAAGATAAGAGATGGCGCGTCCATGAATGTTAAGAATCTGATCAGCAGTCTCGGCGATAGGATAAGAGGTGGCCAGGTAAGTTTCTCCAACGGTGTTGCTTCTTTTAATTACGCTGGTCATTCGAATGTTTTTAAGATTGATAAGAATTATAATATCTGTAATATAAGTAATGACATTAATGATGTTATAAATTACAGCGATAATGATTTTAATAACTTTAACATAAATGATATTGCAAATGAGATGGATTATAACGATAGCGTTAGAAATGATGAAGTTATTAATAATTTTAAGGAGAATAATAGTAATTATAACATTAAAAATAATAACAATAATAAGATTCACAATAATAATAACATTTATAATAATATTAATAAAGATAATTATGATATTAATAATAACATTTATAATGGTATTAGCAATGGTAATAATAAGGACTATATTAACGGTGTCATTAATAACAATATTAATAATAAAACTAATTTCTTTATTGATAAGGAAGATATTAACACTACTAACTATGACAATATTGATAATATTAACATTGGAAATAATAATGGGATAGCAAATAAATATTGTTCTAGAATGTTAATGAATAATGATAATAGGTTAACTAGGCTTAACTTGCTTAGAGACATTAACTCTAAATCGAGGAAGAGTCATTCAAATGGTGTTAAACCTCACCCTTCCCCTCAGAATAATAATAATAAAGTGGTGAATTTATCCAGTTTTTCTTTTCCTCCTTCCATTTTTAGAGTTTTAAGAAAAGGTCTAAACTTTGCCTTGGTCCCTAGGAAGATCCCTATTGAGGATATTATCTGTGACGTGGAATTTGGGATTCGGGGTTTACCTGATAGTATTAAGAATACTATTAGGCAGGATTGTGCGGTTATCCTAAGGAAGGCTAAGCCTCCCAGGAGCAACCTTAGCAGGGATGAATTTGAAGCCCTTAAATTGTTAAATCAGAACAAAGAGATTGTTGTTCTGAAAGCTGACAAGGGTGGGGCTGCTGTCATTCTTAGTAAGGTAGACTACCGCAATAAAATGCTAGATCATCTTCATAATAGCCGTAGTTATAAGAATCTTCCCAAAAACCCGTTAAAGAGGATCTCCAGGATTGTGGCCCATGCCATTAAAACCAGTGACTCAGTGAGTTTGAGAGCAATCCTATCACGCCTAGAATCTATGGGCTCCCTAAAATCCATAAGGAAGGAGCTCCCGTTAGGCCTATCGTCAACACCATTGGAGGTCCTACCTATCTTCTTGCTAAGTTTTTTGCCTTGAAGCTTAAGCCCTTAGTTGGTCATTCTCCGTCCTTCGTTAAAGACTCGACTTCCTTTATTGAGGAGCTCAAGGACATCAAGCTTGACTCTTGTGACATTCTGGTCAGTTTCGATGTTGTTTCCCTCTATACTTGCATCCCTATTAATGAGGCCATGGACGTGATCTACTGTCTAACTGATCCTGATACTGCTCGGTTAGTTGAGATCTGCCTCACCTCTACCTTTTTCAGTTTTGAAGGGGAGTTCTTTGAGCAAACTTGTGGGGTTTCCATGGGCTCACCCCTATCCCCTATTGTTGCTAATCTTTTTATGGAGGATTTTGAATATAAGGCCCTGAACTCAACCCGTCTCCTACCCAAGCTTTGAAAAAGGTATGTAGACGACACGAATGTCATCTGGCCTCATGGCCAAGAGGAGTTGGACCTCTTCATTGATCATCTCAATAGTCAATCCTCGGCTATTAAGTTCACTAAGGAACAAGAGGTCGATGGTTGCCTCCCTTTCCTTGATATTCTTATCTCAAAGAATGAGGATGGTTCCCTTTCCCACCGAGTTTTTCGCAAGAAAACTCATACGGAGCAGTATCTTCATGCTAGTTCCCATCATTTCCCGGCCCAGAAGTTGGGAGTTCTCAACACCCTTGCAACTCGTACCTTAACGATTTCTGACAAAAATAGCTTCGATGAGGAAAAATCCCATCTCCTTAATGTCTTTGTTGAGAATGGTTATAGCAGATACTTGGGACAAAAGGCTTTCCTCAAAGCAGCTAAGAATTCGTGTACCAGGAAGGAGCCTAAAGAGAGAATTCTTGGAGTCCATCTTCAGTATGTTCATGGGACCACAGATAAGATTGCGAGGGTTCTTAGGAGGCATAATATCCCCGCAACGTTTAGACCTCTTAACACCATTCGTAAATCCCTAAGATCTATAAAGGATCCCATCAACCCCAAAGACATGAAAGGGGTTTATATTATTCCTTGCTCTTGTGGGACCCCCTATATTGGTGAGACTGGTCGCTCCATTAATCAAAGGATTAGTGAGCACATGGCTGACCTAAAGCATATGAGAACTAAATCTTCCGCGTTAGCAGAACATGTAGAGAAAACTAATCATCATGTTTGCATCGAGGAAGCTAATGTGATTGCTAGAGTGTCTCAATTCCATCACCGGAAATTTAGGGAAGCCCTTGAGATTGAAAAAAGGCCGATCAATCTGAATAGAGAGGATGGCTGGAAGATTAGTAGTTGCTAGGTCCCAGCCCTCTCCTCCTAATTGTTTGCCTTCTTTCTCTCCCTTAGTATTTGTTTTTATTGTTTGCAATTTCTATCAATTTATTTGTTTCTTTTTATTATTATTATTATTATTACTATTTATTATTATTATTTTATATATATATATATTTTAACTTTGTGTTTCAATTTTGATTTAATTATAATTTATTCACTAAAATTAATTTCATATTAGTTAATTTATTTAAACTATTAATGGTTCTTAATATATTTAGTTTTATTTATAATTATGTATTTTCTTTACGTATTAATTTTATTTTAATTTATAAAAATTAATTTTAAAATTAATCTATTTTTAATTTAAAACTAATATACTTTTGGTTCCTTAAATTAATTGTTATTACTGTAATAATTTTATTTTATTTTATTGTCTTTTTTGTAATAATTTAAAAGGGTTCCTTAAATTAATTTGAAATAATTTTTATTTATTTTTTTATTTTTTTTACACGATGTTTGACGTTTATAACTAACTATTTTTTATCTTTTTTTGGTAATAAAAAGTAATTTTAATTTAATTCATTTTATTTTTTCAACATATTTGAATTTATTGATTTTCTTATTAGTAATTTTAATTTTAAAAGAAAATATTAATAATAATAATAATAATAATAATAATAGGTTTGATATGTATAACTAACTATTAAAATTTTAAAAAGTGATTCATTTTATATAATTTAATTCATTTTAATTTTTTCAACATATTTAAAATTATTAATTTTGATTTACTTATTATCAATTTTAATTTTAAAAGAAAATATTTTTAATAATAATAATAATATTATTATTATTAATTTCCCTTTATCTCGGTCAAACTAACCGTTATCATTTTCTAGCTGTTATTTTTTAGCCGTTGAGTCATGGATTCTCTGCCCTGTCTATTTAATGTGCTAAATGAGATCTGCTCATTCAACTTGTCCTGATGATGAACCGCACTGGAAGGTTCGAAACGCGTCGACATAAGTTTTTCTATGTGATTTTCGCCGAAGATTCTTCATAAAAATTGATATGGATCACAGAAGTCTCAGTTCAATAATTGAATCCCTGCACGGAGGAGCCACTGCATCTAAAGTTCATCGGTTTGAATGGGCACGCTTGCAGGTTTCTAAGTTGAAAGCAGATCTAACATTTCTTAAAAGGTGCAGAGATTCCGCCACGATTCCGGTTTTTGCTCAGATTAAGCATCGCCTGTTCTCTCCTCTTAACCAGCATGTCTTCCTTAAGGCTAGCTTAGCTTTATTAAGGTCTGAGATTAACAGAATTCGTAAGACCTTAGATCGTCTCTCTAGGAATCTGCTTGTTTTACATTTGGAGCTATCTAATGCGTTTTCAGCCTCCCTATGGGCGAGGGTTGATGCCTGTTCAGCTCTAAAATGCCTGCGCATGGAGGATCGATGGAAGCAGAAACTAGCTTCTAAGTTTCTGAGGTTAACTATCAAATCTTCAGATCCGGTCTCTTCAGTGGATTATGCCCCCCAGGGTCGGCTTTCTGCTGTTCAAAGGTCTGCACTTCATAATTGGGTTCTTCATAGTTCTAATCAAACGAACTCGCCTGTGCAGTCCTGTAATCTAATTAGAGCGGCCTGCTCCCATCCAAGCCCTCTGGCGGTATCCTGCACAGATGTTATTTCTTGTGCCAGTGGCTCGGTCCCTTCCTCCTCCTGCTCAGCCGGTCAGTTTACCTGCGTGGGGGATAATGATGGGTCGTTTTTACCTCAGACGCAGTCCATTGCTCATTTCTCAGTTGGTTCCAGTCCGCAATCGGGGGAGCAGGTTCCCAAGGGCAGCGTTGTTCCATCTGGAATCGTTGTTCCTCAAACCCCCTGCTCGACTTCGGGTTCCCGGGCAGCCCAGCCGAGTCCTGATCCGGCTTCCCGCGTTGGTTATGATGTTAGCATTTGCTGCGCAAATTCTCTTATCTCTACCTTTAGTCGCTCTGGTTTGGTTGACGATGTGAATAGAATTAGCGGTCTCAGTGGCAAGATAAGAGATGGCACATCCATGAATGTTAAGTATCCGATCAGCAGTCTCGACGATAGGATAAGGGGTGGCCAGGTAAGTTTCTCCAACGGTGTTGCTTCTTTTAATTACGCTGGTCATTCAAATGTTTTTAAGATTGATAAGAATTATAATATCTGTAATATAAGTAATGACATTAATGATGTTATAAATTACAACGATAATGATTTTAATAACTTTAACATAAATGATATTGCAAATGAGATGGATTATAACGATAGCGTTAGAAATGATGAAGTTATTAATAATTTTAAGGAGAATAATAGTAATTATAACATTAAAAATAATAACAATAATAAGATTCACAATAATAATAACATTTATAATAATATTAATAAAGATAATTATGATATTAATAATAACATTTATAATGGTATTAGCAATGGTAATATTAAGGACTATATTAACGGTGTCATTAATAACAATATTAATAATAAAACTAATTTCTTTATTGATAAGGAAGATATTAACACTACTAACTATGACAATATTGATAATATTAACATTGGAAATAATAATGGGATAGCAAATAAATATTCTTCTAGAATGTTAATGAATAATGATAATAGATTAACTGGGCTTAACTTGCTTAGAGACATTAACTCTAAATCGAGGAAGAGTCATTCAAATGGTGTTAAACCTCACCCTTCCCCTCAGAATAATAATAATAAAGTGGTGAATTTATCCAGTTTTTCTTTTCCTCCTTCTGTTTTTAGAGTTTTAAGCAAAGGTCTAAACTTTGCCTTGGCCCCTAGGAAGATCCCTATCGAGGATATTATCTGTGACGTGGAATTTGGGATTCAGGGTTTACCTGATAGTATTAAGAATACTATTAGGCAGGATTGTGCGGTTATCCTAAGGAAGGCTAAGCCTCCCAGGAGCAACCTTAGCAGGGATGAATTTGAAGCCCTTAAATCGTTAAATCAGAACAAAGAGATTGTTGTTCTGAAAGCTGACAAGGGTGGGGCTGCGGTCATTCTTAATAAGGTAGACTACCGCAATAAAATGCTAGATCATCTTCATAATAGCGGTAGTTATAAGAAGCTTCCCAAAAACCCGTTAAAGAGGATCTCCAGGATTGTGGCCCATGCCATTAAAACCAGTGACTCAGTGAGTCCCCTGCACCATAAACTCATTGAGAGCAATCCTATCACGCCTAGAATCTATGGGCTCCCTAAAATCCATAAGGAAGGAGCTCCCCTTAGGCCTATCGTCAACACCATTGGAGGTCCTACCTATCTTCTTGCTAAGTTTCTTGCCTTGAAGCTTAAGCCCTTAGTTGGTCATTCTCCGTCCTTCGTTAAAGACTCGGCTTCCTTTATTGAGGAGCTCAAGGACATCAAGCTTGACTCTTGTGACATTCTGGTCAGTTTTGATGTTGTTTCCCTCTATACTTGCATCCCTATTAATGAGGCCATGGATGTGATCTACCGTCTAACTGATCCTGATACCGCTCGGTTAGTTGAGATCTGCCTCACCTCTACCTTTTTCAGTTTTGAAGGGGAGTTCTTTGAGCAAACTTGTGGGGTTGCCATGGGCTCACCCCTATCCCCTATTGTTGCTAATCTTTTTATGGAGGATTTTGAATATAAGGCTCTGAACTCAGCCCGTCTCCTACCCAAGCTTTGGAAAAGGTATGTAGACGACACGAATGTCATCTGGCCTCATGGCCAAGAGGAGTTGGACCTCTTCTTCGATCATCTCAATAGTCAATCCTCGGCTATTAAGTTCACTAAGGAACAAGAGGTCGATGGTTGCCTCCCTTTCCTTGATATTCTTATCTCTAAGAATGAGGATGGTTCCCTTTCCCACCGAGTTTTTCGCAAGAAAACTCATACGGAGCAGTATCTTCATGCTAGTTCCCATCATTTCCCGGCCCAGAAGTTGGGGGTTCTCAACACCCTTGCAACTCGTGCCTTAAGGATTTCTGACAAAAATAGCTTCGATGAGGAAAAATCCCATCTCCTTAATGTCTTTGTTGAGAATGGTTATAGCAGATACTTGGGACAAAAGGCTTTCCTCAAAGCAGCTAAGAATTCCTAATCCAGGAAGGAGCTTAAAGAAAGAATTCCTGGAGTCCATCTTCCGTATGTTCATGGGACCATATATAAGATTGCGAGGGTTCTTAGGAGGCATAATATCCCCGCAACGTTTAGACCTCTTAACACCATTCGTAAATCCCTAAGATCTATAAAGGATCCCATCGACCCCAAAGACATGAAAGGGGTTTATATTATTCCTTGCTCTTGTGGGACCCCCTATATTGGTGAGACTGGTCGCTCCATTAATCAAAGGATTAGTGAGCACGCGGCTGACCTAAAGCATATGAGAACTAAATCTTCCGCGTTAGCAGAACATGTAGAAAAAACCAATCATCATGTTTGCATCGAGGAAGCTAGTGTGATTGCTAGAGTGTCTAAATTCCATCACCGGAAATTTACGGAAGCCCTTGAGATTGAAAAAAGGCCAATCAATCTGAATAGAGAGGATGGCTGGAAGATTAGTAGTTGCTGGGTCCCAGCCCTCTCCTCCTAATTGTTTGCCTTCTTTCTCTCCCTTAGTATTTGTTTTTATTGTTTGCAATTTGTATCAATTTATTTGTTTTTTATTATTATTATTATTATTATTATTACTATATATATATATATATATATATATATATATATTTTAACTTTGTGTTTCAATTTTGATTTAATTATAATTTATTCACTAAAATTAATTTCATATTAGTTAATTTATTTAAACTATTAATGATTCTTAATATATTTAGTTTTATTTATAATTATGTATTTTCTTTACGTATTAATTTTATTTTAATTTATAAAAATTAATTTTAAAATTAATCTATTTTTAATTTAAAACTAATATACTTTTGGTTCCTTAAATTAATTGTTATTACTGTAATAATTTTATTTTATTTTATTGTCTTTTTTGTAATAATTTAAAAGGGTTCCTTAAATTAATTTGAAATAATTTTTTTTTTTATTTTTTTTTATTTTTACACCATGTTTGATGTTTATAACTAACTATAATTTTTTTTTTTTTAATAAAAAGTAATTTTAATTTAATTCATTTTATTTTTTCAACATATTTGAATTTATTGATTTTCTTATTAGTAATTTTAATTTTAAAAGAAAATATTAATAATAATAATAATAATAATAGGTTTGATATGTATAACTAACTATTAAAATTTTAAAAAGTGATTCATTTTATATAATTTAATTCATTTTATTTTTTTCAACAAATTTAAAATTATTAATTTTGATTTACTTATTATCAATTTTAATTTTAAAAGAAAATATTTTTAATAATAATAATATTATTATTATTATTATTATTAATTTCCCTTTTTCTCGGTCAAACTAATCGTTATCATTTTCTAGCTTTTATTTTTAGCCGTTGAGTCATGGATTCTCTGCCCTGTCTATTTAATGTGCTAAATGAGATCTGCTCATTCAACTTGTCCTGATGATGAACCGCACTGGAAGGTTCGAAACGCGTCGACATAAGTTTTTCTATGTGATTTTCGCCGAAGATTATTCATAAAAATTGATATGGATCACAGAAGTCTCAGTTCAATAATTGAATATATATATATATATATATATATATATATATATATATATATATATCTATATATATATATATATATATATATATATATATATATATATATATATATATATATATATATATATATAGATATATATATATTTGAGTTAATAAAAAAACAATATAATTATAAAAAAATATTTAAAAAAATAAAACAAAAAATTAAAAGAAATAAAAATAAATAAATAATATTAAACAAAACCATTAAAAACAAAACAATTAAAATTCAAAAGCAAATAAAATTATATATATATTTTTTTTAAATAATAAAAAAACCCTGCCCAGGGGTGGCAGGGCCGATTCCGGGAATTGGCCTTGTCACCCTGGGCGGGTTGGGCTGCAGTGTGGGTGGGGGAGTCAGTTGCATGCAGTGCCTCCCTGCCCACACAACGGCCTAGCCCATCAAAGGGTGGTTTTTTTCTTTTTTTTTTTAATTGTTTTTTAATTTGTTATTATTTTTTTTAATTTTTATAATTATTTTTCGTCTTTTTAATTTATTTATTTTATTAATTTTATTTTTTTCTTTTAGTTTTTTTATTTTATTTTAATTTATTTTAAATTTTTTTATTATGCGGTTTTATTTTATTTTTAACTTAAAAAAAATTGTTATAAATTTTTTGTTTTGTTTTGATTTTGGTTAATTTTCGGATTTTTTTCCTTTAAATTATATGCTTTTTTGAAATTTATTTATCTTATTTTATTTTAATCTTGACAATTTAATTTTGTTTTGTTTTTACATTTTTATAGGTTTTTTTTTTTTGAATTTTTGTTTGTCATGTTTTTATTTATTTATTACCAACATGAAAATCACTAACAATTAAAAGAAAATATCCACACTTAATTCATTAGAAAAATTAAAATGTAAAAAATAAGCCCTCTAAACAAAAAATGTTGATATTGCATCAACACTTTTCAAAATCAAGATGAAAAGCACTAACATTTCAAAAAAAATGTTCATACTTGATACATAAATGAATTTAAAGTGTCAAAAATAAACCCTCTAAAAAAATGTGTTGATGTTGCATCAACACTTTTCAAAATCAGAATGAAAATCACTAACATTTAAAAAAAAATGTTCATACTTGATATATAAGAGTTTTTTACACGCAAAAAATATGCTAAAAAGGAAGGTGTATTATGAATCACCAATTTTCAAAATCGGGTGATTTTTTGCTATCTCAAAAAAATGGGTACTAGGTAATTTTCTCATTTGATTAGTAACTATGTTGTGTGTAATACAATTAAAGAAAACCTGATATAAAATCATTTAAACAATGTGATGCAGCACTTCAACCACCTACTCTACCAAATCATCCATTATGGACACCTGAATATTTCATGAAATAGTCATACCTCCTTGCTACAGAGATACTTGAAATGAAAGAAAAGTAAATTAATGCAAGATAAGCAACCTGGAAAAATCTAAAACATCAATTTACATAAAAACATATATAAAAAAAATATAATGTTGAGGGGCCTTACTTCATCTTTTGATGTAACAATTGGAAGACCAAATAATATAAAGGGAGGTGTCATATGGTCATTGTGATGTATAGAATGAGATTTCTCTCCTCTAGAGGCATGTTGAGTATTCTTACATTTAGAGTTCTTGAGATTCATCTAGAGGCAATGTATCATGGTTTGATGATATGGTGTATTATTTAGGGTATTTTTCAATACCCATCATATATTATTGGTATATGCAAGCTCTATTTGATAAGGTTAGTGAGAATTGAGTTTTCTTACTTGAGAAATAACTTACCACTCTTTACCTACTACATTCATTTGAAGATTGAAGATGACATATCACATGTTAAAAAGTTACAACTAACAATAGATGAGTGTGACCATGACTTTTAGAAGGGAGGATAGTGGATAGAGCTTGTTCTTGTGAATTTGAGAGCACCCTTTGATGTCTTTGATTCCACATTTTGAGGAATAAGCAATGCAAGGAAAGGAGATGGTAAGGACTTCATCTTTTATTCTTCTTGTTAATGATTTATTAAGGAAGAGGAGCTTGCTATAGAGGGAATTATTTACAATAAACAACATGATCACTGCATTAAAAGCAAAGGCAAGAAGAATAATTATAGAGGAAACCAACAAAAAGATCATGAGGATCTTAGACGATTTGGATTGGATCATTATATTTTTTTTCATCGATATCGATGCTTCTAGAGTGGAAAAAGTGGAGGAATAAGATCTCAGAAGCATTTTTAACAATAGGGCCCAATTTGGAAAATTAGGGTCTGAAAATTTCTAGTAGCATTTTGAGGCATCAAATGATGCTTTTTGGGGGAAACAATTTTCCATTTTTGTGCAGCAACTTTTTCTCCATTCTACACACATATACCTTTCCAACGATAGAAGAATCGCATCAATTAGAGTTTGTATGTGAAAGTTATGACACTCAGAAGTTAACCATCATGTTTTCACCACCATAGTTCGAGAGGATGTCACGCCATCCCCCATTATTCATGAAAAATGGGCTAGTCATGTGATTATGATGTAGAATACTCTAGAAGATTTTATATTGTAACATTGGCTAAGAGTTGAGGTAGTCAAACCTACCTACTAGTAGGCTATCAAATTGTGTTATAACTAGGCCACTAGGAGCAAAAATGGTTGCATTCTTCTGATTTCATTTGTTCCATAGCTTAGAGAAAATAGGCAAGAGGGATAGGAGGTATAGCACAGAGAAAGGATTTATGCACTTTAGCAGCTTAGAAGCCGCATGCCATACTTCTTTGTATTCGTAGCCATATTTCCATTAAATGAAAGAGAGGGGAGGGGCCTCACCTTCCAGTTGGTATTTTCTCCTGAAAGGGTTTCCCAGGGTGTATTGTGTGTCAAATGTGTTCGTGAGATTTTATTTTGTCACTCCATTTTTCTGCATAATTTTTAATTTGCATGCATACATTGTTAACAATAATATACCAATCTATAAATATAAAGAGATATAAACAGTAATAGTGTATATTTTGGAACTTTCAGGTATAATTTTATCATATTTATTGTGAATTTTCCAGTGGAATATCCGCATAAATTTACAGATCATACTAGTATCATAGTAGGTTTATTTGGTTGTATTGTGGATATTTGCAAGGGATCTAGATCCGCTAGGCCAAAAGTCGTAAAACCCTAATCATGGCCAACGAATCTGTGAATAACCCTCGTGATCCTATAGAGGATAGGTTTCCGTGGTTGGAACAAATCGTAAATATAAATTATAATGTAAATCTCCTCATGGAGGCCTTGAATAATAAGCTTGGAATATTCATAGAAGATAGGGGTTCTAATACAAAGGACAAATCACAAGGGGGATCGAGAGATTGAGAAGAAATAGAGAACCATCCGAAGAAAGAACCCATAAAATATCAACCTAGTTTGATTTTTGTGAATCAATCATAGCCCCTATTCAAAATGGAAGCAAAGGTCGACAATAGGCTATACCATGGTGATATCAACACACTAAAGCTAAATCACTAGTTACAACAACTAGAAGTGTATTTCAATGTCCATCAAATTGAGCAAGAATAGAATATTTCATTTGTGCAACTGAAATTAGAGGGTCATAGCCTAACTTGGTGGGAAAGCCACATAGAGAAACTAAGGTTGGACGGAGGGCCTCCAATGACTAAGTAGGAGGAATTCAAAACCCTCATTAAGGTACAATTTTACCCTATTGGGTATGTAGAGGACTAATGGATCTAGTGGCACTACTTCAGGAAAAAGTCAGGGAAAAGCATGTAGGAGTACACCATATAGTTTAGAAAGGTGGCCATAATGTTAGGTATCTCCCCAAAGGACCCATATGTACTCCTCAATTATTTGGGGGTTCTACAACACCATCTACGGGATCAAGTGATGTTGTTAAAGCCTAACTTTCTGGATGAGGCTTGTGTACAACCATAGTACCTAGAGAACATAGGTTTGAATAAAGCATAATCAAGTGGATTGAAGTAGAAGGAGAAAGAGGATGCTTCTAAGGAGGTGAAGAAGAATAAAAAAGGGGGAAAGATAAAAATGCGATATCCACAACACACAAGTGCAAAGATCTTAGCAACCACTACAACATTAACAGTCATACCGAGGAGAAGTGCTTGATGTTGTATATAGAGCTTAACCCAAAGAAAAAAAAAGAGAATAAGAATAATAATCTCATGGCCACTAATTCAAACAACCAAGTTGAAAACACCTCATATGTGGATGATAACATCATATGTACGTTAGTGCAGAAGGAGGTGAATTTGAGTAGTCTTTCGCAACAGGAGGAGAAATAAATGACCAAACTCTTCCATATAAAGATATAGGTCAAGAGGACCATGGTTGATGATCTGTTTGACTCAGGATCATAGGTGAATCTCATTGTAGCAGAGTTGGTCAAGAAATTGGGATTGGAATTTTGTGATCATCCAAACCCATATCCACTGAATGGGTAAATAAGGATGCAAAGCTTAAGGTAACAAAACTATTCAATATGAAATTTTCCATCAGGCTAATTTTATTGATGAAATAGAACTAGATTTGGTTCCCCTTGATTAATGTGGAGTTTTGTTTGGAGGTCCCTACATGTACATTCAATATGAAATATTTATGCGGAGAGCCAACCAGTATCGACTCATCAAGGATGGAAAATCGTCACCAGCAATGCACACAAAGGAAAGTCAAAAATTTCGCTAGTAAGTGCCAACTTAAGCCAATAAATTAATCAGTTCCAGAAAGAAGTATGTTTTATTGTTTTTAAGAGAAAATCAGTTTTTAGAAGAATTATTAAGAGGAAAGGCATACCTGGAGAGGTGTATTAAGAAATAAAAACAAAAATTGGAAGATTTGATACATACATACAGGGATGTGTTTTAAGAGACTAAAGGGTTACCACCTAAGAGGGAAGTGGAGTACAAGATCCAAATATTGTCAGACTCCCCATTACAAAACACTGGGTTGTACAAGAAATATGTTATAGTAGCAAGTGAGGTGAAGAAAAAATTGCAACAACTACTGGAAAAAGGTGTCATTTGACCTAGTACATCACCATATGGGTCACCCATCATCATTGTGCCAAAGAAGGATGGGACTTGGTGGATGTGTATAGATTATAGGGTGCTAAACAAAATTACACTCAAGAATAGGTACCCTCTTCCCATGATAGATGATCTGTTGGATTAGTTGCAGTAAGAAAAATGTTGCGCCAAGCCAGACTTAAAGTTTGGATATCACTAGGTTCGAGTAAAAAAAGAAGATACCTGGAAGAATTCCTTAAAAGCTAGGCAAGGTTTGTATGAGTGGTTAGTTATCCCATTTTTCCTATGTAATGCACCATCTATGTTAATGAGATTAATGAATGATGTATTTCTCTATTTTATAGATTCATTTGTTATTTTCTATTTGGATGATATACTAGTATATAGTGCTACTTGGGCAGAGCACATCTCATATTTGATGCAGGTGTTGGAGACATTAAAGAAGCACCAACTGCTACCAAATATCAAGAACTGTGATATTTCACAATTTTCTTTGGTGTATCTGGGGTATGTGATAGGTGGAGGAGAGTTGAAGATAGATCTTGCCAAGATAGAGGCCATCATGAAATGGTCAATTCCTAGAATTTTTTCTGATGTAAGGAGCATCATTGGGGCAACACAATACCTGCGGAAATTCATAGCCTCATTTTTAGTAGTAGTAGCATATCTCCACACCATAACAACAAGTGGCGAGAGTTTCCAGTGAGGAAAGAGTCACCAGAGGGATTTCAAGGATTTAAAGAAGAATACTAGTCAAGCACTATTTTTGGCATCACCAAACTTGGAACAACCCTTTGAACTAGAGACAATGCAAGTGATTATTCTATGGGAGTGGTCTTGATGTAGGGAGGAACGTTTGTATGCTACCATTTTGAAGCATTTTGTGGGGCATTTTTAACTACCCTATCTATGATAAGGAGATTTATTCCCTAGTGCAAGCTATGAAGAAGTGGAAGCACTATCTGATGGGAAAGGAAACAGTAATCCAAACATATCACCAGCCACTAAAATACCTGTAGGCCCAGAGTAATCTATAGTAGATTGGGCATTAAAAAAGGATGGGTTTTCTACAATAGTTTCATCTGGTGATCAATTTGGATGAAATGCTCTCAAAGCCACCCATGTCAAATATCAGAGATTTGGTAACTCTTATTCACATAGATCGATTCACCCATGATGCATATAGAGAGGTACATTCAGAGGATGAGAACTTCAAGGAGGTTTTTAAATAGCTGTAGATTCAAAGTCATGTGCACGATGATGACAACATCATTGACTACCATCTTCAGTATGGGTTATTCTATAAGTTTGATAAGCTACATGTTCCTAAAGGTGAGAGATTTCAATTGGTTAGAGAGGCTCATACCTCCAAGGTTGAAGCTCACTTTGGTGTAGGGAATATCGTGGCCAACTTGTAGAGATATGTGTATTGGCCGAAGATGTAACAGTAGGTAGCTAGGTTAATAAGAGGATTCATGATTTGTTGTACCATGAAGCCTAGCAATATGAAACATGGTCTATATCATCTCTGACTTGTACTCCCTCTTCCTTGGTAAACCATTTCCATGGACTTTGTTGGAGGTTTACCAACATAGAAGGGACCTTACTACATGTTCGTGGTAGTTGAAAGGTTCAACAAGATGTGTGTTTCGATGCCCTATAAAAAGACCATGAGTGGGAAATAAGTAGAAAACTTGTTCTTTGGATAGGTTTGGGTGCACTTTGGGATACCAAGGAGCATCATTTGAGATAGGGACACAAGATTTCTTAGTGAACTTTGGACTACATTGTAGGAGAATATGGACACAAAGTTGAAGAGATCTACAACATTCCATCCATAGATAGAGGGGGAGACAAAAGTAGTCAACATGACTTTGGTACTACTGTTAAGGGGATACAACCAGAAACATCCAAAGACCTAGGATGCAAATATGGTGTATATATAGCATTATTACAATAGATAAGTCCACACTTTTATAGGAAATTCCCCATTTGAAACTTGTTTTAGATATTTTCTATCTTCACCTTTAGACATTGCATATAGGAAGAAAGGAGGAGTGAGGGAAGATCTTAAAGGAGATTCCTTAAGGGCTAAAAAATTTATAGAGAATATTAGGAAGATCCATCAATAGGTACAATAGACACTAAAAAAGTCATAGGAGAAGTATAAGGCCAAGGAGGATCAACATAGAATAGAGAAATCGTTCAAGGTGGGAGATAGATTATGGATACATTTGAGCAAGGAGAGGCTACAAGGGCCTGGTACGAAAATCAAGGATATGTGGTATGGACCCTTTGAGATACTATAAAAGGTGGGTGATAATGTCAATCGACTCATCTTGCCACCATATATGTTCATTTACTAAGTTGTGAATGTAGAGAATTTTAAACTCTATGAGCCTTCCATGCTAGATTTGGTAGAGTAATAAGTCCTACCTTCTCTTGAAGATTTGGCATCAGATGATTAGGAAAAGTTGATAGAAGAAACATTTTTATAGAATAGGTCCAGAGCTAAAAGACAAGGAAAGCATGAACTTTGGTAAATTGGGTTGAAAGGACAACTTCCAGGAAAAGCTAAATGGTACACAAGAGAGAAGGTGGAAGAAAAATTTAGTCACCTTATTCAGTAGAAGATTTTGGGAACCAAAAGCATCCCAAAATGGGGAGATGTGATATGCATTTGATCATTATATTTTTTTCATCCATATCGATGCTCCGAGAGTGGAAAAACTGGAGGAATCAGCACTCAGGATCATTTTTACTAATAGGA
Source organism: Pinus tabuliformis (assembly GCA_031772625.1). Taxonomy (NCBI): domain Eukaryota; kingdom Viridiplantae; phylum Streptophyta; class Pinopsida; order Pinales; family Pinaceae; genus Pinus; species Pinus tabuliformis. The sequence goes on from CM062804.1 coordinate 754,485,623, forward strand.
CCCAGTTTGGAAAATTGGGGTTTGAAACCTAACAAGAGAATTTTGAGGCATCAAACAACATTTTTTGGGTGTAAATTTTTTCTACTTTAGTTCCACATGCCTTTTTGCTATTCTACACACAAAAACCTTTCCAACAATGAAAGAATCATGTCAATCAGTTTTTTTAGTGAATGTTAAGCCACTTAGAAGTTGACCTTCCTATTTTTACCACCATAATTTGAGAGGATGCCATGTCAACCCCCTTTATTCATGAAAAATGGGCTAGCCACGTTATTATGATGTACAATATTCTATAAGAGTCTATATTGTAACTATGGTTAAGAGTTGAGCTAGTCAAACCTAACCACTAGTAGACTATTGGGTTTTGTTATAATCGGGCTACTAGGAGAAAAAGGGGTTTCATTCTTTAGAGTGCATTTGCCCCCTAGCTGAGAAAAAATAGCAAAGAGAGATAGGAGGTGGAGCACACATAGAGGATTTGTGCACTATAGTAGCCCACATGCCATAGACCATACTTCTTTGTACTCGCAGCCATATTTCCATTTAGAGAAAGAGAGCAAAGTGGCCTCACCTTCCAACTGAGTTTTTATCCCGAAAGGGTTTCCCATGTTATACCATGTTAAATGTCTTTGTGAGCTTTTATTTTTTTGTTCTCTATGTTCTACATAATTTTTAATTTTCATGCATACGTTTTTAACTGTTTTCAACAAATCTATAAATCTAAAGGGATATAAAGCAATAATAGTGTATGTTTTGGAACCTTCAAGTATAATTTTTTCAGATCTGTTGCGACGAACTTCCCAGTGGAATATCCATGACATTTTATGCATCTTTATAAATCATGGTAGTGAAAATCAATTCATGAAAGTTAAAAGGCTAAAATGTTGTTACTATTTCGGCAAACCGGGGTACATTGAGAAGAATTTCCACAAGAACAAATATTGTGAGAAGGTAATTATAAAATAGCTTGAACTTAATAAAAAGTGACATCATCAAGAAGGAAATGGTACTTGTTCTTATTTTATTAGCACTTCCTAAGAATTGTAATGCTTAGGAATGGATCATGGATTACTAAGGATGCTTCTTTATTTTCTTTTTGAATAAGGCTAAGGAGATGGGCTAAGACTATTTGGATATGTCATACTCTACCACTTTATGGAGGGGTGAGGTGGTCAAGGATTTATACCAGATTGAAGGAAGTATGTCATTTTCAAAGAAAACAATCATCATGCTTATGATATATATACTAGGAGAATTTATGTTCATATCAAACCCATCTAGTAGGATATAGGATTTTAATATTTCATAAATTTATGGGTATTCAAGGGCTATTGGATGTTTTCAGTAATGGTGGTAGTGAAATGAGTAGGCTATAAGTCCCTTTTTTACTATCTTACCATATAGTTTCTCCCACTTTACTAGCAGAGTAAGAATTCATACATGCATCCAACCCCTAGCCTTCAAAAATATAGGCTTAACTGATGAGTGAAAATTCTAGAGTGACTTGAATAAGAAATAACTAACCTCGGATCTAAAAATTCTCCTTTCTCTTTAGTCATAACCTTAACCATTATTTAGTTAATAATTTCTAAAGCATCATCATATAGTACTCCACTAAAATTAAAATATCCACCCATCATTTGAAGAACCAAGATCATTGATTTAAGTGTAAAGTACACATCATGCAATTAAAACTTTTCTAATTGTATTGAATAATGTCATTGTTTGTAGAAATCAGTGCACAATCATATTAAGACTCTCAAGGAGCATTTTGAAAATCCTCTCAAAAGGTCTTCACACATTCTATCAAAGATAACCTATCCATTAGCATATTTCACTTTAATCTACTTTATTCTACCAATATTCTCCTTAATAAGGCCATTGTGAAAGACAAGAATACTTTGATTTCAAAATTGAAAAACACAGTTTGATAGTCTTTTTCTTGACTGGTGCATTTTGACTCTTATCATATCTTCTTAATCATTATTAGAGGCACATTCTTTGAATTTCTCAGTAAAGAAACTAATTAATTTATAAATGTTTAACAAAGCAGTTTAATGTTCAACTTGTCTAATTTTTACATTTAGCATTAGGTATTTCTGAATATATTGTAGTGCTTCTTTGGGGGGTTATCATTTAAAGGCTTAAGAAGCTACTCATTGTGCACAAAAAAACGTTTCCTCTCAAAGTATGAATTAAAAATACTATCAAACCATTGAGAAATACCAAGTATATTATTTTCTAACAAATTTTTTCATAATGTTTCACTTGGATGACTACAAGCCTAAGTTGGGTTAAACTTTGCCTTCGTTATTTGTCAAAATTTTATGTTTTGTATAGAAGGATGCGCTATTTTTGTACAAACTGAAAATAGAATTTAAAGGTCGTGTTGAATCTCAAAAATAACCGTTACTTCTCAAATCATAGGTTTCCAACAAGAATCCCTTAAGTGAAAATAAACTATTTAGATGAGAAAGTGTAGCACTTCAAGCTGAGAAGTAGTATTTGCAAAAAAAAGATATTTTTCCCTGTGTCAATTCCTATGATTGGTTTTAGGAGCATGAAACCCAAACAAAATTATATGAATTTAGTGGAATAGGTTGAATACTTGGAAATTAAATTGCAATTTCATTATCTCCATGTGTGAGATTGCAAGATCATCCACCTAAGGACCTATAACCTAACTAAACATTACTAATTATCAATAAAAGCATATTAGATTCTATGTAGGATGAAATGAGATCCTTTTATTACTTATTCAGAACAATATCACTTCTTAAAGGGGTGTTTTCTTATCAATAACTTATCTCTGCAAGTGGTTAAATGAGTGATCAACATATGTATAACTAGTGAATTGCAAATTTCCTTAGACCTAGAAAATCAAAACTAGCTACTAGATCATCAAGTGATAATATATTAGTGTTAATGCTAGAACGTCTTGTTCCCTAAATATCATATCCAAGTTGTTTAATGGCTACAAACTCCTAATCCCTTCCTAATATACCATCTCTGCTAATCATCTCGCTTGTGTTTTTGTTGCCCATTGACTTTCTTTTATTGATCTTAAAAATATATTCCATGACTGAATTTCTTCTTATCTAAAGATGTTTGAGAAGTATTTTGGTTTTCAAATGGTATTTTATTTCTATTAGGGAATTCTCGTATCTTCTCTAGAGTCCCATTAATTCCTTCTAATGTTTGGTTGTTAATAATTGTCACTCTTCAATAGTGGAATCTTCATATTCATTAGATAAAACATTTACTGATGATAATGATTTGAGCATGAAACATAGGTTTTTGGATAAACCTAAGATAGTGGCAATGCCTTGCGAAAGAGGGAGACTCATTGAAACACATTTTGATGGAACATAAGGAAATAGAATCAAATATGGCAACAATAGAGCTAGATGTTATAAAGCAAGCTCATGGTCTACTTCGTGGGTAAAATAAGTCTCTCTCTCTCTCTCTCTCTCTCTCTCTCTCTCTCTCTCTATATATATATATATATATATATATATATATATATATATATATATATATAGATATAGATATAGATAGATAGATAGATAGATATTAGAATTATAGTAAACCTAATATGTATGGGTCTTCAAGGGCTACTGGGTGTTTGGGGTAAATGGTGGAAAAGGAAAGACAATCATGTAGAGGTTCTTGAAATCCACCAATGAGAGCATTAGAAAACTCTTTATGTTTGGTATTGATGACACAATGTAAGGAATACATATTGGTGGCCTAAATCCAAACTTAACAACACCCAAATGAGTGTATGGGTATCCTTGTTTCTTAGCCCAATCATTGATATCTTTATCCAAGAGACTAATATGGACCTTGTCATCTTGTCTAGTGAAGGGCATGTTGGAAAAATGGACATTGATAAGAATATGTGATAAGTATTTCCACTGCTTGATTTTGTATCAATCCTTATTGTAACTAGGTGAATATTTCTAGTGTTACATATTACCTAGTGAAGGATGGATATTAGACTTTTTTCAAAGGTAGAGACTACCACAAAAGAAGTTATATTGGATCTAGCATTAACTACAAAGGAAACAATATAAATATCTTAGAGAATGGCAGTATCCATAGATGGATTTGAAATCCTTTGCCCTAACATTTCCACTTACTATGAATTCATTGATTTGCAGATTTGGCAAAGTATAAAAGGTCCAAATCAACCTAGACTAATGTATGTAGACCAAGTCTACAACATTAAGTGGTGATTTGAGCACAAGGGGTTAGCTTAATCGATTGTTACCAATGTTGTTGGGCATTTGGTTAGTTCCATGCCAACAGGTGCCCGGTTTGAATGTCCTTGGGTTCAATACACTAGCCTATTCTAACAGGTTTACTAGGGATTCCATCCACAAATATGGGGAAACATTTATTGCATTTACCCACAAGGTTTTCAATGGCAAAAAACAGTAAGCGGAAATTCAAAAACAATATACTAATTAAGTTGATTTGAAGATCATAACTGATATATGCAGAGTGATTCTAGACAAGTTAGATGACAAAAAATTAAAATTTTGAATTTATTTATATAACATACCTAAAATGCACCAGTAAATCTCCATCTCAACTTATTTGACGTCAAACTTGGGATGAAAACAAATAAATTGACTACAATTCATAGAAATTGAATTAAAGGTAGATAAGGAATCGTCAAAATAATAAAATAAATTAACAAACAATTTTATGACTAAATATTAATTAAAAATATTTGAGTGCATGAATATCTGAATGAGCTCCTCTTGGCTTCAAGAATAATTTATCGGAGTAGTCTAATCTTGGAGAAAAAGTCCCTCAATTTGACGAACCAATATTGAAGTCAATGTTGACTTTGTTGTTGCTATGTTGGATTGAGGGAGGTTTTGTCCAAGATTATCCAAATCCTAATTTATTCTCTATTGAAAAGGGACAACCACGTGAAAGTGGAAGCTCTTATGGCCCCTCTCCCCACACCACTCAATTCCGAATATTCAATCTATCTACTAGAAAATAGTTGAAATCAACACATTAAGATTCATGCATAAACACTAGCAAAAAAAAAAAATCATAAAGAAACATATGTGGTTTTGTACATAAAGAAACATATAACAATCATTCATTAACATATAATATTCATTCATTCATTAATCATAGACACAAAATAATTCATCTTAATAAATTTTATCATCAAAAATATGTTTTCATAATATGGTACATGATGTTTCTAATGATATAACTAGTACAATCATTTATTTTTATTTATTTTTTAAAAGAATTCAAAAATGACTTCATCTGTTGCTTCTTCCCCTTCAGTTCTTATGGCCTATGAAGCTCTTATTAATGACCTAGTCATGTACTCATGCTGTCGTTGAGGCTTCCGCAAGAGGGGTGGATAATCAGTTGCAACAAGAAGGAAATGCTAAATTTATATTTTATTATTATTATTATTACAAGTATTTCACTAATAAAGGGAGCATGAGTGTGTTCTTTACCTTCTTTAGTAGTGGAGGAAATCAGAGTAGTTTTGGATGCAGCCATATGTTCCTCTTCTTGTGTAGCCTCATCCTCTACATGCTTTGGAGTTTAAAAAAGAAAGGTTGTGATTAATATGCCATTTGAAATTAAATATTTTCATTGTAATCCTCTTTCTACATGAAGAAAAGGTGAGGCTACCCAACATTTCAAAGAACTCTCTCAAAGGACATATCATTGAAGTAGTTCATTAATACTAGAAATAACTTTGCAATTTAATTATTCACCTTATGCACTAGTCAACACCATTGGAATGGCTTCCATGTGATCCTCTTTTGGTAGAGGATCCTCATGTATGACATGCTCTTTCATTGAAATTTAGCTTGTGGTGATCAGATATTGTGGTGTCTTTACCAAAAAATCCTATATAAGAAAGAAAATAATTTTTTTATTGGATAGTGTAAACGTTAAAAAACAAACTTTCATAATCAAACTTATGGCATAAAACAAATCACTTTAAAATATCGTTATTGCCTCATATCTCTAAATATCTTGGTTCAAGATGTTGATCCTATCCTTAATCTCATGAGTTTTATCTCTAATGTGAATTAAACGAACAAGTTCTTTGTTCATTCTACCATAATATTATTGATTATTATGATTGGGTCGAGAGAAATGAACAACTCATCCCCATCAAACCAATCAGGGTCACCGTAGTGATGTCCCCTAAACTACATATTCCAACGAAAGAAAAGTTATTTTGATTATTTAAACAAATAATCAATTTCACATTAATTTATTTCAATTATTTAAACAAATAATCTCCTACCTTCTTTTCAACCCTTTCTAATATTTCTGAAATATATCTTCAGCAAAAGAAAGAATTTTATTTTCCTATTGTAAACATTCCTGGAAGTAGTGAAATAAAAGAAAATAAATATGGTAAAGCGTTAGGTCCCTATAATACTAGTGTAATCCGCTTATTATTGTCAGTGTATCTCCCTTTTATTATTGTTGTGCCCCATAGAATCACACTATTTTTATTGTTGTGCACTTACATTATTATTGTTAAGTAGGATATGATTATGTTGTGACCCCTTCGACTCCTATATATACCAAGGAGGTCTTTTCATTTGCATCATCCAAGAATTGTTCATTTATGTGATGTAAATGAGGTTTCCTCCTTAAATAAGATAATTTTCAAGTTGTTGATCTATCTTTTCTTCTATTTTGTGATCTGGTTGAATAACATTTAGTATCAGAGCATTGGATTCTAGGGTTTTGCTTCTTCAAACAAGCCATCTTGGGATTTTCACCATAAATTTGTTTCTACGAAGCTTCAGAAGCTAAAATTTTGACCACATGGAGCCAAAATATTGTGGAACTCTATGTACAAATTTTTAATCTTTTTTCATTATATTTTCTAAGATATTACCCGAGGAAGTTAGGGTTTTTGCGGGATCAAGAATTCAATCTCAAACAGGTGACCTAGGGAGAAATTTCATAACTTTCTCTACAAGCATTGGATTTGAATTTTGTAAAAAGTGATTGAAATTGCATGGAATGTATTTTTTGTATACAATTTTCAAGGTCGAAGGTTGAAACAATGACGCATGGCATTCCCTACAAGTTCACTCTATTGAACCAGTCCATAATGATGTCATCGTGGGAGATTGGAGATACTTTTACCTTGAAGAATCCAATCTTAGTATGATTTGTGGAATTGGAAATAAGACTCAAAGGGCCACGATAGGAAAAAATTTAATACTTTAAAGAGCCAAAATTATAGATATACAATATTGTCAATATCGAGCTCCTAAAATGCAAGACAAAGATGTGTATTTTTTTTTTAATTTTACATAAATTTTGTTTGAAAAATCAGTTTGAAGTGATTAAAAGGGAATACTGAATTGTAGTTATCATTGTTTGATTCCAAAATGCCTCGAAGAAAAAAAATGGACACACCTATTAAGGAACCAGAAAAATATATTATGATACATGAAGAAGAGGAAGAAATGCAACATGATATATCAAAATTAGGAGACCAAGTGCAACAAATTTCATTCTCGCAAAGAGTAAAAAAAATGAAATGAAAGATAATATGGATGGCTTGAAATATGGTTTAAAAGCAGACAAAAAATATTTGAAGGATGAAATGATTGTTAAGATGGGTTGTTTAGAATAAAAAATAAAAGTAGCCATGGAAGGTTTGAAGGAAGGCATGGTTTTTTTTTTTTTTAATATCTAGCTGAATCGGCAATGGTGGTGGTATCGTACTCGCATTACATGGGGTTGAATCCCACCGGCTGCCACTATAACAGCTAGGAGGAACCGCCCAACCCACAAGGAACGACCCCTCAGCGTAAGATGAGACTTGAACCCGTGACCTGCACAACAGCACGAACGACTTAGTAGACCGTGGGCTGACCACGAGACCAAACCCCTGCGGACGAAAGGTATGACAAAGTTGCTACAAGAAGTTATTCCTAATTGAGACAAGGTATTCCATGAAACTCATGATGAGAATAAAAGGAATGTTAATCATGAATTTAGAGACTTTAAATTTGGGTTTAAGACCAACCACATTCCAAATATCGAAATGAGGAAGTTTGATGGAAAGGATTTGGTAACATGGATATTATAAATTGAGAAATATTTTGGTCTACATGATGTGAAACACACACAAAAGGTATGCATTGCATCTTTATATTTAGAACCCAATCATTTTGTATGGTATCGATGAATTTTTTCTCTCAAACCACTTTTCACTTAGTCAATTTTTATGGAGAAAATGATAGCACATAATGAGGATACAAAGAGAAACACCTTCTTTAGCCAATTAATAAATCTCAAACAAAAGGGTTCAATGGCGGAGCACATTGAGGACTTCCAAAAATTGAATATCAGGGTAATTGATATTCCAAAGGAGCATATGATTGATGTCTTCATAGGGACTTTAAAGGATAGCATCCATCATGAGTTTTTCCTTTGGGAACTTGACTCATTGGAGAAGGAATTCAGGGTGGCAAGAAAAGTTGAAAGAAAATTATGGAAATAAGGAAGTCTACCACTGACAACTATAAAGATGGAAATATTGTTGTTCTTAGCCTCCCACAACCTACAAGGTTGACACTATAATAACTGGAGGAAAAAAGAGCAAAAGGGAATTGTTATAGTTGTGATAGAAAATACTCTAAAGGTCATAATTGTCCTGAAAAGACATTATTTTTCATAGATTATAAAGAGGAGGAAGAAAAGAAACAAGAAACATCAAAGGAAGATGATATACACAAGGAACCAACTCTAAATAAAGAAGAAATGAATATGACCATATCTTGTAATGCATTGGCAGAATTACAACTCCTAAAACTCTCAAGATATAAGGATATATCAAGAAGAAAAAGGTAATAGTGTTGATTGATTCAGATAGTACCCATAATTGTATTCATTGTAACATAGCCAAGGAATTGAATTGCTTTCTCTATCTAGCACAAGAGTGTCAAGTGATGGTTGAAAATGTAAGAACTATAATTTCCTCTCGAAAGTTCCATAAAATCAAGATAACCATGGGTGAATATGTATTGAATAGTCCAATGATTTCCATTCCAATGGGTGGCGTTGATGTTATACTGGAAACTAGCTCACAAAAATATAGAAAAGATAGATCAATGACTTAAAAATTAGCCTCTTCGAGGGGGAACCTCCTTTACATTACACAAATGAACAATTCTTGGATGATACGAATGACAAGACCTCCTTTATATATATAGAAGTCTAAGGGGTCATAATATAATAAGATCCGACATAACAATAATAATGTAAGGGCACAACAATAAGGGGGTTGCACTAATAACAATAAGGGGTTACACTAGTAGTATAGGGACCTAACATGCCCCTCTCCTTCAAAAAGTGTTGTCCTCAATGCTTGAGTAGTTCTAGATGCTTCTATATAAAATGATCGTCCTCCCACGTGGAATCTTCAGGGGGTAATTTCTTCCACTTGATGAGATACTCTAAAATTGATTGATTTTGTAACTGTCGGGTTCTTGTTTCTATGACTGCTTCAGGTTCTAATATGATTTTTCCTTCCTTGTCAAGTTCTAACAATATTGTTTGAACTAGGAGCTTTTCACCTATAACATTCTTTAAGCATGAAACATCGAGAGCTGGGGGCACTCGGGAAGATGCAGGAAGCTCCAATTTGTATGCCATTCTACTAATATTTTGCAGCACCTTGTAAGGACCATAGTACTTTGGTGATAATTTATTATCCTTCTTAGCTTGCTTGAGGAACATTTTTTTGTGTGGTTGTATTTGTAAAACTACCCAATCGCCTCTATCAAAAGTTCTTTCACTGTGATGTTGATCTTCCTGTTGTTTCATTTGATTCTATGTGAAAGTGAGGTTATCCTTTTTCTTCTTGATATGTCCTTTTATCTTGAGAGTTTGAGGAGTGGTAATTCCTGCCAATGCATTACAAGATATGGTTGGATTCATTTCTTCTTTCTCTGGGGTTGGTTCCTGGTGTATATCCTCTTCTTTTGATGTTTCTTGATCATTTTCTTCCTCCTCTTCACAATCAATGTAAAATAATTTCTTCTCAGCACACTTATGACCTTTAGTGTATTTGCTATCATAATTGTAACAAAGGTTGTTTTCTCCTTTTTCTTCCAATTGTTGTGGTGTTAACCTTGTAGGTTGTGGAAGGCTAGGAGCAATAACACTTCCATATTTATAATTATGAGTGGTAGCATTTCTTGTTGCCATAATTTTGCTTTCAATTTTTATTTCCAGCCTGAATGCCTTCTCCAATGAATCAAGTTCCCAAAGATGAACCTTATGTTGAATGTTATCCTTTAAAGTCCCTATGAAGACATCAATCCTCTCCTTTGGAATATCATTTACCATTATATTCAATTTTTCGAAGTCCTCAATTTGCTCTGCCATTGAACCCTTTTGTTTGAGATTTATCAATTGGCTAAAGAAGGTGTTTCTCTTTGTATCCTCATAACGTGCTATAATTTCCTCAGTTAAAATTGACCAAGTGACAAGTGGTTTACGAGAACAAAGCCCTTTATACCATAAAAATTGATTCGGTTCTAAATATAAAGATGCAATACGTACCTTTTGTAGCAATTGCACATCATGTAGATCAAAATATTTCTCCATTCATAGTATCCATGTTATGGGATCCCTGCCATCAAACTTCCTCATATCGATATTTGGAATATGTTGGGTCTTCAATCCAATGTTAGATTCTATGAAATCATGATTAACGTTTACTTTTTTCTGATCATGAGTTTCCTCTACTACCTTTTCATCATTATGAGGCCTTTCTTGTAGCAGCTTTGTCCCACCTTCCTTCAAACCTTCCATGTTTTTCTTCAAATATTCCATGCCTCTCTTCAAATCTACTACCATATCATCGATATTAGCTTCCATGGAACATATAAAACTATTTATCTTAGCTTCGATCACATTGTTCAAATCATCCATCTAATTTTTCTTACTAGGTGTTTCTATTTTCTTGATTCGAGTCATTATTTTTCTTGCTTTTAGGAACTCGATATTTAAAAGAATGTAACTCTGTAATTTCAGATATTCAAGTTATGAAATTTTATCCTATGGTAGTCCTCTGAGTCCCTTTTCTAACCCCACTAGTCTGATCAATATTGGATTCTTCAATAAAGCGTTATGCTAAATGTCCTATGCTGATCTTATTATAGACTGGTTCAGTAGAGCGAACTTGTACGACTTGCCACGTGTCATTGTTTCGACCTTCAGACCTGAAAGAAATACACAAAAATGTACAGTCTATTCTCTTTCTATAAATTCTTATGAAGTTTCCTTCTGATGCGCAGAGAGAAAGTTATGATGATTTTCCCAAGATCACATGTTTGGAATGTAATTCAGGAGTCCGCAAAAACCCTAAATGTCTTAGATCGTATCTTTGAAAATATCATGTAACAAGATTTGAAATTATGGAACAAGCTTCACTACCATTTCCACTCAAATGGGTTTTAATTTTAGATTCTTAACCTTTGTAGAAAACAAATTATAGCGGAAATTCCATGATGACCTATTTGAGATGGAATTCTGGAGCTTGAAAAAACCCTAACTTCCTCAGATCATATCTCTGCAAATACAGCGAGAAATGATCTGAAATTCGGACTCGAGGTTCGTAACACGTTCGGTTCAATTGAGGTTTTTTTTTTTTAGCTACTGAAACTTCTTACAGAAAAACTTATAGCAAAAATTCCACGATGACCTGTTTGGAGCAGCAAAACCCTAGAATGCAAAGCTCTCATACCAAATGTTATGAAATCAGCTCACAAAAAGATAGAAAAGATAGATCAACGACTTAAAAATTGGACTCTTTGAGGGGGAAACCTATTTTACATTACATAAATGAAAAATTCTTGGATGATGCAAATGAAAAGACCTTCTTCCTATATATAGGAGTCTAAGGGGTCATAATATAATCAAAGCCAACATAACAATAATAATGTAAGGGCACAACAATAACAATAGTGGGCTTCTATGGGGCACAATAATAAAAATATGGAGACTACATGGGCACAACAATATAATAAGGGGGTTGCACTAATAATAATAAGGGGTTGCAACAGATTCAATGGTTACAGTGTTTTGGGACGATAGCTTTTAATTTTCAAGAAATTTTCTTGAAATTTTTGTAAGAAGGAAAGGAAATTGAATTAAGGGGTATTGCAGGGAAACCAGGGAAGATAATAAGCTCTAATTTCATGATAAATATTTTGAATAAATAACAACAGGGTGTAATTTCACAATTATTCTCACTAGATGTTCAAAATTTGACATCATCCATTTCTCGAGATCTCCAAAAAGTATTCGAAAATCATTCCAAGGTATTTGAGACTCCCAAAGGCTTCCCACCTATTTGTGATTATGATCATTCTATTCACTTTATTCCTAGAAGTGTTCCTCCAAACATTAGACCTTACAGATATCCCTATGCCAAAAAGAGTTAAATTGAACGTATGGTTGTAAAAATGCTATAGGTCATTATAATTCAACCTAGCAAAAGTTTTTTCTCTGCTCCAGTAGTCTTGGTGCACAAGAAGGATGGATCATGGCATATGTGTCTGGATTATAGGGAGCTCAACAAGCTCACTATTAAGGATAAATTTCCCATTCCTATCATTGACAAATTGTTGGATGAATTACATGGAGAAATTTACTTCATGAAGTTAGTCTATCTTCATTCAAGATATCATCAAATTATAATGAACGCTGAAGACATTCCGAAAACAACATTCAGAACTGATGAAGGTTGTTATGAATTTTTGGACATGCCTTTTGACCTTACTAATGCACTTTCCACATTCCAAGGTTTGATGAATCACATTTTTAAACCCTACCTTAGAAAAGTTGTGTTTTTATTTTTGGATGATATACTAATCTACAACAAGTCTTGGAAGGATCATATTAAACATGTTGACAGGGTGCTCAAACTATTGGAGGAGAAACAAATATATGCAAAAACCTCATAATGTTTCTTTGGAGTACAGGAGGTGGAATATTTGGGTCACATTGTATCTCATGAGGGTATTAAGGTAGACCCTAATAAAATTAAATCCATTAAGGAATGGAAAATTCCCACAATCCTAAAGCATCTTTGAGGATTTATCGAGTTGATAGGGTATTATCACAAACTTGTTAAGAATTATGGGATTATAGCAGTGCCTCTAATAACATTACTGAATAAAGATGCATTTTCTCGGACTTCATAAGCAACTAAGGTCTTTGAATATATTAAAGATTCAATGTACTAAGCATCGATCTTAGCTAGACCAGACTTCAAAAAAACCTTTATTATGGGATGTGATGCCTCGGGAAATGGAATTGTTGTTGTTTTAATGCAAGAAGGAAGACCTGTTGCTTTTGAAAGTCATCTAATCAAGGGAAAGTGTTTACACAAACCTATTTGTGAGAAGGAAATGTTGGAAATATTACATGCACTAAAGGAATGGTGACCTTACCTAATGGGAAGACAATTTAAGGTAAAAACAAATCACAATAGTATTAAATACTTTTTCGAACAATGATTATCTTCATAAGAGTAGAAAAATGGGTCACAAAGATTTTGGGTTATGACTTTGAAATCATTTACAAAAAAGGGAAGAAAAATGTTGTTGCAGATGCACTCTCAATAAAGGATGAGGATGTGGAAGCATTTATTGTTCCATTTATATTATCTAGCCTGATTGGATAGTTGATGCAAGGGATGAATTGGAGATTGATGTAGAGGTGTGTACACTCATTCAAAAGTTATAGAAATATCCTATTTTATTTGATACCTTTATCTAGAAAAACAATTCATTATGGTACAAAGATCACTTATATCTATGTAAGAATTTCCAACTCAAACAAAATATTCTTTTGGAATTACACACTTCCCCCTTAGGAGGGAACTCAGGATTTTCGAAGACTTACCACATGGTCAAGAAGGAAATTTTTGGAGATGGCCTCAATTATGATATTCAGAAGTTTGTGGCAGAATGTTTGATTTTCCAACAAACTAAATTTGAGACAATTAAGACCCCGAGACTATTACAAACTTTAGCCATTCCAAGTCAGCGTTGGGAGGAATTATCAATGGATTTTAACAAATTTACTCAAGTCTGTAGGAAAGAGTGTCATCATGGCGGTAGTTGATAGAGTTACCAAGTATGCACACTTTTTTGCATTATCTCATCCTTTTAAATCCAGTACAGTTGCTACTAATGGAATAATGGATCATTTGTCAAATATTAAATAATTAAAGTTATTGTTTTTAATGAGAGGTTTATGGAAAAATTAGTGGAATGATAGGTGAAAGATTTGTGGATGATCATTAAGAGAATTATGGAGTGATTTTTGGAATTATTGATTGAGAAATTTGCGGAGTTGACAAAATCCCAATACTTCTCCTGATGTATAAATATATGCCTATGTTAATGCAATAAGATTGAGTTGGTGTTTGAGAGTTGTGCAGTATTGTTGAATGTTTTATGATCTGTAATTTACTTTTTACTGTGTTGTTCTATCTTTCTATCTTTCATTTCGTATCAAAGCCATTGCCTAGAACCAAGGATCAGAGAGTTTATGAGATTTATGAGATTTAATATTTATCTAAGAAAAGAATTTCGAACAAAGAAGCGAATGCTTTCAAAACTGTAATGTTTTTCACCGTCTTTTCTTTCCATTGGTATTTCTTCAATCAAGAATTTTGTTTTGACAGTCTGAATGTTGGAGAATTATTGTAGACCGTGTGCATGCAAATAAATGTGTGAGAAGTCGGAGCAAATGCGTGTTGATGGCTATGCGTTGAAGATGTGTTGGAGAAAATCTTTGTTGCTTTTGCGTAGAGTAGAATTACGTTGAATAATCTATGTTTATGATGAATTCTACGTGGAACAGAGTTGCATTGAAAGAATTATGCGTGGAGTAGAGTTGCATTGAATGAAAGCAACCATGCAGTCACCAGCATGGAGTAGAAGTCCAGCATGTCATGTGAATGAATATGCATGCAGCGTTGGACAATGAGAAAGGTCTACGCGTGAAGTCGTTGTGGAGTACTTTGTCAACATGGAAAAATGGTTGTGCTCCTTATTTATAAATGCACGAACCATTGGACCAGTTCCTTTTATTAATTAAGGTCAAACCGCATGGTTTGGAAATTTCTACATGCGTTGAACCTACGTTAAAGCTTCCCCAAATTTATTTATTTTTGGTGCTTCCAATATTATATTTTTTTAAATTCCTTGAAAGGTGGGAAATTCACCTCCAGTGGAACTTAACGTATTTGAAAACCATTACCATCATACTTTTCCTTATTTGTTAATATAAGGAGTGAAGAAAGAGGATTACTAGAGACCATGAGAGTGGATTAAAATTTTTAATAAGGGAGAGATGAGAAGTAAATATGTTTTATAAGGTTATTTTCCAATTAATAAAATCAATATTTTGTGGTGGTGGTTGAGTCCCAATTTTTGGGACATTTGGTTCTTGTCTCGGATTGAAGTGGGACACATTGTGTTCTTTTGTGCATTTTCTCTCTATCTCTCTCTCTTATTTTTCTCATGGCAACAAGAAGTGTTGTATTGCCTAAACTTGTTGGCACACACTATTTTTATTGGAGAAAAAGTATGCAACCTATATTCATCACCAAATATTTATGGGAACTTGTAGCTCATGGATACACAATGCCTTCTTCTAATGAATTAAAAGCTTTAAGTGATGATGAAAATAAATCTCTTAGGGAAATTATTAAGAAAGATAATGAAGCACTTTCAGGCAATGCCCTTGAAGAATCTATATAGACAAGAATTAGTGGTGTTAAAGAGAGAGTCCATACAGGTTGCTAGAATTTCTATTTTTGTGGAAAAAAACCTGTGAACAGTTTTGAAACCAACGTTTCGTACTAGCTTAGTGAGTCCATCATCAGGAAAATAAAAAAAAAAAAATCCTCCAACAAACATTTCGTACTAGCTTAGTGAGTCCATCATCAGGAAAAAAAATAAAAATCCTCCAACAACATGAATAGAGACGATGGACTAAAATTAAGTAACACCTGGAAACCCCTATTAAATAAAATAAAAAAGCAATAAACACAGATTTACACACATTCATTAATAATAATAATAATAATAATAAATAAATAAATAAATATAACCTGTCTTAGCTAGCTCCCTATCTAATTGTCCTTTAAATAAAATTTAACAAAATCACATAATAAATAAGTTAACATAAAAATCCTTCAAACTATTAGTTTAAAATTATATACATTCTAGTAAAACAATTAACATATAGCAAAGAATCTTAAACATATAATATAGATCTCAAAAAAAATAAAAAAAATGAAAAAAGAAAGAAAAAAAAATATAAGATAAAAAATAAAATAAAAAAAATAACTAAATAAATGAATAATAATAATAAATAATAAATAAAATAAATACTTATATAAATAAATAAATAAATAAAATAATTATTAATTAATTAATCATTTGTAAGCCGACTATAAAAGAAGACATCAAAAATTTTTCAATAACTATTAATAAGCTCCATAATTTCACGTTCTCTCTTCTCAAAATACAAATCTCATTGCCCTGATGATGGACTCACTAAGCTAGTCTGAAATGTTGGTTTCAAAACTGTTCATAGGTTTTTTCCACAAAAATAGAAAAAAAAAAAAGAATTAGTGGTGCAATCTCATCTAAAGAAGCATGGGATATATTAAAGAACACATATGAAGGTGTTGTTGTAGCTAAACTGCAAACATAAAGGAGGAATTTTGAAAATGCCCATATGAAAAGTAATGAATCCATTCATGATTACATCACAAAAATGCAAGATCTTGTTAATAAGATGAGGTCATTAGGTGTACATGTTCCAGAAATAAGGCTAATTGAAAAGATTCTAAGAAGTGTTTTTCCTAAGTTTCGGATGGTCACTACCAATATTATGGTCTCCAAAGATTTAAATACCATGAAAATTGATGAATTAAGTGGATTCTCGTTAACTGTTGAAGAGAATCAACCATCTAAGCAAGCAGAACATTCTTTTTCTGCAAAGGATAGAGGAAGAGGAAGGAGTAGGGGTCAATATCATAATCATAATCAAAACATAAATCAACAAAGTTCACAAGGAAATGCATCTCCTTCAAGAGGTAGAGGCAGGAATTCCAATCAGTTTAGAGGAAGAGGCAGAGATGGATCTCGTGGAAGAGGACAAGGAAGAGATGGAGGCAAAAATGGAGGAAGAGATGGAGGACCACAGTGTTATTATTGCCAAAAATTTGGCCATCTTGAAAGAGATTGTTATGCAAAAATGTGAGATATGGAGCGAAAAGGTGCTAATACAGTTGTTGAAGAAACTAGGAATGAGAAGTTATTCATCTCAAGTTTGATGGCACATAGTGAAGAAAATGAAGCATGGTATATTGATTCAGGATGTTCAACTCATATGACATCTCAAGAGGAGTTGTTTACCAAAATTAATGACAATTATTCTGGTAAAGTCATATTTGGTGATGATAGTGTTTCTGAGGTGAAAGGGAAAGGCACAATTGCAATACCAACATTACATGGAAAGAAGAAGTTAATTGAGGACACTTTGTTGACACCAACATTGAAGAAGAACCTACTTTCTGTAGGACAAATGATGGAGAAAAACTACAAGTTAGTGTTTGATAATAAAGAATGCTTAATCATGGATAAGTTGAATAAAAATGTAGTTGTAGCAAGAGGTGAAATGACTAAAGACATAATTTTCAAGCTCTCCTTTGATTCAAGTAATTCACAAAGTTTCAATACAACAGAAGAAGAAAATAATAATCTTTGGCATTATAGGATGGAACATTTAAATTTTCAGAGTTTGGTGTTGTTAAGAAAGCAGAACATGGTGAATGGTCTTCCTTATATCAAGTTGGATGATGATGTATGTGAAGGGTGTATTTTTGGGAAACAAAATAGGGAAAGTTTCTCAGATAGAACATGGAAGGCTAGAGAATGTCTAGCATTGGTGCATTCAGATTTGTGTGGTCCAATGGAGATTGTGTCTTTTTAAAAGGCACACTATTTTCTCACTTTCATTGATGATTATTCTAGGACGGCATGAGTGTATTTTCTAAAAGAGAAGTCTCAAGTGCTTTCTCATTTTCTTGAGTTTAAGTATTTAGTTGAAAACCAAAGTGGTCTACAAATTCTCACCCTAAGAACAGATAATCGGGGAGAATACAAGTCAAATGAGTTTTTGAATTATTGCAGGAGGAATGGAATAAAGTGAGAGTTTACTAATTCATATTCTCCTCAACAAAATGGTGTTGCAGAGAGGAAGAATAGAACCATAGTTGAAATGGCTAGATGCATGTTAAAAATAAGTCACTTGGAAATGAGTTTTGGGCTGAAGCAGTACACACAATAGTATACACTCTTAACCGATGTCCTACAAAGGCAGTGTTGAATTTGACTCCAAAAGAAGCATGGTCAGGATACAAACAAAATGTTTCACATATGAAAGTTTTTAGTTGTACTGCGTATGCACATGTTCCTAAGGAAAAGAGGAAGAAAGTGGATGATAAGAGTGTGAAGATATTTATTGGATACAATACTGAAATAAGAAGTTACAGGTTGTTTGATCCAGAGGCAAAGAAGGTGATAATAAGTAGAGATGTTGTGTTTGATGAGAAGGGAATCTATCATCCATAATAGGTACAATTTGAATTGAAGAAAGATGTAGTGAATATTGGCCATGAATCAAATTCCAAGTTAGTAAAAGAAGATGAAGTTAAGAAGAAGCCTAGGTGTCTTGAAAGGAGTCATTCAGAAAGTAATATGTTGGATAGAAATTTTGAAAGAAGGGTTACTAGATCTCAAAGTTATCTAGTGAATTATGCACTTATGGGATAGGTAATGAAAATGGATGAACCACAGGATTATGCAGAAGCATCAAGAAAGAAAGAATGGAATGAAGCTATGGAAGCATAAATGAATTCCTTGGTGAAAAATGATACATGGGACTTGGTCAAATTATGAAAGGGAAAAGAAGTAATTGGCACTAAGTGGGTTTATAAAACCAAGTATAAATCAGATGGCACAATTGATAAGTATAAGGCTCGTTTAGTTGCAAAGGGATATGCAAACAAAAGAAGGAATTGATTATACTAAGACATTTGCCCCAATGGCAAAGTTGGATACAATCAGGATGGTTCTTGCATTAGCTACATAGTACAAGTGGCCAATTCTTCAAATGGATGTTAAATTAGCCTTTCTAAATGGTTATGTGGATGAAGAAGTTTATGTGGAGAATCCTGAAGGTTTTGACGCCAGGAAAAGAAGATTATGTTTATAAGTTGAAGAAGGCCTTGTATGGTCTTAAGCAAGAACCAAGGGAATGGTATTCAAGAATTGATAAGTATTTTCAGGACCACGGATTAGTTAAAATTTTATCTGAGCCCAATCTCTATATCTTTCAGTTAGGACATGACATTATTATAGTTGTCTTATATGTTGATGATTTGATCTACACAGGGAATAGTACAAAATTATTTCAAAGGTTTAAGTCACATATGATTGCTGAGTTTGAGATGACAGATCTTGGTGAGTTGCATTATTTCTTGGGTATTGAAGTTTGGCAGAAGGAAGGTGGTATTTTCATATCACAAGCCAAGTATCATTTTGAATAATTTTAGAATTTTGAGTTGCAAGCCAGAAACAACTCCTTTGGAAGTTGGGTTGAAGTTATATAGACATGATGACTCCAATTCAGTTGATGTTACTTTGTATCATCAATTGGTTGGAAGTTTGATCTACTTAACTACAACTTGACCAGATATTTCTTTTGTAGTTAGTATGGTATCAAGATTTATGGAAGAACCTAAGGAATTTCATTAGAAAGCAGCAAAGAGGATTTTAAGATATCTGCATGGAACATTTGGTTATGGTTTGGTATACAGGTCTATCAAAGATTTCAGTTTGATTGGTTATGCAGATTCAGATCAGGTTGCTTGTATGAATGACAGGAAATCAACTTCAAGGTATTCATTCAATATGGGTTTAGCGAAAGTTTCTTGGAGTACTAATAAGCAACTGACAGTTTCTCTCTCGACAACAGAAGCAGATTATAAAGCGGAAGCAACAGTAGCATGCAAAACAATTTGGTTAAGAAGAATTCTAGAGGACCTACATGAACAAAAAGAACAACCCACTCAGCTAATGTGTGATAATAAAAGTGCTATTCAGATGACCAAGAATCCAGTTTTCCATAAGAATACCAAGCATATTGATATTCAATATCATTTTGTTCGGGATTTTGTTCCGTAAGGAGTGATCAAGATCGAGTATTGTAGAACAGATGAACATGTAGCTGATATATTCACCAAAGCAATGTCTAAGGAAAAGTTATGCAAATTCATAGGTGATCTTGGAATATTTCCAAATGATCATTATGGGGGAGAAATGATGGAATAATGGATCATTTGTCAAATATTAAATAATTAAAGTGATTTTTAGTGAGATGTTTATGGAGAAATTAATGGAATGAGAGGTGAGAGATTTATGGATGATTGTTGAGAGAATTATGGAGTGATTTATGGAGTTATTGATTGAGAATTTTTTGGAGTTGACAAAATCCCAATACCTCTACTCATGTATAAATATATGCCTATGTTAATGAAATATGATTGAGTTGGTGTGTGAGAACTGTGCATTATTGTTGAATGTTTTATGATATGTAATTTAATTTTTATTGTGTTCTATCTTTCAGCTACTACATTAATGGAAAAAATTCAAAATCTACATGGAAACCCAAATATTATTGTAAGTGACATAGATCCCATATTCACTAGAAAATTTTGGATGCAATTATTTTCTTGTCTTGGTACTCAATTAGCTCATAGCTCATCTTATCATCCTTAATATAATGGGAAAACTGAGATAGTGAACAAATGTTTTATCTTTGTTTCTTTGTATTTGAAAAACAAACATAATGGGTAAAGTGGTTACCTATGGATGAATGGTGGTATAAAACTTCCTTCCATACTACAAAAATTACCCCATTTATGACACTTTATGGATATCATCCACCATCCATCACATCATATTTAAGAGAAAATTATAAGGTTCAAGCAGTGGAAGACCACATCGAGCATCAACAACAAGTTCTCCAACTCTTTGAGGGAGAGGAGAAACTTGCAAAGATATTGAGGAAGAGAAACCCCGTTGTTGAGGATTTTTGATCTCCATAACTCAAAGAATTTTCTTCAAGTGTCTAAGATTAATCTATTGTATTCAACCTCTACTACTAGCAGTCAATAAACGTGTTATTTTTCCATTATGTTATTGATTTGTTTTCTCCATTTGCGCATTCTTTGTGTATTTACCTCTTTGTCTAGTTAATGTTTATGTATGCATTGTTTCCACTATTTAAAATGTGGTTTTTATTTAATTCTGTGCACTAACAACTCCAATTTTGACTGTGATCCTTTGCAAGGAACAATCAACTGCTAAGGAGGTGTCTTTTGGTACACCTATGCCCCAAAAACACTACCACAGGAATGGAGACCATATTGTTATCTTTTCATTAATCTAAAGATTATTTTTGTAGGACCTCCTCTCTGCACAACCATCCTACAAGGCACTCAACACCTCTCTGGAATTTTTACAGACCCTAAGGATCTATTCTGAGCCTGCAGAAGTGAAAGTTTTTCTTTTATTTCTTTCTCGAACGTATTTTTCTTTGATAGACGCAGCTATGCATCTATGTGCACTAAACACGCGTGGTCAACAGAAAGTGAAAGGAGCCTTGTATTTGTCTCTTTTCTCAGGTGATTGGCAGCCTTTAGTGAATTTCCTTCACCTCTACATTCTATATTTTCTGTTTAATACCCCTGGTTGCTTTACTAACCTCAATTGGTGAAGAAATTAGAGTATTTTTTATTTTTCATTTGCAAATGCACACATAGCTTAATTAGGGAGAAAAGTAAGTGGCCAAATTCCACATATGTTTTTCAACCTATTTTGCTTAAATTTTCTGCAAATCACATAGCTTAATTAGTAAAGGAGTAAGTGGCCCATCATCCACAAATCTTGCTACTAACCAAATAATTTCATTCATCATTTTTTGGGACTAGGAGCAAATGTTATTAGAGAAAGTAAGTAATATTTTCTTCCCTTGCGTCTCTTAGACGAACCTAGGCTTGCACATGAAAAATTTCTCGAAAGCATTTGAATTTCCATCTCCCTTGTTAAACTCCACATAGTTTAATAGGAAAAGAGTAAGTGGCCCATAATCCACAATATATTTCTTTTTCCATGCAAGGAACAATCAACACTTAGTGTAATTAAAAGGACATTGTAAAGGATCATTGCATATCCGCATCTTATCACACTTTGTATGTTCACTTGCATCACACACTAAGCCTCCATACGCTTTGTACTCAAGGGCATCCATATTTCAAAGCTTTGGGTACTTAGTCTATTTCGGTTTACAAAAATCACTCCATAAGTGAATTAAGACTCCTTACAAACAACCATAACTTGAACAAATTAAGTTTCCCCACAGGGGCCACCAAAACATTTATATTTCAGGTTAGGACTGTGATGCAGGAAAGTGTTCCCTCTGTAGACGAAGGCAACCCCTCTAGCCCTAGAGTGGGTCTAGTCACAGCAAGGACAAAACAACAATTAATTCCCTTAAACAGTCATTGTTGGAGGCCTACCAAAAAACCGGTGGTTGATGAAGTTCCGTTGCATTGTTCCAGCTTTCGTTTCCTTCTCCTTAATGAGCAATCAACTTGAAACACCACAAAGAAACAACAAATCATGTAACCGAGAGACAACAATGATATATTTACTCATAAAGTCAAGAAGTCATGAGCTATCAAGTAAATTACATACAAGACATAGGAAATCATCATTGATTGTATTAATAATGAAACAAGAGCAATCTTACAACCGAGTCTTGACGACGCAAGCCTTCTCAGAGGGTCCAACCGGTGTGTTTCTTCAAGCATTCACTCTCAAAGATGGGTCTCCCAAATAGAAATATCTCTCTCTCTCTCTCTCTCTCTCTCATTCACAAGCTTTACACAAGATTAAGGGCACTCCACACCTTCTTGCAAACTATAAAGCAATCCCACACTTGTCACACTCACACCAACTATCTATCAAACTCAAAAGCAACATCAACACTATACAACCAAAAGAACTAGTAGATGATAGTAATGGTGAGTGATTTTATAGGAGAAGGAGTCTCCATGAAATGAGGGAGAGGGATCTTATTCTCAAGGAAAGCAGCACAAAAGACGGAACTACCATGCCAGAGGGAGGAGGGCGACCCAAAGTGACCCAACAACCAGATCCAGAGACATCCAGAAGGCTGACTGTTGGAACAAATTCATCCAATCTGGATCGTCGCGAGTTTATAACTAATCTTTAACGTTGACATCATTAGTAGGCAATGTAATCAGTCAAAACGTCACTAAACATAGCAAATAGACTTGCGTCAGAGCATGAAATTCTATCGTCGCGGGAATCAAATGTACTCCAGTGATGGAAGCATGAATGGACTGTTTATTACCGCTGTTCATCGTGTATATTTAGTTAATTATCACGACGAGGCAGAAAACTTAGGAAAAGTGGGTCAATTGGCAACATAAGAGAGCACCTGTTCAGTATGAGCATGTTTTACTGGACACATGACACAGTAGAAGGACTGGGGTGAAGGAAGTGACAAATTACTGTGTAACAGATGCCCCTTAAAGTATGAAGCCCGAGAGAGTGGGAGGGGTGAAATGCTTTACGAAACTGTCTGAGCTGGAACACCATTTGGAAAACTCTGCAGGCGCAAGTACAACTGATATCTCTGATAGTGAAATACATGTAGTCTAGGCATGGGCGCAGCCATCCAAAAGACATACAAACTAGGTCTGTGGTATGGACGCAACCATCCAGCTAGTAAGACCCTGATAATGACAAAGGTATGGTCGCAACCATCCATCAACGAGTCATGTAATCACGAACCAATCCACGCAACCCAAACATGTGTAATCTTAGTTCGGGGTCTTGAAACCCAACCAATCATAGTACAAATTCTAGCATGTGAATACATGTGCTAAAGTCGAGCATGATAGAAAGTCGCTTGATTACCAGTCAATGAGGAAAACCATTAACAAGCATGAGAGAAACCACCAATAATGTTAATGTTT
The DNA here is from genome assembly GCA_031772625.1 of Pinus tabuliformis. Classification (NCBI taxonomy): domain Eukaryota; kingdom Viridiplantae; phylum Streptophyta; class Pinopsida; order Pinales; family Pinaceae; genus Pinus; species Pinus tabuliformis. Next base: position 754,509,828 of record CM062804.1, read on the forward strand.
CTCAAGGTACGATCAAGTACAATCCACAAAGTGTGAAAAATGAGCTGAAGTCGAACACTCATGGACTCACCCAATTGACGACCAATGATGAAAGTCGACCGTCAGGCATGAAGAACTTTCCATTGAGACATGCAAGCTCCAAGGTACCAAAGGGGATCTCTAAATCAATCTCCTGGATAATGAGCTGATGTCGACAGGAGATGATCCATCGTAGGAGGGCCATAATGTTTCCCCCATCAACAACACAAGATACGGAACAAGTGCTAGATGGTGAAATAGAGTATCAGAGGAGGCGGTAAGGATGTGAACTGTAGAAGGATTATACTCTTGAACATGTCGGCGACATGACTCCGGAGGGTGGCAGCATTCAGGTACCAAGGAATCAGAGGCTTGATGGAGACAGCACAAATCAAATGGAATGAGGCTAAATGACAACCCAAACCCCAGAAGGCCAAAATACAATGTATGGATATCCCAACTCGACAAAAAGTGTCGATGTTCAAGAGTGACTAGCTGCCATAGGTAACCAATGACAACCTCCAAATTTTCCCCCACCATTGCCGGCGAGTACCCCAATTATTTTTGAAAACAAGCTTGAAGGGGATAGCATATGCTTGTAATATAAGTTCAACCTTTGGTCGAATCCAACCTAGTAATAGTTTAATGAGCCCTAGGGAGGAGGAGCTCGAGTCTCTTCATGTTGATGAGTCCAATGTCGTCAGATTTTAACAAGTCCGACATAGGTAAAACTCGGAGTCTTTTTCATGTTTAGAGAGTTTGAAAAAGACACAGAAAAGAAAACTCTAGGGGGGTCCTTTTTCGTAGATTTGTGTCTCTCGAGCCCGAAAAAGTATAAAACAATACCCGAGAGAACCGCTTGACTGTGAGGTCAAGGAGTACTTTTTGTGGTTAGTGACCTCGATCCAAAAAAGTAGAAAAGCGATCGAAACCACGTCGTTTCGTAACCAATAACGAACCTGAAATGACAAAAGCCTAGCAATCTTTTCGTGTTGACACGGTCGGAAAAGAGCTTAAAGCAGACCACCTCTTATTTCGTTTAATGAGTCAAAAGGAATAACTCGGCTATCTTTTCGTCTTTCAAGTCAGAAAATAGCATTAAAGAAGACTTTATGGACTAAGTGCATACAAAGTGCGACACATCCTCGCCACCTGTAGCTCTACACAAAACACATCAAACATAAAACCCATTCGACATGAACAATTAATATAAGTGGAAATACAGTTAAAAACCCAAAAACCCTAATTAGCAATGCAAGAAAATGAAAAAACCCACATTCTAAAGTCCAATTTTTTAATTTTTCAAAAAAATTACTACAAAAAGGGTGGGGTAATTCATTTGTTTTTACCATTTGCATTGTTCATTTTACCTTTGAGCACTTGGAGCACCAACCTGAGCAAATTTCTCAAGCTGATTCCGGCCTCATCCGTCCACGGTTCGTCCTGAAACCTTCGCCAAGTAAGTACATTCCTCCTTGCGCTGCATTTTAGTAGTTTTTTCATGCAATTTAGTGCTAGGTAGGTGGGTTTAGGCGGATTTTCAAATCCGAGTCCACCTCTCAGTCGTCGCGGAAAAGCCGCTTGGGTCCGCGACGACCGAGCGTGATTACACGTACCACCTCCAAGATCATCGTGAGAAACTGATGTACTCTCGCGACGATCATGGGAAAAATGAACTATTGACTCAGCGCCGTCGCCGCTGTTTTGAAAACAGTCACGACAGTGACATGAAATTGAATTTTTGTGTAAATTATGAATTTAAATTTATAAAAGGAGCTCTAATTCATTTTTCTTGTCATGCAGGGCAACATGGCATTTGTTTGGCAGGAACGAACTCACGATGTCAATGATGAGGAAGCATTCAATGATGTAGGGTGCCAAAATGCTTTACGGGCTTGCGAGCTACTGAAATTTTTTCTCACTCTGCATCTTCGGGCTCAACCCGATTTGCTAGAGTTGCTAATTCGTGCTTGGAACCCAACAGACGGAAAATTCATTATCTGTGGTAGAGACATTGAGTTCGATGCTACGGACATATATTTCCTGACCGGATTGTCCTGTCACAGTGAGAGGCCAATTTTAGAGGGTCAACGGATCATGGGCGAATCACTAGACATGTTGATGGCACGAGTGTGCCCACGAGCACGCAAATAAAAAAGCGGGAAGGTGTCAATTCCCATGATGGAAGACTTGGTTCTTCATGTAGTTCTATTCATGGTGACGAGGGCAGTGGGCTCCCAAGCCCAACACGAGGCAACAAAGACCCAACTCTGGTTGGCTCTAGACTGCCTCAACCCGACCATGTACAACTGGGCGGAAGTAGTGACGGCCAACATGAAGAGACAGCTCACCAACTATCATCGCGGGGAGGCGAAGCAATTTGGCTACGGGTCTATCTTGATCCTGTTCATGCTGGAGCGGGTGTCAGTGCTTCAGTTACAGGATATGGACTTGGACAGGCCCAGACTGCGAGAGACCAGGATCACAGGTGGGCGCATGTTATGCCATGAGGGGGTGGCAGACGACCAGTGTCACGGGGGACACTATTTCGTGAATGGCTAGATCTCTAGACGATCTTCATCGAGGACTGGCCATATGTTGGTATGGACTTTCGTGGAGACCCCAACATGCGGCTGCTCGTTGTTGAGCAGTGGGACGATGGCGGTAAAACACTTGATCACACTATTTTTTTGTATTTTGTCTTTTATGATGTTTTTTAGATTTTTTTCATGCATATGTCTTAATGATGTGTTTTATGGTACTTGCAGACGTGGGGCCAGAGAGGCCTGTGGGGCTAGCTCCAGAGGCACGGATGGATCCACAAGGCATCAGGGAGCTGGCCTTGGCTTCCCTAGCTGACAGTTTAGTAGAGACAGTGGCCCAAAATCTTGAGGGCTTGATGGAGGGAATCCCTGATTACAGAGTGATCGAGGAGGTCCCCATAGAGTACCAGATACATACAGTAGGGGTGATACCCAGGGTGCACCGACTTTTGAGGTGAGTCGCACGAGCGGTGGTGTGCTACAGGGAGCATAACCCACCGCAGTAGACGCCTAGGTTTTATTTCCTGCTGATTTTTTGAGAGACATGTGTCTCGAATGTATGGAGAGCACAGACTCTATTTGGACATATACACTTATTTTTTGAGCACCTCGGTGCGCCACACGATATATATATATATATATATATCTATATATCTATATATATATATATATATATATATATATATATATATATATATATATATATATATATATATATATATATATATTCCTATGGTTCATTATTGTGTTTTGGATGCTTCTATATGCTGTTTTGATTACATGTTGTGCAAATGTCTGTCTAATACATGGTTTGCTAATGCATCAGTTAACGTGTTTAATCTTCTTGGAATGTGTTGATATGTAATAAAATCAAAATCTCTTTCTAACAATTTAACACGTAAATATAACCTTAAAATCCGATGATCTTTGATGGAATAATGCCCATTAAGCTGGTGGATGACAAGCTGAGAATCCAGATTCACAACCAATGTACGAATACTGATGTTGATAGCCTCGGTTAGTAATTCAATAACAGCATTATATTCAGTGACATTGTTTGTCGTGCAACCCAAACAAACACCTTGAAGGTCTACTAATTCACCGTGAGGATCGTAGATCACCCATGCCACAGAAGAAAGATTTCGAGTACTATGGCAGGCACCATTAGCGAAACCAACATAGGTTGTATCAGACATCTGCACACGAAGCAAAAAGACACAATAAGCAGTAATTATGCCTATACACCAAGCCAGAAAACATACACACAACACACTTGCTGAAAACACACATATGTACAAATCAAAATGCATGGGGTTCATGCATAATATTTTTTCAGATAAAGCCCATTTCAGGGCTTATCTAGAGGGTTCCCTTCATAATCAATCAGCTCATAGGCCCCTTTTTGCAAAACTCATTTTACAATATAAGGCCCATGCCACATAGGCTCGAATTTTCCTGCCCCTAGCTTATCATTTGCTTGATCATAAAGCAGGACTAAATCTCCTTCAACGAAAGAATGAGGATGGACAGTATGATCGAAGTGAGTTTTCACTCTCTTCTTCTGTGCTTCAATAGCTAGAGAGGCTAGTCGATGAGTCTCGTCTAGCCGCTCTAGGTAGAGAAGACGTTCTTCTACTGAAGTAGTGTTGGGGAGTAATTCGACGGCTAATTTCAGAGAAGGGATCTCACACTCAATCGGAAGGGTAGCCTCTAGACCGTAAACCAATTGGAACAGGGTGAACCTGGTGGCATCCTTCACTGAAGTTTGGTAGGCCCATAAGGCAGAGAACAACATCAAGTGCCAATTGGACTTGTGCATGCCGATGGTGCGTTGAAGCATCGTAACTAAAACTTTGTTGACAAATTCCACTTGGCCATTGGCTTGAGGATAGTACGGTGTCGAGCTATCGTGCCGCAAGCCTAGCTGGGTCATTAACTCAGTCATCATATGATTACGGAAATGTTTTCCGTGATCAGTGATGATAGCCTAAGGGACTCTGAACTGTGAGATGACATGATTAAATAAAAATTGCGTCGTTGTGTGACCGTCTTCAGATAGTGTAGGCATTGCCTCGGCCAATTTTGTGAAATAATCAATGGCAATGATGATATAGCCATGCCCCCAGGCCGAGCGAGGTTTATAGGTCATATAATCAATGCCCCATTTGGCAAAAGGGTCGATGGTAACAACAAGGTGCAACGGAGCAGGAGGCACGCGTATCTTTCATTGGTAGATCTAGCACTCATGACAAGAGTGGACTACAAGAATGCAATCCTTGAAGATAGAGGGCCAAAGATAACTAGCACGAAGGATCTTCTGAGCAGTAGCATACCCGGACATATGACCACCACAGGCGCCAGAATGGCAGTCATTTAGAACTCGTTTGACTTCCTCGAATGTTAAGCATCAGTGGAGAACAGAGTCGGTGCCGAGACGGTATAGGGTGTCCCCAATAATGCGATAAGGTTGAGAATGATGGCGAATCCATCGCTGAGCATCCTTGGACAAATCGGGACGAAAAGAGGACAATAATATCCCCGTACCAAGGATCGAGGGTGCTAATCAGGAACAGAGTTTCATCCAGAATATGGTCCTCTAACCGAGAGGGTGCGGTAACAGATGGCAGAGAGTAAAGCAACTCAGCAAAGACGAGGAACTTCTTAGACTTGGTAGTGGTGAAATCCAAGTCGAACTCTTGGAGGATGACAATCCACTTTGAGTATTTCCCCATAGTAACTGACGTGACAAGATTTATGTCATCGGGTTGCAATAAGAGATCACCGTCATGGTACGTAATAAAATATAGTGGCGGAAATTCTAGACAACGCAAACGGCGGCCAAAGCCAACTTCTTGACATAGGCGTATCGAGTTTCCGTATCTAGTAAATTGCGGCTGAGATAGTAAACGACATGCTCAGTGTCATCATCATCATCTTGAACTAGAACCATGCCAATAGTGGTATCGGCAGCGGCTAAATAAAGAGTGTAGTCACGGTGATAGTCAGGGGGACGCAACAATGGAGCAGAAACAAGGAGGGCCTTGAGGTGCTCGAATGACTCTTGTGAAATGGCATCCCAAAGAAAAGGGGTGTCCTGCTTTAATAACTGCATATAGCCTTGGGCCACTTCAGCATAATTTAGAATAAATCGTCGTAAAAAATTCACTTTACCCTGCAAACTCTGCAATTGTTGCAAAGAAGCAGGGGGAGGAAGATTCAGGATGGCTTCGACTTTAAGGGGATCGAGATGGATACCCTCTCGGGAGACGATGAACCTGAGAAGTCCTCCTGACTCAACGCAAAAGACACATTTATGCTGATTTATCTGGGTACGATAGTGTCGACAGCAGAGAAAGATTTCACGAAGGTGGGTTGGATGGTCCTGGCGCTTTGCTGAATGTGCTGGAAGATCATCCAGGTAAGGTTGCACAATGTGTCGAATATCATGAAACGCATAAGACATTGCGCATTGGAAGGTGGCACCGGCATTTTTTAAAATGAAGGGGAGATTTTTATAAGCAAAAGTGCCCCACAGATAGATAAAGGCGGTCTTGTGTTGATCCACAGGCGAAATATTAATCTGGTTATAACCAGAAAAGCCGTCCATAAATGACTATATCTCTCCCGGCACACTCATCAATGAGCTGATCAATGAAGGGTGTAGGGTAGTTATCTTTGGGATAGGCACGATAATCAACACATACCCTAATAGTGCCCTGTTTTTTAGTCACAGGAACAATATTAGAAACCCAATCTGTGAGTGGGATGGGGTAAATGAAGCCAGCCTTAAGAAGCTTTTCAACTTCTGCTTTAATAGCTGCAGCCTTTCGGGGGTGCACGGGGTGTAGACGCTGTCGAACAAGTTTGGCACTCGGATAGGTAGGTATCTCATGCACCATGATGCTAGGATCAATGCTGGGCATCTCTTCATAAGACCAAGCAAACACATCACGAAATTCGTGAAAAGGATCAGTATAAAGTTGAATCTCCTCCGGAGTACAAGTTACTCCAACATGGATGTGCTCGACAATCCCTAGTTTAATAGAGATGTCAATTGGCTGAGTTTGCGTAATGTTTCCCATATTCCCTTCAGAAGACACTTGATGAACTTGGATGGGTGTCTGAAGGGGTTGAGATGGGAGACAAGGAGCAAACCACTCGAGACAAGTAAGCATTTCTCGATGGGTAGGGAGAAATGAGGAACGATGGTGATGATCAGACCAAGGGGGTTCCTCGAAAGACATGGTCTCAATAATTGCTTCATTAGAAGGAAAAATTTCCTTTAAAGGGTCTAAAGAAGCACCATCTCCAAGCCAAGGGGATTGAACGTACGAGTTGAGAGCTCTGCTCGAAGGAGCAGATTCAAAGGATGGAGCTGATGCAGAAACAATTTTGACGTAGTTGAGCTTGGCAGGACTCAACGGCATCTCATTGCCCCAGGATTCTATTTGATCAGTAGGGGGAAGAACCCAAGGATCAGAGTGAACAGAAATCATATTAATGGGGGCGATGTTGGGAGGTGGGAGTGAAAAAACACCCATAAGGGCAGGATATTTAAAGAGTCCAACACCCACACTCTCACACAGAACGGAGGTATGCTCCACAAAAGGCACATTGCCATCGGAGGAGGAGGAGGCGAAGAAGGACAACTGGTCTACTATGACGATCTTCCCCTGATGAGGAAAACGAATAACACAAAATAGAGATGAAGCCATGGCTCGCATGGCATATGTCCAGCTTCATCCTAAAAGGAGGTTGTAAGTTAAATTGGCATCAACAACTTCAACCTCCACTTCGACCGTCTTCCCTTCCAGAGTAATAGGCAAGAATTGGAGTATACCATAAGGACGAGATTCTCTCCCATCAAAGGCCTCCAAGGTCGTAGGAGACTGGCTCAGAGGTGGAGAACCGATAGCCTTCCAACAAGCAACAGACATTATGCAAGTCGAAGCGCCTTCATCAATGATGGTATGATGAATTATTTTAGAATTGATGATGACCTAGATAAGGAAGGCAATTTGGTGAGGCAGTCTCGGTATATGATTGTCTAGGTCAAAAGTGATCAGGTCCAAGTCGGCCGGGTCAATGCCACCGATAGCTGATAGCAAGGACTTCCTTTGAGAGGGGCAGCTCTGGAGGACTTCTAATGCAGACATAGTTGACGGAGCCTAGGCTAAGTCCTCAATGATGCTGTAGTGTTGAGCAGCATGAGCATTAGGGTTGTAAGAAGAATTTCGGAGCACATCTTTAGGAGGAGGTCGAATGACCGCTTTAGTGCTAGGTCGCTCGATATGAAGGGGACGAGAACTAGATGGAGGAGCACTAGAGGGGACCTCAGTCTCCTTCCTGGTAGGTGACGGATACTCTTTTGCCCAAGTACTAATGTGGATTGGGATCGTCCCAACCATAAATAACTGAGAACCAAAGGGAGAAGAGGATTGAGATGGATCGGCCACCATTTGAGTTTGTTGCGAGGGAAAAGGCTCTTTAAGCACGGCAAGAGTCCCAAGGGCGCCTTTCAGCAAACGACTAACTTCAGACCGCCTGGGGCAGTCCTTAGTATAGTGATCCTCATCACAGATAAGGCAAGGATACTTAGGCTTGCGTTTGGCACCTTCCTCGGGTGGAGGTTTAGGGGAATCCTGCTTTGGTTGATCAACCTTATTCTTTCCTTTTCCCTTCTTTTTCCCTTTTGAGGCTTTATCTGCCGTGGTGGACTGAACAGCGTTAACCTCAGAAGTGTTACCAAAATTGGATACAGCCTGAGAATTGTTTTCATTCGAAGCATTCGACTTTTGCTTCCCAGGGTTCGTAGAAGATTTCTTAGAGGACGTATTGAGAAGCAACGATCATTTGAGTGCCCGGTTGAGCAGGCCCAGATGGATGTCCTTGAGAAGACATAGGTTAAGCCATCTGGACAGAAGGTTGGCCCGATTGAGGTTGGCACATTTGCCCAAAAGTTTGAACTTGCTGGGAGTTGGGTTGAACTTGTGGAACCAAACGCTGTCTAGACTGACTAGATGGTTGAGTAGACTGGACAATTGGCTGGCCTTGTTGAATTTGAGACTGGCCAACTTGTCCAGAAGGGTAGCCTTGCTGGGTACCAGGTTGGCCTTGTTGAATGTAAGGATGTCTTGGGTTACCAGAAGGTTGCCCAAAGTACGTGAAAGAAGACCCACTGAAGGCTGAAGGTTGTCCCGGAATGGGTTATCCTTGTGGGCCGACAGTTTTCCCTGAATAAGGTTGCCCATAGTACGGTTTTCCGTAAGACTGATGTCCGTAAGATGGTTGACCTTGATAGGTTGGTCCTTGAATATTTGAAGACTATGCTTGGCCACCATGGTAAGTCGTTGTACCCCAAGCAATAGACATGGGAACCGAGACCTCAACAAAAGGTTGAGATGCTATTGGTCCAGGAAGATAAATATGAGCTCCTCGAGAATCGTAATAGTTAAATGGATTTTGAGGATCCAAATTCTGAGGAATTTGAGGATATTGATCATATGCCCCCCCTACCGAAATGGAGCCAGAAGAAGGTGGGGCACTTAGGCTAGGGTCAACAACCTCGGATAAGGGTGCTGCAAGGCCACCGTGTGAAGGACCTACTGAAGGCCCAGCAATAGTGGTCACAACTGAAGATGCAGTGACGGCACTAACAGTGGGGGCTGAGGAAGCCACACAAATGGTTGGCATAGTCGGGACAGATATCGCATTGTGAATCTGGGGAGTGAAAGATCCCGAAGTCAGAGTGACAGTACGAGACCAGATGGAACTCATAAGGGGAGACCTAGAACCCATGATATCAACCAGATCATTATAACGTAAAGGAAGCATGATACCAAGGGAGGTGACACGAAAGGGTGAAGTTTCCGTCAGTATAGGAATTTCACCACTTGTCACCAAGGACTCTTCACTAGTGACGGGGAATGTGTCATCCATATTAGAGGAAGACATTGGGACTGAAACACCAAGAGGAGTAAGGTGGAAATCTTCTTCGGAAGGCTCCCAAATGGGGTTCCAACAAATATCATAAGACTCGTCTTCCGGAATGCGAGAGTTAAGCGGTTGGATACTTAGAATAACATGGAGAGTGTCACTAACGACTGGTACCTCAGGAGCGACAGAAGATGGGGATCCTTGGTCACTTGGAATGGGAGATGGGATTGGTGATTCTGCTAGGATGATTCAACTCAAAATTCCTAGGAAGAACTAATCGAGTAAGGAGAAAGAACCCTACATAAACTAAAACGCAACAAGATCTAACAGGATAAGTGTGAACGTGGTCGAATAAATTTTAAGGCACAGGAACAGAACTTTACCTTTTCATCTTTAAAGAGTCGAGAAAAGGACGAAAATATGAATCTAGTCACCTTCGAGTATTTAATGAGCCTAAAGTGACAAGTGCTCAGATGGACCTTTTCTTTTAAGGAGTCCGAAAAGAAATGAAAGTGACTGCTCTAGAGAAACTAGGCAAAAGGTTTACCAAACATCCTGTAAAACTGCTTATACACCTTGGCGCTCATATGAAAACCAAGGACTTTCCGTACAACAGTCAATCTTCCTTAATGCTATGTTCGGTGCATTATGGTTTGCAAGGTGGCAGACATGGCTTCCTAGGGATATAGGATGATAAGCTAGTGGGGTCTCCCAACATATACTCGACGGTACTGGGAGCACAATTCCGTGCTAGACCACTATTGAGTCACAGAAGGAGGAATCACCCAACCTTGAGTGAAAGCTATAGTGACTAGGTTTAACGATGCCAGAGCACATCTCTAGCGTAGACCTCTAAATGGTGTGTGTTATGTTCCAATGCGTTGTTAAGTTTATTCAGTTCATTTTAGAGTTGATCTTGAATTATGTTTTAGTTTTCAGGCCTTACCGTATGTATACAAAAAAAACCTAGGATGCAGCTAGAATGAGTGAAATATCCTTTTTCTTCAATGAACACCTACTTACAGGAGGGTAGAGAGATCATTCCCAAACCAAGAAAACCAAGATAAACCAAGAGACACAATGCAAAAACACATCAACCCTACAGTGCACAAATACTACTAATGATAGATTTTATCATTTGCTTTCCAATATGCAAACTTGAAATGCAAATTTACTTTCACTTTCGTATACTAAATGAATGCAGTCTTTTGATTTTGATTGCTTTAAGTTTAAGAGAAACAAACAAGCAAGTGTGAAAAAACTGGTTGATCCAAACAGTTGTGATCTATGTTCGGTAGTGAAAAGAAATCGAATCAATGCTAAAGATTGGTTCAATAATTGTCACTAAAAATCAACCAGAAACAAGCAATGGAGAAGGCTCAAACAAACCAACAAGAAAGTTGCAAACGAACCTTGGGCAAACTAGCAACCAAGCCAATTGATTTCAAGAACTTGAAAAAACGAACTAGGTCACACGGGCAAAAATGCAAGATTCATTCAATAAAGCCAAAAAAAAGAGTGCCTTAACCATAAACAGTTGAAAACAAGCTACTAAGCAAGAGAAAGAAGGCAAGGGATCAATAGGACTGGTAAATTGAGGAGGGAGAATTGAAAAAACAATTCTACAGGAATCGTCGCGGGTACTACACGAGCAACTAGCGGCGATAAGCCAATAGCTGTAGCAACAGAGTGACGTCGTCGCGAGAGTACACGTCTTTTCCGCGACGGGACGATTTCAGGAGTCGTTGCGACTATGTAACGAGATTCAGCGATGCACAGGACTTTAAAAAAGAGTAAAGGCGACATCAGCGTGACTGTTAAGCCATTTTCTGCGTTGATATTAAAAAACAATGACAAACGAACAAAAACTCCCAAACATAAACCGGTCAATATTTCAATCAATGGAGGGATTTCCCAGATCAACCTAGGTAACCCAAAAGACTGATAGTTAATCCCCAAAATCCAAAAGACACCAAATCTAAACTAAAACAAGAGCAAACAAGAGAAGCAACATACAAAGGACTCCCCAGAGGAGTCACCAACTTGTGATGCATGAAAGTGTTCCCTCTGCGGACAGAGGCAACCCCTCTAGCCCTAGAGTGGGTCTAGTCACAGCAAGGAAAAAACAACAATTAATCCCCTTAAATAGTCATCATTGGAGGCCTACCTCAAACTAGTTGTTGATGAAGTTCCGTTGCATTGTTCCATCTTCCATTTCCTTCTCCTTAATGAGCAATCAACCTGAAACACCACAAAGAAACAACAGAGCACGTAACCGAGAGACAACAATGATCTATTTACTCATAAAGTCAAGAAGTCATGAGCTATCAAATCATCATTGATTTTAATAATAATGAAACAAGAGCAATCTTACAACCGAGTCTTGACGTCGCAAGCCTTCTCAGAGGGTCCAACCAGTGTGTTTCTTCAAGCATTCACTCTCAAAGATGGGTCTCCCAAATAGAAATATATATATATCTCTCTCTCTCATTCACAAGCTTTACACAAGATTAAGGGCACTCCACACCTTCTTGCAAACTATAAAGCAATCCCACACTTGTCACACTCACACCAACTATCTATCAAACTCAAAAGCAGCAGCAGCACTGTACAACCAAAAGAACTAGTAGATGATAGCAATGGTGAGTGATTTTATAGGAGAAGGAGTCTCCATGAAATGAGGGAGAGGGAACTTATCCTCAAGGCAAGTAGCACAAAAGACAGAACTACCATGCCATAGGGAGGAGGGCGACCCAAACTGTCCCAACAACCAGGTCCAGAGACATCTAGAAGGCCGACTGTTGGAACAAATTTGACCAATCTGGATCGTTGCGAGTTTATAACTAAGCTTTAACATTGACATCGCTAGTAGGCAATGTAATCAGTCAAAACATCGCTAAATATAGCAAATAGACTCGCGTTGGAGCATGAAATCCTATCGTCACGGGAATCAGATGTACTCCAGCGATGGAAGCGTGACTGGACTATTTAATACCACTATCCATTGTGTATATTTAGCTAATTATCATGATGAGGTAGAAAACATAGGAAAAGTGGGTCAATTGGCAACATAAGAGAGCACTTGTTCAGTATGAGCATGTTTTACTGGACACATGACACAGTAGAAGGACTGGGGTGAAGGCAGTGACAAATTACTGTGTAACAAGGACCATTAGGGGTAGGCATCCCATAAGCCGCCATGGTCATATTACACCTTTGAAACATATTTTTTGACTTCTTATGGAGCTTAAAATCCTTCAATCATCCCACATAAAAGAATACTCGAGTATGACATATACCTGATTCAGAGGGGGTTCGGGTTAGATCCAGTGCATGTGATACTCTTTGGGGCTACCTCACCCATCTAGTGCTCGATACTAGTAACTGACTACCAAGAAACTAAGGACTCGAATGCTCATGAGGGACGAAGGTACTTTAGTGTAAAAAGTATAGGGAATCATTTCCCTATAGGTGACGATGCAGGCAACAGCTGAGCCTCACTACCATTACCTTGGTTGATTCTTCAGTTGTTGGAAGGCATCGCCAGTTCTTTTTGGACATTGCTCTAGGACCCATCAGAAGATATCTTCATAAGGCATATTTACTTTTAGAGTGGAAAGGATGATTAGTTATGCATAGTATTTTTATTATATGCAACTAAAAAAAACCTTTTTCTTGTTTGATTGATCACATAGTTTAATTATTAAAGTAAAATAAACCATTTATATTTTCACTTTGTTTTATGTATGTGATCATATTGCATTGATACCTATCTCCTTTCCTCACCATACACAAAGTAGTGTGCACTCTAATCGACACCATAGGGGACCCCACAACTCCCTGTCGATCTAGACATTTTTTAAACCTCCCCGCATTACTGGGAGGTGTGCCAGGACTCTCACCATTTAGGCATAGAGGACATCATACAACCACCATTATTGGATCTTCCTTTATTGGTGCATCTTTTCTTAGAACACATCCTCAAAAATTTCACCCTTCACAACTCCAAAAGGATCCCCAAGTGTGACCCCCTTTGGGAGCACACACTCCACTCCTCCAGACAGTCCTCAAGACACCCATCAAGGTAGTTCTCTCGAGACTTCCGCACAGAGGACCCCTTTGCATATAGCTATTCAGAATTGTTTTTCGATGACAAGTAATGCACAGATCTCGTTCTTAGATTCATTAAACCTACCAAATTTAGGAAAGCTAACTAATGACCTGAATGCCCATGGCCAAAACTGGCTAGCTATGCCCACCAATCTCCCTTCAAATATTCCAAAGTTCAAAGGAAAACAGGGCAAAGACCCAGGGAACCATGTCATGAATTTTCACCTGTGGTGGCTTTCTAATAGTATCATCAATGATACTATTAGATTACGACTATTTCAACGCACCCTAACTAGACCTGCAACGAAATGGTATGTCGACCAACCATCTTCATCACACAGAGAATTTAGCTCATTAGCTATAGCTTTCGTCACCTTCTTCCTGCAGCTAGTCCGCCATGATTAAGGTCTACAACTCCTCACCCACTTCAAACAAACATACTCACATCTCAGATCATATCCATTAATGGTGAAAACATCATAGCATGTGCAAAACCTAGTTTGAAGATAAAGTCCTCTTGGACTTATTCCTGAGATCCCTCACATCTGAAATATCTAAGGATGTGGAAAATTCATCCCTGAAGACCAAGGAAGAAGGCATTAGTAAATCCCAACAACTGGAGCTTATCTATACCCAGTCCGGGTACATTTATCATGTGCTCTAGGGATTAATTGGGTCCATATCCCAAAATCAACATAGCAATAACTACCAATACCCTGGATATTCGTTCAATGGGCAAGCATTTGATGCTATGTAAAATTCACCACCATTGAAACATATAGGGTGTTATCATGGTCAATGCACACCTATGTAGAATACGGTCAACAAGGTTAACCAATATCAGCCCCCACAATAAGGCTCATATCCTACCCCATAAGGAAACCAATACTCCTCTAGGAATATGGATAATATTTCCTCCTCCTAGAATCCACACGTTAACCAGGGACAAGGAAACCAATATTCTCCTTTTCCATCACAACAACAAAATAACCCACCAATGCTAAAAAATGTAAGGGTGAATCTAGTGCAACCTTCTCTCGCTTCACAGCAAAATCAGAGGAACAACTTAATTCATCTAATCCTTCAAATGTTGCTAAGAAAAAACCAAAAAGTAAGCCAAGGGGAGAACCTAAGAAAGGGGGTAACAACGAATAGCAACCCCCATGGGCACCAGGAAGAGGAAACCCCAACTAGAATCAAAACCAGGGAATGACCAACAATAGCCCATAAAAAAAGGCAAGAACACAAGTCTACATACTAATCATTCATGTGCTATCTGTGGGGAATATGGTCATTATACCCACCACTTTCCTCAACTTCCTGATTTAAAAGGATACAAGATAGTAGGGGGCAAGGAGGTCAACAAATTGTAGTGATGTAGGACCCCTTCCCCCATCAGGGAGTAGTTAACACACAGCAACAAACTCCCCACCCTCATCCATCTGGAGGGAACTCCCATAACAATCCTAATCATGATATTTTCATGACAGGAGAGGATATCCTCCTACAAACTTGGAACTGAAGTTATGAAGCTCCCCTAGAGCCTAATCCATCCACCTCAACTACGGAGATACCTACAGGTTTGTTGACCATCCCTCGACCTTCTGTAGAATCTATGCCTAAAATGGTCAAAGGACCTTTACGACATGCAAGACACAACTCGAAAGCTTCTCATAGCTACAACATAGTCAATGACTTAACACAATCACTGTCAGCTATGTCAACATTAGAAGTCCTGCAAACATGCCCAACCCAATGGAAAGCCTTAATTTCTGCTTTAGGCGCAATCGACCCCCCCAATTCTCGCTTAATGGTCTTTGACTTGGAAAAAGCTACTCCACGACTACCATTAGCCGTTGCTTTCCAAATCCTAGTCTTAGGCCAAAATATCAACATTCATCATTGCATCATTGACGAAGGGGCTTCCACATGTATCATGTCCAAATCTATTTGGCAGAAACTAGGATCCCTCGAAATCAAGCCTTATGACATTATGCTAGAGCATACAATGGGTGCCATTCTGCTCCCGTTGATTTATACCGTAGCATGCCAATTAAGTTTGCAAGAAAAACTATGTTAATAGACATCGAAGTACTAGGCCTAGTTGGATTACAACATCCTACTAGGCCGAAGTTATATGTACGAGATACTCACAATCACCTCATCAGTGTTCAGAATCATGATGTTCCCCCATGATGGAAAGATCATTTTTATTGATCAACTCACATACTACGATAAGGCAACCTTACTCACAGCAAATGGCATACAGTCTTTAGTCTCGTCCTCCCACGAGTTGATGACTACTTACACTGAGCTCAGCCTAGGCCAGTTTAAACCATCAACACTCCTGGAAATGTTCCCAGAAGATCCTTTGGTACGATAGGAGCCTTTCCCAAACATCGGAGCATTGGTCTGCATGATGACTTCATCAAACACCACCCAAAATCTGGAACCAATTCCCGACACCACACACCCTACAACTATTGATTCAATGACTCTACCTCACACGATTATTCAAACCCCATTTTTATACCCCCCTCCCAGCTTTATCTTGTACCAAGCCATGGAAACCTTTACATTACCAAATATGGCTCTCGCAATACCAATCTGGTATCTAGTCCCCATGACCATGTTGATTGATCTAGAAAACATTCTAGTAGGTAATATCCCTATACCTCTATCTTAGGAAGCCACCACTACTCAAAATTGTCCTGCATTGACATCAATAGAGGCTGGCAAAAAGGCTAAACAAAATGGTAAATGAGGAGAACCCTCAACCTCTTCCAAGGCCTTGCAATCTTGTGTGTTATGTGAAGAATTTGAGCACCCAACCCACATATGCCCCGAGTTATGAGTTAAAAACCCTCATGCACACCTCTAAAACATCAATAACCTCAACTCCACCAAAAGGAGAAAAAGTTATGCCTTTACGTAATAAAGAATTACGCACCAACCATGCATGCACTATATGAAAAAAAAACATGGGTACTACACTCATCACTATCTTGATATCCCTCGATACCAAGAGACATTAAGCACACTCATTCAAACCAACATTAATGAGCCGATAGCACCAACCCAACCTCAAATGGACAATGGATGTAAGAACATCTTCTACATTCAAGAAGAAGCAACTTCATACTCTAAAAAACCTTCCTGCAACACACGAAGGTAACATAAACAACCAAACCCATCCTCTGCTTTACCATGTGCTATATGTGATGACCCTACTCATCTAGTAAACCTCTGCCCAGAACTATGGACACATTACCAAAACCACCCAATCACCCAGGTTTCTCAAAGAAGAAAACCTAGATGCCAACACCATACATGCACTATTTGTGCGGAAAACCATCATAAGATAAGGTATCCCCACCTTCCCAGATTCCACAAATCATTGAGTTTTGTATGTCAATCCATAAACAAAAAATCTTACACGCTGGACTTAGATACAAAATCCACAAAACCCATTCCCCCACCTAGGGAAGAAGGACCCCTAGATGTCTTATGTGTTTTTGAGGAGAAATGATAGCCAACAAAAAAACTGAGTTGCCATCATTACACCTCCCATCACCATCAACAATCTAGATTAGGCCAAAAGAGATCCAAAACCACCCGGCAAAGAAAATTATCCATCACATGTGCCCTATGTGATAAACCCAACCATTTGATAAATAAATGCTGCAAATTGATTAAGTTCAATGATATATTCGGTTTAGTGGCCCAAATATCCCAAAAGAATATCTCCAACCAAGAGAAAATCACACGTTGTTATTGTTGCATCCGCTCTTAATTCCACCACACACGTAATTGCTAGTATCTTCCACAGTTCTGCGTAGCAAGAGCAGCACCAAAACCAATCCATACAAGCAGGCCATGTCACACCAATACCACAACTTGAAGATGGATACCGCCACAGGATATCTCATCTCATGACGTCAATGAGGCATCAACATCCCATACTATGAGCAATACCACATCCCATATAATCTATTCCATTGGTTTTGGACCAGTATGTGGAAACTCTATCCAAATCTCTCATAGCACTAAAGTTTCCCCTATAACACAAACATTTTCAATACGACAATCCCTTCAAAATAATGAAGCCCACAAAAAGAGGTTCAAAGCCTCATTCAATCATAACATCACCCATCAGACATTTACTGAGGGAGAGTTAGTCCTTCACTATGACGTCACCCAAGAAGCGGTAGGACTTGGAAAGTTTGAAACTCTTTGGAAGGGCCCATACATCATAAAAAATTACCTCTCAAGGGGGCATACATACAGTCAAACCCTGATGGGACTTTCCTAAGGAATCTCGTCAATGGTCTCTACCTCAAAAAACTTTCATCCATAAAATGCTAGAGTAGACATGTATGCACCATGACTTAATTTTTATGATGATTACCTCATAATGAATTTGCTCTAAGATCATTTTCTCATCACGTGTCAACAGATGGATCTTCTTTCAGCTTATCATCATGGGTTCGCTGACAGCACATCTCGATGGTCGCAAAACCTCATTGCTACAACCTAGGCCATATACTCTCTTAACCAGACACCTCGTCTCTTTAATGGAATTTGTATCGGGTCAGCCACCAACAATCAAGCAGAGTATGACACTGTCATAGGCCTCTTGGTCAATGCCCACCACCTAGGTATCTGTCACCTGCATGTATTCCTTGATTCCCAGCTAGTTGTATCACAGTTAAATAGGACCTTTCACATCTGTGATTCATGCCTCTTTCGGAAATATCTGCATGCACAAAGGTTAGCTAGATATTTTGATCATATCACATTTACACATATACCAAGGGATCAAAATCATACAACTAATTGCATCGCTAATCAAATCCTAGACTGGCATGCATCACATATATATCACCATCAAGATACATGAAACATCAACAAAAGATACATCTCAAATAAAATGTAGAAATACACAAGAAGTATAGACACATCCAACACATCATGAGAGCCGCCAAAAAATGATCTCGTATATACATCAAAAAATATATGAGTACAAAAGATATCACTGGCCCACAACCAGGAAAAATAAGTCAAAAAAATATAGGGGAGCATCCTCATAATGGGTGCTTTCCCTGGTACATACATAATCTCATCAAAAAGTAGAACCATCAAGTCTATCTAGGGCTCACATGGTCTAATATCTACATCTGGAGCCAAAATCCGACTAGTCATAGCCATCGCCATGGTTATGCGGTGTAAAACTGGTCATTGTGCTTGCGTTAATGATATCATCATCTCAACAATGACATCCACCAAGCCAGCCCATCCATCGATAGGAAAACCTCTAGTCAGGGTCTCCACCTAACCCTAGGTATCACAGTAGCTCCGTAACTATTCCTTAGCAGCTGCCAAGCATGACTTTGCATCCTCAACACGTGTGCGCCATCTTTCTGCATCCTTGCCCGCTGCTACAATGCCACCCTCTATGGAGGGCCCACAAATCTCAAACCGATGCCTTTGCGTCAATCGCTTTGAACCACCCCAAGCAATAACCAGTGGCCTCACCACCCTCAGGTCTCTGTGGAACAGGGACATCCCTTGCAACACCCATATGCCTCGGATCATGGCCTACCAAATAGGCCAGTGGTCGCTCCCTGGCTCTGTATCTACAAGTAAACAAGAATTGTGTTAAAATAATCATAAATAAAATATCATAAATGATACATAAAAGCACACATATGTATACAAATGTAGAAATCAAAATATACCTGTTGGTCCCCAGGCATCACCCTGAGGAAGTCCCATGTCTGGATCTCCCTGAAAGTCCACTCCATGATAAGGAAACTCCAGAATCAACTAAGGATTGGAGTTAAACCAATCCTCTACAGTGGCGTTCCAGTAATGCCCCACCTCACCACCCCCAGGTCCCAACATCGCACCTCCCCAATGGCACATACATGGGTCCTTGGCAAGCCCCACTAGTACTGCTAAACTCAGATGAATCATAACCTCCCGCTCATATAGAATGTTGTAGAGCACACTCCCATAGCAGAAACTCCTGAGTGTCCCATGCTGCACCTACATAAGCTGCGATAGCATCCCCCTATGCAGTAACCAAGCCCAATCGATGAAGTGCCTTGCCTATAGCTACTGAAATACCACTATATGGGGCCTCGAGCATCGGTTGGGGGATGTTGACCCCACCAGTCTCACAATCATAGCCAGTGTTGCTCGCTCAGCTAGGTCCAAAATAGTTGCAATCTTAATGCAACCCTCATCATAGGGGTCTGATGAGCCTCATCATTGGGTAATTATATGGGCCTTAATTCACCTCCTAGCTTAGTCAAACCAACTATTCTCACAACTTATTGCATACTTTTGATTATATTTTGTTTATAAGATGAATTAGAGTTGGATATTTTGCTTTATGGTCTAATGTGCATTTAATGCAGGATTAAAGGATAAAAGTAAGGAATTTTGGCAAAGACCTTGGTCAAAACTCGAATGGGACAAGGGAGAGGAATTATAGGAGGTAAATCCTCCTCATTTACTACCCCTCCATTCGAATATTCCTCCATCAGCTTGGAGTGCAAATATCCAAATCATGAGGACTAGAAGACAGCTGAGCAAGTGAAAGACAAAGCACCAGCTTATCTCGAGTTTGGGATCTGAGCCTCCCTAATTTTAAGGAAGTCATTGGAGATTTTAGATGTATAAGTAGAGAGGCCTAGGACCTCAATAGGATTCAAATTTTTTATTGTAAAACTCTACTCTATTTTTGAGCTGCAAGACTTGTGATAGTTTTTTATGTAATCCATTGTTTTGATAATAAGAATGAGTTTTGTTTTGAGCAAGCATTGAGTTAGCTCAGAGGGCTGAAGCTCTTGGGTTAGGGCCCAACCCTAACAACCAAGGATCCTCTTTATTGTACATGTATGTTAGCATAGATTCATAGTCTGATTGTTCATTTTCTTAAGTAACTGCATTTCCATTACAATAGTGTAGATGAGATTGGTTGAATGTTAGTCTGCTTCCATTTGTGCCTTCTTTCAGTTAGCAGGTTAGCAAGGAGAAAAATATCACCGTAAGTTTGTCAGCAGGTGTCTTGGCCTCACCTCCTCCCTCTGGGACCATGACTTGAGGAAGAGACCCTTCAGCAACCCCAAAAACACAGATTTCTAGTTCTTTCATGAGCTTTGGAGTTTGTTATCTTGATTCAGTACTTGGTTCATTGCATTGTCATCTTTTTCCATCACTCTCTTTCTACAATAAGATCTCACTCATGTTCTCATTCCCTTCAGCACTTTCTTCATGCATAATATGGGCAATTGATTCATGCTTTTCTAGTTTATGAGAATGTATCTTGTTGCATAGTTCTTGGAAGACACACATGTTTTAAGCATTGCAGGTACTTCAGGAGGAGTTCTAGACTTCATCACCAGCATCCATCTTCCACCTCATCCACCTCAATCATCTCTTGTTCCACCATCACCCTCACTAGTTTTTGTCCTTTTTTATTGAAATTCCCCTAGACACATTGAGTGAATCTAGCCATCTCTTCTCTTAGATATTGACTCATGAGTGTTCCTAGACCTTCTAACACCCTATCCCACTCATCACACACCCTTTCCAAGCTTCTCAACACCTCCAACACCTCACAATTAGCTCTCGTCTATATCCTGTAGGTTTCTTGTAATTCCTATAGGATCATCCTGTAGGTTTCTAGTACATCCTGTAGGTTTTCCTGAATTGGTCTGTTTTGAGGCCGAATTGATGGGGAACCTCTAAGAAAGAACAAAAAGCCTCCTAGGACCCTTCCACACCATCCAACCACTACCTAAACCTTATAGCCATCCTCAACCACCTTCCATCCACCTGTCACATCCACATGAACAATTAAATTGCATGCTTGATTTTACCAAAGAAAACCAAAAAAGTGAAAATAGATTTAGTTTAGTTTTATTACTCACACATTAGTATGGTTTGATGCTCTTTACTTCTGTAACTTAGATAGCAGCATTAGGTTAGTGTTGATTTATCAATTCTGCTTAGCATAACTGTTTAAATGGTTAATTAAGATATGGTGTGATTTAGCATTACATGTTGTTTTCCTCATTACTGCAGTAGATTAGCTCTCTTAGAATAAATTTTCTCTTCTTCTATCAAAGAGTCAAGCTTCTTCTAACTCCATAGAAGTCTGGCTTGGAACCCCGGGGTCTCTTGCTGGATGAACAGTGACAGCAGGCAAGACCTTCACTTTTACTTGTGCATATAGCACTGTCACCTCCAAGTTTGTACGGACCCCGGGTTGATAAGTAAAGCTGGTAACCTAGGAGTTGCAACATCCTTGTTGCAATACTGGCGCTTATGACTTTTTGGTGCCGTTGCCTAGGAGGTGTCTGAGTAGAATGCAATTACTGCTTTCTTTTCTTCTATTTCTAGTCTCCAATTTTCTGCCATTAGTTTATTTCTGCAAAAGTAATCTAGTAGATTCCCTTCTTTCAATTGTCATTATCTACTTTCCTTTCCATTATTCAAGTAGAATTTCAATTCAGCAAGTAACTTTTCTTTCTGTTAGTAGTTTTCATTCAATCAACAATTTCATTTCAGAAAAGTACTTTCTAGCTTAATAAAATCTTATAAAATCCAACCCAAAAACATTTCCTTTCATTCCTCATAGGAATAGGGACAATTTAGGGAAATTCTTGCCAAATACCCCCACTGCATCCAACAACCAACCTTCTCTCTTCTTCGGTGGCTGTGAACTAGAGGAACCTTTAGGTGAGAAACTTGACATATTTGAAGAACCTACAGGGGAAGAAGAAGAAGAGGAACCCATTCCTACTTAACCAATGGCTAAAAACCGAAATGACAGAGGGAATAGAGGGAGAGTTGAGGGTGCCTTCCCCATCAGGGAAACCAACAGGGACACTAAGATGAAGAATATAAGCCCCTCTGCCCTACCTCATTTCCATGGCTTGACCACAGAGGACCCCAACACTTTCCTATTTGAGTTTGCCATTATATGTCGAACCTATGACCATACAAATGATGAGAAAAAGTTAAAATTGTTTCCATCTACCCTCAAGGATGCAGCATTGCGCTAGCTCATGGGTTTATTTGGAGATAACATCACAACTTGGGCTCATATGCCGCAGGCTTTTACAAACAAATATCAGGACTACTGTGGGTCAAAGGATACTAAAGAAGAAATTTCCAGGATGACCATGGGCCAGGATGAATCCTTAGAGGACTATGAAGAAAGATTCCATCTCAGTTACAAAAGGGCCAGGTGCACACTTGACCCCGAGTCACTAAAGTTGGTCCTGCTCGTAAGGGAAGATCTTCTGGATACCTTGTTGTTATAGACATTTTTGGGCACTGCAACCCCAATCACATATGTCCATAAATAAAGGGCTTCTAAGTCCCTAAAAGTGTTGTTTCATACCCTAAAGGAGCAAGGTCAGCTGATTACATCATCTCTCAGAAGTTTTCCATGAAAAATCACTCAGAACCGGTCATAGCAGGACCATATAGACTACCCAGTGCAAAGGGTGCGATGCATCTCACCTGCCACATGCAAAAGGTGTGATGCATATTGCAAAGCCCTTCTGTAGGGTGCAATGAGCGAGAGCAGACAAATGGCACAAGCAGTTTGCTAGGTGGAGACCCTAAGAATCTTCTAGAAGCTGCTCATTTGACATTTTCCTCCTTGAATTTGCCCAAGGATGAGTAAGAGATCATGAAATATCCAAGTGGAACCAAGAACTATCAAAGATATGACACTAATAAAAATCCCAGAAGCTGACTCACCCCCCTACAAATATCTATAAATGGATCCCTCATCCCAGAGATCCAGAGGTTGGAATTTGGTAATTTGCAAAGAGGTGCTGCTAGTTTCTCTCTGAAGACATTGTTGGGTGATCTTGCTTCGTATGAGGTGAAGAGGGATTTCAAGCTAGGAGGATGGCGCTGGGTCAAACAAATTGGTTGTAATCCTCTCTTCTACTACTTCTATCAATAAAGCTATTTGAGTTTTCCTCCATATTCTTGTGTATCTTTGAATACCGTTTTGATATATGCATTTGTATGGTCAATATATATCTGATCCTATATTGTTTATAGTGATAGATCTTATGCTTTGGTAGTATTGTGTTGCTTTGACTCTACAGGTACTCTTTGAAGCGGAACAAGTAAGGAAGGAGTGGCGAGATTCTGTCAAAGGGGAAAGGAAATAAGCAAGGAGCCAAGCGAAAGACTGAGGTTGGTACTCTCTGCTTCTTTCTCATCTATCTCTCATAAAGGAAAACACAAGTGACTTTAGTCTGTTTGTTTCTAAGATAGCTACCTGTCTTAGTGGGATTAGTAGCTCTGAATAGACACTAGTTTTCCCTATAAAAAAATGGCGACTCCATTGGGGAGCGATTAGTTTGATTGCTTGTCTCTATTTGTTTGATTCATAAACCACAGATGGAGCCTAAAGTTAAGCCAGCTAGCCTTCAAACTGCATTTTCTATGCAAGTGCAAAGTAGTTCAACGCTGTTTCAGTTAATATCTGGGTTTGTTTATGAACTGAACAACTGACTTGAAAACATCCTAAGTGCCCTAGAGGCAGCTTTAGTAACCTCATTAGATCAGCCCCTATACTTTGTAGTTACTGACTATCATTTGCTCGGCCTAAATCCCTGAACTAAGCTACAAACTGTGACCAAAAACCAAGTTAAAGTCTCATCCCTGGACCATCGCACCTTCTCTTCTTGGCAATCTGGATGCATCACACCTCCCGTGTGCAGTAGGTGGGATGCATCCCTGTTTCCCTGTGTTACAGGTGCGATGATCAGACAAGACTAGTTCTGCCTCCAAATTTTGGTTTTTTCTTCACTCTCTTCAGCTTTATTCAAGAGTTTTGCTGTCTGTGATCAGTAGACCATTGTTGAAACCCCCTTTCTTTGCATCATCCAACCTCCATTGTACAAAGATTTGTGAATGTTTTTATGTATTTTTTTCCATTCACAGTTCTCATTTACAAAATGGTAGCTTAATCGAATTGTCGTCTTTGGATTTGAAAGTGTCGCAAGTGTCATTTTCAGTCAAAGAAAAGAATCCTTCTCTTTTTTATAGTCGATTACACTGTTACTCTTGTATTTGATCTGAATTAATAGTATTTCAAGTGTCAAAAGCAATTTTTCAATTCAAGATCGTAAAGTGTCGTCTTGTCTCCTTTTCGTTTTTTGAAAGGAAAATCGTTAGCGCTGCCACTTTGAAAGAAGGAATAATTTAGATTTGTACTTAGCATTCTTTTTGCCATTCATACATTAAGAAAGCAGAAAACAAATACATGCATGTGCATTTGCATTTAGACTGCTTGTTGATTTTGATTTAGGACAGTGCATCTAGTGTGCGCTCTCTACTCTATGTTGAAAGGATATCGTTTCTCTTTCCTTAGTAGCTAGGATTTTCATTGCAAAAAGAAGAGTAAACAACTGTTTATAATCTTAGATTGCATATTTAGGAGTTGCATATCTACATCACGCGGTGAACCTTAAAGGAAAACTTCTTAAAAAAGATCAACTGTAAAATAAATTCAATGAACATAAAAATGCTTTGGAACCTAATGCACAACATCTAGAAGTATAGGCTAGAGATGTATTTTGGCATCATAAAGCTTGGTAACTGTCGCTTTCATCTTAGGTTGGGTGATTCCTCCTCTTTGAGACGACAAGTGCCAGTACGGACTTGTGCTCCCACATACCGTCGAGTATATATTGGGAGACCACCATAGGCTATATCCTTTATCCTTAGGAAGCCGTGTCTGCCGCCCTATCAATCGCAATGCACTTAACACAACATTCGGGAAGATTGACTTATCTATCGTAAAAAGTATTCTACAGTTTTGTGATTGGTTTGGTAATCCCTCTGTCTAGATTTCTAGAGTAGTCTCTTTCATTCCTTTTCAGACTCCTTAAAGGAAAAGGTCCATCTGAGCACTTGTCACTTCAGGCTCATTAAAAATCGAAGGCGACTAGAGTCATCTTTAGCTTTTTCTCGACTCTTAAAAATTGAAAAAGCAAGTTGTGTCAAAGCATCTAAAATTTATTTTAATCAGAATAACGTCATTGTTCCCTCGTTGATCTTAGGTTGAGAAAATGGAGTCCACCAACCAAGGATTTCCCCTTGGGGGGAATCCTAGTCCTTTCTCCTCTTGGGGAGATGTTGGTGCACCTCATATGGCCACATTGTCCCTTCTAGTACTGACAATTGGCCTGCCGGTATGGCTTTTCTCGACCTCTGTCGTTCAAAGCACTGTAATTCCTAAGCAATCAAATCAGCAACTGGATGATATGAGAGTTACCCCCCAACCTTCTACTTCGTTTGGTTCTCCCTCTCCTTCTTCCTCTTCACTTGGTGAAGATAGTAAAACTAGAAACCAAGTAACCGAGAAGAAGAAGAAAGGAAAGGAGAAGAAGAAGAAGGAGCCAACGACAAAAAGGGGAAACCGTGCATCGTCTAGCGAAAATCCACACACTGCACCATCCAAACCTAAATCTCCATGTGTCATCTGCAAAGGGGACCACTATCATCGAGATTTACCTTGCATCCCACAGATCTTAAGGGATTGGTCTCCCCGCTTGCACAATCTGGTGTCATGAACCTCTGACAATCATGTTGAGAGTACACCGTCAACTAGTGAAAACGAAGTCACCGGATAGAAAGGAAAATCTAAATTTCCTTGCAGGCTGTGTGAAGGCGATCATGCCCTCCACCGTTGTCCCTTCCTGGACGAAGCTAAAAGAGTCTTGGATAACCGTCCTGTATCACTGTAGCAACTCCCTCTTGGATACAAGAAACCCTTGCCGAGTCCATTGTTAGTTGAAAATCTGACTGATGCGTCGTTGTTGTTGGTCAAAGCGCCTATCATTGAAGATAAACCCTTTGAGTCCACATTGAACCAAAGTCAACAGGTCGAGACGGCAGTTGACCCCATCTTGTCTTCAGAGGATTTACCTTCAGATGATACAGTCACCAAAGAGAATGAGAACGACACCGTTCAAATTCTTTTCATAAACACAGACTCCAATGAACATGGGGGCAATCTACCCATTCCTTTACCGCAGGAAGGAAGTTCATCAGAGATGTATCCGGCCGTTTATTCGGTCCCACCTCCAAGCAACCTAGTTGTCTCCTTCGATTGGAATCTACTAGGCAAACCCCGTTTACCATCTAATGTACCATTCCGAATCATAGTGCAAACTTACAAAATGGTCATGGTTGGTACCATCATAGATGAAGGGGCTTCTGTGAGTATCCTTTCCTCAACTGCTTGGAAAGTGCTTGGTTCACCATCGCTTTTGCCTGAGATGCGATATCTGACAGGCTTTGACAAAGGAACCAGTCGACCGTTAGGGATCCTTCCAAATTTGCCTATAACTTTGAGAAGGAAAACCATTTATCTGAACATGATGGTAGTCCAAGGACCTTTAGATTACAATCTTCTCCTTGTGTGTGACTACATTTATAGCATGGGATCTATTGTTTCCTCACTCTTTCGAGTGATGTGTTTTCTGCATGAAGGAAGAGTGGTCTAGCTCGTAGACCAGCTTTCATTCCCTGATTCACACATAGCTAATAGTCAAATGCCATCCCTAACATGTCTTTTTGTGCAAGGAATGTCTCATCAATCTCCAGTCCGTCCACCTGATGAACGCGAGTGATTTGGTGGTTGTGGCTGAAACCCAGGGGGCATGCACCCTGGTCTGCTTTGGTAGGAAAACTTTAGGTATAGAGTAGGTTTCCGTGGAGGATATATGACTAGTCTGACACACCCATCCATTTAGGAAAATGGGATTAGACCAGAATAAGATACCTCCATCAGAGGGTATGCCTTTCCCGGCAGAGCAAGTGTTTTGTCTGCAAATTGAGGGGTAACCAGGGTATGCCTTTCCCGACAGAACAAGTGTTTTGTCTGCAAATTGAGGGGTAACCAGGGTATGCCTTTCCTAACAAAGCAAATGTTTTGTCTGCAAATTGAAAGGTAACCTGGAAACTCTACTTCGCTATACCTAGGGGCATGCAAACCTTTTGCGTGAAAGTGAAAAGCGACCATTTATTTTCTTAGTTTGTAGGTTCTTAACCCTTTAAACTTGTAGGATTGGTCATTCCTAGCTTACATAATAAAAGGAGCCGGAGCATAATTTCAAATGGTGCAAGCTCCCTAAAAAATGAACCTATCGATGAGACATCCTTATTATACGACTGGCACGAGCAGTTTTACGCGAAGTTCAAGCTCGTTAAAAATTAAACCTAGCAATGAGCATATGTTCCACTACAGTTTAAGCTCATTAAAAAATGAACCCACCTCCAGTAAATAACCATTGTGAATGATTATCATCAGCTTTTGAGCCTTGGTCGTGTTCTTACCATCACCTCCACTCTGTTTTAGCCGATCATTCGCCTCCATTTTATTGTTTACCCCTTTTGAGGAATAGCTACGATGAGTGATCCTATTAGCCACCTTCTTTACACTGCCGTGATTAGAAAATTCCAAACCTCACCTGGAACTAGCTGCTATCTAAAAACATCACTCGTTCCTCAAAAAACGAGTCTCCGCTCTTTTCATCTGACTCGTAAAATATGAAAATATTGCCAAGAAATTGGCCTCTCCAGCTCGTTAAAGTGATTGGAAGTGCTATCCCTCATCTAGATTTTAATCTTTTTGGACCTGAGGGATTATTACACAAAAAGATCGAGCGTTTGTCTTGTTCAGCTCTGTAAAACTATCGAAAAGTCATCCCTTTCGCATTGTTTTGTACTTTTTCGGACTTAAGGGATTATACTATGAAAAAGGAATATTGGAGTTTCCTTTCCGTCTCTTTTCAGACTCTCTAAAATTGAAAAGGACTGAGTTATCCTTGTCGTTAAACTTGTTAAAACAATAGCGACAAACTTGTCCATTCAGACAAGAGTGAGTTTCACTGTCGCTAGGCTCGTTAAAACATAGCGATGGGTTTGCCCAAAGGGAAAATTATAGAACAAACATATGTTATCCTCCTCAAGCTTGACAAAAATAAAGAGGTACTGGTCAGAAATGACTGGGGAAAATTGGGAAGAAAACTTGAAGAAACTTTATTGGTAGCAAGTTGCTCTTGAACATGACACTTTCACTCCATCACCATGATTGAGTCAGGTTGGGTTATTCTGTTCACCGGTCATATCACCATTGGTCCACCGTACCATCCACTTTTTGGGTTAATGCTACCAATCCATTTTAGTGTCGTCGATGTGTTCAAGAGAAGTTGCTTAGAGAATTCACCTACCCAGCTTGTGTCACATCCACTGCAATACCTTCATGCTTCATTCTTTCATGACCGCCACCCTGAACCTTGTATCATCAGATCGTTTTAACCTCTACAAAATCATTTTCTCCATTCCGTTTCATAGATGTGGGATCCATCAATGCCCTCCTATGACGGGTCACTTCCTGTCGACATCAGCTCATTATCCAGGAAGTTGACCTAGGAACAACCCTTTCAGTACTTTGAAGCTTGCATGCCTCAACGGCAAGTTTCTCACTTCCGGTGACAGGTTTACTGATCCAGGTGGATATTGGTGGCCACCTGCCAAGTCCACCTGGACCCCCACCATTGTTTCTCTCAGCATTTTCAGTTTCCTTAATTGTAGCACAACTTACTATTTTTAGCAGTTTTTCGGGTCCTGAACTTCCGGAGCCGTTTTGAGGCCCTAAACGATGTTTTTTGGGACCATGTTGCCTCCCAAAGTGGTAGTGCTCGGATAGATATTTCTAACGAGCTATTGTACGCGTCAAACGGAGATCGTATGCCAAAGTTACGACCCCGGGAAGTTGGTGTACCAATTTACCCAAATGGGGCGCACAGTTTGGCATTTCATCTTCTAGGGTTAGGTTTTGGAATGTTAAGGGTTTTCCATTGTTTCTCAACAATAAATAGGCCTTCGAGCCTCATTGTAACACAGTTTAGAGGCATGTAGCCACCACATCTCTTCTCAGAGATAAGCTACCATCGCCCTAGCTAGTTTATTTCCATTACTGTTTGTAAGCATATTTCAATATTTTACATTAATGAAATGAAGTATTATTTCTACTGCATATCTGTGTTTATGGTTATCTCTGTAATTTGTTGCGTTCCTGTTTAAGTCCGGATCAGTGGTATCAGAGCGGTCTGCTTTTTCTCTGTTTTTCTTTGCATGTCCCCAACAAGGTCGGGATATAAGGAGTTAGGGCTTGAACTGGTCGAACCTTTGCAAGACCAACCTCGCAAATCCCGACGGCCTCCCATGGCGGATGAGAAGAAAGACGAGGGGGCAGGAGATCCTATCAAAATCTTGCTCGAAGAAGCCCTCAAGCGACAACGGAATGCAATAATGGATAGCTTTGCCCAGATCTTTCAGCGGCTACCCAGAAGCGATGCATCGGCTTCCAGCAGCTACTCTAGAAACGCCACGCCCTTTAAGGTACAAGTTAATTTTGAAATCCCCATATTCGAGGGTCAGATAGACGTAGATGTCGTAGATAAATGGTTAAATCTGCTAGAGGGTTATTTTTCTGTTCATGAATTTTCGAGTCGGGAAAAGATTGTTTTCGCTCTTCTCAAAGCAGCCCCCCACGTCAAGGACTGGTGGGAAACCTACTGCGAGTAGAAGGATGAAAGTACTCACTCACTATTTTCAGCCGCACCCACCTGGAATTCATTCCGGGATGCCATCAAGGAGCAGTACTACCCTGTCGGAAGCTATGAGGATGAATACATAAAGTGGACCCGGCTGCGGCAGGGAAGGGACCAAGATGTGCCGGAGTTCACCAATCTTTTCCATACCCTCCGCACAAAGTTGGGCATCAAGGATTTGGAGCAGCATTTGATACTCAAATACCGCGGCTGCCTGCACAAGTACATCTAGGAAGAAATACAATTCATGAACATCTCCTCACTCGGAACAGCATACCGATATGCCGTCAAGGTCGAGCAGAAGTTTAAACAAAAGAAGCGAGACTTTGGATCTGCGAATCGAAAGCAGGGGAAAGGTGCCCCTAAACCATAGAACAAAGGACAAAGCCAAGGTGGGGTAGCCCAAGACAACCCGCCGAAGCTGCAAGCAAAGAACAATGCCGTGAAGCCGAAAAAGGACACGGGAAAATGGTGTGAGTTCCATAAGAGCTCCACTCACAACACAAGTGAGTGTCAGGCCAAGCAGTCACTGGTGGCTGAGCTAAAGGTTTCAGAATCAGATGCATGTTTTGACTCGGAGTCAGAACCTGACAAGGGGAATGACAAAGGGAAGCAAATAATTGATGCGGATCCCAACGCCACTGTTGCTACCACCAAGATCCAGAAAAATGAACTCGAAGATCCAGAGGAGGAGCGTCTCTTCCACTCCCAGATGTGGGTAAAGGGCTCCCCGATACAGTTCATTGTTGATAGTAGGAGCCAAAATAACCTCATTTTGGCAAAGGTCGTGAAGTGGTTGGGCTTACCGACCACAGCACATCCACAACCGTACACCAACGAGTGACTTCACCAAGGACGAGATCTTCGCGTGAGCCAGCAGTGTCACCTTCCATACAACATCAAGCCCTTCACAGATGAGGTATTGTGTGACATTGCTCCCCTTGAAGTTTGTGATGTATTATTAGGACAACCATACTTGTTGAAGCGACATGCTGTGTATGAATCAAGGCCCCATGCTGTTATTATTACATTAGGAAATAAGTTGTACAGGATACCAGAGGTAGCACCACCTACCGCCATCTCTTTGATTACTGCAAAACAATGCAGTAAGCTCATTTCCAAAACCGGGAAATTTGTTTTCCTGATGATACGCCCTCAAGGAAAGAAGAAGACAGTGGCTGCGGCCTCCAGACAGGGCCCCTCTGCACAACAAATACAGATGGACAAGGTCGTGGAGGAGTACGAGGACATCTTCACCTCCCCCGCAGGGGTTCCTCTACACTGTTAGGTCAAGCACCCCATCGATCTGACCCCAGGTGTGTCGCTACCCAATGGACCAATTTATCAGCGCTCCATTCTGGAGAACGATGAAATCAAGAGGCAAATTCAGGAGCTCTTGCAGAAAGGTCACATCCGTCCGTGTTCATCGCCTTGTGGGAGCCCGATCGTGTTGGTACAGAAGAAGGATGGGACGTGGAGACTCTGTATTGACTATCGGGCACTGAACAAGACCATTGTCTGTAATAAGTACCTGACCCCACGGATTGATGACCTCCTGGACCAACTAAAGGGGGCAAAATATTTCAGCAAGATCGATCTGAAGTCAGGACATCACCAGGTACCAATCGAACCCTCTGATGTGTGGAAGACTGCCTTCAAATCCAAGGAGGGCCTTTTCGAGTGGTTGGTTATGCCTTTCGGATTGACGAATGCTCCTGCAACCTTCATGAGGCTAATGGATGACATCTTACGGCCATTCACCAACTCATTTGTAGTAGTATACTTGGATGACATTCTGATCTTGAGCCAGAGTTGGGAAGAGCACCTCCACCACATCCGACAGGTTCTCCAAACACTGCGGCAACACAAGCTATGTGCCAATTTGGAGAAATGCACTTTTGGCATGACCCAGGTTCAGTATCTGGGATACGTCATTAATGAACAGGGGGTGCATGTGGATCCAGCCAAGATCCAAGTCATTCGGGTTTGGCCATCTCCAACCACTCTAACAGAGCTCCGCAACTTTCTAGGTCTTGCCAACTTCTACCCCTGGTTCGTGTTGGGGTTTTCTCATATTACTTGGCCCTTGAGTCAATTCACCAAGGGAGGAGTGAAAGCAAAATTCTTTTGGTCTGAATCTTAACAGAAGGAATTCATAGAGTTGAAGGATCGCCTCTACACGGCACCAGTGCTCACGTTACCAGATTTACAACAACCATTTGAGGTCGAGACAGATGCCTCTGACTACGCTATTGGGGTAGTCCTTACTCAACATGGACATCTAGTGGCATATCACAGTGAAACACTTTCAGACACAGTTCGGAAGTACCCCACTTATGATAAAGAGATGTATTCCATTGTGCAGGCCTGTTGAAAATGGAAGCATTACATTTTGGGGAAGGAAACGGTCATCCACACAGACCACCGACCCCTACAGTTCATACAAACCCAAGGGAAATTGCAGAATGATTGCCATCAGCAGTGGTCTACATATCTGCAACAGTTCCACTTGAATATCAAGTATAAGAAGGGAAGCACCAATAATGTTACAGATTGCCTCAATCGACCACCAATCATGGCGTTAACCACCGTGCTCAACTCTTGTCGGCATGAGACTTCTGATTGGCCACTTCTCTACAAAAGCGACCCAGAATTTGGTCACACATACCAGACACTCTTGGAGGGTCAGCATGTTCCAGATTTTCACCTCCAGGATGCCCTGTTATGCCACCTGGGTCACCTTTGTGTTCCTTCAAGCGAGCGTGCCAAGATGATTTGGGAAGCACACTACAGTCGGGTCGAGAAAACAGTGGTAGTACTGCAAAATTATTTCTATTGGCCGAATCTTCGACAGGATGTTGGGAAGTACATTAGATCATGTACTTCCTGTGCCATTGCCAAACCAACCATCAAGAAGCACGGCCTCTATACCCCGTTGCCTACCCCCAGTCGACCTTGGGAATCCATCTCCATGGATTACATGTCAGGCCTTCCTTCCACTAAGCATGGAAATGACTGTGTTTTTGTGGTTGTCGACAAGTTCTCGAAGATGGCCATTATGGCGGCCTGCAAGAAGAATATCACAGTAGAAGCCACTGCTAAACTCTTCTTTGAACAAGTGTGGGTGCACTTTAGGATCCCACAGTCTATCATCTTAGATCGGGACAGTCAGTTCCTCAGCACATTTTGGTCCAGTCTCTGGTCAATGCTGGACACCAAACTCATGAAGTCCACAGCCTTCCATCCTCAAACTGATGGCCAGACAGAGGTTGTCAATAGGATGATTGTGCACATTCTGCGCATGTATAACTCAAAGCATCCACGCACATGGGATGAAAGCCTCCCCTATGTTCAACACAGCTACAACCGAGCTCTTCACAGCTCCACTGGCCATAGCCCTTTTCAGGTGGGTTTGGGATTCCAGCCACTATGCCCCATTGATGTGGCCATGCCACTTGGAGCTACTCACATAAATTCAGCTCATGTCCAGTAAGAAACAGATAAGGCCACCAGCTTCATTGAGCACATCCAACTTATTCGCCAGCAGGTCCATGACATTCTGGAGAAATCAAATGCCAAGTACAAGCAGCGACATGATCAACATCGGGTGCCACACAAGTTTCAGGTGGGCGACAAAGTCTGGTTACATTTGCAAAAGGAACGCCTTACTGGATCCTATCGGAAACTGAAACCACTCCGATATGGTCCTTACACCATTACTAAGGCTGTGGGAGACAATGCATTTGAGCTCAACATTCCCCCATTCCTTGGCCTGCACCCAGTGTTCAATGTGGACTGCCTTCGGCCATACTTTCCACCATTGCTAGACACATCCGACATTGCAGAACAACTCACACCCACAGAATTAAATCCAGATTGCATGGAACAAGCTGCAACTGATCAGATCATGGACACACAGATCAAGAACACTCGCCAACAGAATATCCAACTGTATCGAGTTGTCAAAGCAGGCCAACTCCTTCACCAGGGCAAGTGGCTCACCAGGGAACAAGTTCAGCAAAAGTTTCCTCATCTCATGGAGGAACTCAACGCAATGGGGACCATTGCTTCCTAAGGGGGGAGGAATGATCCAGGTGGATATTGGTGGCCACCTGCCAAGTCCGCCTGGACCCCCACCGTTGTTTCTTTTAGCATTTTCAGTTTCCTTAATTGTAGCACAACTTACTATTTTTAGCAGTTTTTCAGGTCGTGAACTTCCGGAGCCATTTTGAGGCCCTAAACAACGTTTTTTGGAAAATATGGGCCAACATGGGGCCATGGACCAATGTTTCCTCCCAAATTGGTAGTGCTCCGATAGATCTTTCTAACAAGCTATTGTACGCATCAAACGGAGATCGTATGCCAAAGTTACGACCCCAGGAAGTTGGTGTACCAATTTACCCAAACGGGGCCCACAGTTTGGCGTTTCATCTTCTAGGGTTAGGTTTTGGAATGTTAAGGGTTTTCCATTGTTTCTCAACAATAAATAGTTCTTCGAGCCTCATTGTAACACAGTTCAAAGGCATGTAGCCACCACATCTCTTCTCAGAGATAAGCTACCATCGCCCTAGCTAGTTTATTTCCATTACTGTTTGTAAGCATATTTCAATATTTTACATTAATGAAATAAAGTATTATTTCCGCTGCATATCTGTGTTTATGGTTATCTCTGTAATTCGTTGCGTTCTTGTTTAAGTCCGGATCATTTACATTAATGGCCTTTCACCGAAAGATTTGCATGGTGTTCGACATCGACTCATGTATTCACACCACGTGAATTGTACTACAATACCTTGAGGGTCATCATCATCATCGGTGATTCCTCTCGCGCCTGTTAACAACTTACATCATTGGCTAGTAATCAAGCGATGTCCTTCCATGTTCGACATCAGAACATCTTTTCACATGGATCAACTTGTACTTTTGGGGGAAGATTGAACGAGTTTTGAAGACCCCGGATATAGTTTCATCCGTCCGGGCTGCGATATATTCAGGAAAATAAAGACATCAAATGTACATCATTGTTGCATAGATAATCATCTGAACTAAGGGATGATGGCTCTACCAGAATCATCAGTCTGCACACAGACGATTGTCTATCCTATGTACATGAAAATGAATTTATCAAGCTGAGCATGGGAATGCCCGCCTCAGCTAGATCATGAAAATATTATGAAGACAATGTATTGTATTGTACCTTATTACAGGTCACCTTCCAGTTCGAAAAACCTCGGATCCTCATTATAAATCATTTCACCCGACATCAAAATATTTACGACCTCATGCTTTAGGGGGAAACTGTTATAGACATATTTGGGTACTACAACCCCAATCACATATGTCCATAAAAAAAGGGCTTCTAAGTCCCTAAAAGTGTTGTTTCATACCCTAAAGGAGAAAGGTCAGCTGATTACATCATCTCCTAGAAGTTTTCCATGAAAAACCACTCAGAACTGGTCAAAGCAGGACCATACAGACTGCCCAGTGCAAAGGGTGTGATGCATCTCACCTGCCACATGCAAAAAGTGCGATTCATACTGAAAAGCCCTTCAATAGGGTGCGATGAGCGAGAGCAGACAAATGGCACAAGCAGATTTCTAGGTGGAGACCCTGAGAATCTTATAGAAGCTGCTCATTTGACTCTTGCCTCCCTGAATTCGCCCAAGGATGAGTAAGAGATCATGAAATCTCCAAGTGGAACCAAGAACTATCAGAGAGATGACATTAATCAATATCCCAAAATTTGACTCACCCCCTTGCAAATATCTATAAATGGATCCCTCATCCCAGAGATCCAGAGGTTGGAATTTGGTAATTTGCAAAGAGGTGCTACTGGTTTCTCTTTGAAGACATTGTTGGGTGATCTTGCTTCGTGTGAGGTGAAGAGGGCTTTCAAGCTGGGAGGATGGCACTGGGTTAGACCAAGTGGTTGTAATCCTCTCTTCTACTACTTCTATCAATAAAGCTATTTGAGTTTTCCTCCATATTCTTCTGTATCTCTGAATACTGTGTTGATATATGAATTTGTATGGTCAATATATATCTGATCCTATATTGTTTACAGTGATAGATCTCTATGCTTTGATGGTATTATGCTACTTTGACTCTACAGGTACTCTTTGAAGTGGAACAAGTAAGGAAGGAGTGGTGAGATTCTATCAAAGGGGAAAGGAAACAAGCAAGGATCCAAGCGAAAGACTGAGGTTGGTACTCTCTGCTTCTTTCTCATCTATCTCTCGTAAAGGAAAACACAAGTGACTTTAGTCTATTTGTTTCTAAGATAGCTACCCGTCTCAGTGGTACTAGCAGCTCTGAATAGACATTAGTTTTCCCGATAACACTTACATTTGGTAGCAGGAGGAGATATCTACCAATTACCCTATGAGGATATCAAGACTATATTTAGAAACCATTCTAGGGTAGCTAGGAAAAAGGGTAGGAGTAGTCAACCTATGGCCAGTACATCATCTTCCAACTCATCCATCAAGGGTGAAATTGGAAATATGCTAGAAGATTTCAAAAGTGAGATGATGTAAACCCTTGCCTTGCAATTGCATACCATGAACATCAAAAGGAAGCAAGAGGAAGCAGAGAGAGCCCTGGCCATCTTTTGTCCTAGATGCACCAAGAGGCATCCTAGGAACGAATGTCCATTGAACTGTATTGAAATTTGCTCGACCTGTGAAGAAAACTACTCCACATACAAGTGCCCTTCTTTACCCGGACTCAAAGCTGTATATCAAGGATTTGAAGGGGTCACTAATTAGCTTTGCTACATCAACCAAACAAGACCTCCCAGGCATAGACCATACCAGCAAGGTATGCAGGGGTCATTCCATGCATATTACAACCCCAACCAAACCACAACTATACCTTCTTGGGGACCCCCTACTCATCCTCCCTGGTCTACACCCCCTCCTTGGTCCAATGCATCTAAGTATCATTCTCAGCTAGCCAGCCAGTCATTTCAATATTACGCTCCGCCACAAACTCAGTGAAGTTCACCACTCCAGGGGTGGAGGCCCCAATACAACAATGCTCCAGCTTTATTGCCTCCACCACCTACCCAACCACAACTCCTACACTCTGCTCCACCCAAGCAACCCTAGATGCCTGCCCAGCCAAATTCAAACCTGAACAATAGGCAGGTTCAACAAGTATACAATGGAGAGACATCATACCTAGCTTATGCTGTAGAAATCCAGGAGATCAACCTAAGATCTGGGAGAATTCTCCTGGATAACCAACCTCCCTCTCCACATAGGGAGGTTGAGAAAGAAAGAGAGGAAAGCAACCTTAAAGTAAATCCACCATTTCCTAAGAGATTAACCCAACCACTCCAACCTACCTCAAAAGAAACTGAACTTCTGGGAGAATTGAAAAATCTATGTGCATAGATCCCATTTCTCCAGGCAATAAAAGATGTCCCCATTTACAATAAGTTGATTAAGGAGAAGTGCTTCAAGCATCCATGAAGAAGAAAAAGGGATGCCCCTACCATTAATGTCATTGGGCAACTGTCCGACTTAATGCTGGGGCAGTTAATATGTCTGAAATATTTGGACCCTGGAAGCCCTGTAGTAGATGTGCACATCAATGGCACCATCGTCCCACACACTCTGATCAATCTTGGGGCTGTCATTAATGTGATGACCAAGGACACCATGCTCAAGATCAACCTCCAAGGGTCATTGAGGAAGACCACAATAGTTCTGCAGCTTGCAGACTGTTCCACAGTCACCCCTGAGGGAATTGTGGAGGATGTAATTGTCTCCATTGACTCCTGGGAGTACCCTGCAGATTTTCTAGCTCTCCAGCCTAAGGCTAAGCTTACCGGTTACCCTCTCATCCTTGGGAGGCCATGGCTGGCCACAATTGATGCTTACATTAGCTACAGATCTGGGAATATGACCATCAAGAATTGGCATATGTCCAAATAGTTAGTCCTATACCCTCCTGCTCAACCTTCTCTAGAGCATGATTTACCTTTATGGCTGGAGGAGGAGGAAGAAGATGAGGTTTATTCTGCCCAACTTTATGCTTTGGAAGAAACCATAGGAGGAGGAAAGAAAGATGAGGATGACTTAATTGAACACCTACTCCAAAGTCCAACTCCTAGTATGTTTCCATTAGAAGAAGAAGTAAGGGAAACCCAGAACAATCATCCAATTGACTTGTGCTTGACCGATTCCAACCCACTCCGTGTCAAAACCATAGAACTCGGTCCATGGTATTGGATGCTTCGGCATGTATAAATATGTATTGTAACATTGAAAGGAACATAATGAAAAATCAAGTTGGTAGTCCCGGTTTTGGGATGCAAGGGAAAATCTCTGTGTATGTGTGTTTTATGTGTTATGCTCTCACATTGTTTATTTTCTGTGTTTTAGAATTTGTAGCAGGTAATTTTTGTATAGGGTTAAAAACTACATTTGGTATCAAAGTTATTTTTGGGTTCAAGGGGACACCTTTGTTGCTGAGGGGTTTTTCTTGGGCCTGTGGTAGACCCTGTTTAGTGGGAGATCTGCGAGATCGATTTTGGTGGTGAAAAAAGATGGCGAGCAGTGGAAAGATAGAGATCAAGAAATTTAATGGTCAGAGTTTTGAGTTGTGGAAACTCAAGATGGAGGATCTATTGGTGGATAAAGATCATTGGATCATGGTAGATCTGAGTACTAAACCAACGGGAGTGTCTGATGAAGAATGGAAGAAGTTGGATCAGAAGGAAAAGAGCACAATACGATTGTGTGTCTCAGATTCAGTATTGTTGAATGTATCAGGGGAAGCTATGATGAAGTCTTTGTGGGACAAGTTAGGGACTTTGTACCAATCTAAGTCTTTGGTGAATAAACTTTTCCTGCGGAAAACGCTGTATAACCTAAGGATGAAAGATGGAGACTCGGTGATAGAGCATCTGAACGCATTTAATACTATGGTAAGTCAGTTATTATCTGTTGATATTAAAATTTCAAATGAAGATAAGTGCATCAGTTTATCGTGTTCTCTACCAGATTTGTGGGATAGTCTGGTTATTGCAATAGGTATCAATACAACTGCCTTGCAGTTTGATGAAATAGTCTCATCCTTGCTGATGGAGGAGATGAGACGGAAAAATATGGAGAGCCAGAATGGTGATGGCTTGTATGTACAAAGATGGTCCCAAAACAGGAACAAAAAGAGTGAAGGGATCTCTACTTGAATGGTTCATGAGGCACAATACTTGCTAAGGTTTTGCAAATGGGATAGCAAGCTAAGTGGGCTTGATTGTGGGGAAAAACTCCA
Source organism: Pinus tabuliformis (assembly GCA_031772625.1). Lineage (NCBI taxonomy): Eukaryota > Viridiplantae > Streptophyta > Pinopsida > Pinales > Pinaceae > Pinus > Pinus tabuliformis. Next base: position 754,549,387 of record CM062804.1, read on the forward strand.
CAGTTAAGCGGGCTTGAGCCAAAGGCGATCTGCGATGGGTGACCTCCAGATAATTCCTGGTTATCGGGTACAAGCCTTGGAAGTGATGATTGATGCTATGTGATTTATTTCACTAGTTTCAATCCCACTTCTTCACCCATGTGAGCATCACCCGATGCAATGAGTGGTAAGTGAACTATTCAAAAATCATGAGAAATTAGTTAATTACAACTGCCTCTCATGGAAATGGTCATACGTGAATGACTTACTTAATGCATTTGGATCCCAAAAATGATATCTAATATAATGAACTGTGTAAACCCCCATACTTAAATTTAAAAAGAGTAAAGGGATCTCTACTTGAATTATTCATGAGGCACAATACTTGCTAAGGTTTTTCAAATGGGGTAGCAAGCTAAGTGGGCTTGATTGTGGGGAAAAACTCCACAGTTAAGCACGCTTGAGCCAGAGGCGATCTGGGATGGGTGACCTCCCGGGAAGTCCTGGTTACCGGGTGCAAGCCCCGGAAGTGATGATTGATGCTATGTGATTTATTTCACTAGTTTCAACCCCACTTCTTCACCCCTGTGAGCGTCACCTGATGCAATGAGTGCTAAGTGAACTATTCAAAAATCATGAGAAATTAGTCAATTATGACTACCTCTCATGGAAATGGTCATATGTGAATTAATTACTTAACGCAGTTGAATCCCAAAAATGATATCTAATATAATGCACCGCGTAAACCCCCATACTTAAATTCAAAAAGAGTGAAGGGATCTCTACTTGAATGGTTCATGAGGCACAATACTTGCTAAGGTTTTGCAAATGGGGTAGCAAGCTAAGTGGGCTTGATTGTGGGGAAAAACTCCACAGTTAAGCATGCTTGAGCCAGAGGCGATCTGGGATGGGTGACCTCCCGGGAAGTCCTGGTTACTGGGTGCAAGCCTTGGAAGTGATGATTGATGCTATGTGATTTATTTCACTAGTTTCAATCCCACTTCTTCACCCCTGTGAGCATCACCCGATGCAATGAGTGCTAAGTGAACTATTCAAAAATCATGAGAAATTAGTCAATTACGACTACCTCTCATGGAAATGGTCATACGTGAATGACTTACTTAATGCAGTTGAATCCCAAAAATGATATCTAAAAATAAGTCATCGAGTGGGAGATCTAAATCTCCAAGAAAACCTATAAAGGTGGTGTGCTGGAAATGTGAAGAGGCAAGGCACTACAAAAGGGATTGTAAATCTAAAGCTCCTAATAAAGGAAAGGGATCTGATGATGCTCCTTATACAGAGGCAAAAACCACCTCAGATGAAGGTGGGGATGTGTAATTGGCTTCTTCAAGTATACATGTAGATCATGAGGCATGGTTGATTGACTCAGGTGTATCCTTTCACTTCACTCCCCATAGAGAGTGGTTCTGCGAGTATGAGAAATACGATAGTGGTGATGTCTTCTTAGGGGATGATAGGAAGGCTAGAGTCATTGGTCGCAGAAAAGTAAAGTTGAATTTGCAAGGCGGAAGGGTTAGAACACTTTCAAGTGTTCTGCATATTCCTGCATTGATAAAAAATCTGATTTCTGTAAGCAAGCTGGATGATGCAGGTGTAAAAATGTTGTTTGAGAAGGATACCTATAAGATGGTTCGGGGAGCACTGGTATTGATGTAGGGAGTTCGAATTGGAACTCTGTACAAGCTGCAAGGTAGCATTGTCATTGATGAGTGCAATAGCTCTGTGGTTCCTGAAAGTGGAGCATAAAATATAGTGATCTCTGGAGAGAAGGCCGTGTTGTGGCATCAAAGGCTTGGACATAATGGAGAGAAGGGCCTTCGAATACTTCATGGTAAAGGTATGGTAGAAGGTATGAGTAATAGCTCTCTAGATTTTGATTTATGTGAAAATTGTGTATATGGGAAGCAGAATCGGGTGAGTTTCCCCTCTAGTGGTAAGAGGGCGAAACATATATTAAAACTTGTGCACAATGATGTGTTTGGACTTGTGAAGGTTCCATCACTAGGTAATTTTGTGTACTATGTATCATTTATAGATGACTTCTAAAGGAATACATGGATATATTTCCTTAAGAATAAATCTAAAGTCTTTGACATGTTTAAAGAATTTAAGGCTCTGGTGGAAAACCATACAGAGAAGAAGATAAAAGTGTTGAGGACAGATAATGGTGGAGAGTTTTGTAGCAAGGAATTTAAAGAATTTTGTAAGAAGTGTGGCATAGCACAACAGCAGACTACTCCATACACACCTGAGCATAATGGTGTTGCAGAAAGAATGAACAAGACGTTGATGGAAAGGGCAAGAAGCATGCTCAGTGGTGTCGGGTTAGGACAAGAATTTTGGGCAGAGGTGGTGGAGACAGCATGTTACCTGGTCAACAGATCACCTTCATCAGCGTTGGAGGATAAGACTCCACAAGAGGTATGGACTAGCAAGAAACCCTCTCTTTCACATCTGGAGGTATTTGGATGTGATGAATATGTACATTTTCCAAAGGAGAAAAGAGCCAAGTTGGATAGTAAATCTGAAAAGTGCATCTTTATTGGGTATAAGGATGGTTTAAAGGGTTATAAGCTTAGAGTAACACAGAAAGTTGTGTACAGCTGAGATGTGGTGTTCAGAGAGGTGAAAAATGTTATTAAACATGAATTCCAACCAAGGGAACCTGAGAAGATAGAGTTTGAGCTTAAGGAGGAAGAATCAGACTCTACAACAAAGGAGGAATCAGAAGATGAAGAGCCACAAACTCCAAGTGTAAGAATATCAGTTTGAGAAAGAAGGCGGCCGGAAAGGTATAGTCCATCTACTTTCTGTTATAATTTTGCTTTATCTGTTACTGATGATGATCCCAGAACTGTGAAGGAAGCAGTAGATTCAGAGGATGGCAAACTCTGGAAAGAGGCCATGGTTGATGAAATGGCATCTTTGCACAAAAATGAGGCTTGGGATCTGGTGGAGTTGCCGGCTAGAAGGAAACCCATTGGAAACAAATGGGTGTTCAAGAAGAAGACAAATGCAGAAGGAAAGGTGGAGACATACAAAGCTCGGTTGGTAGCAAAAAGTTATTCCCAGGTGCCAGGAATTGATTTTGGTGATATTTTTTCTCCCATTGCCAAGGTAGCTTCTATTAGATTACTTTTATCTGTTGTTACTACTTTTGATTTTGAGGTAGAATAGATGGATGTGAAGACAACATTTCTTCACGGGGATCTGGAAGAGGAGATCTACATGAAGCAACTTGAAGGTTTTGTAGTGAAGGTTAAGAAAGAAATGGTATGCAAGTTAAAGAAGTCTTTGTATCACTACAAGAAAAATGGACATTGGTGAGGGGTGAAAAATGTCACCATAAGCTCATTGGTGACGATCAAAGTAGCCTTTGTCACCAAAAAATTGAATGTCACCAAAAGTGGCGTCGCCAAAAGTATAGGTGTTGTAGTGACATTCAAAGTCTGTCACCAATAATGATTTGTAATGACGGTTAGTGACAATCACCATTTCATATGAGCAATGGTGATGGACTATAGCCTTCGTCACCAAAAACTGAACGTCACCAAAGGTGGCGTCACCAAAAGTATAGGTGTTGTAGTGACATTCAAAGTCCATCACCAATAATGATTTATAATGACAAATAGCGACCGCCACCATTTCATATGAGAAATGGTGACGGACCATAGCCTCTGTCACAAAAAAATGAATGTCACCAAAGGTGGCGTCACCAAAAGTATAGGTGTTATGGTGACATTAAAGGTCCGTCACAAATATTGATTATAATGATGGATAGTGACCGTCACCATTTCATATGAACAACAACGATTTATTGTGATGGATCTTTCATGGCCGTCACTATTGGTGCATACATATGGTGATGTTTGTTGACCCTCATTAAAAGCCGCATTGCCATAAGTATAGGTGTTGTGGTGACATTCAAGGTCTGTCACGAATAATGACTATGATGACAGACATCGACCATCACCATTTCATATCAACAACATCGATTTATGGTTACAGACATTTGAGGTTCGTCACTATTGATGCACATATATATGGTGGCATTTGTTGACCATCACCATTTCATATTTTGGTGACGGTTGAAAAATGTCACCAAAGCTCATTGGTGATGGTCAAAAGCTCATTCCATATGGATCATGTCAGGGCACGATGGAATTGAACCACCAACCTCCTGCTTGTAAAGTAGGTGCTCTTCCATTGAGCTAGCACCCTTTAAAGAATTATACTTTTAAAATTAGACCTTGAAACTTCATAAATTGTAAATTCTACAACTTTCAATAAACTAAAGTCTCAACAATATTTTACTAAATAAGAAAAGCAACATCAAAGCTATAGGTCCCTACCTAATGGTTATGGAAGTTATGAAAAGTGGGTGGAGGGAAAAATGATTATGTATAAGAGAATCAATATGTTCAGTTGAATACTCAATTAGAAGTGAAAGTCTCAAGACATTTACAATCTATAAATGATCTATAACTAGAAAATGCACCAAATATTGCAAAGGAAATGTCATAAGTTGATAACATATGGAAGAAGAACATTAATGAAGATAGATGCAATATGTTATAGGTTGAGTGAAAGAAAAATATCAATGTTGTTGTTGTTTGGTGTTTAGATATCTGAATGATATCTAAACTTCTTTTCAAATGTAACACAGATTTCTGGAAACCATGAACGATATATATATATATATAGATATAGATATAGATATAGATATAGATATATCCCTTTACATAAACCAACATGCAATTTGGAATTTCACAAGTCCACACTCAAAACATGACAGCAACCAACAAATAAAAGAAATTGACTTGGACAGAAAGCAATAGCTTCACCTTCATTCTTGAAATTCTTCTGTTTATCTGAATTTGAATCATTTCATTCTTTATCTGACAAGGAATCAAAATCATCACTAGTATTAAATTCATCCAACACGGACTTTGGATATCCCACTAGCATCTGCGTTTTTGTTGCCATGCTTGAAAACCATGGAGTTTCCTATTGATAGTAGAATAATATGTGTGCCTGTTGCTCAAGAACACATTCCTTATTAACCATTGCTACCTGAAAAAAACCAAAGAGACAACACAATATCAACATACACAAAATCCCCTACCGAAATATAATCATAACTTAACAAAGAAGTCTAAAAGATGTTTTTAATTAATAAACTTTTTATTTGGAAATACTGTTTCTTTAGATTTAAAAAAGACTTTGGAAATATCATGTATCCTTCTCAAACAGTATAAAACATCAAAAACTGAATGGTTTCCCAAGGAAAAACATTGTAAACAATGAATTCTACCTATCTATCTTGATATCATTCATCTAGAAGCGATGAATTAGATTGTGGTACAAAAAACATTAGAAAAACTAATAACAGAAGAAGAAACTATGCAAAAGCACCATACCACAAGTATCCCATAAAAATAGCTGCAAATTCGGGTTTATTTCCTTGCCAAACTGCTGATAAAGGTGTACAATATAGCTCAGAGCATCCAAGAGAGTCCAATCTTTGCTAATGAGAGAAAAAATACATAATATAGACATCAAACCACCTATCCTACCCATCAGGGGTCGAAACCAAGAGAAAAGGAGCTGTTACAACCATTTCCAAGCAGGGAGCAGGAATATAGGCAGTGCAACAACTTGCCTCTATAAGCATGGAAACTGATTCATTGACCCCAAAACCACCTTAAACTGATGAATCTACCCTCTAAGATCATTTCACCATTACATTTACATGCTAAGAAGTTAATTACAATCATAAAATCATCCATGAAGAGAGAGAAAGTCAACTTGCAATGAAAGTAGGCGAAAATTTGATTTTCTGGCAAAATGGTTAAAAGCGCAGTGCCATGAGCCAAAAGCACAGCACTGCTTTCCACCCACTTTTGGAAGACTTCCCTTTAGCCAAATTTAGCCCAAGATGGCTCATCTGAAATGTCTTCCTATCTAGTTTCTGGAACAACTTGAATTTTTTCATTTGGAGGTCATTTTCCCCCTCAAAACTAAAATCTTCCAAGGCTACTTTTGTGTGTCAAAAAAGAGGTAGAGAGGTCTTTTTTTGGTAGTTTTTTGACCTTTTGGTGACCTAGTTTTGCTCCAAAATTGCTGAAACTTTCAGGGATGAATGCTCTCATCATGCTGAATCCAAATGTATAAGCCTTTCCTCCAACAAGTACTCCAAGGAAAAGCACAGTGCCGGTGGCGCTACGAATCTAGGCCAATTTCCTGTTTCAAAATTTCAAAATTTGAAAAAAACAAAAAATCATCAAAACTTGCCCAGATTTGGCATGGGACACCACAATTATTTGCTTTGATGAGCTAGTGAGGCTTCAGCAAAAATATTCAACTTATCTTACTCTTTTTTTCTCTTTAAAGCTTTCCTCAACCTAGCTTTAAGTTTCCTGATCCTTATGTTACAGATTTTGTTTTGGGTCAAGTAATGATAGGCCATGTGGCAAAGCATCTTCTTGTCCCTATTGGCCTTCTCAATCAGCCCCTCAAGGTGTATGTTGACCCTCTCAAGCCAAGTTTCCCTATCATTCTCAATCTCTTGTTCAATTGAAGTCAACTTGACATTAGCCTCCTTGGCCTTTTGCCTATTTTCTTTGATCATTTGCAGCTCCATGAGGACTTGCTTGTCACTCAATTGTTTGTTTTCTTGCTCTAAATATTTGATGATGAACTTAGCTCTCTCTAAGTTATCTGGCAAAGGATTGTATTTCAGCCTCTTGTTCCTTTATGATCATGTCTTTGATAGTCTTTGGATCCTGAGCTTCCAAATCAATAATGTCAACTCCATGATGAGTGAAGTGCTGTTGTGGCTCCTCATGCTCAACAAGATTGAAATCTCTCTCCTGATCATCACTAAGATCCTTTTCTTGCACCTTTTTCTTGCCCTTACTTTTTCCTTCGTTTTGCTGCTCAACCTGTACCTGTTTTGTTGAAAAAGAAGGCAAAGCCCCTTCCACACCTTGTGGAGATAGCATTTGCCTGTGGCTTGATGACAAAGGCAAGACCCCTTCCACACCTTGTGGAGATAATATTTTCCTAGAAGCTGCAAAAAGTTTCCTAGTACCCCTCTTGTATGTCACAAACACTGGCACTCCAATAGTTTCAGTCTCTTTGACTTTTTCATGGCTTGAAGGTCCACTTGCTTCATGATGTATTGATGAAAATATTTGTGGGCCATTGAACATCTCATGAGAAATGAAAGTCTCCCATGGCATGTTAAGAAGGTTCAGCTGATGTAGAACAATGATTTTAATCAACGAGTAATGGAAAATGCTATTCAACTACTAGGGGTATGGCTTCCGCTTTACAATATGTGCCATCTTCTCAATGTTTTTGAACATGAAGTAAGGGATATTCATCATTTTTACTCTAGTGAAATGCATGAGAAGTCTAATGTGGTAGGCATACAACTGGGAGAACCTACCTTCACAAGTGAAGTACTTGATAATGATTTTCATCAATGGAGCATACCTGTCTTCCAAAAATTTGAAGGGGAATACTCTCTTCATTTTGTCTTTGTATCTAGACTTGATGTAAGGCTCATAGTACTCCTCATCAATATCCTGACCTTTGTACCAATTTTCACCCACATCTGGAATACCTGTAGCCTCTGAGATGACAGCTGGTGATATGGTGAATGTTATTCTGGAAAGGTTACTTCATTAGTGTGCAAATGTGTCACAAATAGTCTAGCCAACTCATGATGAAATCTGACTCTTTCTATCATCTCACAAAATCAAAGCATGCCTGGTGTTTAAAGCAAGAAAATGCAAGTGGACAGGATTGCAACTCCCTCAAACTAGTGGGCTCCTCTCTGATAATTCTTCCTCCTTTATGAGGCTTTGTCTGCTATATGTTTCTTTCCTTGGAACTATCACTGAGGGTGTCATCCTCAAACTCATACTCATTGTATCTTTCCATTTCCTTTTTGTGGTTGTGAACACTTGTGGTTATATATGGACAATAGTGAGTAATATAGTGAAAACAGGGTGGAGGAATGGAGTGGGCAGAGTGTATGGAGGAGTATGTAAGGGTATGATATGTAAATAGGGTTTAGGGAGTGTGAATGGGATTTGTAGGAGAGTGGGTAGGGTTTAGTGATGTGAATAGGGTTTGTAGGGTTTTGGAGGGAGTGTAAGTGGGAATGAGGAAAATGTATGAGGGGAATGGGATTTAAGAAATATGTAAATGGGAATGGAGTTTAGTTTAGGGAATAATGGCAACTAGATAGGGTTTGTATAATACTTATGAAATGAGGAAAACTAGGGCTTCACCCTAGAAGCTAGGATTTGATACTAAAAATGCACAACACCAAAATTTGGTAAACAAAACCTTGATTCACAGGCTATGACTAGTGTACTTACTTGAAAGAGATAGCATTTGAAGATTTTGAGGTGAATTTGAGAGTTTGGGAAAGTTTTGGTCGATTTAGAACTTGGTTGGGCAGATGTGTAGCGCCTCACACAGGTGCGCAGAGCCTCCCTAGATGCACAACACCTATGCAAATTTACAAAGGAAAACACTGCCAGGTGAGCAGCGCTAAGTCAAATGGACAATGCCCTCCTCAAAAGCGCAACGTCGGTTAGAATTTCTCCAAAAACACAGCAACTTCACTCTTTTGCTCAATGACACTTAAAAATCACTTCTTAGCCCTCCTTTTGGCACTTTGACTTCAACACTAACACAATGAAATGATCAATAGAGATATGGCTTTTTATGGCTTTCACTTTTTGATTTTTGTTGTTGAAAACCCACTGTCATAATGTCTATTTGCTTTTTCCAGAACTCTGTTTTTTGATGCTTGGTCTTTTTGCTTTGATAGGTGGACTCATGCTCAAACTCTTTTAATTTTTGTAGTGGTAGGTACTTGGCAATATCACCGGGTGACCAGGAGCATCATGGAACCATTTATTACATATGAGAACAATAAAATTACATCAAATTTAAATATAAAATACAAATGCTATGTTTTCACCTCAAAACTGGTTTTGAGGTGAGAACTTCATTAAGCTTACAAATTAACAAATTATGACTTTTCTAATCCTTATTGACCTCCTCATGTCTCTGCTGACCATTATTAGCAATAATCACTGAATTTTGACCATGGTGGAAACCCTAAGACCTAATGAGACCAAAACCCTAGGATTTAATAAAATGAACTGCAGAAATGAACATAAGTCATGACTGAAAAGTATGAAAGTAGGTTAGCAGGTATATATCATGAGGAAAAAACTGAAGTAAACCCTACCATCAGTGAATCCATGACCTAATGGAATGCAACCTCATAAGAATGAGACTCCTACTATGAAATGCAAAAGAGAAAATTTTGATCACTGATGGCAGTGTGAAGACACTGACACTAACATTGGCTCCAATGGGGATGGTAGCTCCTTGGAGGTGCCAAGAACCATAGATCTCTGGGAACATGTAGGCTAGTGCCTCATCCATTGGGCAACGAAGTCAAGACACTTCAAAAACTGAAACTAACACTGTGAAAACTAACTCAAGACTCAAACTGTGACTAGATACTGAATTAAACACACAAACTGATACAAATCACTCAACTTTATAGCCTTCTCCTTGGGCCCCAAGCTGAAATGAATGTGTACCTTTGAAAACTTGCACTGAAAAAGGAAAATGGTATATACAATGAACACATCATGATTTCAGAAATCACCTTAGAAGAAGTAGCGCCTCAGGAGCTTGCCATTGATTGGACCTCCTGAACAATCTTGTCCATCCATTTCCTTTACTAGGAATGCATTTTGTCCTCTGTAGGTAGCAATCTTATAGGGTCCTTTCCATAAGTTTTCAAACTTACCATGCTTGCCCTTATCTTCATTCCTAGCATCCCATCGCAACACGACATCCTCAAGTTGGAATTTATCTGCTTTTGTTTTCTGGTCATAGATCTGTTTGATTTTCACCTACAACCTGAAAGTGTTTTGGAAAACTTCCTCCCTTGTCTACTGTAAATGGATTATCTGATTTATTCTTCACTGAAAGTCATCCTCCTCACTGCCCGTCTCCTGTAAAAGTTTCACAACCAGCACCGCAAGAGATGTTGGAAAAACTGTGTCAATGCCATAAACTAATTCAAATGGAGACATACCTGTGGACTTATTTTGGCTCACTCTATCAACCCACAAGGCATTAACTAATTTTCTGTGCCAACCTTTCTTATTTGTTTCCAGCAGCTTCTTGATGATGTTCACCAATGACTTATTGGATGATTCAGCCAGACCATTTCCCTGTGGGTAATATGCGGTAGAATGACCCAAAGTAATCTTATACTTGCTGCAAAAATCGATCATCTTCTTGGATTTGAATGCAGCTGCATTATCTGTGATGATTTTACTAGGACAACTGAAACGAGATAAAATGTTTGATTCCAAGAATTGAATGATTACTGTATATGTGGCTTGTCTGGTCGGAATTGCTTCAATCCACTTGGTAAAATAGTCGGTTGCTGTTAGGATCCATTTGTGTTGTGCCGACGATGTTGGATGGATTTCCCCGATAAAATCAAGTCCCTGCTGCTGAAAGGGTGCATTAACTTCAACCGGTTTTAGAGGAAGAGGCAACAATTTTCTTTTACCTTGAAAGACCTAACATTCATGACAGCTCATGACTTTTTTATACACACCTGCAAACAAGGTTGGCCAGTAATAGCCTGCTCTCAATATTTTATTTGTTGTTGTCTTCCAGAACAAGTGACCACCACAATCACCCTTGTGAAAGTCACTCATCACCTGTTGGGCTTCATCTTCAATTAGAAAGTTCAACAAAACACCTCCTGGATCCTTCCAATAAAGGGCATTATTCAAAATGCAGAATTTAGCAGCTTTAATTTTGAGAGATCTACCTTTGTTCTTTGTCATACCCGGAGGCGGTGAGAGGTGTTGAAGTACATACACAATATCTGAATACCATGGTGACTGAAAGAACATTTCAGACACTTGAATCAAGGAGCTTTCTTCTTCATCTTCCGACATGGTTGTGATAAGATTTATATCTAAAGCATGCAGATTTGATTCCACCATTAACCTTGCCAAGCCTTGTCCTTTGATAAGCTTTGTAGGCTTGATCTCCAGATCGCATGCTAACATTCCTGCAATCTATTTTCCCCACCTTCCTTCCGGATCGGTTTGTACCAAAACATCCTTAACCACTACATTAGGAACGTATGCTATGATGTGTGAGTGTAGAATATACACTCTGAAGTCCTTCAAAGCTTTGACAAGAGCAAGAGCCTATTTCTCAATTATGTTGTACCGCAAAGAAACATCTCTAATGGTCCTGCTGAAAAATGCAATGGGCTTTTCTAGCTGATCTCTCTTTTGCATTAAAACTGTTGCCATGGTATGCTCAAATGCAAATGAGAATAAAATGAAATCTTGTGTATAATCAGGACTAATCAAAACCAAGGCTATAGATAAAGCATACTTTACCAGATTAAATGACTTCATAGCATCCTCTGTCCATTTTACCATGTTGTCCTTCTTTAACATATTAGTAATTTCTCTCAAATGCTCAGCTAGATTGGGTACAAATCTACGTAAGAAATTCATCTTACCATTAAAAGCTTGTATCTCTTTTTGTTCTTGGGAAAATCTATCTGCTAAATTGCTTCTACCCTTGAAGGATCAATGCGAATTCCTTCCTTTGAGCTAATAGGGCCAAACAGCTTCCCTTCATCCATGGCAAAGAGGATTTTCTTCGGATTGAGTGATATCCCAAATTTCCTACATCGCTAAAACACAATTCTTAAATGGTGAAGATGCTCATCATCTGAACCTGAAAAAAGCTGTCAAAACATCTAAATATAAAACCAGAAATACATCCTTTTCATTGGCAAAAGAGATGTCCATTGCACACTGAAATGTAGCTCTAGAATTTTTCAAACCAAATGGCATTTTAGCATAATAAAAAGTTCCCCAAGGGGTGGTAAATGTAGTCTTATCTCGGTCATCTTCATGCACTAGAATTTGATTATACCCTGAATATCCATCGAGTAGTGACATGCATGATGCTCCAACCACTCTCTGGAGAATATGATCCATCTTTGGCAGCGGGTAATTTTCCTTCAATGATACTTTATTTACATTCCAGAAATCGATACACAATCTGATTTCCTTGGTCTTCTTTCTCATAGGAACAAGATTCAAAATCCAATTAGAAAATCTGATTGGGACAATTATACCAGCCTTGTATAATTTGTTTACCTCTTTTTCAATGGAAGGCAACAACTTGGGATTGATTCTTCTCAGCTTCTTTCAGAACGACTTTTGATTTGGCTTGATGGGAATAACGTGTTGAATTATGTCTTTGTTATACACCTTTAGATTTGAATAATCCCAAACAAACACATAAAAAAATTCAGATAACAATCTAACATAATTAGACTTTACCTCGGGAGACAATGTCTTTGACAATTTCACAAATTTGGGCTTATCTGTTGTTCCAAGATTAACATCCTCAACACCTTTGTCTGTAGGCACCAAGCTTGGCTTTCTAGCCACATCATCCTGATCGAAAAGTTCTTCTAAAGGTATGAGACCTTTAGGAATAATGTTGTCTTTCAGCTGCAATATTTCCATTTGATTCACCTCAATTTCCGGTTCATCGATATCATAGTCAACATCTATGGAAGCATCCTTGTAGTTTCCTTCATTCTGCAAAAAGGTATTGATCTCCTTATCATCCCAAAACACTTGCCAATACCTTAAATTGTTCAGAACAACAGGGCGGTGTTTGACATGGATCTCAAACTTGTTGTTGGAATTCATCGGAATCTTCAAATTACTTGCAGTAGTGGCAAGTGAATCTGCAATAACATTTTAAGCACGAGGTACTGTTGTCAAAGTATACTCTAGAAACATACGCAAGATATCCAATATTGCATTTCGATAAGCTCTCATCTGTGGGTGTTTAGCTTGATATTCTCCCTTGACTTGCTTGATTATCAGCTCCGAATCTCCATAGACTGATATCCTTTTTGCATTCAGCTTTTTCAGAATTTTCAAACCTGCAATCAATGCTTCATATTCGGCTTCATTGTTAGAATAGTCAAAGGAAAATTTATATGAACAAATTCTAACATTACTAGGAACTTTATTTGGCTGGAAAGTGGGGCTGCGAATCCAAATCCCTATGCCGGCACCATCCTTACCCACGGCTCCATCAAAATCCATGCTCCATAGGCCTGCTTCTTCTTCTAAATGTTGAAATTCTGTTTCATTCTCTTTCTTACTTTGACTGACCTCTTCATTTTTTTGTTGTTCACTGTCTTTTTGCTGCTGCCGGTATGTAGACTGCTTGGAAGTACTTGCAATTTTATGTCTTTCTTGATCAAGGACTGCTCTGAAATTTTCTGAAATCTCTGGAACATCTTCTACTTCAACTAACTGACTATCAACATCATTCAAACCACTATCTGAATATAATACAAATGACTCTAAATCTGTATGTACAACATTAATTGGATGATTAAGCGGTTTCTCCTTGCTTGTAATCATGTATTTCATTTTCTTCTCCCTATATAGTTTTCTCAATTAGCCAAACACAGGAATGGTAGCATAGGAGAAATCTAGTTGTAAAGTCCCTTTAGGCTTCACACCCCACGATATGAACAAAATCATACCAAACTGTGGTGGAATGTCTGCAAAAACGACATCCACGAGAACATTCTTGGCCGGGATTTGATCTAAATATACCACCAGGTCTTTGATAAGACCAATACAACGAACTCTACCAGAATCAAAAGAATACAAGTCATGATATTTTCGAGTAATGTCAAGGCCCAGTTTCTCCATAATGGCTTTTGGCATCAAATTATGGGAAGCTCCAGAATCAAACATGGCATTGTGGAGGACATACTCATGTAGTCTAAGGCTTATATAAAATGGAGGAACTTCACTATCCTCAGACTGACCTTCTAAGCCAGGACCAAAAATGAGCTCAGGGTCATCATCTTCTACATTTACCATATCAGATAAAGGATCTAGGTGCAAAATTTTGGACACCTGATGTTTATAGCTGTTGTTCTTAATCAATTTAGTCAAAGGAATTGAAACTTTTAATTTAGCAATCTCATTTTCTAAGCTAAAAGCTAAAACTTTATCTACCTCTTTGACTGGAAGGTCCTTCTTTTCGACTTTTCCTTTTGTTGCACTTTGCTAATTATTCTTCTCATTTGCAATTCTCTTTGCGAATGGTCCTTTGCTGGAAGTCGGATCAGTAGGCTCTTTCCGTTTCTTCTAAACATTTGAAGAGTCATTTTTGGGTTGCGCTTCCTTTCTCTTTTGAACTGGACTGACTGGTACATCTTTGCTTCTCAATGAATATTATTTCTGCTATGTTGTCAATGCATTCATATATCCTCGCTGATAATCATCTGACACATCCTCAAAATTGCCTCATTTGCTAGTATGTAGTCTTCATCCCTTTGGGCATCTGGGACCTCCGAATATTCTTCGTCTTCCATGAGAAAAATGGGAAAACCATCAGTAGTAAAGAAATGATTTGCCTCTACCACCGGATCATCATCATATTCATCCTCTATTCCATACACATAGTTTTGCTGCAAAGGAGTTCTGACCTGCTGCTGTTGTGCCAACTGATCTTGTGCCTTTTGCTCCCTTTGTTTAATCCTGAATTGAGGTTGCTGCTGTCCTCTGAAGTTTGGATTTCTGATTGTGGTTTCAGGCTTGTCTGCAACTATCAACCTGTTATAGACATTTTTGTGCCTTACAGCTCTAAGCATGAAATGTCCATAATCCAAGGGATCCAAAGTCCCTAAAAGTGTTGTTCCTACCCCTAAAGGAACAAGGTCAACCAATGACAGCTTCTCTTAGAAGTTCTCCACCAAAAACTACTCAGAACTAGTCAAATCAGGATCAATTCAGATGCTCCACTAGCTGCCTGCATTGCAAAGCACCCAAATACACTAGCTAGGTGCATTGCAACGCACTTGAATGCACTACCCAGGTGCGCTGAGCGGGAAATGATAAGTGGCAGAGTCATTCAACGAGGTGGAGAGACAATGGAAGCTTCCAGAATCTTCTCCAATGACACTTGCCTCACTGAATTCGACTAGTGATGAGTAAGGGGCTATCAGTCTCCAAGTGGAAGCAAGAACTGACAGAGAGAAGCCACAAGTCAAAACATAAGCTGACTCATCCTCTCTGCTTACATCTATATATGGATCCCTCATCCCAGAGATCCAGAGGCTGGAATTTTGTACTTTGCAGAGAATTGTTGTTGGTTTGAGATTGAGATTAGTGCATTGGGTGATTTATGCTTTGTTGGAGGTGAGGAAGGGATTCCTTTGCTGGGAGGTAGATGCTGGATCGGGACTCACTTGGTTGTATCTCCTCCTGGATCTTCTTATTGCATTAATAAAACTATTTGAGTTTCTTCTACATGCTTGTGTATCAGTGATGTTTTGTTATATTTGCATGTTTAGCTTAATCTGATCCTAAGCTTTTTATGAATGTAAATCTATATCTTCGTGTAGTTTCTCTCTTCTATGATCTTGCAGGAACTTGGTGAAGCTGGGCCGGTAAGGGAGCAGATAGCTGGAAGCCAACAAAGAGGAGAGCGATTGGATCAACAAACTAGCGCAAGAAACAGGTTAGTTTATCCTTCCTCTTCATTTACATTTCATAAAGAAGAATACTCGAGTAGTTTTTCCTTGTTTGTTGCTAAGGCACTGTCACACCTTAGAGTGGGATAGGGGCATTCTGAATAGATACTTTTCCCAACAACAAAATGGTGACTCCGCTGGGGATCGTGTCTAGTTAGTTTGTTTGTGTTTCTCTTGTTGTTTGCTTCATAAACACAGAAGTAGCAATCGAACTGCATTTGCCATTATCAAATGCAAAGTAGCTGCTACTTCAATCCTCCAATTGGATTTGTTTATGATTTGAACAGCGGATCCACAAATGCTCTAATTGCCCTTTGTGATAGCTCTTAGTCCTCCTTTAAATCATCCCTCTAATTGTACCTTACTGATAGCTTTTACTCGGCCAAAATCCATAGATTAAACTGCAAATCGTGACCCAGAACCCGGATAGAAGTCTCGTTTCTACCCCAGCGCAGGCTCTGTGAAGAGGTTCTGCATTTCAATGCAGGTCCCGAGAGGGCTACCTGCACTGCAATTCAGTTTCTCTGTGCAACAGGTGCGCTGATCAGCCCTTGCCCTGTGCAACTGAGGTTCTTTGCTTCATGTTGTTCAGTTTGATCTCTGATTTTTGCAGCCTATTATCAGTGTGTGTACCTATCTGAAAACCCCTTTTCTTTGCCTTAATTCCGCCTCCTTTGTACAAAAAGATTGTAGGTGTTCTTTGTGTATTTGTTACATCATTTACAGTTTTCCATTGAAAAGTAAAATAGTCATACCGTCGTCCTTAGATTTAGATCTATCGTAAGTGTCGATTTTGATCTTAGGAGAAAGTTTCTTTGCTGTTGACAGTTGATTATACTTTTTGCTTTTGCTTCGGTTTGAATTTGTCTCTTTCTAGTGTCGAAACGAGTGTTTACTTCAAAATCATAAAGTGTCGTAATCTTCTCTACCTTTTTGATTTCGAAAAAGAAGCTTGTTTGTGTTTTTCACTTGAAAGCAAATTCAAATTTGTACATCAACTTTCTTTTTAGGAATCAATATTAAGAAAGTGAAAACAAATACATGCATTTGTGCATTTTCATATTGATAGTTTGTATGGTTTGATTTAGGAAAAGTGCATTTACAGTGTGCTCTTTGCTCTTTGAGAAAAGATTGTGTCTTTATTTTCCCCTTGTAGCTAGGATTTTCATTGTTGAAAAGAGATAAATGCTTGCTTATCATCTTTAGATTGCATTTAGGAATTACATCTACATCTCGTGGTGATCCAAAAAGGCAAACTTCTAAGAAAGATCAACTTAAAATAAATTGAATGAATCTAACAACGCATTGGAACTTAACGCACAACATAGAGGTCTAGGCTAGAGACGTGCTCCGGCGTCGTAAAGCCTGGTAACTGTTGTCCTCACTGATGGTTGGGTGATTCCTCCACTGTGAGATGATAAGTGCCAGTACGGATTGTGCTCCCACGTACCGTCGAGTATATATTGGTAGACCCCTATAGGCTTAAAACCTTTTATCCATAGGAAGCCATGTCGGCCGCCCTACTGATCGCAATGCACCGAACACAACATTCGAGAAGATTGACTGCCGTACCGTAAAACGTATTCTGCAGTTTTGTGATTGGTTTGGCACACCCTCTACCTAGATCTCCAGAGCAGTCCCTTTCGTTCCTTTTCAGACTCCTTAACGGAAAAGGTCCATCTGAGCACTTGTCACTTCAGGCTCATTAAAAATCGAAGGAGACTAGAGTCATCTTTTGTTTTTTCTCGACTCTTTAAAATTGAAAAAACAAGTTGTGTCCAAGCATCGTAAAATTTATTTTAAACAGAATATTCATACCCTTTTCCTATGTTGATCTTAGGTTGAGAAAATGGAGTCTACGAACCAAGGAATTCCCCTTGGTGGAAATCCTAGTCCCTTCTCCTCTTGGGGAGATGTTGGTGCACCCCATATGGCCACATTGTCGCTTCCAGGACTGACAATTGGCTTGCCAGTCTGGCTCCTCTCAACCAATGTCGTTCAGAACACCACTATTCCTGAAGAATCGAATCAGCAGTTAGACCAGTCCAAAGTTACCCACCAACCTTCTACTTCTTCTAATCCTTCCTCTCCTCCTTCCTCTTCGCTTGATGGGGCTGGCAAAGCCAAAATTCAAGTTCCTAAGGAGAAGAAGGAAAAGAAGAAGAAAGAGAAGAAGAAGAAGGAGCCAAAAGCGACTGGGGGCAAACGAGTGTCGTCTAACAAAAATCCACACACTGCACTGACCAGGCCTAAATCGCCATGTGTCATTTGCAAGGGAGACCACTTTCACAGAGATTGTCCTTGCATCCCTCGGATATTAAGGGACTGGTCTCCCCGTTTGCACAATTCGGTGGCGTCAACCTCTGATTGCCATGTTGAAAGCACACCGTCAACTAGCGAAAGTGAAGTCCCAGGACAAAAAGGGAGAACTAGATCTCCCTGTAAACTGTGCGAAAGCAATCATGCCATCCACCATTGTCCCTTCTTAGATGAAGCTAAAAGAGTTTTGGATGATCGTCCAGTTTCACCGTTACGACTTTCTCATGGATATAAAAAACTCTTGCCGAGTCCTTCGTTAGTTGAGAATCTAGCTGGCCCGCTCAAGTGGTCAGCTGAAGCGCCTGTCATTGAAGATGAACCGGCTGAATCCATACCCGACGAAAGTCAAAAGGTCGAGGCGGCAGTTGACCCGGTCTTGCCTTCAGAGGATTTATCTTCGAATAACACAGTCACTGAAGAGAACAAGGATGACACCGTCCAAATTCTCTTCATCAACATAGACTCTGACGAACACGGGGGCAACCTACCCATTCCTTTATCGTAGGAAGGAAGTTCGTCAGAGCCGTACCCGGCTGTCTACTCGGTCCCACCTCCAAGCAACCTAGTTGTCTCCTTCGACTGGAATCAACTAGGCAGACCCCGTTTACCAGCAAGCATACCATTCAGAATTATCGTCCAAATATATAGAATGGTCATGGCTGGTACCATTATGGATGAGGGGGCTTCTGTGAGTATCCTTTCCTCTATTGCTTGGAAAGCGCTTGGTTTGCCACCGCTTTCGCCTGAGATGAGAAATCTGACAGGCTTTGATAAAGGAACCAGTCGACCTTTAGGGATCCTCCCCAATGTGCCCATAACATTGAAAGGGAAGACCGTTCAAATGAACGTAATGGTCGTTCAAGGACCCTTGGATTATAACCTACTCCTTGGACGAGACTATATTTATTGCATGGGAGCCATCGTCTCCTCACTCTTTAGAGTAATGTGTTTTCCGCACGAAGGAAGAGTGGTCAAGCTCGTGGACCGGCTTTCATTTCTCGGATCACGCATCGCAAATAGTCATATACCTTCCCTAAATGGTCTCTTCGCACAACAAATGTCTCAACCCACGGTCCGTCCTCCCGATGAGCGCGAGTGATTCGGAGGGATATGACTGGAACCCAGGGGGCATGCGTCCTGGTCTGCTTCGGCAGGAAAACTTTGGGTATAGGGTAGGTTTCCGCGGGAGAATATGACTAGTCTGTACCCCGTCCGTGATTGGAAGAGGGGTTATTCTAGAATAAGATTCTCTTGTCAAAGTTATGTGTGTGGCGCTCGTTGTCACACACCTTTGTTTATCTCAGTAGACATCGCCGAAGAAGTGTTTTGTTTGCGCCGTGAATAAGACAATCTTTGGGTAACCTGTAAGAGGTAGTACCCTTCCTGATAAAATGAATGTTTTGTTAGCTCGAATAAAGGGTGACCCTTCCTGATGAAACAAATGTTTTGTCAGCTCGAATAGAGGGAGACCTCGAAACTCTGTTTTATACCTGGGGGCATGCAAACCTTTTGGAGTGCAAGCAAGGGGCGGCTATTTATTTTTTTAAATTTTTAGGTCCTCCCTTTAAACCTGTAGGCTAACCCTTTAAACTCATAGGATTAGTCGTTTCCTAACTTGCATAAAGAAAGGATGTGGGGCAAAAATCTAAAAGTTTCCGTTTTATATGAGACACTCTTATCATATGACTGGATTAATCGAGCAGTTTTAGCACATAGTTCATGATCGTTAAAAAATAAACATAAGACCGAGCAAGTGTTTCAACCCGCGTTTAAGCTCGTTAAAAAATGAACTATCCTCCGGTAAATAACCACCGTGAATGAAGATTTCAGCCATTAAAGCCTTGGTTGTGTTTGCACCGTCACCTCCACTTTTCCATTGGCCAATCATTCACCTCCATTTGATTGTTTACCCATTTTGAGGAATAGCTGCGAAGAGTGATTTCACTAGCCATCCTTGCGACACTGCCGTGCTTGGAAAATTCCAACCCTTACCTGGAATCAGCTGCTACCCATTTTATCACTCGTTCCTCAAAAGACGAGTCTTCTTTAAGCTCTTTTCAATTGACTCGTAAAATATGAAAAGATTGCCGAGTTTTGGCCTTCCAGCTCGTTAAAGCGACCGGAAGCGCTATCCCTCCTCTAGATTTTAATCTTTTTGGACCTGAGGGATTATTGCACAAAAATATCGAGCGCTTGTTTTGTTCGGCTCGTTAAAACTATCGAAAATTCATCCCTTCTGTATTGTTTTATACTTTTTCAGACTTAGGGGATTAGATGACGAAAAAGGAATTCTGGAGTTAACTTTACGTACCTTTTCAGACTCTCTAAAAATGAAAAGGACCGAGTTATCCTTGTCGTTAAACTCGTTAAAAACATTAATAGCGACAAACTTGTCTTTAGACGAGAACGAGTTTCACTATCGCTAGGCTCGTTAAAACATAGCGATGGGTTTGCCCGAAGGGAAAATTATAGAACAAGCATATGTTATCCTCCTCAAGCTTGACAAAAATAAAGAGGTACTGGTCAGCAATGACTGGGGAAAAATTGGGAAGAAACTCAAAGAATCTTTATTGGTAGCAAGTCGCTCTTGAACATGACACTTCCACTCCGTGCCTGAGTCGGGTTGGGTTGTTTCATTCACCGGTCACATCACCATGGTCTCGCCATACCATCCACATTCGGGGTAAATGCTACCGATCCATCACATAAGTGTCGCTGACATGTTCAAGAGAAGTCATCCAGAGAAGTCACCCGTGTCCCATCCACTACCATACATTATACTTCATTCTTTCATGACCGCCACCCTGAACCATATATCATCAGATTGTTTTCACCTCCATCAAAATCATTTGCTCTGTTCCGTGTCATTGATGTGGGATTCATCAAGGCCCTCCTTTGACGGATCGCTTCTTGTCGACATCAGCTCATTATCCAAGAAGTTGATCTAGGAACACCCCATTCAGTACTTTGAAGCTTGCATGCCTCAATGGCAATTTTCTCACTTCCGGCGATAGGTATACATCAATGACCTTTGACCGAAATATTTTGCGTGGTGTTCGACACCAAGTCCTTTATTCACGCCACGTGAATTGTACTGCAGTACCTTGAGGTTCATCATCCTTATCGGTGATTCCTCTCGCGCTTGTTAACAGTTTACATCATTGACTGGTAATCAAGCGATGTCTTTCCATGTTCGACTTCAAAACGTTTTTCACATGGATCGACTTGTACTTCGAGTGAAGATCAGACGAGATTGAAGACCTCAGATCTAGTTTCATCCATCCGGGCTGCGATATATATTCAGGAAAAATAAAGACATTGACATGTACAACATTGCAGCACAGATAATCATCCTACCAAAAGGATGATGACTTCATCAAAATCATCAGTCTACCATCAGACGATTGTCTGTCCTGTGTACATAAAAATGAATTTATAAAGCTGAGCATGGGAATTCCTGCCTCAGCTAGATCATGAAAACAGTATGAAAAATAATGTATTGTATTGTATCTTATTACAGGTCTCCTCCCAGCATTGAATGAACTTCGGATCCTCCTAATAAAGCATTTCACCCGATAAACGACCTCGTACTTTAGGGGGCAACTGCTATAGACATTTTTGTGCCTTACAGCTCTAAGCATGAAATGTCCATAATCCAAGGGATCCAAGGTCCCTAAAAGTGTTGTTCCTACCCCTAGAGGAACAAGGTCAACCAATGACAGCTTCTCCCAGAAGTTCTCCACCAAAAACTACTCAGAACTAGTCAAATCAGGATCAATTCAGATGCTCCACTAGCTGCCTGCGTTGCAAAGCACCCAAATACAATGGCTAGGTGCGTTGCAACGCACTTGAATGCACTACCCAGGTGCGCTGAGCGGGAAATGACAAGTGGCAGAGTCATTCAACGAGGTGGAGAGACAATGGAAGCTTCCAGAATCTTCTCCAATGACACTTGCCTCACTGAATTCGACCAGTGATGAGTAAGGGGCTCTCAGTCTCCAAGTGGAAGCAAGAACTGAAAGAGAGAAGCCACAAGTCAAAACATAAGCTGACTCATCCTCTCTGCTTACATCTATATATGGATCCCTCATCCTAGAGATCCAGAGGCTGGAATTTTGTACTTTGCAGAGAATTGTTGTTGGTTTGAGATTGAGATTAGTGCATTGGGTGATTTATGCTTTGTTGGAGGTGAGGAAGGGATTCCTTTGCTGGGAGGTAGATGTTGGATCGGGACTCACTTGGTTGTATCTCCTCCTGGATCTTCTTATTGCATTAATAAAACTATTTGAGTTTCTTCTACATGCTTGTGTATCAGTGATGTTTTGTTATATTTGCATGTTTAGCTTAATCTGATCCTAAGCTTTTTATGAATGTAAATCTATATCTTTGTGTAGTTTCTCTCTTCTGTGATCTTGCAGGAACTTGGTGAAGCTGGGCCGGTAAGGGGCCAGGTAGCTGGAAGCCAACAAAGAGGAGAGCGATTGGATCAACAAACTAGCGCAAGACACATGTTAGTTTATCCTTCCTCTTCGTTTACATTTCATAAAGAAGAATACACGAGTAGTTTATCCTTGTTTGTTGCTAAGGCACTGTCACACCTTAGAGTGGGATAGGGGCGTTCTGAATAGATACTTTTCCCAACAACACAACCGGTCAAACATTTTCTCAATTTTGTGGAGAATATTATTTTCCTTAACATTTGAGAAAGATGCTTCTTCCTTTATAGTCACCTTCTTTTCAGTTTTCATCCTTGCTCTTTTGGCCAGCAGATTTGCGTCTACACTCACAGCGTTCTTCTGCATATCCTCAAGTGTGGTAGGATCTCTCTCCCGCAACTGATATGCCATATCAGCATCGAAACCGTCTAGAAATTTGATTAATGCTAACCCCATCGATGGTTTAATGTCCGCTAGAATAGCATTATAAACTGCATTGAACCTTACACAGTAATATTGGACACTTTCAACCACATTCATTTTGATATTTTCATACTCAGATAGAATTTGGAGAGGATTTTTCTTTACCTCCCATCGATCCAAGAATTGTCTATGCAGAACTGGAAAAGTATTGATAGAGGTCGCTGGTAATGCTCTGAACCACTTTCAAACCTTGCCTCCAAAACTCTGTACAAATAATCTCATGGACACATTTTCTGCATCTACCTCATGAAGGTCAAAGAAGTCATTCATCCTATCAATATGCTGCTGCGCTATAATACTTTGAGTGGCATTGAAAAGAGGTATCTTACTTTGGTAATCAGTGGGCATATCATCCAAATTCTGAGGCAGAACAACAGGTGCATATCTGGCAGCCATGACTCGAGCTGGATTTGAAATTGGTCTTGGGGAAACAGGGGGATTTATGACAACAAGGGCAGTTGATGTAACAGAGGTGATGGGTGTTTGAGGGGTAATGATAGGTTGATGAGGGAGTGAAGGTATGAATGGAGATGAGGGATGATTTTCAGAAATATGGGGAAATGATGATGAGGCAAAAGATGTTGAAGCCGAGTCAGAGAGTTCAGGGATTCTATCAGTAGTGAGGGATGACTGAGGGGAATTCTGAAGGTTTCAGTTACTTAACAATTTGGCTCATTGGATTTCAAGTTCTTTGGTGAATTCTGGATCCGGGACTATGTCCAGCAGTTCACTATCAGATGTGGTTCTAAACAGAGAGAGACCAAAATACTCGTCAAAAGGGAGATCTTCAAGGAACAGCCACTTGACCAGGCATGAATGAGATCTAAAAACAGGTCTAGGACTTGGTGAACTTTCTTGTCTGAGTATCCACAGAATGAGATTAGGATTTTCAAATACGGGAGGAGGATCCAGATCAGGATTGGACCTGGTGTATCTTCTTGAAGCCAGTGTGTTCAAAGTTCTCAAGATTTTTATATTGCTTTACAACTTTCCACTTTTCAGCCTAATGAATTCTAAACTTATCATCCAAAAGTTCAGAACTTCTTAGTAGTACTGGGGTATAATGAGATTTTCTTTCCCCAGTATGGTTTCCACTATGTTAGAGCTTAGATTGACCTTAGGTTGAAGGAAGGTAATCCTAGGATAACCACAAACCAAGCTTAACCTGGTAGCTATCCCTACAAGGTCGGGAGAGGGCTCTCTCCTTGTGAATCTCTGTCAAGATGACTGAATCAGATATGGATTTTAGGCTAGGTATATTAGCTCTAGGGTTTTTGATTGATTTTGTTGGTTTTGTTGCTGGATTAAATGGAGCCAGACAGTTTTGGGTCTGGGAAATTAAGTCAGGATGTAGGGTGTTTTATGGGATTTGGTAGGTAGGAACTTTGGCACTTGAACTTGAGTGAGATGAGAGGTTTGAGACTGGTGAGGAGCTGAGGATGGCATGCAAAGATCATGTATCCTTCTCAAACAATAGAAAACATCAAAAACTGAATGGTTTCCCAAGGCAGAGCACTGTAAACAATGAATTCTACCTATCTATCTTTATATCTTTCAGCTAGAAGCAATGAATTAGATTGTGGCACACATAAAACATGATAAAAACTGATAAAAGAAGAAGAAACTATGCAAAAACACCATACCACAAGTATCCCATAAAAATAGTTGCAAATCCTGGTTTATTTCCTTGCCAAACTGCTGATAAAGGTGTACAATATAGCTCAGAGCATCTAAGAGAGTCCAACCTTTGCTAATGATAGAAAAAATACATAATATAGACAAAAAACCACCTATGCTACCCATCAGGGGTTGAAACCAAGAGAAAAGGAGCTCTTACAACCATTTCCAAACATGGAGCAGGAATATAGGCAGTGGAACAACTTGCCTCTATAAGCATGGAAACTTATTCATTGACCCCAAAACCACCTTAAACTGATGAATCTACCCTCTAATATCATTTAACCATTAAATTTACATGCCAAGACATTAATTACAATCATAAAATCATCCATGAAGAGAGAGAAAGTCAACTTGTAGTGAAAGTAGGCGAAAATTTGATTTTCTAGCAAACTGGTCAAAAGCGTAGCACCATGAGCGAAAATCGCGGTACTGCTTTCCACCCACTTTTGGAGGCCTTCCCCTTAGCCAAATTTATCCCAAGATGGCTCATTAGAAATGTTTTCCTGTCTAGTTTCTGGAACAACTTGAATGTTTTCATTTGGAGGTCATTTGCCCCTTCAAAACGTAAATATCCCATGGTTGCTTTTGTGTGTCCAAAAAGAGGCAGAGAGCTCATATTTTGGTAGCTTTTTAACCTTTTGGTGACCTAGTTTTGCTCCAAAATTGCTGAAACTTCCGGGGATGAATGCTCTCATCATGATGAATCCAAATGTATAATCCTTTCCTCCAACAAGTGCTCCAAGGAAAAGTGCAGCGCTGCATCTAGGCCAATTTCCTGTTTTCAAAATTTCAAAATTTGAAAAAAACAAAAAATCATCAAAACTTGCCCAGATTTGGCATGGGACACCACAATTAGTTGCTTTGATGAGCTAGTGAGGCTTCAACTAATATCTTCAACTTATCTTGCTCTTTTTTTTTCTTTAAAGCTTTCCTCAACCTAGCTTTAAGTTTCCTGATCCTTATGTTACAGATTTTGTTTCGGGTCAAGTAATGATAGGCCATGTGGCGAAGCATCTTCTTGTCCTTGTTGGCCTTCTCAATCAGCCCCTCAAGGTGTATGTTGACCCTCTCAATAGGGGTGATTTTAGGGGCGAATGTTCGCCCTTTGGCGAAATTAAGGAGTTTTAAATTTTTAGTGGGCGATTATTTTGTATCATAGTACACTTTTACAAATCACCTCAAATAGCCCACCTTCTTTTAAGGGAGAGGGTAAAAAAGGTAAGTTTAGCCCTTGAAATTAGGAGTTACAACCTTCCATTCGCCCATTTTCAAGAATAGGTTTTATTTAAGTGAATCCATTCGCCCATTTTCAAGAATAGGTTTTATTTAAGTGAATCCTATGGGCCAAAGGCCCAAATACCATATTTATAAAAGAGGTATGGTAAATTAATAAAAATATAAATAAATGAGAAGTATGGTAAATAAATAAATATAAAATTTATATTTACTCCATAAATCACCTTATATACATGCAAGGGTGTAAACAAATAAAAATATAAGTAAAGTGGAGGTATGGTAAATAAATAAAATGTTTTTTTTTGTTAGGTAAACTTGACTCGGGATAGAGTCAAAGTTGACGAGGTTAAACAGTGATGGTTTTGGGGCACATGGTATTGTGCACCCATAGTATTATGCCCCTGGTATTATATGTAATGGAGCTTATAAAAGACTGGAAGGACTTCATTGTAATGCAAGACCTGGAGGTGAGCCTTATTGTAATGCATGTAATGCAAGACCTGGAGGTGAGCCTTATTGTAATGCAAGACCTGGAGGTGAGCGGCGAAGGATCACTTGGTCGGATTGGCCAGGGTTTTGGCCAATGCTAATGAGATCTTATTAGGTTGAGTTTTTCACCAGATTTGGGGTTTTCCTGGATAAACATTTGTGTTTATGTGTTTATGGTTGTTGCTGGTTATTTTTTTATTTATTCCTCTTAGTAATTATTCATGTTATGCAGTAAATGTATTAACATTTTTATACTTACTCAAAAGGTATGGTAAATAAATAAAAATATAAATAAACTAGATGCATGGTAAATAAATAAAACCTCTTTTTATATTTAATCCATAACCCTCGTTCTATTTATGAAGCATCAAGAAAGAGGTTTTATTTAAGTGAATCCTATGGGCCATATACCATATTTGTAAAAGAGGTATGGTAAATTAATAAAAATATAAATAAACGAGAGGTATGGTAAACAAATAAAACATTTTTTTATATTTACTCCATAAGTCACCTTATATTTATGAACACTCAAAAAATGTTTTATATTTAGGTGAAACCTATGGGCAAAATACTATGGGACAAATACCATGGACAAATACCATGCAAAAAAACATTATTAACCCTAATATTAGTATTAATAAAAATAAAAATGGCACATGGTATTGACCCATGGTATTCACCAAAATGGCACATGGTATTGACCCATGGTATTCACCTGGAATTTAGCCTATTTAAATGGGGGAATTAAACCAACATAGATCCATCTTTACTCTGGATCTACTAACCGCTGAAAGGTATCAAATATCAAATATCGGTAATTTTGATTTCAAAATATATTTTAAAGAAATGCAATGATTTCATTTGTGTATTCAATAAACACAAGATTTTATAATTGAGTAAAATATTCGCCATGCCTAGTGAGAGATTCGCCAAAAAATTATATATACATATCATATTATTGATAAAATCGCCTTCCATTTTTCCTATATACCATGGAGATTCGCCCATTTATTATACATGTAAATTTAGGGGGGCTTCTTAAAATTTTCCCTGCCTCTCAAGCCAAGTTTCCCTATCATTGTCAATCTCTTGTTCAATTGAAGTCAACTTGACATTAGCCTTCTTGACCTTTTGCCCATTTTCTCTAATCATTTGCAGCTCCATGAGGACTTGCTTATCCCTCAATTGTTTGTTTTCTTGCTCTAAATATTTGATGATGAACTTAGCTCTCTCTAATTTATGTGACAAAGATTGTATTTCAGCCTCTTGTTCCTTTATTATCATAACTTTGATAGTCTTTGTATCCTGAGCTTCCAAATCAATAATGTCAACTCCATGATGAGTGAAGTGCTGCTGTGGCTCCTCATGCTCAACAAGATTGAAATCTCTTTCGTGCCTTTTTCTTTCCCTTACTTTTGCCTTTGCTTTGCTTCTCAACCTGTACTTGTTTTGTTGAAGAAAAAGGCAAAGCCCCTTCCACACCTTGTGGAGATAGCATTTGCCTGTGGCCTGATGACGAAGGAAAGACCCCTTCCACACCTTGTGGAGATAATACTTGCCTAGCAGCTGCAAAAAGTTTCCTAGTACCCCTCTTGTATGTCACAAACACTGGCACTCCAACAGTTTCAGTCTCTTTGACTTTTTCATGGCTTGAAGGTCCACCTTCTTCATGATGTACTAATGAAAAGATTTGTGGGCCTTTGAACATCTCATGAGAAATGAAAGTCTCCCATGGCATGTTAAGAAGGTTCAGCTGATGTAGAACAATGATTTTAATCAAAGAGTAATGGAAAATGCTATTCAACTGCTAGGGGTATGGCTTCCTCTTTACAATATGTGCCATCTTCTCAATGTTTCTGAACATGAAGTAAGGGATATTCATCATTTTTACTCTAGTGAAATGAATGAGAAGTCTAATGTGATAGGCATACAACTAGGATAACCTACCTTCACAAGTGAAGTGCTTGATAATGATTTTCATCAATGGAGCATACTTGTCTTCCAAAAGTTTGAAGGGGAATACTCTCTTCATTTTGTCTTTGTATCTAGCCTTGATGTAAGGCTCATAGTACTCCTCATCAATATCCTGACCTTTGTACCAATTTTCACCCACATCTGGAATACCTGTAGCCTCTAAGATGAAAACTGGTGATATGGTGAATGTTATTCCGACAAGGGTTACTTCATTACTGTCACAAATAGTCTAGCCAACTCATGATGAAATCTGACTCTTTCTATCATCTCACAAAAATCAAAGCATGCCTGGTGTTTAAAGCAAGAAATGGCAAGTGGACAGGCTTGCAACTCCCTCAAACTAGTGGGCTCCTCTCTAATAATTCTTCCTCCTTTATGAGGCTTCCTCTGCTGTATGTTTCTTTCCCTGGAACTATCACTAAGGGTGTCTTCTTCAAACTCATACTCACTGTCTCTTTCCATTGCTTTTTTGTGGTTGTGAACACTTGTGGTTATATATGGACAATAGTGAGTAATATAGTGAAAACAGGGTGGAGGAATGGAGTGGGCAGAGTGTATGGAGGAGTATGTAAGAGTATGATATGTAAATAGGGTTTAGGGAGTGTGAATGGGATTTGTAGGAGAGTGGGTAGGGTTTAGTGATGTGAATAGGGTTTGTAGGGTTTTGGGGGGAGTGTAAGTGGGAATGAGGAAAATGTACGAGCGGAATGGGATTTAGGAAATATCTAAATGGGAATGGAGTTTAGTTTAGTGAATAATGGCAAGTAGATAGGGTTTGTATAATACTTATGAAATGAGGAAAACTAGGGCTTCACCCTAGGAGCTAGGGTTTGATACTAAAAATGCGCAACACCAAAATTTGGTAAAAAGAACCTTGATTCACTGGCTATGACAAGTGTACTTACTTGAAAGAGAGAGAATTTGAAGATTTGGAGGTGAATTTGAGAGTTTGGTAAAGTTTTGGTCGATTTAGAACTTGGCTGGGTAGCTGAGCAGTGCCTCACACAGGTGCGCAGTGCCTCCCTACATGCGTAGCATCTATGCAAATTTATAAAGGAAAACACTGCCAGGTGCACAACGCCAAGTTAGATGCACTACGCCCTCCTCAAAAGCGTAGTGCCGGTTAGAATTTCTCCAAAAACGCAACGACTTCTCTCTTTTCCTCAATGACACTTAAAAATCACTTCTTAGCTCTCCTTTTGGCACTTTGACTTCAACACTAACACAATGAAATGATCAATAGAGATATGGCTTTATATAGCTTTCACTTTTTGATTTTTGTTGTTGAAAACCCACTTTCATAATGTCTATTTGCTTTTTCCAGAACTCTGTTTTTTGATGCTTGGTCTTTTTGCTTTGATAGGTGGACTGATGCTCAAACTCTTTTGATTTTTGCAGTGGCAGGTACTTGGAAATATCATCGGGTGACCAGGAGCAGCATGGAACCATTTATTACATATGAGAACAATAAAATTACATCAAATTTAAATATAAAATACAAATGCTTTTTTTTCACGTCAAAACTAGTTTTGAGGTGAGAACTTCATTAAGCTTACAAATTAACAAATTATGACTTTTCTGATCCTTATTGACCTCCTCATGTCTCTGCTGACCATTATTAGCAATAATCACTGAATTTTGACCATGGTGGAAACCCTAAGATCTAATGAGACCAAAACCCTAGGATTTAATAAAATGAACTGTAGAAATGAACATAAGTCATGACTAAAAAGTATGAAAGGAGGTTAGCAGGTATATATCATGAGGAAAGAGTTGAAGTAAACCCTACCATCATTGAATCATGACCTAATGGAATGCAACCTTATGAGAATCAGACTCCTACTATGAAATGCAAAAGAGAAAATTTTGATCACTGATGGCTGTGTGAAGACACCGACACTAACACTAGGTGGAAGTGGTATTGTAACATTAACCTCTGAAAGTATGTTTCCACGACTAATTCTCAAGATCCACTCTATTACCATCATTTGGGGCTAGATAAGATACATGAAAAAACCATCAACATGAAAATCAAATCTACATCCTTGTAAAAAAATGGGAGGAAAAAAAATATCCACAAATTGAAACAGACTGTAGGATACCTCATTCCTACAACTTGATTATCTTGTCATGAAAAATAAAAAAATAAATCAGGAGAAATGTAATTTTTGCCACATTTTGACAATGAAATATTTTGCATATTCTATGAATAATTGATGAAAAAAGCCAGCTAAAGCTTGTCAGCATCAGGATTATAGTAAAAAATAAAGGAACTGCTCCAACACATATATAATCCAAAACATAAGTATCTATACATATAAGTATTTATTGAGGCCATTGTATTTTGTGAAAATATGGAAGTCAAATCTTTGAAATAACACAATTTACTGTACCACTGCCTTATGAAGTCCATTCATTCGAGTATTTACGAAGTCCATTCAGGAATTTATTCAAAGTTTAAAGTTCAAACAATTAACATGTAGCCTAAAAATTCTCAGATTTGAAAAGGAGATAACCCAAAGATGTAGAGTATATATCTCACATTTATATATGTT
Organism: Pinus tabuliformis; assembly: GCA_031772625.1. NCBI lineage: Eukaryota > Viridiplantae > Streptophyta > Pinopsida > Pinales > Pinaceae > Pinus > Pinus tabuliformis. The sequence continues at coordinate 754,580,238 of CM062804.1, forward strand.
AATTTCCAGGCATTGAAATGACACTTTTTAGCATACTATTGCGAATTCAGCCCAAAATTCTAGAAAAAAATATTGATGGTTATTTTGCTAATATAGAATTTTTATACATGCATTTATTTAAATAGTTAGATTGCAATGTCAAACATATATAAGGATGCACACAATACGTTGCATATTTAGTGCTGATGTGTGAACTTGAGACAACGAAGTCCAACATTAACAGTTTTCCTACAATATGCACTAGTAGAATAGGTGAACAATAGTATTGTAGGTATGTGTTATGAATATATGTATTGTAGGACAATAAGAGTAGCGTTGGAGCATTCATGTCCAACCCTTCCAATTTTGCCTATAATTTTCACTAGTTTAATAGGTGAACAATAGAACTCTAGGTGTGCATTCTGTATCACTTACCTAAATCCAACACCTTCAGCATAGAAATTTCAAAGAATATGTCTGGCATTGGTAGGTAATTTGCAAAATGAAAGATTTGGCTTAATTGTTTCTGGAGAAGACTAGCTCTTACATTGTTCAATGTAAATTCATGACACTTTTCCAAGCTTAGATGGAACAAAAAGGAACCAAGCTAGAAACTTATTTAAAGAATCCTTACTTAGCTAGGGTAAAATGTTAGCCCTTTCTTGTCAAGAAGCATAACTGTAAAAACTTTAAGAAATTCAGTGAAGAGACTGTAGAAATGTTCTTATCAAACCACTAACGTAACAAAGCTAAGACATATTTCTTTGTATAAGAGATATTCATGGTCAAATTAACAAGAAAGTGACATTTTAGCATAGTTAATGCACTAGTTCTCATGTCGTAGTGTCCCAGGGCATGCTAGGGACTACAGGGAGTGCTCATGTACATCTAGAGAAGATGTGGGGAGACATTGAGTTGTAGTCAGGAGACTACAAGTGATGAGGGTTTGATACTTGAGGTACCCAACCTCTTGGATTATACCTTGCTTCGGGAGCCCCGAAGAGAGAGTAGTAGGATAGGAGGATGAGGGTAGAGATGGATGTGGATGAAGTAGTAGAGCATGCTACAATGTAGGAGTCCCCAGGCGGTGCGAGGCTAGCAGGCTGCAATAGAGCAAACCCTATTTTCAGTCACAAAGGAGCCCTAGTTGCAGTCATGAAGGGATACCTAGATGTAGTCTTGAAGGAGCTCTAGCCATAGTCGAAAAGGAAGCCCTAGTTGCAGTAAAAGGCAACCCTAACCGCAGTTAAAAGGAGGCTTAGCCACAACAAGAGAGAGGCCTAACAAGAAGTCTAGAGAGAGGCCTAAGATGCAGTCAAGAGAGTCATAAAGACGCAGTCAAGAGAGGCTAGATATGCAACAAAAGAAAGGCTCTTATCCACAACAAAGGAGGCCTTAATCCATAGCAAGAGGGAGGCCCTTATTAGCCATCAAGAAGAATCATATAGCCACAGTCAAGGAAGGTCTAAAGTAGTGCTCAGAGAGGCCCTAGACGCATTCAAAGGGAGGCCCTAGCCACTGCAAGAAGGATCCATAAGACAACAAGAAAGAAGCCCTAGAAGCAACGTGGAAGTCTTATGTTTCGCTGTAGGTACAACGTGTGAAAGAGAGGTTTTTTGTGTTTTTCTTGGGTGCTCTTGTAGGGAGAAGGGCCGAAGTTTGAAGTTTAAGATCACAATAAGAAGAGGCATTCAATGTGGGTTAAATAGGGTTGTTCTATAGCTATTCCAGGAAGACTAAAGGGTTGAAAATAGGCCGAGTATCTTGCTTGAAGCTTCAAATAAAGGATGAAACTCAACTAAAGGATGACTTAGCTTAATAAAGTTCATGGTGGCCTTTTACAATCATATACTTATGAGTGAACCCAACTCTTATTATTGGGACTTATCCTAGTGTCCTAATAGGTGGGATATAGAGGACAAATACGATCTCCCTTTCTCCATTGCATTCCTCCCACCTTGAAAATAAAAAGGGGACATAATGAATTTCATATACACATACTTAATAGATATATATTCCCAATCTCTTGCCATCTACTAGTTGCGCCTGCTTGAGCTAGGCTCAAGCAATTAGTCAATCTAGAGCATGCATATCCCTACTTATTCTCCACACGCCTCTGGGTGGATCTCTCTATCCTTGTAGTGCTAGTAAAAGGGTTTGGGTATGGTAAGGGCTACTAGCTAGTTTTTTGAACCTTTGCATTTACATCTATTTTTGCCTGGCCTTAACCTACTATCATCTCTATGTATTCTCAAATTAAACCAACTACACAATCAAAAACTTTGTTCTTGTTTCGTATCTCAAAATACTTTTCAAACATAAAATTACAACATACTGTCACAAGAAGACTAATCATGGTTCAACAGATCAAACTTGGCATCTTACATTAACAATTTCCCTTTACATGATGCCAGTCTTCTGCCTAGGCCTTGGAACCATGCCTAAAGGGGTGTACTACATGACCGGGGGTTTGTACTACCAGTAAACTTAATTATAACTAATTATGAGAACAAGATAGCATTGTTTATATACCAAATTGCTTAAATTAAATATTAGCTTCCTATATGAATTACAGTGCACTGATAGAAATAGAGATGGTTTCCAACAAAAAGCACCCAAAAAAGCAGCAAAAGTCATAGGAGACACTTATTTCACTTCTTCAGTGCTGGTCTTTGAAGACCTCCACCACCATCATCACTTCCACATTCATCCTCCTGCACCTCAAGAGTTGCAGGTACCACTCTGCCCCTGTTTCTTGAAATCTCTCTGATAGGAGTCTCTGCAACCTTCTCAGAACAAGGAACCATAAGTGGATTGGTTCTATGAGGCATCAACTCCTCACCACTTTCAACAGCTTCCATCATCAACTTCCAGTCTTTAAAATCAAACCGAAAAACAAATTGGTTGTAAGAAGCTTCTCCAGATGCCATTTCTGTAGCTCTGGGAGCATTTTTGGGGACAACAAAATGTTTTCCATTTTCATCAACATTTATTTCAACTCTACCATCCTTTACTAGAAATGATAACGTAAAGATGTTTTCTACTGTTTGGGAAAATGATATTCTATTTAGAACCAAATTTTCTAATCTGGCTTGCTTCTATTTTCACAAAATGTTAAATATGCTTGCCATATTCTTGTCTATTTATGATTTTTCATCTTTCAGGGACTCTTTCACTGCTTTAGGTCGAGTGCTTTCTGTCAGCTTAGTCTGTTTTCTTTGTACTATAGCTTTCCTTTGCTTGGGTTCATTATCCATTGGTCCAAGCATAGTGTAAATTCCTGCCACATGCTGGAAAATAGAAGTAGCTAAAATCCCAATATTTCTCCATGATATTTGGGTTTGATCATCATTTCCCTCCAAAGACCTGCTTCCATATGCCTGGTCACTATAGTTTCTTAGAATATCACTACTAATAAAATCAACTGGAGTATCACCATCATTATTTTGTGATCTGTTAACAGTAGCGAGGAGTGTGGATGTGAGATCAAAGAGTGTATCAGCATCTGTAACTTGCTCACAAGCTCTCTAAAAAAAATTGTGCAAGCTTTCCACTTTGCTAATTATAGCCTCAAATTTTCTAGATTATTCTTTTAAAATATTTCTTCTCTCCTCAGCAATCGAGGTCTTGAGGGGATGATAATGGTACCTTAATATACAATGTTGCACCATACTTTGATTGTTACCACTACATGCAGTAGCATCTTCTTTCTCTCTCGAGGGCTTACTGTGGCCTTGTTGTGAACCTTTTACCCTACAAGAGGAATCTTCCAGTGTCTAACTCAATGTCTCTTCCTCTTTAACTCTAGCTTGGGTACCAAGCCTTCTACCCATCCTTTCTATCACCTACTTTTGGAGTTGATAGAAATGAAAATATTCAACCAAAGCTCGAAGGAAGGGCTTGAAATTGAGATTCTTGATTGAAGAACTACCGTGAAATGGAAGGAGAACAATAAAATATTTTCATGTTGCATTGAAATGAGGGAGGGCAGGGAGTTGTGATTTCCCCTACCCTGAGAAGTTTGCTTTGTAATAGAAGAGGGATGAAGGCCCACTACAATGGATATAAAGTCCCAAGACATATGCATTGTCAAATGAAATGTGTAGGTGCAATGTGCCAATTAAGCGCGAGGATTGGGAGAAGTGACACATGTGGGAGAGTGGCCATATTATTGAATAATTGTTTACATTGAGGAAGGACACCATTTGAATATGGTAAGAATGTCAATTCTAACTTGGAGAGTTTCCAACACCACTTTCTCATCTACATGAGGGAGTTTACAATTTTTATATCTTTGTCTCATTCCCATGGTGAATATATTAGTGTGAGGATCCACTGTTTCATGATCCATATGTTGGATGCTTTGCTGAACCTAAGCTTTATAAGGAAATCTCTTTAGATATCCAGAATGTCTCAGAAATTTATTTGAACAATTATTGTCTTGCAACAATGTTTATTGATGATAAATTGCTTGGGAATGCACACATGCATAGAAGAGTGTGACTGATGGCATGGATACTCGGCCTTTCGGGTCGAAATGGCCACCTCTAAAGATAATATTTGGAATATCATTTGAGCCTTTCTTTGATATGGCATCCAAGAAGTTGGAGTGAAGACATCAAGGAACTCTATATTTTGACATATTCCAACTGAATCACCAAACATGCAAGAGAAACTAAAACCATGGGTTATATATGTAATAGCCCCAGTGTATGGGAAATCTAGGCTTTTAGAGGAATATTTCCGAATTCAATAATTGGATGAGGATGAATATTTCTATTACACTATGTGTTGTTATTGATATGTTTGGACATTTTGGGTGAACACTTGGCCCATCTTCAAGAACATCCAATAACGTTCAAGTCCAAGATATATTTAAAGAGATCATTTATCAAATTAGTTGTCCAGCTATGAAAGACAATCAAGTTTTGGAAGAGATACATTGTAGTACTATCAAAGCAGATTGTGGACCATGTTAGAAAATGGATCAAAAAGGTTTTCAGAATGTCTGCTAAAATTTGACATTTAGCATTGTCTTAGCATTTTCTTATCAACTTTCATGGAGGCAAAAAGTGACAGGAGAAACTTGCACAATAATGGCAGCCACTAGAATGAGAAACACAATGAATTAGAAAAATGGAATCTGTTGCTATGATGACACATGGGAAGATACTTATTACTCTCAACGTGGTTGTACAGGAAAAATAGTTTTTGCCTTTGAGTATAGTTGATGTATTGTAATGTAGCGGTTGTTTCCCTGCTACAATAAAACAAATATATATCCATCTCAAGGTGAAAGAATAACACCAGTATATCTTTGAATGATACAAGCTATGTGTTGTGCTCAACAACTAGGAAAGTCTCTATCGGTCATAGTGCGATGAAGCGATGGGTTTGGGTTTCCGTGCCCGTGCTGTCAAAGTATATCGATACAAGTGATGAAAAAACATATGTTCAATTCCTTGGAACATATCTTATTTTCATTACTTGTCCAGGATAAATTCACGGCCATAGTTGATAAAAGTAATCAAAAGAAAATAAATATGTAGTTTATTTAAACAAATGTGACATGAGCGGAAAACATATGCACCAAATTACAAAATGCAAAAGTCAAAGTTCTATATAAAAGTTTTAAATTAAAAAAATTTCAAACAGTTGCCAAGAAGTTTAACGAATGCAACTGCCCAGAACTCATCCAATGGCCATTCGAGGAGGGTCGAAGCCATCCATCAATATGAACAAATCTATAAAAGCAAACAGGGACTTTGAAGAAGGGATCCCTGATTTTTCATACCCAAATGTTGCCCGATTATTGAGAAAGGCCCTGATGAGTTAGTGAGGGTTTCCCTTTTGTTTTTGTTTCAATCTATTTTCATGTTTAGATTTTTGCTAATATGATGTCATTGGTGGACCTTAATATATGGTGCTGCACCATACTCTGATTGTTACCACTGCATGCGGTAGCATCTTCGTTCTCTCTCGGGGGCTTACTGTGGCCTTGTTGTGATCCTTTTACCCCACGAGAGGAATCTTGCAGTGTCTGACTCAATGTTTCTTCCTCTTTAACTCTATCTTGGGTACCAAGATTTCTACCCATCCCTTCTATCACCTACTTTGGAGTTGAGAGCAATGCAAAAATTCAATCAAAGCTAGAAGGAAGCGCTTGAAATATATGTTACTAGAAACCAGAAAGGGGAAATGAAATGAGAAACGACAACAAGACGAGAAACGGAGTTTGGAGATTTCACATTCAAGAAACGAGGAGAGAGAAAAACAAGACAAATATGAAACATACAACCAAGCATTTGTTTCACATTCAAGAAACAAGGAGAGAGAAAAAACAAGAAAAATATGAAACATAAAACTAAGCATTCATCATTAACATTCTCGAATACTATGGTTCATAAGTAGTTTCTCATAGGCTTTAGCTGCTCACATTGGCCATTCCTTAATACTTATAGTGATTAACAATTCTTCAATTTCTCACATAAGCCATTCTTGAATACCCATGTTTGATCCTCTAGGCTGGCAAATACAATAGTGAAGAAACACTTGGCACCAAATTCAAGTTTGATTTAACCTTTTCATTTTCCGGATGAGTACATGATCCCACATACATTGTAGATATTCTTGGATGTGACATGAGTGAACCTCAAATTTGGGATCTATTGTATCATTTTCCACACAGTTATTTTGTTATTGTTTTCATGGTTGGGTAACAAGATGGTGGAGATTGAGTTGATCTCCATTGGATATAGAGCCAAAAATAGAGGGTTGTCTCAAACTATTGCCACTTGCAGAACCATAAATACTACAACATGTGTTTGAAGACAAAATCTAAAGAGAAAATTTTCAAAAATTTATCTTTAATCCATTATAATAGAAAACTAATCTTTATAATAATAAAAATAATATATTTTAAAAGTATAGTTGAACTAGATATTAAATTGCTAGTTTGTGAGAAAAAAGAATTAACTAAATTATTTAACTACTAATTTATAAAAATATATATAAAATATCTATCCATATTACTAATTTATAAAAGAGATTTGATCCCTTTAGGGTGTTGGTATATCCGAAATTAAGATGGATCTAGGCTAGTATATATTATTTACTATAATTATTGTTAAAGTGTATAATGGCTATCTCATATTTGTATTTGCGTTGATTAAATGATTATTATATGTAGTCATGTTTGATATTAATTATTTTAATGCATCATATATATGCTTTTGTATAGTAAATTTATTCTTATGTTAATTTTTAATAGTTAAATTTAGATATTCTTTCTTGATATTAGTTATTTTTTATTAATTTTCATTTTATTCTGTTGGATCCATTAAAATTTGTTATCTGAGTCAATGTTTCCAATTAACAAGTGTGGTTGATCAATATAAATAAGTGAAATAAATTATTAAATTGTAATTTTTTTAATTTCTACTTAGTTAAATATTATATATAAATATCACTTGTGGTTATAACATACCAAACCATTCATTTTTAGTTGTTAAATATGATTATGTTAAAATAACTTTAAAAAAATGTTATCACCCATGGTTAGAACTTACCAAACCATTCTTTTTTAGTCCCTAGATTTGTTTATGTTAAAATAACTTTTGAAAAAATGTTATGGCCAATAGTTTCGTTATATTTCATGGTTTTGTACTTTATATTCATTTAATTTTCTAGTTTTTGCACATGGTTTTGTTAGATTTCATGGTTCTGTATTTAATATTTATTTAATTTATTAGTTGTTTCTCATCAATTTTCTTTCATAAATTAAAACAAGCGAGAGAGACCTTGAAGTCTTGAAAAGAAATGTCATAATCTAGGTATTTTATTCTAGGCCCCTCTTAATATATTTTTGGTTGTTAGATTTTTGTGCCAAGAGACCCTTTCCACCTGGGGAATATGTTATAATATTTGGCATTTTAACTCAATTAAAATAAAACAAAATAAAATTAAATTAAAAAATCAAATAAAATTAAAAAATTAAAAAACATAAAATTCTCCAATGCATAGTTTTTTCTTGCCCATGGTTTTTTCCCATGGTACTCCTAACCCATGGTTTTTGTCCATGGTATTTTTTTGCAATGTAGCCTATTTAAAGGCTAATAACTAAAGCAACCTAGATCCATTTTAACTGTGGATCAAGTGTTGAGAGGATCAAATCTCTTCACTTAAAGAGGTTTGTAGAGAGAGAGAGAGAGAGAGAGAGAGAGATTTGATCTCTCTTGATGCTCGAGAGAGAGATCTACACTGGTTATTTATAAATGAAGAGGAGTATTTTCTTGTAGTAGTACTCCTATTTTTTTTGTATTTAAAATTTATTAAATGATGGATTTCTATTTTGTATTTTTATTTTTGAGACTTGTTTATTTTTATAAATTTACAATTATTTCTATCACTATTTTTATGTAATTATGAAACTTTCCATATTTATCATAGTTGAAATTATGTTTGTATTATAGACATATTAATCAATAGCTTGTTGCTCTTAAGCTTTATTATTGCAAATTACCTAACATAATCTCTCTTATCACCGATAAAAAAAGTATTTATGGGATAAAACTATTAATGGGATGGATAATAGATAATTATTATTTTTTATATATTAAATTAATGTCTTTGGTTGATGATATTTAATATTATAGATAGTCTAATAGTTGATAAAAAATTATCAAAATCCTTTTCCAATCATTTGAGAGGTTATAAACCAAACCAATGGCAAAAAAAAATATTGTGTCCCAATGTTTATATAAAATAATTATTTAACTAGAAAAATTAACTAAATTATTTAACTTCTAATTTATAAAAATATATATAAAATATCTATATACATTACTAATTTATAAAAATATATATAAAAAAACCTTATACATTTAAATTTATAATTTTATATAAAAATACACATTTTAAATATTAGATACAATCACTAAATCTACGTTTAAATAAAATCAACACAAAAATAACAAAAAAATTGTAAAAGCTTAACCATACACTGCTACACATAAATGGCTACAATTAAAAAAATAAGATAACTTTAACTAATAACATCCCTAAATAGTCAACCTTGTTAAAGATATATTAAGCACTATTGCAAGGTGTTGTCACTAGGGAGAACACCCAACCTATTTGAAACAAACCTTTTCCATTAGCACCTAAGCTATATATGGCTGATTTCTAAACATAAACTATGAAAATGCCTTCAAAAACTATCCAGAAAACCAATGTTTTTTATGATTCATGTCGATGTCCAATCGGGAAGAGATCCATATTGCAAATGAACCAGATTAAGGTTTTCCATAAAACAGTTTCAAGAAACGAACTGTTTTTGGAAAACCTAATTTCTTGCATTAAAAAAATAAAAACTACTGTATAAAACACCATTTTCCATACTGTTCCATTTTTTATACTTTTTTTTTCAGAAACAAAGACAGAAACGAAGACTTTCGTTCCGTTTCTAGTAACAGAGCAGCTTGAAATTGAGATTTTTGATTAAGAAGTGCCGTGAAATGGAAAGAGAGCAAGAAAATCTTTTCGTGTTGCATTGAAATGAGGGAGGGTATGGAGTTACCTTGAGAAGTCTATGTTGTTTTTCCGTTATTTTCATGGAGCGGTATACTAAGAAACTACTATTTTTGTAATTTATGGTGTGGTATACTACCAAACTACTATAAGAGTTCAGCGTATATTTAATATAAATTTCATTGCCAATATAGTAATTGTGGGGCTAGTTCATTTGAAGCAAAATTCTTAAAAAACAAAGCCCAAATAACCTAATTTGAGGTGAAAAAATTGGTAGATTGTTTGAAGCAATTGAAATCCTGGAAGGAATTAAAGGAGAGAAAGGGTACCTATGAAAATATTTTCTTGGGCTCTTGAAATAAGACCAAGGCTTCTAATCCTTCCATCGTGGTCCAAATTTGCCCAAGGAAAATAGATCTATGTTTTGTGAGAAAGCCATTGAAGAGATCCCCCTCAATCTTATTTCTCAACGCATCCAAATTCAACCATGAAACAATAATTGCTAGTGAATTACTGCAACATTTCATGTGAAAATATAAAACAAATTTGAAAATCAATTTTAAGAATGGCCATCGATCTAGAAACCCTGAAAATTGATCCAACCACCTGTACCTTTTTCCATATAACCATATATCACATTCTACTGTGCCCATGGTCTTTCCTTTTTTTCAGCTACTAAACATACATTTCATGTGAAAATATAAAACAAATTTGTAAATCAATTCTAAAAGTGGCCATTGATCTAGAAACCCTAAAGATTGATCCAACGACCTGTGCCTATTTCCATATAGCCATAGATCAGAGTGTACTGTGCCCATGGCCTTTCCTTTTTTTTCCAACTACTCAACATTCATTCAAATACACTAAGGCAGGGAAGAAAACTTGTTCTGGTCTTTTTTTTTTTTTCAACTACTCAATATTCATTCGAATAAACTAAGGCCGGGAAGAAAATACGACATAATGGTCTTTCCTCTTTTTTCAACTACTCAACATTCATTCGAATACACTAAGGTGGGGAAGAAAATGTGGCAAAATGGTCTTTCCTTTTTTTTCAACTACTCAACATTCATTCGAATACACTAAGGTGGGAAAGAAAACATGGCAGAAATTAAATTTTTAATTTGGATGATTGTTAAATTTTTTAATTATAATTTTTTATTTATTTTTATAAATTTTAAAAACATTATATTTTATGAATATATCAAAATGTATGGAATGTATATTTTATTATCTTATTGTATACTCATTTCAAAAAATTATATTTTTTTTTTCAAAATTACAAAATAATTAACCATGTTGTAAGTTGTAATTTTAAACAAATTCAGATTTGGATTTTATATAATTAAACAAAAAAACTATAAATATTTTTTATTAATGTTTAATTATCTAATACTAATATTATGGGTTTCCATGTTATTTAAACAAATGAGATTTGGTTTTATAATTATTATGTCAAACTTTAAAGCTAAAAATTAACTTTTAACAATGCAATCTTTTATAACCAATTTGGATGTAGTTCATTGTTATGGTAGTAAAAAATGAATCTCATGAGTCAATTTGGTTGTAGTTCATTGTGATGGTAGTAAAAAATGAATCTCATGAGCTTGGTCCCACCCACACATTGGTATAGTTCCACCCAAGGAACCATTGATCTTTCTCCATGAATCGGTAATATTGTACCAAGAAGCACCATAATGTATGGCATTTCTATTTCCCACAATTGAAAAAGCACCATAAATCCTTCTACATGAGCATTTTTCTTCCGTATTGTTGAACTAAACATGGCAAGACTTTCCTGTGGCAACAAGAATTTCTGAAACCCTCATCCCCCCTATCATAATATCTCTTAGAATCAGTCATGTTGGAGTGTATTATCCCTAGTAAGCATATAGGAGTGTAGGGGAACATAACCTAAAAGTCAATGGGAAGCCAAGGGGAAAGGTTTGTGCATCTAATAGGGATACCTCAATTACATAGATGTGGTTTTCTAAGCTTTTGCATTAATCAAATGTATATTTGAGGGGAAATTCAGCCATAAAAAAATGCTTGACTAAATTTTCATACACAAGGGTTGATTCTACGTTTGAATTTTGATACTTTGTGTTTACTCACTTTAATGTCATTACATATAGCTAATAATTTGCAAGTCCTTGTCTCATTTGATCTCATTTTATTTCAACTGTGAAGTGACTAAGCCTTGAACCCCAAATCCTCATAGCTAAGATTTACAAAGTATGCATTGCCTCATTTCCTCTCATTTTACTTTAGTTAAATGGAGCAACTATGCCTTAGCCCCAAACCCACACAACTAAGCTTTGCACACTATAGAATCCTCTCTCTCCTTGGTATTGCACTTGGTTTAGATATACGTTTCTTAGAAGAGAAGCAATGTCTCACTAAATACCTTACATGTTAACTTATCATCTGATCCCATTACATTTTCCAAGCATTGAGGACATTAATAAAATTTCAAAATTCAATTTCACACTCATTTGATGTAATCACCATGTTCCATCAATTTCAAGTAAACTCTACAAATAAATGTAAGTAATTATTTTGATTTTTTTCATTGATTCTAAATTAGCAAGTGAGAAAACTGCAGATGCATCTTTATTTTTAAAGTACAATCATCCAAAAAAACTCATCAAAGACTAAAGATAGGTTAAAACCTTTATGGAGTGAAAAATATTGTTGGTATCCTCCAGAATAACACTACTTTCAGAAGCTGGGTTCAGATTTTACCACAAATGCAAGAACCAAAGTGAGAAGCTTATTTTAAAGTTTTTATAACATGATATATTATAAAAAAAAATTGAAGAAGCACACAATACAAAAAAGTTTTGTATCTAGTATCATTCTAGATAGAGAAAAGTACTCGTTAGGCTATCTATGACATGAGTAAGAATTGCTACCCACCTACTTTCAAAATCATCATGGACATTTAAATATTAAAAAAGGAATTGATTAGGCTACCTATGACTAAATAAGAGTTATTCCCCACCTTTCCAAACTATCATGTACATTTAAGCTATCATATTTTATCAACATCCTTTCTATGGTGCAATACGTTCCAACTTTCCATTATATTTATGCATTATATGAGTTGATGTACTTGTAAGGTGCATAAATTCCAAAATAATTGTCCAAATACCCATGTTTCCACTAAATTAGTTGTTTAAGTAAGAGACACATTCTATTGTAGGAAGCATGCATCAATCAAACACTGCTCTTCTCATAGTTTACAAACCCTACCAATTTTTCATACACAAACACATGCAAGACTAATCCACAATTACAAACAATGCTCAAAACAATATTCTTCATCAAACATCTACCAATGCATAAACAATGAGGAGATAAGAGACACATAGAATATGTGATCAACCAGGGCCAAAACCTCTCCAACATGAGAGGAAAACCCAAAGAATATCTTCTTCTTATATAGACTTCAATTGATGAATACCAAGACCATGGCCTAGACCCTTGACTCAATGACATCTCCAAGACCAAGTCACAAGCCTCCTTGATTCAAATTCCTTATTTTTCCTTGAGTCAATGATGATCAGGATTCTTCCTTCAATAACTCGACTATCCTTCAAATTCCAGTTCCATGGATCAGATTTGTAGTTCTTGGCCCTCTTGCATAAACCCTAGAATGTGCGGTTGACCAACCTTTTGAACCTTGATCTTCTTCGCTGGGATGGTATGAACTCTTATTATAATTTGGTGTGTAACCTTGCTTATCTTCTTCCTTGATTCGACTTCTTGGGCAACAACAAGATCTTCGACCTTTTATGTAGTAGATAGTTCTTCCTTCCTTCACACGTGTGGATGTATTAGCCCTAAAACAGACCCATAAACAACACCAAAATCTTCTCTCTTTGTTTCTTTCTCTTGGTTGGTTATCTTTGCACTTCTTATTAGAGACTTAACCAAATTTGCTTGTCCACAAATGGAGGATGAGCTACCCTATATATAGTGTTTTGTCCATCAAAAACACGTGCTAGGAAGAATTAAGGAGTGTTAGGGGAACACAAGGGAGTAATAGGTGAAAATAATGCATGCAAATGAATGATTAATATTTTGTGACAGGAAGTGTTAGTGAGTTCTAGGTGTGCTAAGGTATGCTAGGCAGTGTTAAGGCATATTAAAAGCCAGGGAAACATGACAAGATGTGTCAGGTGCTAGGGTGTGCTAATGCATGCCACAGAGTGTTATGGAGTGCCAGGGAAACATAAGGGAGCACTAGTTTCAAATGCATGGAAATGAATGACTAAGAGTGTGTGACAAGGAGTGTCAACGAGTTCTAGGTGTGCTAAGGAGGGGACGACAAGGTATGTTAGGTGGTGCCAAGAAATGCTAGAGTGTTAGGGCGACATGCTAGGGTATGCCAATGCGTGTCAAGGTGTGTCAATGTGTGTCATGGAGTGTTAGGGAGTGCGACATAAACACAAAGGAAAACTAGTTCAAAATGCATGGAAATGAACGAATAAGAGTGTATGATAGGGAGTGTCAGTGAATTCCAAGTGTGCTCAGGAGGGAGTGACAAAGTTATATGCTAGGTAGTTCCAAGGCATGCAAGAGTGCCATGACATGTCAAGGAGTGGTATGGTATGATAGGGAGTGCTAAAGCATGCCATGGCATGCAGGGAATGCCAAAATGTGCCACATAGTGCTAAGGGATTGTTAGACATGCCAGGTGCTATGCCATGTCAAGATGTAAACTATGTTGCTTAGTTGTTTTATGGCCATGGTTAGACGTGAGCCTTGACTTGGTAACTTCTTAAGTGAGATGAGCTAAGTTTGGGCATGGGTAGCCTAAGATGAGTTATAGGCCATTCTTAGGTGAATAAGGGATAGTATAGTTGTAGTAACTATAACTTGGTCAAGATGTTGTAGTTGAGGTAGGACTTGGTTGGTTCCCAAGTCTTAAAACCAATAAGGGTATTTATGAGGGCATGATAGCTAAGGAGTGCCAGGGCATGCCAAGGAATGAAAAGGAGTGCCAGACAATGTCAATGCATGTCAAGGAGTGTTGGGGAGTGTGAGGGCATCACAAGGGAGAACTAGGTCAAAGTGCATGGAAACAAATGAATAAGAGTGTCTTCAAGGTGTCCCAAGGACAAAGTGTATTAGGATAATTTCATAATCAGACTTGCAATAGGTAAGCCTACTATTACGATAAGGGGATGGAAAAAGCAATTTTAGACAAAGGGAGACTTTTTTCTAAGGACAACACTATTTTTCAATGACCTCGTTGGGTTCCAAAGTCACAAAAAAAGTAAGGCTGTTTATGAGGGCATGACAACTAGGGAGTGCCAAGGTGTGCAAGGAATGCCAGGAAGTGATAACACATGGTAGAAAGTTTCAAGGCATGTTAGTCATTCCAAGACATGCCAAGTGCTAAGGCATGCCAAGAGGTGTTAGGTGCTAGGGTGTGGCGCCGATGCATGCTAGGGAGTGCCAGGGAAACACAAGGGAGGACTAGTTTCAATTGAATGTAAATGAAGAGTGTGTGATAGGGAGTGTTAGCAAGTTCTGGGTGTGCTAAGGAGGCATTGACAAGGTATGTTAGGTAGTGTCAGGGAAACACAAGGAAGGACTAGTTTCAATTTCATGGAAATGAATGAATAATAGTGTATGATAGGGAGTGTTAGCAAGTTCTGGGTGTGCTAAGGAGGCATCTTTGGACAAATTTTGGGAGGGTTTGGAGAAAATTTTGTGTTTTGGTGCAAACTTGCAATTTTTTTGGCAATTTCTTATCTAGCAGCACAACAAGCTAATGCTTTGCTTCTTCCTCAGGGCTCCAAATGATGTAAAATCAGCATTTTGGAAAGCTTATGACCCCATCTCAGACCCCATTTACCCACTTTCCTATTCTGGGGCTCAGGTTTTGAGAAATTTGCAAAAAAGAGGCCAAAAATCACCTTTCCGCCCCTCTCTTTCCATTTCGTCGTGCACCTGGAGACACCTTGGGAGAATGGCCATATCTCAGCCACAAATTGGTCATTTTGAGTGAAACAATACTCTAAAGACATGTACACTCTCCCCTATTTCCAGAAAAGGCTTCCAATCTAGATTTGGACTTCAAAAAGGAACTCAAAAATGGCCTCCAACAGCTCGCTATACACCTGGAAATTTATGAGATTTTTGTAAAATTTTCACTGTGTAATTTTTTCTAATTCCTAGTTTGACTCTGGTAAAAGTCAAAAGGGTGAAGTAGATGAATGTGAGAGGTAAAAGTAAATGTAAATAATGGGTGGTTAATATTTATAAGTTGTTTTTATGTAAATTTGACCTCATTTATGAGAGAGGTTGGAGTCAAAGTTAATTGTAGAAGTTGTTTTTAACTTCCCTAGACATTAGGGTTTGGTTAGAACACCTCATGGAATAGTTCCTAGAGTCATTGATTCAACCCCTAAGAGTGGGGAAATGTTGTTTTGGTCTTTGTGTATCAGTTTCTCAGTGATAGAACGGGTTGGATTTCAGAGGAGAGAAATATTGTAGCTTGTCCTTGGACATTTTCTGGAAATCAAAGGACACAATTTGCAACTATTATATAGGAATTCATGTGCAGTAAGTCTGTGATGTTATTTTTTCTCTGTTATAGCTTTATATGAAAGATATTAATCTTCTCTTTCCATTCATCAAT
The DNA here is from genome assembly GCA_031772625.1 of Pinus tabuliformis. NCBI lineage: Eukaryota > Viridiplantae > Streptophyta > Pinopsida > Pinales > Pinaceae > Pinus > Pinus tabuliformis. The sequence continues at coordinate 754,596,397 of CM062804.1, forward strand.
TATTCAATGGTTTTCCTTACATTTTATAAACAAAATTCTTTGCATAAAGCTCTATTTTGATGGAAAAATCATTGTGTTACTTTATTTCTTGCTTAATGAATTCATGTTTCATGCTCATTAATACCTTTTGCTTCTTCTAAACACTACACTACACTGAAAAACCCTAAGATACATCAAAAAAGTAATGCTACCTTTCTCCTTTTTGTATTTTTTGTTGTAACCCTTTGATCCTCTGACCTAGCTACCTAGTTTTTCTCCCTTATCCAGCAACAAAACCCTAAATTTTCCAAAACCCACTTGAACCTAGCTATCTAAGCTAAAATCCTTTACATTCCAGTCATCTCTTTGTTGTGATTTCATAGAGAGAGCCCTCTTTGATTTGGTAGGACTAGCTACCAAACTAAAAGCTTGGTCTGTGATTACCTCCATCGATCTCCTCATCAGCCTAGGACATTGTGGAGGATAATAGAGGGCATGAAAACTAGGGAGTGCCAAGGTGTTCTAGTGAATGTAATGTTCCCAAGTCATGGAAAAATGTAATGCTAGTTGTAAGGTCATGACTGCCAAGGTGTGTTAGGGAATTCTAGGGCATGCTAACATGTGCCAGATAGTACGAAGACATGTCAAACAAGATAATATGTGCCAAGTGCAAAGGCATGCCAAGATGTACAAGGGTGTGAAAATGCATGCCAAGGACTGTCAAGGGAATAAAATGGAGGAGCAAGTTAAACTACAAGTAAATGAGCACATAATAGGGTTAATAAGTCATCAATTTACCTTTTCCATGAGGGTCATGCTAAGAAAACCAACACTAGGTGCCAATAGGTGCCATTTGCCAAGTGTCAATGCATTCTAAGTGCCAAATCTTCCTCTGTTTCTTCTCATCTATTTTACAATAATTGATCTCAAATAACTTTAATATTAAACCATGCCAAATCATACCAAGTCATCTCAACGCATGCCAAACATGCTAATACTTTCTAAGTGCCAACACGTGCCAAGTGCCAATGTGCGTCAGGGAGTGTGATGCATGCTATGAAGTGGAAGGGCATATCTAAGAGTGATAAGGTGTGCTAGAGAGTGCCAATGCATGCTGAGGAGTGTTAGGGAGTACTAGGACAACACAAGGGAGCACTAGGTCAAAATGCATGGAAGTGAATGAATATAAGGGTGTGTTGGGGAGTGTTAATGAGTGCTAGCTGTCATGCCAAGGAGAGAGTGACAAGGTATGCTAAGCACAGGTAAGGCACACCAGGTAATATCAAGGAGTGTCAAGAAGTGTTAAAGTGTGCTAGGTATTTTCGGGGTGTGCTAGCATGTGCCAAATAGTGCCAAGGCATTCTAGGTGCTAAGACATGCTAGAATGTGCATGATGCCATAGTATGCCAATATGCGTCAAGGAGTTTCAAGGAAACAAAAGGAATAAACAAGCTAAAATGCAAGGAAATGAACACATAAGAGGGTTAATAAGTCGAGACTTTATATTTTTCAAAAGAGGCATGCTAGGCACACTTATAATATGTTCCAATACATGCCAAGTGCCAATGTGTGCCAAGTTCTAATGTTTTCCAATGCAATATTTTTCCAATGTGTTCTAGGGCATGCCAACACATGATAGGGGAGTGCTATGCTATGCTAGGGCATGCCAACATGTGTTTGGGCATCTTACTCATGGAAAGATGTTCTAGGTACAAAGATGTTCCAAGACATGAGAGGTGCCAAGGGATGTTAGTGTATTGTTCCAAAGCATGTTAAGGTGTTCCATGAGTGTTGAGGAGTGCTAGGTTTCTCTCATTAATAGAATTGATAGAGCTTGATTATGTATTAAATAATATAGTTCCTACACACACTAGTGGAACTTTATTTAAAAGAAATTTGCTAGCTATTAAACCTAATAGAGATGAATCATGTGTTGACTCATAGGAAAAGTATATTCTTATGACTTGAGGGAAATGATACACACTAATTAATTCTTAACAAATTGACTAACTATTATAACCACTATGACCTTGGACACATAATAAAAAGGACTCCACAACAATGGTCTTAAATTGTTATCTTTTGACAAAAAATATAGTAACAAGTACATAGCTTCATCAAAAACTCATTGGAATGATCAATGATGATGAACATTTTTTGACCGTCACCAAAAGTAACCAAAAAGAGCATTGGTGAGGGTCAATAAAATATCGTCACTAGAAGTGTCACCAAAAAGAGAATTAGTGATGGGCCTTTAATGACCCTCACCAAAAGTGTCACCAAAGAGAAAATTAGTGATGGGCCTTTAACGACCCTCACCAAAAGTGTCATTGAAAATGGATTTGGTGACAAACCTTAAAGGACCATCACTATATACACTTACAACAACGATTTTTTAAAGACCATCACCATATGCGACATTGGTGACGGACCTTAAAGGTTTGTCACAGGCATGAAGCATCATAAAAAACTCATTGAAATGATCAATGATGACGAACATTTATTGACCGTCACCAAAAGTAACCAAAAAGATCATTGGTGACGGTCAATAAAATATCGTCACTAGAAGTGTCACCAAAGAGAGAATTAGTGATGGGCATTTAACGACCCTCACCAAAAGTGTCACCAAAGAGAGAATTAGTGACGAGCCTTTAACAACCCTCACCAAAAGTGTCATTGAAAATGGTTTTGGTGACAAACCTTAAAGGACCATCACTATATACACTTACAACAACGCTTTTTTAAATACCATCACCATATGTCACATTGGTGACGAACCTTAAAGGTCCGTCACAGACATGACCCTCACCAATGACATTTTTTCTTGTAGTGTATGGGTTAAAATAGTCACCAAGGATGTGGTATCAGAAATTTGATACATTTATATGGGGACTTGACTTCACCAGAAGAAAAGCAAATCACTGTGTGTATTTTAAATTAATTGGTGACCATTTTATTTATCTGGTCTTGTATGTGGATGATATGTTGCTGGTTGGAAATGACAAAAAAATATCCAGGATTTGAAGACCCAATTTTCCTCGAAATTTGACATGAAAGATCTTGGTGCTGCAAACTATATTTTTGGCATGGAAATTAAAAGAGACTAGGAAAAGAGGAAGCTCTGGTTAAACCAGAGGAAGTATGTCGAGACAATACTGTAGAGGTTTAATATGCAGGATAGTAAACTGGTGAAGGTTCCTATAGGTGTAAGGTTATCTGGTGAACAGTGTCCCAAGACACAAGAAGAGGAAGAGGACATATCCCGTGTTCCATATGCAAGTGCAGTCGGTAGCCTGATGTATACAATGGTCTGTACTAGACTAAACATTGCAAATGCAGTGGGAGTATTGAGCAGGTTTATGTCAAAACCAGGGAAGGAGCACTGGACAATAGTGAAGCAGGTTTTTAGGTATTTTCGTGGCATTAGTGATTATGGTTTGTGCTACCAAGGAGGACCAGGATTGGGCAGAGTGTTGGATATTCGTGGATTTGTTGATGCATAATGGGTTGGAGCTCTGGATCAGAGAAGATTTACAAGTGGGTATGTGTTTAACCTATTTGGAGGTGCAGTCAGTTGGATGAGCAAGAAACAATCTATAGTGGCACTATCAACTACAGGGGCAGAATACATGGCAGCCACTCATGAAAGCAAGGAAGCAGTTTGGTTGCAGATATTGTGTTCAAGTATGGGGTTAGTACAGGGAGCTATAAGGATAGACTGTGACAGCCAAAGTGCAATTTTATTGGCAAAGAACCCTGCATATCATTCAAAGACAAAGCACATTGATGTTCAATATCACTTTGTGAGGGACATGATAGAAGACAAAAAGGTGTTGCTGGTAAAGGTGGACACTTTGAAGAACACTGCAGATGCATTGAAAAAATATGTGAGCTATGAGAAGTTCTCTTGGTGTAGAGAAACAATGGGCATTGCAGGGCTAGATAAATGACTAAGCTCTCTTGTGGCCCCCTGTGGAAAGAAAACAATAAGTGGGAGAATGTTGGGTTTTGTTATATTCTTTCCACGACTAGCCCACGTAGTTAGCCTCAGGGTTAGGGGGGGTGGAGCCCCAACTTTGTTGCGTCGATTGTGTAGCGTGGGGGTCACAGGGGGTTTTAGGGGTGCTGGTAACCCCCCTCTATGGGGTCCGGGGCAGCACCCCAGAAAAATTTGCTTTTTGGACCCTATATTAGGTTGGGTAGACCTACCTATGGTTTTGTGCATGATTTTCGCACATGGTTTTGGACGCGATGGTATTCGGTCCATGGTATTGGATGCTTCGGCATGTATAAATATGTATTGTAACATTGAAAGGAACATAATGAAAAATCAAGTTGGTAGTCTTGGTTTTGGGATCCAAGGGAAAATCTCTGTGTATATGTGTTTTATGTGTTATGCTCTCACATTATTTATTTTCTGTGTTTTAGAATTTGTATGTAGGTAATTTTTGTACAGGGTTAAAAGCTACATACGGGAGTTGATCAATAAATGTGTCGGTAATACTCCTGACAAGCTGCATGTGGTCAGGAAAATTGGTAAGCATAAGGCAAGGACAGGGCAGGAGATGAGACTCACTATGAAAATAAGAGAATATGAAATGGACCAAGTTATTCTATATCTAGGGTCTGACGCGAATTTTTTACCTAAACAGACATGGGAGAGAATGAGGAGACCTATGCTGCAGTGGTCTCCTATTCAATTGAGGATGGAAAACCAACAAAAGATTATCCCCATGGGAAGGTTATAGGGAGTGACATTCGATATTGAAGGCGCAAGTGCATTGGACGATTTTGAAGTGATAGAGATTGTGGATGACAGCAATCCCTACCCTGCGCTCCTTGGGATCGACTGGGCTATCAACATCAATGTGGTGATCAATTTAAAGAATAGGATGATGTCATTTGAAAGAAAATTGCTCTGCATAGTAATACCGTTGGACCCTGCAAAAGGACCACGCTACACTGAACCAGTCCGTAATTACGAAAGTGACGATGATTTGGATCAGATTTATAAGATAACAACGCGAGATCAATATTGGGTGAATCCGATAGTTGATGGACGTCTTGCATGGGACCTTAAAATCTCCTACACATCAGATTCAAATGAGGAATTAGAACACTGGCATAATAGATTACACGAAGTGTCTACGCTACGATGTAACGTGATGACCAAATCATTGTGCTCTGTATCATCAGAGGTAAGAAGTCTTCCTTACTATGATGGTTTAGATGATGTTAATAAGTTTCTGGATGCATTTGAACATAGAAGCATTGTTTCCAAGCCTTGGACTTGGTGTTGTGTGCTACGCCTGAAAGATGGTGGGGTATGCATAAAGACAACTTTGATGGATGGCGCGAAAATAGAAGAATAATGACGGTGCAGTTTGGTCGCCCAAAGGTATGATTGACAGATAAATACAATGGAAGGAGTGATCCGCACGACCACTTAGCCAAATGGACTGATGCTTATGGAGCAAAACCACAACTGGAGTGGGTGCATCTGTTTTGTCACACCTTGGATGTAATACCTATGAATTAGTACTTGGAGACAGAGCTTCGCCATGGCACAGACGAATGGGATATTTTGAGACAGGGATTCGTGATGACATTTAGCTTTGAAGATGGATTTGAGTGCATTGATGAAGCGCTGTAGGAGGTCAAAGCAGCAATCTTTAGAATACCGCAGGATCCCTTGGATTTGATTCAACTGGATTGGACCACTCAGCTATGCCATGCACTAGAGTGCTACAATGTGATTGTTGAAGAGGAAGATGAGGATCCGAGGAACATCAATATCCTAGAGACAGAAGGTCGCCACAAAGTTTAGGGACAACAGATAGAAAATCCAGATATCACCACGCCATTGAAAACGAGACAAGTGAACATTGGGACAGAGGCGGAGCCGAAGTTTGTGAAGATAGGGGACTAGTGGGATGATCCTATGTGGATAAGGTCACTAAAATGCTCCATGAATACCAGGACTTGTTCCCTACGAAGTTCTCAGACTTGAAAGGGATAATAGGGGACATGAGAGATGAAAATTATTTTGAAACTGGATGTGAAGTCGATCAAGCAAAGGCATTACTGCCTCAATCTGAAGTATAAAGAAAAGGTCTACTTAGAGTTGGATAAAATTATTGTAGCAGGTATTATTGAATTGATGGAAGAATCGGATTGGGTGAGCCCAATAGTAGTTTAGGAAAAGAAGAAAAAGGACGAAATAAGGATGTGCATAGATCTCAGGAAGATGAATGACGCTTGCTTGCATGATCCTTTTCCAACTTTGTTAACCGATGAAGTGTTGGATAATGTACGAGGATAGGAAGCATACTTGTTCACTGATGGGTTCTTGGGGTACCATCAGATCAAGATTGCACTAGAGGATAGAAGTAAGACAACCTTCACAACCGAATGGGGATGCTTTCAGTATACTGTAATGCCTTTTGGACTGAAGAATGCGTCGGTGATATTTTCATGCGTAGTCATTGTAGCATTCGATGACTTCATTCACAAGTTTCTGGAGGTATATTTTGATAATTGGACGGTGTTAGGGCTGGTGAAGCGCCATGTAGCTATCCTACGCTTGATGTTGGATACATGATGGAGGTATCAAATCGCTCTCAATTTGAAGAAATCTTTGTTCTATGTTCCTTTTGGAACCTTGTTGGGCCATGTGGTATGCAGACAAGGATTAATGGTGGACCTAGCTAAGATAAAAATTATAATTAATTTGGAGGTGCCAAGTGTGAAATAGTTGCGTGCAACGTTGGGCCATACGGGATACTATCAAAAGTTCATCAAGATTTATGCTTAGATTATCGTGCTGATGGAGAAGCTACTAAAGAAGGATTCTACATTCTGTTGGAATGAAGAATGCCAATAGAGCCTAGATGTGTTAAAGGAAAAGATGGTCACCATGCTGATCCTAGTCTTCTCAGATTGGAAAAAGGAATTTCATGTGCATGTGGACATGTCATGTATTGCGCTTGGAGAAGTACTGACACAGGCTGGTGAGGGAGAGTTGGATCACCCTATAGCATTTGCAAGTAGGAAGTTGTCTAAAGCTAAGAAGAACTATTCAACGACAGAGCGTGAAGGTTTGGCTATGGTGTACACGCTCCAGAAGTTCAGACACTACTTTCTAGGCAGACACTTTAAGATGTATACAGAACATTCTCCATTGAAGTACCTGGTTAACAAGCTTTTGTTGTGGGGGAAGATATGCAGATGGCTACTGCTATTTCAGGAATATGATTTTGAAGTCATTGTGAAGCCAAGATGATTGAATGCATGACCATATCATCTGTTGCACATTGAACCAGGAGAGGAGCCTACTAATTTGGAGGAAGGAATACCTAACATGCATCTCTTTGCGGTGCACATTGGAAAAAGGAATTTCATGTGCATGTGGACATGTCATGTATTGCGCTTGGAGAAGTACTGACACAGGCTGGCGAGGGAGAGTTGGATCACCCTAGAGCATTTGCAAGTAGGAAGTTGTCTAAAGCTAAGAAGAACTATTCAACGACAGAGCGTGAAGGTTTGGCTATGGTGTACACGGTCCAGAAGTTCAGACACTACTTTCTAGGCAGACACTTTAAGGGATGTATACAAAACATTCTCCATTGAAGTAACTTGTTAACAAGCTTTTGTTGTGGGGGAAGATATGCAGATGGCTACTGCTATTTCAGGAATATGATTTCGAAGTCATTGTGAAGCCAAGATGATTGAATGCATGACTAGATCATCTGTCGCACATTGAACCAGGAGAGGAGCCTACTAATTTGGAGGAAGGAATGCCTAACATGCATCTCTTTGCGGTGCACATAGCTGATAATCACTTTTCATATAGCATATACTTCCTAACGACGAGAACGACTCTAGAAGGATATACTAGTCAACAAAAGAAGGAGCTTGTGGTGCGCACGACAGACTTTTTTGTCATTGCAGGACATTTGTATAAAATGGGCTCGGATGAAATTTTGCGATGTTATGTACTTGAGTTTGAACGAAATAACATCCTCACTGAAGCTCATGGAGGAGATGCAGGAGGAAATTATGCAGGAAAAACAATAACGCAGAAGATTTTACGCACTAAGTTGTGGTGGCCGATGCTGCATGAGGATTCCAAGGCTTATTGTAAGGCATGTGATGGATGTTAGAGGACAGGCCAGCTATCACAAAGGGATAAACTACCTCTGAATCTTCAGGTGTCATTACAGCCATTCGAGAAATGGACAATTGATTTTGTAGGCCTGTTTCAGCCTCCAGGGAAGAAGACAAAGTATTTGACCAAATGGGGGGAGGCGCAGCTTGTAAAGGATTGTACAGGGGCAACAACAATGAATTTCCTCTTTGAATATGTGTTAACTAGGTTTGGTTGCCCAAAGATTTTGATGAGTGATCACAGTACACATTTCCTCAATGAAATGATCAGTGCGCTAACAGAGGAATTCCAAGTTTATCATCAAAAGAGCATGCCATATCACCCGCGGGCTAATCGGATAGTTTAAGAATTTAATAAGATATTGGAAAGTGTGCTGACGAAGGTTTGAAATGCACAAAGGGATGATTGGGACATGCGTGTACCCATGGTGCTATGGGCTTATAGAACTACTTGTAAGAATATGACTAGACAGACACCCTTCATGCTGGTCTATGCCATAGAAACTATGACGACAATGGAGTATACTATACCTAGTCTATGCATAGAAGTTTTCACAGGAATGGCGAAACATGGAGCCATGGAAGAGAGGCTTGTGTAGTTGACAGAGCTTGAAGAAGATAGATTTTTGGTTGGATTCCATTAGCAAGTTCAGAAGGAGCGTGAAAAGGCATGGCACGATCAGCACATCAAACTGTGCACCTTCAAGGTAAACGATTTGGTTTTATTATATGACAGCAAGTTTGATAAATTTCCAAGAAAATTTCAAATGCATTGGCTAGGGCCATATGCCATCAAAGAGATTACTGATGTTGGAGTAGTTTAACTAGTGAAATTGAATGGAGATCCATTTCCCGGAAAGGTAAATGGCATCTGATTGAAGCCATACACCGGGGATCTGGCCAAATGACTATATGATGGAAGCATAGTCTTAGCGCTCGAGGAAGTTGAAAGGAGGTGGGGGACTATAAACTACACTGCCTGGGTTGTAGATTTGTGTGAATGGGGGATTGTGCAAGATGGACGAAAGTTACAACATCGGCAGAAGCACGATGGGAGTTGCACTATGAAAGGAGACACCATGCAGGGCAGCCAGAAAGTGACCATTACGGTCACTGTTCATGATTTGACAGGGAGAAAAAGGCTAAGAGGAGTGGGGGGCAACATTTAAGGCTGGAATTAAGAGTGAGATCTTTGAAAATTTGCTACCAATCTAGCATTTATGAGTGGATTTTTGGGGGAACGGTCAGATTTGACTTCAAATTTTCCTATAAATTACAAATGGCCACCCAACAAAAAACACTTTGCATTTTACGAGCTTTTGTGTTGTGCTATTGGTTGTGCATGAATCCTGCGGTTTTTGAGGATTTGGTGGCCAATTTAGTGTTTGACAAGTTGCCTAAGGAAACCCAGGAGCTCCTTAATAGCCTCATGTCGGTGCCCGTGGAAACTACTAGTGCTGGAGGATCTATGGCCTCTGAGGGATCTGCTCTTGAGTTCGTAAGTGTGGCGACGCCCGCTGTGGTACCAAAATCACCAAGGTCACCTAGGCTGAAGCCTATACTGGTAGGAGAGGCTTCTAGGATGAAGAAGGACAAACAGAAAGTGACACAACTAGTGTGCGAGTTGCCAAGGAAGCACCAGGAGAAAGAGAAGCCCACCACGTAGGAGAAAGGCAAGGTGGTAAACCTAGAATCCGACAAGGGCACAGAAGAAACTGGTATGGGCGCAGAGGACATTGACATTGAGGGAGTAGACCCTATCTCAAAGCTGTTAGAATACATCCCTCCATGCGGGGGCAAGGTGAAGGTCCCGAAGGACCCAGATGAGGGAAAATTTATTCTTAATACACCTCTGCTGCTAAAAAACATCACATTTGAAGGAATGCGCTTGGCACGCGTCCCTGATTTAATGATTGAAGATTGGGACTTGGAGGACACAGAGCAGTTCCCCCCTGGCTACTCATAATATCATGCAGAGAGTATTTTACAATGACTCGAGTTTCACCACAGAAGAGCCGGTGAAGTGGATTCATGGGGTGGAAAAGGTAGGAATGTTGAATCTACTATGGGTGTCGCATTACCACTGCGCTCCCATAAATTTGATAGTTATCAAACAGTTGTTGTGCCTGGTGCACGACGAGTGCTTGTGGTTGGAGGAGCCAATACCTATAACTGATATGTTGATCCATAGGATCACCCTACTACCCCATTCAGGGCTGAATCCAGCCAAGGAATTTGGCAGAAAGATGGGTGAGCGCGACCTCACTGAAAGAATGAAGGATAAGTTTAAGCTTGTCAAGAAGTCGCGTAGATACTCAATTTTGAGTATTATAGACCCTGCAATGAAGGTGGCCACCCAGATCTTGGCTGGAAAGGTAATGCGGAAGTGTCACACAAATGAGGTGCCAGCACCAGTTGTTTCATTAGTGACCCAGTGCGCGGAGGGTGTACAATTCAATTGGGTGCACTACCTGTGTAGCGAGTTCCTCACAGAGTGTAGGGAGGCACAGGACCACAAAAAAACATTTCATTACTCATGTTTGTTGTTGTTGATTGTGTTGGTTGCATGGAAATTGCTAGAGGATAATCATTTTGCTCCAATCACGACAGATTTGCTAGAAGCAGTGAAGTTTGCTTCGCTATGGGCCACGAAGGACGCTGAGCGGGTCCACGAGAGCAAGGTATTTTGGGTATTGATGGAGATGAGCATCAATATGGCCATCAACTGAAACCCAAGGTTATCACCAACTATTTTTGAGTAGTTGTCAGGATCTGGGTGCGCAAGGACCTAGAAAAAAAGTGGCATGATCTGCCATACCTTGTGACGGATGATGCCATAGTAGCGGTCCTTGATTTTTGGCCAGCCGAGTGTCGCATGGCCTCAGATTTGTCCGCTGGGTCTAGTAACTCTGCAAGAAAGCAGAAGAAGGAAGAGGCCCAGTGGAAAATTCAGCAGTTGGTTGAAAAGAGAAAGAAGGAGGTTGCGGAGAAGGAACACGCGGAAGTAGAGCACGCTACCAAGGAACAGGAGGAAGAATGCAATTCTGATAGAAGTCATAAATCCACTTCACCACAAACAGAAGAAGAACACCGATTAGAGCAGGGTGGTGCAGATCTAAAAAGCACTCCCTTCTGGGTGAAGTGAACAGGGAGCAGGAGAAGGAAGGGCTGCGCAAAAATTCCAAGGCCACCAAGTCGTCACTAGACCCAATCACCTTGACAGAGGGTGACTTTGACGACATCATGGATAAATTCAGAGACACGACGGTAGAACTGCTACATCAGTTCAAGCAGAAGAAGAAGCAAGCCTTGGTTTCAAGTCAGATGGTCTGCGTGAGCTATAGATCCAAACTACTCAACTGTAGGCAGGTGTAGGGTAGAGCAATGCGACGTCGACTAGTTTGGCACTGGGGACCACTGGAGTAGCAGAGATGGTTCACTCTTTGGATCATTAGGCCATCGCACTACCTGATGGAGCCCTCAGCACAGAGATAGATGCTGATAATGATGCATTAAGGAACATTGGTTTCAACTTGGCCACACTCCCAAGTGAATTCCTTCACATGTTGTAAGGAGGTGTGATCATGGGACTTAGGGCCCGAGAGTAGCGCGCACTGAGTGTGGTCAACGAGCAGAAGGTTAACAAAGAAAAACTTTTCATTGAGAAAACAATAGTGATAGACACTTGGAAGAAGGTCTAGGAGAAGAATGAGCGCACCACAGCGGTGGTAGCAGAAGTGTGTAGAACCGTTCTAGAACAAGACATCCCCAACGAGGTGCTTGTGGAGGCCAAGATTCAGAAGTTGGTTGCAGGTGTGCACAATGCTCGGACTGAGATGGCCAAGGTTCAGTTTGATCTGAACCTTAAGATTACAGAGCTCAAGTTGTGGGCACAACCTTCAACTCCACTAGAGGTCAGAGAACAATGCGAGGCAGCTATCAAGAATGCAGTCAATAGAGTAGATGTCGTGGTGGAAGACTGCACCATGCTCTTCAAACAATCGATGGAGGTCCTCACACGTCTGCAGGAAGATCCCACCCTGCAAAGGTTGAATACTGAGGTGAGGGAGTTACAACAGCAGTATGACGAAGCTAGAGTGACAGCGCACACCGTCACCATCACACAGAGATTGGCCAAGCTACAAGAGGCAAAGGAACTGAAAGAACAGGTGGAAGCAGCGCAACGAAAAGAGGTAGTCCTCAAGGACTGATTGTTGCCTTGGCTGGAAGAGGCCTATGTAACCTCCACCATCATTGGGGAGAAGTTTGCCAACTTGCAGATAGCACAACAAAACATCTAGTCAGATAGCGCAGGACTAGCAATGGAGCAGTTGGTCGAGCAGGTCAAGTAGGCGGCTACGCAGTGTGCAACAGAAGTTGAAGTGGCACAAATGGAGTTGGTAGGTCTTCATAGCAATATCTCCACACCAGCAGAGTGACTCAGGGGCAAGTCACCATATTTGTGTTGGGGGCTTGTTAGGACAAGGTCCCCTAGGGTCGATTTTGGGGTTGAAAGCCCAAGTTTTGGGGCAGAAAGCCCAAGTTTTTGTATGTAAAGTGTAAAGTCTCCACAATTTGTGGTCACGAAGCGTGTAGATGTAAATTTTCATAAAGGGTTTCTGCCCTTCTTTTATGTAAGTTGTGTCGGCTTTAGAAGATCCACCAATGGTTCGTGGACCATGGGATTGTATAAAAAGGAGAGTCTTAGAAGAGTCTGAGGCAGTTTTTTGGAGTTATGTCATTGATGGATCTATAAGAGCTAAGATCAAAGAGTTTTACGAGTAGAAGAAAGGCTCTGCAGCTTTGTTCACCGAGGCCTAGGGTAGAAGTTCGCAGTTGAGTGTGTGGGCCCCTGCAACTGAGTGCGCAGGGTAGTTAGAGTCTGTAAGAATATTTGAAGTACTAATAAAGAAGATTACTCTGGAAAAATCTGTGTTTGATCTATTTGCTTCTATTATGAATAAATACGGTTATGTTATGCTGAGTAATGGTTTCATGATTTAATGTTGTATTGATGCGCAAATATATATGTTTTGCATTGTTATCTGTATGCAAGTAATAATATCTATTAATGCATATTGAAGTTATCAGATACTTAAGCTGATTTGGGAAAATACGGAAGTAAGAGTAATTATAGAAATGCATAAGTGGTTGATTTTCCTGGTTAGGGTCCACGAATGATAGTTGTAGACCTTCGCGAGGTTCTAGAGGCCGATTAAGAGAAGTGTATCGATAAGCCCTAAAGGGTTTATCGATCTACGTGAAGGCAGAGTTAGGGAATAAAACGACATCACTACCATCTCTGGGTGGAGAAACTTGGTTCCAGCATCCCCCCATACTGCTTCGAGTGAGACTTTAGTCCGCGCTCTTTGGATTGATGTCGAAAGGGCCATTAGTGTAGGGATTTGTTTGGCTAAATTAACGTTGAACCTGGGTTAGGGACCACTAAGCCAACATATTCATCGAGGCTTCATCATTCCTTCTCACATAAATGGAAAAGAGAATTTCAAATGCAACTTTGTAAAACCAAATATATTTCCACTTCTTCGTTAGCTTAACTCACTAAGACTGTTTGATAAGAAGAATAACTAAGAACTTTTCTAGATGTAGTAACTAAGAACAATTGTACCCATCACATAATAAAAATACATACCATGATAAGGACACCAAATAATAATAAATAATTACATCCCCTTGACATGAATGTTAAAAAAAATTGTTTTATTATATATTTCTTTGTGTGAGTCGTATTTGAGTCTCAAAACCCTCTCATACTATCAATGCATCCATCTACTATAACCATGTAATTGAGTCTCAAAACCCTCTCATACTATCAATGCATCCATCTACTATAACCATGTAAAATTTCAATGCATACAAGCACAAACTGGAAAAAGAAAAAAAAAAAAAATCAACATTGGCACCGCTTACAAGTCATGACTATGTTCAAGGTCAAATAATTAAAGCATAATTTTCATTATTTCGTAAATGTTAAGTGGTGGATTTGTCCTAATTAGGGGTAGGCTCGCAACTAGAAACAATAACCTTAATATGTGTGCATATAATTAGTTCCTAGCCATGATTTTTGCATTCCTGGGGCACTAAGCCTATATAATAAGAATAATAACTAAGCACTTTTCTAGATGTACTAACTAAGAACAGTGGTAGCTATCACATAAGAAAAATACATACAATGATAAGGACACCAAATAATAATAAATAATTACATCTTCTTCATATTTATGTTAAAAAAATTGTTTGATTGTATATTTCTTTGTGACTTGTATTTGAGTCTCAAAACCCTCTAATACCATCAACATGTCCATCTACTATTAATAACCATGTCAAATTTCAATGCATGCAAGCACAAACTGAAAAAAAATTCAACATTGGCACCATTTACAAGTCACTATGTTTGAGGCCAATTAATTAAAGCATAATTTCCACTATTTTGTAAATTTTAAGTGGTGGATTGGTCCTAATTAGGGGTAGGTCTGCAACTGGAAAAAATTACCTTGATATTAGTGCAGATAATTGGTTCCTAGCCATGATTTTTTCATTTATGGGGAATCTGTTGGAAATAATATTGAGAGGGGGGGTGAATCAATATTTACAAATCAATAACTTTTTCATTTCCATAATCAGATTTATATATGCTACTTTAGTGAAGGGAACTCATGTTTGCACACAACTGTTCTTAAGGCAACCAATGTATATCCAGTGAACTTATGTTTCAATTAATTCATCATATGTTGATGTTTAATCAATGCATCAGTACTTTATTAAACATTAAATAGTAACCATGTGTAGTAATAAAAGCATAAACCATCACACATAATCAACACACATGAACACCAGGATTTAAGGTGGAAACCTAATGTGGGTGAAAACCACCTGCTAATGTTGTCTCTGTCTTCTTTTAATAATAAGAAAAATTGTTTACAATCTTGTACTGGTGAAAACTCATACCAGTACGCAGGCACCCACTTGCGGAAGGCTACAACCTTCTCTCATTTTCCAGCTTCTACTGGGAGGGAGCTACAACCTCCTAGTTCTTGTACTAGCCAATATGTTTACTAGTACGTAGGCTCTGACCTACAGAAGGCTACAACCTTCACTCGTTCTCCAACTTCTTTTGGAAGGGAGTTACAACCCCTAGTTCTTCTACTAGCTAATATGTTTACCAGTACGTAAGCTCCGACCTACAGAAGGCTACAACCTTCACTCATTCTCTAACTACTACTGGAAGGGAGCTCCAACCCCCTGATCAAATCACCAGCCACTACTGGCAGGAAGCTTCAACATCCTCACTAAAGGCTCCAACCTGTAGTATCCTCCAGGGACCACGTTTCATAAATTTTCACACTGGATGCTCCTAATACACAATACTACAATATGAAGGCCACTTTTCATCAAATTTTCACATTGGGCCCATTAGTAACATTGAAGCTCAAAATCATCTGCATCATTGAAACCCAATCATCAATCTCTGATAGAACTGAAACAATCAATCACTGAAACCTCTGAACCTCTGACACAACTGAATCAAACAATCACTAAACCTCTGACACAACTGAATCAACCATTCATTCAACCTTAATCAAATTCAAACTTAATCAAATTCAACCAATCAACTAGAACAGACAGATCACTATAACCAGTACACATTTCTGAACCCAGAACACTACATCAACAACCAGAACTAACTGTAACCTCAAAATGCATGTGTCATAATGTGTACGCTTCTTCAATGAAGAAAACCTGCATGTATACGCTACTTCCTTTTTCCCAACCTGCATATAGTTCTAAAGATACTGAATCATAAAACCTCTGAACCATAAACTGTACCAATCAGTGACATTCTAAAGATCTACTGTCATATTACGAAGTTCTAAATAGATAGCAACAAGGATCACCCTTCTTTCTCAATCAATCAATTAATCAGATTCAATTTCCTTATTCATTCAGTTATAATCTCAAATCTAAGAAGACATCATTGACAAACATAAGTAAAACAACAACACTGATTTGATAGATCAGTCATCCCTGAACATCAAGCTTTTCTTTTGCATACACTGCTTGGAAGAGTCGAACCAGCATATATGCACAACTTCATTAAAGCAAACCAGCGTACAGATCTACAAATACTTACTACAATTCCAGACTTCAAACATGCCCATATCATCACTTATAAAGGATAAAACATGCGTTAGCAATCAGATCTAGCCTATCCATTATCAGATCTCATAATGATAAGTATTTATGATCCTGATCCATCATTAGATCTCATCCATCATCAAACACTCAGGTGCATACTTAGTTCAGATCAAGAAAAGCATCAGAAACCCATAACATGCATATTTTCTTTTGATCAAACACTTCATAAGATATTCATTACTTGTGCCCTTATCCCTTTGATATTCTCCTCCTTATATAGTTTTAGGCCTTTCTTAATACCTTGGACCAAAACCACTTAGGACCAATACCTTGGACCAAATACCTCGTACCAATAACTTGGACCAAATACCTCAGGCCAATACCTTGGACCAAAACCTTGAACCAATACCTCGGACTAAATACCTCAAACCAATACCTTGGACCAAATACCTCAGATCAATACCTTGGACCAAATCGTCGGACCAAAACCTTGGACCAAAACCTCAGACCAAATACCTGAGACTAAATATCTTGGACCAAAACCTTGATTTTCCATCCCATACACACTTTTCCTTCTGTGAAAGTACGTGCATATGTATACGCTTCTTCTATTCCATAAGCCCACGTGTATACGCTACTTGGACAAGGTGGACCAGTGTATACTTCTTAAACCATTCTCTTTCTTTAATTTATTGATTTTTATCTGTAGTCCTTTTTTCCTTCATCCTATTCTTTTGTACCATTACTTTGTTCCCTCTGAATAGACTTGTTATAATGTGATTTTCCATATTACTTCTAAAATGATTCCTTTGAACTGCCTTGCATTTTGTCACATTTGTAAACACAACTGTCATGCATTCTGTCACATATGATATCTCTCCTGCAGATTCATCTAGTTATGTAGATTCATCTAGTTACCATATACAAGTTAGTTGTTCTACTACAAGTGGGTTTTCATCAAGTACAACACATGCATCATAATGCCAACAAAATCATATGCTCAGAGATTGGAAGCAAGAGAATAAGAGACATATAATAAATTATGTATGATTCATTGAGGCCACATCATTCCTTTCATATAAATGGAAAATATAATTTCAAATAAAACTTAGAAAGACCAAAAATATTTCCCATTCTTCCTTAGGTTAGCTCACTAAGCTTGTCTAATACGAACAATAACTAAGCACTTTTCTAAATGTATTGACTAAGAAAAGTCATGGCCATCACATAAGAAAAATGCATACCATGATAAGGACACCAAATAATAATAAATAATTACATCTCCCTCACATTTATGTTAATATTCTATCGCTTTATTGTTGATTCATTTTGTGAGTCATATTTGAGTCCCGAAAGCCTCCCATACCGTCAATGCATCCATCTACTATAACAACATCAATTTTTGCTACATACAAGCACAGACTAAAAAAAAATAAATGATGGCCCCATTCACAGGTTAGTCTATGTGGAATCAATTATTTAAAGCATAAATTCCACTAATTGGTAAATGGCTAGCCTTGAAAGTTGTTAAATGAACTAAAGTTAAAATTGGAGATGATGGCATACACTTGCATGATATTCTCTTGGCTTCAAGAATAATATGTTCTCTACTAAACAAGGCCAACCACATGAAGGTGAAAGCGTATATGCCCCCGCCCCCCCCCCCTTCCCACCTCCCACACATTACTCTCAATTCCCCAACACCCAATTTATCTACTATAAAGTATTTGAAATCAACATAGTAATAATCAAGCATAGAAACTAATAAAAAAAATTAAGGTAAATGAAAGAGAATAAATCAACGGAAAACATATAAACGCATACCTTGTACATTTCAATATTTTGATATCATTAATATTATTATTTATCCAAATCAACATTTGTATCATACAATTTAGAATTGATGTTGAAAGGATTGGACATATTAGCATCATCATCATTGTCATTATTTCTAATCATATTGTTGTCTATATCATCACGAGGAACATTGTCTCCTACATTTGGTTTGAATTATTCATTTTCTTCATCTAGCAGTACATTGTCAATATTAACTTCAACCAAAACATTACTTCAAACATATTCGATGTCTTCATCTGACACATGAAGTAATTTCTCCTATACATCATCTTCTTCCTCAATATCATATTCTTTTAGTACATTCTACTTTACCATCCTTCCTCTTGGATCATATCTAACAACATATGACCAACCCCCTCTACCTGGGGACTACCACTGAGAGTTTATCGTTTTAATGCATTGGATGGGACCGTATTTTATTAAGGAAATCACAAATGGAAGCGCGGTGTAGTTGGTAAAGTTAAATGGAGAACCTTTCCCACGAAAAGTGAATGGCAGTTGGTTGAAGCCATAACGGGTGGCCCGTCTATCTGACTAGCTAATCGAAGCACAGTCTTAGTGCTCCAAATAGCTGGAAGGAGGCACAGGACTATAACAAGGTGCAGGGAAGTAGTTCAACTACAAAGGTCTTTGAATAGCGTGTCCAGGAGGTACAGCAGGCAGTCTCTTAGTGCGATGCCGACCTTGCAACAGTCTGGGCAGAGTTGGGAGGTATCCGCGTGAAGATCTTCGCATCGATAGAGTGACTCGAGGGCGAGTCATGATGTTTGTGTTGGGGGCCTATTGGGCGCGGGATCCCCCAAGGGAAGTTTTGGGGCTTAAAGCCTAGATTTTGACTAAATCCGATGTAAAGACTCCGCATTTTGTGGGCACGGAGCGTGAGCTTGTAAATGAGTCATAGGGTTGTTTGCCCTCATTTTTGTAATGTAATGTTCAGCTTTAGAGATCTACCCATGGTCCGCGGACCATGGGATTGTATAAATAGAGTGAGGCTCTAAGTTGTAAGTGAATAGGATCTAATGATGGAATAGAAGAAGAATAATTAAGTCTTATCTAAGTGTAGAGTCGAGTCTTGGGTCGTAGAGTAGGAGAAGGATCTGCAGCTGAGTGCGCAAAGGCCTAGTAGTCCGCAGCTAAGTGCGCGGGCCCTTGCAGCTGAGTGCACAGGGCGAGTTGAGTCTGTAACCATTGGAGAAGTAATAAAGATAAATTTCATATCATTTCTGTGTATCTTTTTCCTATTTTGTGCATTGAATGTATTGGGTATAAATTGCAATTTCATTGTTTATATGGTGCACAAACTTATATGATTGTGTTGATTAAGTGAATATAAGATAAAGTATATGTTTACGTGAAGTTAACTAACAGTTATAAGAAGATAAGTAAGATCTGTGGCATAACTTAAGGAAATAGCCCAGATTGTTGCCTTAGCAGTGTGAAAGCACCTCAACCCCTGGGTAGGGCTACGCGAAGGCGATTATAACAAATCGTGAAGGCCTCGCAGGTCAGGGAAGTGCGCGAAGTGACCTACATGAAGCCATTCACAGTTGGACTAAATCAACCCCTCAGACATCTCCAGGGTGTGGAAAGTTGGTTCCAACATCCCCCCATACTGCTTCAGGTGCGGCTTTATTTCATGCTCCGTGGGTTGTTACCAAAAGGGCCAGTAGTGTAGGGATTTGTTTGGCTAATTAACTATGAACCTGGGTCAGGCCCCCTCAGGCCAACATGGTAGGTGTTTTTTGAATGCATGATTGGTTGTAGGTGTTAGTTCAGGAACTAGATGGCATTTGACATATCTAGATCTATTGCAGATGATTGTGTTGTAGTTTAAGAATTTTCTCTGGTTTACTTGTGCATATTGCATACTTTCATCAGGAGAGTATTACCATGGTACATGTATTCTTGGTATTGTCATTACCATGGTATTGGTGTGTGTATGGAGCATGTTGGCATGTGATATTACCTTGGTACATATAGTCCTTTGTATTGACATAACCATGGTATTTTCCCATGGTATTGGTTTGGAGTTTACCATGGTACAGATTTCCTCGGTATTAGCATAACCATGGTATTTCCCGTGGTAATGGTTTGGAGATTAACATGGTAGAGGTGTCCTTGGTATCAGCATAAACATGGTATTTTATTGTGGTATTGGTTTGGAGATTACCATAATATAGGTCTCCTAGGCATTGGCATAACCATGGTAATTTCCTGTGGTATTGGCTTGGAAATTACCCTGGTACAGGTATCCTGGTTATTGGTATAACCATGGTATCTTCCTATGGTATTGATTTGGATATTGTTGAGGATAATTTGACATATAAGTTTATGAGAATATTGGGTTGGTTCTTTTGATGTGTTGATCAAATTATTTTATGCAGTGTTTGGTGAGATTGTGATGCAGTTTTGATGATGTTTTGAGTTTTGATTCTATGCCTTGAATATATGTTATTGTGGTGTTCATGTTGAGAATTTCTTGGCTCCAATATGAAAATGTATGAAATGAGAACCATATAGAGGACTGGAGTTGGAGAAATTTAGTGAAATAAATATAATTGAGTAGTTTTCTCAATCCAATGGTAGTTGGATAGTTCGAAAGAAACTGGGCAAGGCTTGTTGGTCATGGTGGCTTCCAACAGATAGGAGTATGTAGAGTTGTTTGATAGTTTAGGAGTAACCAGGTGATGATTGTTGGTCGTGGTGGCTTCCAGCGGATGGTAGTCTATATATCCACATGAGAAAGAGATATCCATTTGACATAATAAAATATTTTTGAGAAATGCAACAACAACAAGGGTGGTTTTTTCCTCGAAGAAGGGCTTTCCACCATAAATACTTGTGTCCTTTTGTTGAATAGTTTTCATGGTTTCTAGTTTATATTTGATGATTTATTCACTAATTATGTGTTTCAATTTGTGCATGGTTCAGTAAGTTATTAATTGGATAAAAAGTGCAAAATTATTATAAGTTCTCTCACTATTGATTGACCCCCCCCCCCCCCCCCCCCCCCCCCCCCCCCCCTTCAGTAGTGATATAGTTTTGAACATATATTCCAGTGTACTTAACAAAAAAAAATATGCTCCATAATTCATGCACAAAACTAAATGCTTCAAATGCCATAATGTTGGACATATAGCTACAGATTTCCCATTAAAGTGGGTCCCTAGTCAATCTAAAGAATCATCAACCAATCAAGGGAAAAGAGTCACAAAGGTTTGGAGAAGGAAGCAGGTTGCACAAGAAAAATAAAATGTTGAATGTGTCTTGAATGCTCATGGCATCAATACTTGTTGTTGATCAACTTAAGGGAATAATAAGAAAATCATGCATACTGTTAGAGGGAGCATAGGTTATGTTATCACTCAGGTTGTTCCCCAAAAGATCTTGAGAAAATGGAATATGGCCGAGGTAACCACTAACCAGTCTTTTAGCTACAGATTCTAGCCAATCTGCAACCAGAGAGGGCTCTCTCTTTATGATTTAGATTTGTTTTGTTATATGTTAGGCTAGTTATGAAGCACAGGTGTTTGTTTGGTGTTTGGAAGGTGACATTCAGTAGAATAGGACTGCAAGATGAGAGAAGTTCAGACCATTGGGTTAATGGAGTCAATTGAAAATGAACCTCTGGTATGGTTTCTTTGGCACTAGGAGGACTGCAGAGCAAGATAATTAAACACAGAACAATTTTCAAGCTGGAATAAGATGAAATGAAGTCAGGGAATGAAAGGCAATCAAGAATCTTTCATTATGCTAACAGAGGGAAATTGAATAAACATTACCAAGGAGCAGTTAAGAATTCCTTGATGATGTTCAGAGTGAAAGAACCAGGGAGACAAGAGCAGTCAAGAATTCTTGCCTATGCTAGTCCTGAAGAAAACATAATAATTGACAAGAATTGAACACAGAGTACAGTCAAGCAATTTCTGGGTTATCCTTTTTTCCTGCAATTCAGAATATGATATATAGATGATATGTAAAACATAAGAACAGTAAAGCAAGGGTAAAAAGACTTATTGTTCCATGAAGTAACACGAGAATTCTACAATATATTCTTCTGCCATTAATCCCACAACAGAAAGTTCACCAGCAAAGCATTCCAGCAATCTTTATTCAGAAAGTTTCTCAACATTACAGCGCAGGTCCAGAATGATATTCACCAACCAACAATAATACATATATTGAGGAGGTATTTATACAAAGAGAATTACAAAATATCCCATAGGGAAAATATCAAGCAATAAATTTATCCATCTACTTCTTCAAAGGCAATAAATGATGTTGGAAACAACGCGTAATGAATGCAGAAGTAACTACGTTGTACTGGTTGCCTTAGGTGGTCTGCTATGCTTGACTTTTTGACTCACCCAGTCGGTTAGTAGCTATCTCTTTGATTTACGTTCTTGAGTTGCTGTCACGACCCTGTCACCTGTGCCTGATTCTGCCTTAACACTTTCCTGCGTGAATTCTTTCCTTTGTTATTTTAGTTTTCTGATAGGTGACTCGTATATTGGAATTTGCTTTAATGCAGATGATCAAAGAAAGAGAACCAAAATTACCTTGGTAAAACCTCAAGCATGCTCTGCCACCATTGATCTGTTGGCAACTGGTGTCTTTGTAATTTTATTAATGTCTCATCAGCTTCAGTATACCTGTAGTAATTGGGCTGGACTTCAAAAAGATGTGTTATCTCATGTTCAATGTAGAACAAATTTTCTAATTTTTCATATAAACTCTGTCCAGAGGGAGGCACTGTCTCTTCTGAGCTGCTTGATGATGCTGTAATTTGATTGGTAACATAGGTATTTACCCTGTGAGCATACTATTGATGTGTCAATAGTCTTCCATTGCTGGTCAATAAGCTGGGTAACCCCTTGCTCTGCAACACTGCAAACTTTTGTCTGAAGGCATTTATTTCTGTTTGCATCTCTTGGCACTTTCTTTCCAAAGTTTGTACAAAATTCCTCATGGTCAGCACCTTTTTTACTGTCAAAATTGTATATGTTCTGTCCTGAATGTCTAGAGCTGCTAGCTGCTCTCTGGTATGAGTATTCAAAAAATGAATTAGTTTATTGGCCTATTCGGGCTTGTTTGCCAATAATGCTCTGGCTTTTTGAGTCTCAAATTGAGCTATCGCTATCAATTCAATCTGGTCATGAATAGTCTGGATTGATGTCCATTGATCAGTGATGGACTGGCCAATTTTAGCCCACAAAATAGTTTTGATTTCTGCCAGAGTTTTGTGAAGAGTAAGGTCCTTCTCCAAGGCTTTTACCTTATTTTCTAGGGTCTTCACTTCTCTTGTTTTCTCAGCCACAGTCATTTTGGATTTATCATAATTCACCTCAATCTTGGCCAGTTTTTCTTTGGCTTCCTTTAGCTCTGCCATTTGGAGGTCCAAAGCCTTTATTTCTTTCATCATACCTTCCATGATCAGGCTGGTATCTGGTACTGTTGTAGTTGTTGCTGTAGTTGAGGTACCTGCTGTTGATTATGGGACAATGGGGGGACTGCTGTTGTAGTTGTAGGAGGAGCAGTTGTAAGAATTGCAGCTGTTTGAGCTGGCTGAGAGGCCAACTCTCCCTGTTTTCCTTGCAGTGCTGCTTCCAAAGCTTTCTCTGTTTCTGCTAGTCTCTCATTCATCCTCATTAGCAAACTCACCATGTCCTCCTCTTCTTTCTGCTGTGCAATTTCTGTGGTCTGAGGATGCATTGTAATTGGAAGCTTGAGCTGCTTTCTGAGGGTTGCTATATCTTCTTCTTTCTTTTTAATTAAGGCCTGTATGCCCTTGGGATCCTTGGGATCATGTCCCAGCTCCATAATAATTTCCTCCAAGGATTCAATTCTGTTATCCTTGGCTAATGAGGAGGCCTTTTCCAATTCCGATTGGGCAGAAGTATTGTGCAACGAATTTTGTAGCCTGTTAGCCAATAATGTTTTGTCTGCCGAGGTGGAGTACACCATTTCACCGGTTTGTTTATGTAACTCAATCTGATCCATTGGGTGGATGTCTTTAGAGATAACTTCCAGATTGGTTCTGATATAATCAGCAGCTGACTGTGGTTGCTGTGTTGTAGGCCTAAAGTGACTAAGGGTCATTTTCCCTTCTTGGATATCATAGGCTGCCATTAGCATTTGTTGTTCGGTGGGAGCCATTCTTAGCAATTGATTATAAAGTTGGAACCTTACTGGCTCATTTCTGGCCTTTATTTTAGTGAATTCTTTCTTGATATCCGAGTCTTGTTTGCTCTGTTGCTTGGTGGATGTAACCTCCACACCATGTTGCCTCTCTTGCTCTTGCTGAAAAGAGCTAGTTGATGTTTCCAAAATTGGAGGAGCCTGCTATTCAGTTGTCTCCTCACCCCCTAAGTTGCCTGCTGTTTCTTCTGCCAATTCTTCCTCAGAGTAAGGGTTCAACCTTTGCCTCTTTTCCCCTTGTTGTTTTGTGGATCCACCTATAGGTGTCTCTTCTTGCCTGTCCCTTTTCTTGGCTCTTTCCTCATTGAGAGGAGTTTGTAACACAGGGATTTCAGTTACCTTTGCTTGTGTTGAAGGGCCTTGCCCTTGACTTTGCTCCTTGGCTGTATCTGGCCGATCTGCCATTGTATCCTGCTGCTCTGAATGCTGTACTTCCTTGCCTTTGGATGTCCCTGCAGGTGGAGTACTCTCTTGGGCAGGTTGTTGTGAAATTGTGGTAGATGATGTGCCCGCTCCAAGTTGTTGAGGCAATGTGAAAGGCACATGTCCAAAAGAGTCCAGGTCAAGTGTTTTTTCAAGCTCTTTCATTTCTTTTTCTAATTTCTCTTCATCAGTAAGCTCTTCAACTAGTGTGCCTTCTACCCATTCCTGTTGATTAGCATATTGTTCAATCTCAGGGATTTTATGGTGCACATATCCTGTAAGCTTGTTTTTGACTCTTCTAAAACTTATGAAATGTTTAGGGTCATATGGTGACCAATGAAAGCTTTGTTTCAGCATAAGTTGATCTTTTAATATCTTATCTGCTTCTTCCCTCTTATTGAAGTTAAAAGGGCCCAATTGATGCCTTATCTTGAGCTGTGATTTTTTCCTAGCACCATAGAAATGAGTCAAATCTGAACTACTGAATTGCCGGTAGTATTCCAGGGCAAAGAGTCTCATAGGGACATACTTCGGCAGCTTGTAGGGAGCTAATTGACAGCCATAAATCCTGATCACTGTGTGGTTTTGGTAAAAATACCAGTCACCAATACTGTATTCCTTTGAGAGATGTAGGATTTTCTGCATTTCAGCAGAGAGCCTGGCAGGAGGAGTTGTTATCAACAAAGAAGTGGCTGGATATATGAACAGGTCAATGAACTCACAATATGTATAAGGGGAATGGTGGACCTCATGGAATACTGAGGTCCAGAAGATCACAGACCTCCTTTCACCTTTGAGGTCCAATTTTTTAAGAGGAACTTGGAAACTATCAGGTTGATAGTACAGCAGCAAATGATATATGTAGGATGTGTATTTGAACACTCTTTCTCTCTCCAGATTCATGAATTGCTCATGGATTTTATTTGCTATGAAGGTAGCATAATCATACTTGACAGCAGGGGGCTGTCCTGGAGTGAATATGGACATTAATACCAAAACAGTTTCATCAACATACTCACTAGTTTTGAATCCTAAAATGTAGGATATCATGTCTATAATGAGTCTCCTTGCCTCATTGAACCAGACTTGGAGATAAGGAGGAGGCTGATCAGGCTGGAAATTTGGTTTCATAAACAACTGAGCAATTCTTGTTATCTTTGAGCTAGGCAGTTTGGCACCTTGGTCAAGCAAGAATTTCATGGTGAGAGGAGCCAGAGGCTGAGTTGGCTTGAAGTTCAACATCTCATTTATGGATTGAGGAGTAATATAGAAGAGCACAGACCCTGATGGAGCCATAACTGCTCTTTGTGTGGGTTCATAATTTGCACAACATAAATGGATGAAATCAGGGAGCACATTTACTGAGGGGAGGTAATAGATAGGCATGTTGGACTCCCAAATTCCCAAGACATCAGTGCTGCTTCTGTGGCTATTTCTAATTTCACAAAAGGCTTGCAGGTGAGATTTGTAACCCATCATATCCTTAATTTGGTAGTCCCTGTCAGCAAGGGGTATCCATTCCAATTCTTTATGTGGGGCATTCAAAGGGGCAATATTCAAGGCCACTGGAGCTTCCATGGTTCACTGTCTGTGTTTATAATTGGATTTTGGGTTTGTGTTACAACAGGAAACAGAGTACTGGCACTGGGTCCTTCACAGGAATTTCACAAGAATTTTACAAACAGAGTTTTATATGGAAATGGCCTCACTGGGTAAAATTCAAAGGCAAGACAGAGTCTGCAGAGTTTAATTGGGAAGCTGGATAACACAGAGGAAATGGTGCTCTTCTGGAAGTGAGTTTGACAAATTCAACTCAACATTTAGGCATTTTTGGAGATTTTGTCGGCAGAAATGGACTTGAATTGCAATCTAGTGGGTAATTTGCAGAGGAGAACAGGATGTGCAGGTTTTTCTTTGGAAACAATGGTCAAACTGACTTAAAATGTACATGTTTATAGGCAATGGCGCATTTTACTCGAATCTAGCTCTTCTGGTGATTGTCACAGAGAAATTTCGTAAAAACAGGGTTTATAGGCGACTAACGAGTAAATACCTATTTTACAGGCGTCTGGCACAAAATGTGGTTGCAGACTGAGCTGAGGGGGTCGGGTTTGCAGCGTGAACTCGCCTGGGTGGCGGACTGGAGCGTTGGTAGCGAATTGGACGTAATTCGCATGCATAGTCTCCATAATACACCAAATAAAAATAAACCAAACCATCACTTTCACGCCTTTTTAACAAATTTGGGCTTTTTCGGGCTTTTTGGCACTTTTTGTGTTGACGTCATCATGACGTAATTTTGTCCTGTAGCGGAGTACAAAAGGTGACGTGGTGGATGATGTGGTCACTGACATGGGCAGATGACATGGCAGACACAACGGACTAAATAGTGACGCGAGTGCTGACGTGGGCGGATGACATGGTCAGCGAGAGGCGGGAGCGGCTTGTGGTTTCCATCGCACCGCCTTATGTACGGGGGAGGTTTCTGGCAGAACGGGCCCGATGCAATGGGCTGACGACATGCGTCCCGGGGCACGGCGGGAAAACCGCTTTCTATCAGGCACTAATGTTCGGACGTCGGAGCGGCTCCGATATCAATGAGAGCCGTTGGATGGGGAGGGCCCAATCCGATTGTTGACAGAACGTGGAGGTGGCAGGCAGTTATGGCGCGGGAGCCCACCAAATATTAATTTTTTATATGCATCGCGGGGGTTTAAAAACTTTGGTTATCGGGGTATGCAGGTATGGTTATTTAATTAACCAAACATTAATTAAATCCCAGTGCTATTGCATGATGAACTATGGTTATTTGTTTAACCAAAGGTCAAACAAATCCCGGTGGAACACGTGGTGGGTTGTTATTGGCCCCAGGTGGACCAATGACTCCTGAGGAAATTAAAATATAGCCATATTAGGCCGAGGCGGGATATTTATAATATTTTTGGGGTTTTTTTGTTATTTATATGTAGTAGGGGCAGGGAAACTTCATATAGGAGTTATATAATAAAGTTAGGGTGTTAATATGACAAATGATAGGAGAATGCTACGTTTATGAGGTAACACTTAGATCTTTAGGGAAATGAAAGGGAAATGGGATGATTATTTTACAGAAGAAATGTGGCTTGTTTTGACCAAGTAAACACAAAGTTTCACTTAGTATTTCTCATAAAATGAAATAAACTAGGACCACTGAGTAGATCCCAATGTCCTTGAGGGGATGTTAGTAAGTGTTCTTGGGGAAATGAGAGGGGAAATCAATCATGCTCCACTGTTTAGCAGCCACTTTTCCATGATGTTTGTGATACATAAGAGATAGATTATATTTAAACTCATCACCAACCTGCTTCTGCAAAACCAGAATTACCTACCCCTTCTGCTATACCTAACATTTTTTCTTCATCTTTGTTTGGGTACATTTGAACTAGCAAACCCTTTCTTCCTTTTTCTTTTGACTGCCCTCCTATCTAAGTCTTCCCTTATCTCTTCCAGGGGCTCAGATTCAGTTGTTGAGCACCCTTGTTTCTCTACCTAGCTAGTGATCTGCCAAGCTTGAACTGTTTGAACAGACCTTATTCTCTAATGCTAAAACAAGAAATTCAAACATGGCTGGCTGCACAATTCACTGGCTGCACAATTCCCAATGCAGCTCAATTCCACATTCACTGGCTGCACAATTCCCAATGTAGCTCCCAAACTGGTTTGGCCCTAGTGGCTCCTGGAACTTCCACGAAGAAAAAGCACCTGCAAATGACCTCAGATGGCTGTGAAACCTGTGCCAATGGCTTCCGAAGGTCCAAAATACCCAAAATCAAAAAACAATTCGTCCAAAACCAACTTTCCTAGCCAAAGTTATGGCCATTTACTCCCAACTGCCAGCTTGGCCTAAAAAAACTCCAGTTAACTTTAGTTACGGCCAGATAAGCCCGCCAAATATGGAGCGGCCACCAAATTTGGCGCCACCGCCAACAGCTCCGCCATGCTAACTGCAGTTACAATAAATTTTTATGGACGTTGGCGGTTTACCTCGGATTTTGTGCCCGGCGGTTAGGGGGTCTCGGCCCTTGGTTTTGTGCCACGGTCACGTGTATGGGGGCTGGCCCCCTTCATTTCCTGCCGAAACCATTTTCAAATTTAAATAAGGTTTGTTTCGCATTCCTTTCATGTTCCGCTGTTGTGGCCCAATGGTAGGGCATGGGGTTGTTATGAACCAGGTTGGAGGTTCAAACCTCTTCGCCTCCACCCCAATTTTAATATGCACCATATAACTTTGCTTACGTCACCCAGGGCCATGTGGCGCCCTCCGGGCCTGCCACGTGGTAGCCTCTGATTCGTTGGCCAAAAGGAATATTCCCTGGAATATTCCAAGGAATATTCCGTGGAATATTCTTTTTAAATATATTTTTTTTAAATTCCAAAAACTAAGGGTTATTGGGCAAATTTTGTTTTTGGCATAACTTTCTCATACGGCGACCATTTTTCGAACCGTTTTTGGCGCCGAAATTAGGAAGACGAGCTCTATCCGGTCGTTTAGGTTCCAATTAGTTCTGAGCACTTTCATTTTTGACCATTTTACGACACTTGGTCCTAAGCCCCTGATCACACCTCCCAAATGAGAAGGCTTTTGGTCCCCAAAAGCTCACTGAATCTCTGAACTGAACTGTACAGCACTTGAGGAACAGAAATATCCTCTTCCATTCAGCCAAAAGAGCATACTGATGCCAAAATGTCCTACCTTATCAACTATCGTCATGGCAAATGTTGCTGCATAAACCAAGTACTCGTCGAATCCCGACCAAGCTTGTTCGCCAGACAAACTGAAAGTTTGCAGAAACCAGCAATGAAACTTGCTGATATATGAGCTGAAATATTCCCCTGAACATGTGGGCTTGCTAGCTGTCACGATGCCCATCCATGGCACCTCCGCTCCAAAAGAAGAGCTGCCTCCCAAATGAGAAGGCTTTTACAAAGATGAAACACTTCATCATTTCTCCTCTTTACAATCTTGGAGATCAAATTAACTTTTTCCAAGTCAATATTACATTACATGCATGGTTAAAAACAAAGTAATCAACCCTTCAAGTTAATCACACATACATGTTTAAAATACAAGGAAATCATCATGATCCCTGTGCTCATGCATATCATTCTCATGCATGCAGTTTATCCTTCAACTTTCTCTTAAGTACAATCATAAGTACAAGATACTCAATCACATGTACATGTACTTTCAAAGCTGAAATGAATATAACTTTCGCTGCAATAGAGTGAGTCTCATACCCAGCTTTTCCATCCTGCAACTTGCATTCCCTTAACAAAGAAATGCATTCAATCAAAAGACATGCAATTTTAATTGGATAATAATTCTAACCATTTCTTACCAATCCATTTCAAAGATGCTTCCTTTAACTGCACATCTATATCAACATGCGTATCATCCTGACACATATCAATGATGGAAACTTCCTTCCCATTCTTGCCATACTCTTTCTCCCATTTCTTCAATTTTCGTGGAAGCATTGTTGGATTCAGATTCCAACACCTTTCAGCAGTATGTCCTTGCTTATGGCAATAAGTGCAACACATGTTCACCTTCTTGGTAGCATGATTTGCATTGTTCATTGGAACTTTGGCTTCTTGCCTCCTTTCCTTCAAAAGTTTCCTGTATGTTGCCATTCTTTTCCAACATCTAGAAACACTATGGTTAACCAAACCACAAAAAGAACATGCAATTCTTTTCCAATGCTTGTGTGGAAATTTTCCATGCTTTACATGATCAAAGGAAATATGATTGAAATCAGATTTATACCTTTCCCTTTCACCTTCATTACCTTCATGAGGAGATGAATCAAATGAAGAAGAAGCTCCTTTTGGAACACCATCAATCCCTTCAATGGTTTTAGAGCTTTTACCACTTTCTTGTTCAAGTGCATGCTTATGCACACCTTCTTCTTGCAAGGTATGTTTCCAACTATTGCATTCCCCAAGAATACAATCTTTACAACCTTGAGATAGAGAACCTGAAATGAAACTCCTTCTAGGAACTGTTTCAGTTGCCTTCATGGCTACTTTGGGACCTTCTCCATAAGATTGTCCATAGCCAAGACCCAAATTCTTAGGCTTTGCCTCAACCATTATTGGCTCAACTATACCCTGTGCATGTTTGCCCAATCCTTTTCCTTCATATCCCATTTTGAACATCAACTTGGACCCTATGCCTCTGGTATGTTTCTCAAAAGAACCAACATAAACATTCTTATCAGAATTTGAAGACAAACTAGAATTTCTTACCTCTTCTTCAAGCTGATACTTGGCTAAGGCTTCTTTGGCAACAAGGATTTGTGTCTCCAACTCATGCATCCTTTCCAACTTCATGTTTGCAATACGAAGTTGGCCTTCCATTTCCTGCAATTGGTAAGAAAGCAACTGCTTCTCTTCCCTCATGGAATTCAACTGCTCTTGAAGTCTAGAGCTCTTTCTTTCATCCTCATACATTTCTCTCACCATATTCACCATGATGAAAAATTATTGCTTCAAGCCTTCATCAAAAAATCTTGTGAAGGAGGACGATTTTGAGAACTCACTTATGGAAGTTGTCATTGTAAAAATGAACAAAAGAGCTTCAGCAACTCAAACAACAAGTAGTTTGCAGAATAATGAAGCAGTCAATCTTCAACTCTACTTAAGACACCTTTCAAGCTACACAATCAAGCTAGTGATGTCAGTCAAGCAACCCTAGTGCTCTGATACCATCTGATCTGAAAATGGAATGTACTTGTTTAAGGGTGCAAGGTATCCATTTCCAATAATTTCAACTGTGAGCTAGACACTCCAAATGACCTCTAAAAATGTATAAACTTATTATTTCTTATACAGAGATAGACTGTAGGGGCATTCACCAGACATGTCACCTCTAAAAAGAGGATGAGTTCCAGAGGCTACCTGGCCCTCTACAGGCTCTGCCTAAAGAAATAACCAAGTAAACACTTAGAAGTCTTTGACATACACATACTTGAAGTTTAAGGTCTTGCGGAATGAGACAAGTAACTTTATGTAGCTGAACAGGTGATTATGTGTGTATGCAAGTTATATTTATTTGCTATTTAATACTTTATATCAGTTTTGTTTAGCATATCATCTTCAGCAAATAAAGAGATCAAAATGATAAAGCAATTCACCCCCCCTCTGGGCTACACCTGCTGGACCAAGCCTCTCCAACTAGACTTGTCCTCTTGTATTAAAATTGCTACAAAGGCTGATACAAGAATATGGGTGTCTCAAAGGACAGATCTGACTGTAAATACAGAATCAGAAGATAGGATTTAGCCAAACATGCTCTTTCCCAAACACTAAACAGTGAATTTTGTACCTTATATAGTACTTTCCCCAATTGGCCCTGGTGGCCCTTTAAACTTGCATGGAGAATTTCGAGGTGAAGATGACCTCAATTGGTTCTGAAACCTCTTCCATTAGACTCAGAAGGTCGAAAATAATAGACATAGGCTTTTGAATCACCAAAAACGGATGAACATAGCCCCCAAACAGCTCAAGCACTAAAATGGCCCTAGTGGCCCTAAAAGCTTCCCTGAAGCTAAACAGTGAGAATAATGCCTCAGAAGGAAAAACGAGTTGTAGAAATGGATTCAGAATGTTGAAAACCTTCAGGAATGACCTTCGTTCCACATTCACTGGCTGCACAATTCCCAATGCAGCTCCCAAACTAGTTTGGCCCTAGTGGCTCCTGGAACTTCCACAAAGCAAAAACACCTGCAAATGACCTCAGATGGCTGTGAAACCTGTGCCAATGGCTTTAGAAGGTCCAAAATACCCAAAATAAAAAACAAATTCGTCCAAAACCAACTTTCCTAGCCAAAGTTATGGCCATTTACTCCCAACTGCCAGCTTGCCCTAAAAAAACTCCAGTTAACTTTAGTTACGGCCAGATAAGCCTGCCAAATGTGGAGCGGCCGCCAAATTTGGCGCCACCGCCAACAGCTCCGCCATGCTAACTGTAGTTACAATAAATTTTTATGGACGTTAGCGGTTTACCTCGGATTTTGTGCCTGACGGTTAGGGGGTCTCGGCCCTTGGTTTTGTGCCACGGTCACGTGTATGGGGGTTGGCCCTTAGGGGCTGGCCCCCTTCATTTCCTGCCGAAACCATTTTCAAATTTAAATAAGGCTTGTTTCACATTCCTTTCATGTTCCGTTGTTGTGGCCCAATGGTAGGGCATGGGGTTGTTATAAACTAGGTCGGAGGTTCAAACCTCTTTGCCTCCACCCCAATTTTAATATGCACCATATAACTTTGTTGACGTCACCCAGGGCCACGTGGCACCCTCCAGGCCTGCCACGTGGCAGCCTCTGATTCGCTGGCCAAAAAGAATATTCCCTGGAATATTCCAAGGAATATTCCGTGGAATATTCTTTTTTAAATTTTTTTTAAAAAATTCCAAAAACTAAGGGTTATTGGGCAAATTTTGCTTTTGGCATAACTTTCTCATACGGTGACCGTTTTTCGAACCGTTTGTGGCGCCGGAATCAGGAAGATGAGCTCTATCTGTTCGTTTAGGTTCCAATCAGTTCTAAGCACTTTCATTTTTGACCATTTTACGACACTTGGTCCTGAGCTCCTCATCACTTCTGGAGGACCCCAAATCTCTAGGGCTCCAAACCTATGCTTCAAATATTCAATGTGGGTTCAATGGTTCTTCAAGTCTCCTAATATCTTTTGCAATAAGCTCTAAAAATATATTCAAGTTTGACTTCAAAAGTTCCCTCAATTTATCTTTAAAACACTTTATTCATCAATGACATCTTTAGCAACCAAAGGTGTCTCCAAGAATTTTCATGATACCCAAACAATTTTGTCCAAGGTTACCCTATGAGGGCTTCAACTATGCATCAAGGTCTCCATGAATGCCTCCAAGATAAGTTTCTACAAGAGTTTTAAATAGGTATTTCAACAATGTTTGCCCCAAGGTAATCTCCAAGGTAATATAGGCTTCTAGATCACTCTCGAAAGTATGTTCAAGAATAGCCAAATCCACTTCAAGATGTATATTAAATTTCCAAGAAGCATGATCCAAGATGTGTATTTAATATGCTACTCCAAGGAGATTTCAAGATCTGATTTAATTTGCTTCAAAAGCTGCTCTCAAATATGCAAATAGGTCTTCTACACATTATTCATATGAGGCCTTCAATATTGTTGCTACAAGGGTTCTTCAATGAGGCTGATTTAAGATATTCAAGGTAATTATGTCTTCAAATTATTTAATTTAGATTCAGAGTGTGCCTCATATTTGTCTTATTATGTTCATGAATGGAGACTCCAGCAAGTTATGTATATTCAAGACTAACAAGGCTACCCATCATACCCAACATGTACGCTCAACCAAGTCCAAGAGTTCTGCCCAATAAAGCCTAATCAAGAGTGTCTTTAGATACTTCAAAAATGCTTACAATGGTTCTTCAATATGTTGCGTCAAGGTCTTTCTTCACAAGTGTCTCCAATAGTGACTCAACCAAACTTCAAGGAACATAGAAACAAGCCTAAAGTCTTTAACATATATGACATTTGTATTAGTATCAAGATCTGAGACAAGCTTAAGGTCTACAACAACCAGTTCCAAGATCTACAACAACAAAAGAATAGCTCCAATATCTCTCCAACAAGTTTGCAATTCAAGAAGAATTGGTCCAAGGTCAATAAATCATATTCTGCAATATTGGTTTGAAGTTTGCAACTCAATCTGCAACAAGGTTGAAGTTTGCAACTTGGTCTTCAACAAGGCCGAAGTCTGCAACTTGTTTTCCAACAGGGCTGAAATATGAAACTCATTTTCCAATAGGGCTGAAGTCTATCTTAAATAAATAGAGGTCTAACAAACCGAGTTTTGTAGCTTGGGTTGTCTTTTTTTAGACCTCCTTTTCTTTCACTTCAAACTCATATCTTAATACTTTTCTTGTTTATACTTCCTTCATTTAGTTGATGTTGAATAGGAGTACAATTTGGTATTTATACTTATTCATGTGCATGAAGGGACATGTCAATTGGAGGATTTGACCTATCATTAGTGAGCCTACTCAAGTCAGCTAACAAACTTTGACAACTTTTTACATATTGTTGATTTTAAAAAAATTATCTCTTTAACAATTAGGGATTAGGAGGCATGTGAGTACTCATTAGAAATCTTATGACCTCCTCTATAGGTTGATGTAGTCTTATCCCTAATAACTAATCTCCATTGTTGGAAATTTAATTTTTCTTTCAACATTTGCATATTTTTCATAATAGCCTTCATTGAATAATTAATTTTATGGAATTAGGGCATCAAGTAGCTTAGGGATTTTCCTCTATTTTGACATGCTTGGAAAAATGTTTTTCATGGATACATATAGGGTTTTTTTTTATAAGTCTGAGACATATTCTTCAATAATTTTGTATTTTTCCAATCAACCTTCTAGAGTTTTCCATCCAAAATTTATCATATACATGGGCCACGTTGCAACACATTAGGGCTAGGGGAAAATGTAGGCATACCATTATCTAGGGCTTCATCCATTTATACATTTCTTAGGTAAACTTAGGCTTTCATACATATTATGGTTTCATCATATGAATATTAGGGTAAGGACCTATGGTTTCATCAAATGGCTTTATGGTAACACTTATACACTTCTGGTTTTCATCCTCAACAAGCCATGTTAGGGTTAAGGTTTCACACTTAGGGTTTGCACTTAGGGATAGGGTTTTCTCCTAGGGTTTTCCATTATATTTAAATCAATGACAACTTTATCCAACAATCTCCACCTATGTTATTAATGGAATTAATCTCCCCCTTTCATAATTTTCTTCCCCTTTGACATCAATGGAAAATGGGGTGCTTTTCTTGACAATATTTTTCATCAAGTTCTCCCTATCATGCTTGATATGTTCCTACCCTTGTCATCATGATTTCTCCTTTTTTCATTAGGTTTCTCCCCCTATTTTTATCAAGAACAACTTCCCCTCATAATAGGTTTCTTTCTTTTTCATCATGTTGTTCTGATTTTGTTTACTCCCCATGTCATAGTGCTTAAATTGTGAGACAATATTTAAGTTACCATTATTTTGACCTATGCTCCCCCTAACAATATTCATGTTCTTCTTATGATGCCCTTAATTTGATCAACAAAAATTATTGATGCCTTGAGTATTCAAGACACATTCAATATGTTATTTTTCTAGTGCAACCTTCTTCTATTGACAGTGCTGGAAATATGTCAACCAATGAGATCTCCCCAATATGAAGTCCCAATTAGAACTCACACTGTTTGGAATAAGAGCTGAATTTAGAGTATCAGCCCAGTTGCCATATATTATTATATATTTTCCTTGGATTTAGCTATCAGCAAGAGAGAGAATCACATATGTGCCTTCGAAAAGCAAGTGATTGTGCCTGGTAAGTGTTCAACTATAGGTGTGTCAAGGTTCTTCCATTGCGGAGGGGAAAAGAGATGAGCCCTTAAGAGAGAGGTAATAGTACCACCCTAGTAGAGGCACACACAAACAAGAAATATCCTTCTAACATCCAGCGGAATATTCCATAAATATGCGATGGTCATGTAACCAGTACAAGCAAAAGGTTTGTCTAGCATCCAACGGAATAGTCCACAAAGATGTGACGGTCATTGCAACTAATACAACACATTCTCAATACAATGAGCATTAAAATAACCGATATAGTTCAACTACTTGAGTACTGGTGAAAAGAAAAGGCATGAATCATAAACATTGATAGAACAGTCTTATAAACATTCATAGTTCATGCATGAAGAACATGATGGCCAGAAGGCTTCATATATTAGGTAAAATTTCCAGGACACATGTATACAATGAACACCACTAGCTCCAATAGTGGAGCATTAGAGCCACAAATTTCTCCCCAAAAGCACTAACTCTATCTCTTTGATGCCTTATGGGATAAGCCAAGGTGAAAAGCCTTTTTCTCATACAATGAGGGTGTATAAATAACCAATGGGTTGATGCTTCACCTCCTTGTGACTCTTTGACTACTGTCATGACTATTTGACTCCCTGTGACTTTTTGACTGTACATGTCTCTTCATATTTTGTATGAGTCCTTTGGACTTCCACGTTACAATACATTTTGAATAGATAATTACATAATCCACAATAGTGATGTGGCATATGACGACTCATGACAAGACATGACATGACTCTATTGACATGGACTCCAATGATGACATGGAAATGTCAAACCATTCTTGTTGCTCCTTCCTAGGTATCTTCTTGAGTATGCTCTTCTGTCCACCTCCATATGGCTTAGAGATGAGGAGTCTTCAATGATATCAAGTTTTGAGTTGTGATCGCAAACTAGTGTCCCTTTGCTTTGTGTTGATTGATCAACTTGCATAACCAACTAAAAAATGTATTTCAACATGTTTACCTTCTCCATCTCCTTCTTCATAATCTTGTCACGAACTGATTGAGTGTCTGCATCTACAATTCACTCATTACAAGATGACATTAGTATGATAAACCCCTAGTCTAAGATGATGCATGTTGATCCATTAGCTTAGTTGGAACTAGGTTGCAGGCTTAAGGAGAGGCTCAATGACTATGTAATTGTGTAGCTCAGGCAGTCAAGGGTGAAGCTTGAGCCTTCATATTGCACAATGTGTAGTCTAGGCTAGATTGCGAAGACAAATTGCATAGTTTCTGGACTCGGTTAGTCAAGCTAAGGGGATTTACAGTATTTCATCCTACTGCACAGTTGTGGGAGGTAGAGAAGACCTGGTGATTGCACAATTACCCAGATCAGGGTCTCATGAGTTGGGATTTATCTTAAAGACTCCACAATGTGCAGTTTGGGCCAGGATGGATGGTTGAATTGTGCAATCTTGGAGGTCAGGGTCGGTTCTTGGGCACTGAAACTAATCAATGCACGGTCCTAGGTAGTAGGAAATACTCATGTTGTAGTGTTAAGAGGCTAGGGTGTATCTTAAGGGCTATAACTACGCAATGTGTAATTTAGGAGGGTCGGATGAGGCCAATTTGCTGGAAAGTTTCCATAATTTTGCTATGTGTGGGACGGATGAAGCTACTGCGAATAGAGATACGACTTGACTGTGATCACACACTTAGAAAAATTGATGATACGACAACATAAATCATCTAGGACACATGAACAACAAATTTCCCTCAGCACAACAACTTACGACAAGTGTGACACTAAATATACACTTTGCAATGACTATGACGACACTTCTGTGACAGTGCTTACAACTTTTGGAATGAGTGCGATGGATATTTTCATGGTAATATTAACTCATTTACACAAAGGTAACCCATTGAAACCACCAAAACAATCTCATATGCATGGTGCGAAACTTAACATGTGAAAAGACAACATTTTACTTTTCACGCAAATAGGACCAAAAAACCTAGAGAAAGCACATGCAATGGATTTAAATGTTTGTGATGACAATATGCAAAACCAAGGAAGGATATGAAATTTGTTGCAGGCCAAAATTTTAGAGGGTGTTGTACCAATGCTAACACTTGGAAACACACTGGTAGAATCCCAGCTTCTCTGTCTTTGTTGACTCTTCTGTGCAGGATCTCAGTTCTTCAGGGAGTATTGATTCATCATGTAGATTACTTTGGCTTCCCCACTTACTCTATCAGTAAACATTGTTCCCCTTTGTGCCTTCTCAGTTGAACACAATAATAAGATTTGACATTATTGCGATGTTTCGAATCGGAAAGGGTAGTGTAGTTCGCGAGATTTATATTTTCATAGTATATTTTGTTTTATTCCATCATGCTACTTCGCTGCCAACAAGTCTGGACAGTATCCCAACAGATTCGTTATATGAACACAAACATTTCTCTGTTGCCAATGAGCCTAGATAGTACCCTGATGGAGTTGCTTGCTTCACTTCTCTGTGCAAGAATCCTTTCTCTTCTTTCACCTTTATTTATATATCTAAAGAGGACTATGCATAGGAACTTATTCATTTTATGGGAGGAAGAGGAATCCTGACTTATTGAGAGCAGGAGAGGTTGTTCCTTTAGAGAAGCATATAGAGACCTATGATTTAGGTTTGTGCGTTTATATTTTTTCCCCTTTTCCTCTTCTACTGATTGGATAAGTGTGAAAACATAGAAACATAAGAACAAAGCATCAACACAAGGTTTCCAGAATAGACACAAGTATCATGGTTTGACCAAAACACCCTTTACGGATGGATCATATTTGCTATCAGAACTTCATTGACCAAAATATGTAACCAACACAAGGAAGGAGGACCAAAGGTTAGCCAAATGTTGCAGTGTCACAAAGTCATTTTCTATTTTTCCACATTACCTTTTGAGTCAAGATGGGACACCCTTCATTTGAATTATCACATGAAAAGATAGAAGAAACAACAAGAAAACCAAAATCAAAAGAACAAAGCAAAAGGAGCCTAAACCAAAAACAGGATGCAAGGCAAAAGTATAGAAAGAAAACAAAAGACTACAGAAAGGGAATCCAAGATGCATATGCAAGGAAAAATAGCATGCAACTATACCTACTCTTAACCTATCTAGTTAGAAGTTCAGTGTCACGTGTAATGGAATTTCCAATATAGCCAGCGTAATTTTTCCCAACCTGCACACACATATATGCAAGCAATTAAAACAAATACAAAATATTATGCAACAGAAAAGATAAGAGCTTGAATAAATTATACAACAAATAGAATCTCTTGTTTTTCATCAGAAATATAGGATATATCCACTACCTTTAACCAATTCATATTTTTACCTTTTCGATGACCATTATAAGTAGACAAACCATGAGAGCTTCTTGTGAATGCACCTTCATCTATGTCATCCTTCTTAGAAAGCATGAGAAAAGACTAAAAATTTCTCTTAGCCAAAGGGCTTGCTAAGAAAGATGCTTCCAAGAAATCATAGGTTGGATCGTGAAATTCAAAACAATCCTCTTGAACATTCTGAAATCTTTGAAAAGATGAATTTTCAATTAAGAGCATGATATCAGGATGAGAATCTTGTGATAGACAACTGATCTGATCATATTTAGTCATCTTGTCAAGACAGTGAAGACCTGACCTGACCATCAACGAAGGCTATAGTGCCTCAAACATTTGAAAAATACTTGAAGGATGAGATGTGAAACCATGAAGATCAAAGAATGTAAAACAACTATAATTGGATGTGATGATGGGAAAATGATAACTTGAATGACAGTCATCAAAGATAGAATCATGATCATATGGACTGATTAAAAATTGAGATTCATGATTTGTAGTTAACAAAGATAAATCAACATGAACAACTCTTCCAGTGCTCTGAATAATACAATCAACTTCCTTGCATGTCGAATGTGATAAACCATTTTCTCGTAATTGGTGACAAAATTTGAAAGAATTGAAAAGGAATGATAGTATAACAAGCATACCAAAACAGTGATGATGCAATGGATGAAAAAGAGGAAATTAATTCAATAAATATCTGAAGATCTTGCCAACACTCAAGAGTATTTCTGGTGCCGTGAAGACATTCACAAGAAAAACTAGGAGTTGATTATTCATCACAACACTCAACAGATATGGCTTTTCAACCAAAGGTGATATTCAAATTTGTTAGCTTCATGATTCCACACATTTATGAAAGGTATACACTCCAAACCTAAATTCAATAAAAAGATATTTGCATGAGAATTAATTTAATACAATGATATGATCAGAAACCCAATCTCGAGAAATAAGAAAATTGTAATGGGGAATTCCAAAATTCATAAAGAATGAGTTTGCATCCAGTGAAACAATATGACTGAAATAATTATGTAATAAATTCCATATCTGACATGGTTCAAAATTTTACCAGCATTATGAGATCCTGACATAACCATCAACGAGAGTTGACGCACCTCGACTTCCTGACAAGTTCCAGAATTGTGTAAAGACATATAAGAACATTTTATAAATTGATTCAGATCGCAAATTTCTTGTGGATAGTTTCTATCGATTAAGTTAACAGGATCACGATTATATGGATCGCATCTATCTACATCACTAGTTTGATCATATTTTTCATTTTTTTTAAAACAAATTACTCAAGTCACAATATTCTTCGGATCGCAAATTTAAAGATGTATGAATTGGAGAAATCTCTTGATCACACTGATTCAAATAATTACCCCCATACAAAATAGGAGATGATAAGGGATGAAATAGATGCTCTATAATTTCATCGTTTCCTTCTTCATCATGGGTTTTCTCACTATCTTGTGTCATTTCAAGATTCAACTCATGGGATATCAGATTTTAAGAGCATTGAGAGTCTCCCTTGAAAGTTGGTGCATTGTAAAGAGTAGAGAACAAAGGATAGGGAGGTGAAGAGGAAGAATCACTCGTAAGAGTATTTTCTTTGACCGAAATAGATTTAAGATCTAGATCTTTGGAAACAGAAACTTCTTGAGAAGCTGAAAGATCAATTGGTGCACTTGGGCATTCATGATCGCACACATCAACAAATTCATCATCATTAGAATGATTGCTGCCCAATGCTGCAGATCGATCGAAAGAATTTGCTACATTTAATTCACTACTGAAATTAGCAGATTGAAAATCCTCGAAGAATGGAAGTGCATCATCTTGACAAGGGGTACTTTGAAACAGGGAAGAGAGATCAAAATTTTCTTCACTTTCTTCCTCCTCTACTAGTGTAATGTGACTGCCTTGTATCTAATTGCAATTTGATCCAACTTGAAAACTAGGAGAGCGTGAAGGGCTAGTTTGTGGAGTAGATTGATCATGCAGATTATGATATATAGATCCATGTCATGTAGATGATAGAGGATGAGAAATGTCCCTTGAAGAAGTAACATTTTTGATGGAACCGGATTCAAGATTGATGTTAAGAGTTTCAATGTCATCTTCAAGAATGAAAGGATTAACCTTCATGTTGGGCATTGGATCCCCCCACAACATGTTTTGGGGCTCAAATCACAGGTTTTGGTCAAATGTATTGTAAGATTCTGCGAATTGCGGTTGTGGAGCGCGAAGTATAAGTTGAGTCATAGGGTTGTCTGCCCTAAGTTTTGTAAAGAAATGTAATGTCATGTCAGCCTACCCATGGTCCGTGGACCATGGGATTATATAAATAGAGCGAGGCTCTAATTTGTAAATATAGCGAAGGAGCGAAGTAGAGATAGAGCATAGAGTGAGAATCTAAGTCTATTGGGTCATAGTAGTAGGAAGAGGCTCTGTAGCTGAGTGCGCAGAGGCCTAGTAGAGTCCGCAGTTGAGTGCGTGGACCCCTACAGCCGAGTGCGTAGGGCAGTGTCAAGTCTGTAACCTTGAACGAAGAATAATAAAGAGAAGTTGATTCAAAATTCTGTGCATCTACTTGTGTATTGCATTCTATTCATTTATACTATTTTGTTTATCATGCGCACTTATATGATTGTTGGATACACTATTAATTGTCACTAGTCTTACATAGATAAGTTAAGTAATCGTGTAATAACAGGTTAAAAAGTGAGGAACTTGGTATAATACGGATCGCGCCCCGAGTAGGGTTGTGAAAAGGCAGCATCACAGGTTGCAAGGGACTAATAGATGCACATAGCAACGTGCGCACAGGGTCAAACCGCGGACCACTAGAAGCTCATCAGACATCCCCAGGGGGTGGAAACCTAGTTCTAGTACCCTCCCATACTACTTTAGGTGAGACCTTAGTCCACAATCCCGGACTATTGTAGAAAGGGCCAGTAGTATCGAGATTCATTTGGCTAAATCACCTCTGAACCTGGGTCAGGCCCATACAAGCCAACAAATGGTTCCGTTGCCAGGACCGGGATCTGCATAAGGGATGTCTAATGTTGTGCCATTGGAATCCAAGTATCTAAGGAATAGTGGTTGGTGTGCTACTTATATATGGAAATCCACGAAATTTTTTTTGCATCCTTTCCTTCTGAGCTGTATGAGTGGATGGTGAAGCTAGCAGATAGTCAGGAAAGGTGTAGGCTCGACAAACCAATCGCGTGGACTTCAAAATTAGTGCATAGACTAGAAGCGTCAGGAGATAAGATCGTGCGAGCTATGGACCATTGGCTCGACTGAATTACAGGAGGATTTATCATTGAGTTTGCGGTAGATACAACCGTCAGCTATTGTGAGGTGGAGCGGAGTTTCCTTAATGGATCGTAAGGTAAGTATATCAAATATTTGAACACTTGGATTAAAATGCTATTGTGTGAAAAGTGGGTTATGCGAATAAATTAATGTTTGGGACTACGTGAAGTGGGAAGATCTACAAAAGCGGAAGTAGTGAAGAATTGGAAAGCAGTCTCTTAATTTCCCCCTCGCGAGAAGCGAGGAAGAGCTCGCGAAAGTTTCTCCAAGAAGCGCGGTTAGTATAATAAGGCAACGGATTTTGTGCTTACCACCTCCACCTACACTACCACCCATCTCACCCTCCTTGCCTCCATATCCACCCACCCCATTGACGCCACC
Organism: Pinus tabuliformis; assembly: GCA_031772625.1. NCBI lineage: Eukaryota > Viridiplantae > Streptophyta > Pinopsida > Pinales > Pinaceae > Pinus > Pinus tabuliformis. Next base: position 754,639,709 of record CM062804.1, read on the forward strand.
ACCACAGTTCAGTATGGCGAGTGCATCAAACTACTGGTATTCAGAGGAGTAGGGAATGAATATCCAGACCAACTCTGGTTCATGGTAAGAGTGGTATGGGAATCACAAGGAGTCATGGATGACAATATCAAGAAGGCTACACTGGTAAGCACATTGCAGGATAGCGCATTAACATGGTACATCAAGAATTCTAATGACCATCCAAATGTAGGAATTGTAGAAATCCAGAACGCGCTAAACAGAGAATTTAGTAGGCCAAAGTCAGAAACACAATCAATCATTGGGTTTAAGGAGATTGCGATGCTCCCGGGAAAGACCCCTTAGGATCTGGACCAAAGAATGAAGAGTATGATTTGCGAAGCCAACATGACGTTGGCGGATGGATAGCATCGCACATGGTTTGTAGCGTCACTAACATCACACTTAAGGACAACACTGGCATAGCAAAAACTTTCTACCCAGGCTGAAGCTTTGAAGATGGCGATGAGATTGCATGAGACCCCTATACAAGACCCTGGTCTGGGAGTCCAAAAAATCCACGCGGAACTGCAAAATCTATGTCTGGAAATGCGGAGTTTGAAACAGGACAGGACACCTCGGACAAAGGCGCGCGAGGAGGTATGGTGCATAAAATGCAAAGGCCAGGGCATGACAAGGACCATTTTCCAGTGTTAGAGAATTACTTGGTAGGAGGAGGGTCGATGTCATTAAGACCTAAGGCACAAGCAGGACCAAGCGCGGTGCCTGTGTTATGGTGCGTGATCTATCAGATAGGAGGAAAGCACTCTATGGACAATTGTCATCTATTGCAGAAGTATACGCAGATGTCTCAGCAATTGTTTTGTAATTTCTGCATGTCAGTAGGCCATGATGGACGCACCTGCAGAAGCTATGAACTAATGATGGATTAGACTCCTATCTACAGGGTGCAGACTGAAACGTGAGCCCTTGACCCAAATATAGGAATGGTGTGCGCTAGATTTCAGGGGTGTGGTCGAGGTCAAGGTGGAATGGGACCAGGAAGGGGTTGTGGACAACGAATTTGTTACAATTGCGGAGGGCCAGGGCACTATACCTGCGATTATACAAACCCGACAAGGACATCATGCTTGTATTGTACTCAATTTTATCATGAGGTAGAAGACTACCCTACATTGATAGCGAGATTGCATGAAAAAGGGGTACTTCAGACCCCTCCGACTCAGAATTTGTAGATGATGAGGTCTGAGCCGCGCGAAGAAGACCCAAATGTAAAAATGATGCTCAGGAGCGGTATGACCACTGGCAATGATAAAGGGAAGTAGTCAAAAGAAAGTGTGTGGGTTCGCAAGGCTCCTACAAAGGAACCCAAATTTTATTTAAAACGCGCGAAGGAGAAATTCATGGAAGCTAAGAAGAGCTTCACGGAGGCCTCCACTTCAGGTAGTAAGGATCAACAACAACCATAGATGGATCCTTCAATGCTCACTACCTTTCTAGAGACATGCATGAAACTGCTATGCAATAGCAAGGTAGTACAAGGACTACAGGAACTTATAACTAGGTGCACAGGATCAGGAGAACTGCGCGTGGTCTGGAAACTTGGAAGGCATGCATTGCGCACAAGAAGGGAAATGAGGTTGACTTCACAAATCGACGAATATGAAATGGATCAGGTAATCTTGGATCTCTGATCATACATGAATGTACTGCCAAAACCAACATGGGAACGCATGGGCAGAATCACGCTACAGTGGTCTCCTATTTAGTTATGAATGGCGAACCAACAAAAGATCTTGCCCATGGGAAGATTGCAAGGGGTAATAGTAGACATTGAAGGTGTGAGTGTGTAGGCATATTTTGAAGTGATATAGATTTTCGATGACAGTAATCCCTATCCCGCGCTACTAGGAATAGACTGGGCCACTGATATGAACGGAAGCATAAATCTGAAGAAGCTCAAAATGATCTTTGAAAAAAAGTCACTACACGTAGTAGTACCGCTAGATCCCGCCGAAGGAGAGCGATACACTGAACCGGTGCACAACAATGATAGTGATGATGATCTCGATTGTATTTACAAGATAACCATGCGAGAAGAGGATTTGGTGAACCCAACTATAGATGGAAGGATTTCGTGGGAGCGCAAAAGCTCCTGCACTTCAGATTCAGATGAAGAGATAGAGCGATGGCAGAATCAGCTGCATGAGGTAATAATGCTTAATTGCAACATGATGGTTAGATCACTGCGTTGCGTGACAACAGAAGCAAGGGATCTACCTACATATGATGGGTTGACAGCGGTGGATGAATTCCTGAACAAATTTGAAAGCGGAGTACCAAAACAGTAGTGATTCGATGCTCTAAAGTGGGCACTACGCGCAACGCCCACACAATGGTGGGGTACGCATCAAGGAAATTTTGAGGGCTGGCACGGATGTAGAAGGATGATGCGCCTATGCTTTGGAAAACCCCAGCTTAGAATGAGAGCCAGTCAATAGGGGTGGAACAACTTGTGTGCCCACCTTTCCCGATGAATATGGACATATGTTGTACAAGCCGCACAAGCGCACACCACTCCCAAAATAGAGAATCAGAACAAACCACACCAGCAGGAAAGGTGACATGTGATATCAATTATCCATAGAGAAGCATTTGATAGGGTGTGCAAAGTATTGAATAGGGTTCACCAAGCGAGACACACTGATTGGGACCTACGCGTACCAGTAGTTTGATGGGCCTATAGGACCATGTGCAAAACCCTGACCGCGGAAACGATTCCAAAGGGGAGGAATAGAGTAGGCATCATAATTTCAGAAGAGAATGCAAAGAGGAATCCACACACAATAGCTCCCACAGATGTGACAGTGCGCGAAGACCATGATGAAGAAATCACATTGCTACGCAAGGTCGAATACATAAGGATTCAGGAAGCCATTTGGCGAGGGAACCTTAGTCTTCGTGAACTCGAAAAAGACCGGGTATTATTGAGGACGAAAATCATTTTGATGGACGCCAAGGTCAAGAGGCTGGAAAATGAGATCAAGCAAGCATGTCTCATCGATAAACCAAGGATGACAAGGCAAGGTGCGGATGATCATACCACCAAATTAGAAGACTGTTGTCAAGAATTTATGACTCTGCTGCCATGGCTACGACCACATCTCACCAAATGCAGTAACCAGGGAGCGCACTACATACAGTAGAATGCATGGCACCGGCTGTCACGAGGGAAATTCAGGATTTTCCGCGGACTATACTGGAAGGCGAGTTGAAGCCTTGCATAGGTGGTGTGACCACCTGACTAGCCGTAGGAAGCATAGTCTTAGCGCTCTAGGCAGTTGAAAGAGATCACAAGATTATAAAAGAGTTTGTTTGGGGGCTGCGTGATAAGGGAGGTGTGCATAGAATCCGCTTCTCACAAGGTTCGCGCCCGCGCACGGGGGCCATGCTACTACATGGGTGGGCTGGGAAGTGACAGTTGGTGTCACTATTCATGACGAGATGTTTGATTTAAGGCCAAATGAAGTGGGCAGTATGCATTTAAGACGCAAGTTAACGGCAAGATTTGGGACAATTTGCCGCCAAGAAAGCATTGATGGCTTGGAATTGGGGGGAATGGTCGAATTTGAATTCAAAAGGTGCTATAAAACTCCAAGGGCTAGCCACGATACAACACTTATTGACTTTAGACTTGAGCAGTTGATTAGAGCACAGAGCGTTGAGTGCCGAACGATATTCAAGACCCTAAGTTCGTAAACGACCACATACAGTTCAAACAAGATGGCAACTACAAGGAGAGGTTTGGGCTTTGTAGAAGGAACCACCAGCAAGGCCACACAAAACCCCATAGTACATGATGTTCCTGAAGGCAACGAGGTCACGCCGGAAATCCCGAAATCACCTCGGACGCTGAGACCCAAGAAAGATAACCAGGTAGTGGGACCAGTCCACATGTCTCCGAGGAATCTGCGGTTTGGTAAGATCTCAATGGAAGAAAAGGGAAAGGCTGTCAACATTGAGACAAATGACAAGGAGGAGGACCTGCAGACTCTCATTGCTTAGGTAGAGGAAGCAGAGGACATGGAAGAGGATATCTAGTTGGTGTGCTCTGCAGCGAAATTACCTGAGTACGTCCCTCCGCGAAAAGGGAAAACCAAGATACCAAAGGATTTGGATGCCACAAAGAGAACACTCCAGACCCCTTTCCTCCCTGATGGAATTGTGTTTTAAGGCTCGCACCTGGGTCGCATGCCCACAATGAAGTTCAAAGATTGGGACCTCGCAGACAGTGAGAAGTTCCCACACTTAGAGACGGAGAGCCTCATGAAGCAGAGCATGGAGGGGCCAGTCATAACACTAGAGCCACGAAAATGGCTGCGCGGTGTGGAGAATGCTAGATTGCTTCATCTGTTGTGGATACCACACTTTTACCGCGCACCCATCACTATTTTCGTCATCAGGTAGCTGATTTTCCTAGTGCATGATGGGTACTTATGGCTGGAGGAGCCTATTCCCATCACGACAGATCTCATCCAAAAAATTTCTCGGCTTTCTTGTAAGGGAAAGGACCCCGCGATGATAGCAGGAAAAAGCGACGATTTGGCTCTCGCGGAAGCCATGAAGAAGAAATACAAGCTCGAGAAGAAAAAGAGGGTTTATGCCATTAACAGTATTAAGGATAAAGGGGTGCGCATAGCTACCCAAATCCTAGCTGGGAAGGTAATGAGAAAATGCTACGACGATGAAGTACCAGCATCAGTAGTTGCATTGTCCGAACAATGCGCAGAGGGGGTCCAATTCAACTGGGCCGAGTTCCTCTGCGAGGAATTCTTGATCAACTGCAAGGAAACCCAGGAGCAAGGTAAGACCTTCCACTACGCGTGGTTGCTCTTGTCCATTTTTCTGGTAGCAGGAGAACTGCCAGAGGACAGTCAGTTCCCAAGCATTGAGCCTGACTTACCAGAGGCAGCAAAGTATGCATCGCTCTGGGATACCAAGGACGCAAAGTGGATTCGTGATACGAATATCTTCTAGGTGCTCATGGAGGTGAGCATCTGGATGTGGATTAATAGAAGGATGTGCCTGTCCCCCATAGTGCATAACAGTCTGTGAAGATTTTCAGAATTCAAGGCGGACATGCATAATATTTACATCAATGCGTGAAAGGATTCAGTGAAACAGTGGACCAAGCTCCCCTTCATCGCCACTAATGATGTAATTTTTACTGTGTTAGAATCATGGCCTCCCGAGTGGCACGCCCCGGATTTGGTAGAGTTGGATATGGTAGTAGCACAGAAAAGAAAGGATGAAGCCAAGCTGTGCATCACACAGTTGGCCGAGAAGAGGAATAATGAAAAAGCGGTAGCAGAGGTAAGGGCAGTCCGTGAGGCAACAAAGGCAGTCGTGGAGCAGTCAAAGGTCGCCAAAGTAGCAGCAGCAGCGCAAACAATAGGGGCCTCAACAATGCAGGCATATGAGGGCCAGGAATTGTCTATAGGACAAGAGGTAGAGGACACCGATCATGCCGAAGAAGATGCAGACCTGGGAACAACTTCCACCCAACTCAAAATGATGTGCGCCTCAGAGAGATCGGCTCCATGGAAAAAGGTCAAGGCCTCCAAATTGGCCATCAACCCGATCACGTTAATGGAAGCTGAACTCTACGAAATCAGTGACACGGTTCATGAGGTCACCAAGGAAGCACTCCAAGAAGCCATGTCGGAGCAGTAGACTATGTTGGGGGCCCTAAGGGCACAGCTACAGGAACTACAGGTTTGGCCCCCACAGGAAGGAACCATAGCCACACATGTCGCAGCAGGCACATCAAGCAGCAGATCAGATTCTTCGTGTAAGGATGGCCAATGCCATAGTGCTACCAGAAGGGGCACTAACAATAGAGAATGAGATCGACAGAGCTGCTATTGGTAAGATCAAGGGACTTGGCCTTAAATTGGCTACCCTTTCGCGAGACACACTATACCAACTACAAGATGGAATAACAGTAGAGCTCCGCGCCAGGGAGGGCTGCACGATTTAGGTGATGAGTGAGCAAAAGATCAACATCGAACAGCTCAGCCTGTAGCATGACAAACTAGTGTCACAAAACCAGCAGTTAGTACAGACAATGGATGAAGCGTGTCAGCGTGTCCCAGAGTTGTCCATCGCCGTGGAGTGCAGCTGGAGCTGAATCTCCATATTGCTGAGCTATGGCTAAAGGTGCAGCCTTCCACTCCCCTAGAAGTTAGAGAGCAGCGCATTAGTGCTATCCAAATAGGGTTGGAAGAAATTGGACAGGCAGTGCAGGACTGTACTAGTATTTTGGACCAAGCCTTTGGAGTCCTCACATCCTTGCAGGAGGACCCCAACATACAATGCCTAGAAACAGAGGCGCATGAGCTTCAGGAGCAGTACGACAATGTAAGGGGAACTGCACAGACAGTCGTCCTCACTCAATGGTTTGCAAAGATGTAGCAAGCAAGGGCATTGAAAGAGTAGCTGGATGCAACAAGACAAAAAGAGATACTTCTCAAAGCACACATCTAGCCATGGATTGACAAGGCCTTCACCATTACGACAGATATCGAGGGGAAGATCGCACAGATGCGAGGGCTCTATGCACTAAGGCAAGGATTTGATCCTCACAAAGAAGCATCGGAAGAGCGCATGCAGTAGGTCTAGCAAACCGCAAAACAATGCGTTGCGTACCTCGGAGCAGTACGGGACCAATTGGAGGGACTCAGCACCAAGATCGCCGCGCCAATCGAGTGACTTGGGGACAAGTCACGATGTTTGTGTTGGGGGCCTGTTGGGCATCAGATCCCCCCACAACATGTTTTGGGGCTTAAAGCCCAGGTTTTGGTCAAGTGTATCATAAGACTCCGTGAATTTTGGGCACGAAGTGCGAAGTATAGGTTGAGTCATAGGGTTGTCTACCCTAAGTTTTGTAAAGAAATGTAATGTCATGTCGGCCTACCGATGGTCCGCGGACCATGGGATTATATAAATAGAGTGATGCTCTAAGTTGTAAAGATATCGAAGAAGAAAAGTAGAGATAGAGCATAGAGTGAGAATCTATGTGTATTGGGTCGTAGTAGTAGGAAGAGGCTTTGCAGATGAGTACGCAGAGGCCTAGTAGAGTCCATAGCTGAGTGTGCGAACCCCTGCAGCTGAGTGCGCCGGGTAGTGTTGAGTCTGTAACCTTGAACGAATAATAATAAAGATAAGTTGATTCCAAATTCTATGCATCTACTTGTGTATTACATTCTATTCATTTATATTGTTTTGTTTATTGCGCGCACTTATATAATTGCTGGATATACTATTAATTATCACTAGTCTTACACAGATAAGTTAAGTAATCGGGTAATAATAGGTTAAAAAGTGAGGGACTTGCGTATAATATGAATCGCGCCCCGAGTAGGGTTGCGCGAAGGCAACATCATAGGTTGCGAGGGACTAATAGATGCACATAGCGATGTGTGCACAGGGTCAAACGACAGACCGCCAGAAGCTCATCAGACATCCCCAGGGTGCGAAAACCTAGTTCTAGCACCCTCCCATACTACTTCGAGTGAGACCTCAGTCCGTGCTCCGTGGATTGTTGCCAAAATGGCCAGTAGTAGCGAGATTTGTTTGGCTAAATCACCTCTGAACCTGGGTCAGGCCAATACAAGCCAACACTTCACCCTATGCTCCATGAGCCACTCCAGGGTTCCTTTCATTAGATCTAAATCATGAGAAGAGGAAGGAGGATGAAGAGATGGATTAGGAATTTGATTTGTGGATTTCCCAACTTTATTATCACCGCAAGGAGGCACACACATCAGAACTGGAAAAGGAGGAAGACAAGGAAGAAAAGGAGTAGTAGGTTCCTGCTATAAAATTTCAAGTGCTTCATGATTTATAAAAGTTGGGGAAATAGAAGCATTAGGGAGTTCAGATTCACCATGCAAATAGATGTGAACCAAATGTTTAAACTTTCATTTAAATAAATCCCAATTTGTGTCTTCTCCTATAAATTCATAACAAAAGTGTTGGAATTGATAGAAAAAAACCTCAACTGATTCATTAGGATTCATTCTTAGTTGATTAATTCTTTTAGGAAAATCCCGATAATCATACCTGTCAAATTCTTTATGCAGCTCCTTCGCAAGTTGTTTGAATGAATGGATAGAAGAAGCGGGTAATGTATGACACCATTGATTAATGCGACTATCAAATGTGAGGGTGAGTAATCTATCCATGACATCCTTGCAATGTATTCCATTAGAAAGGAAAAAAGGGACAACTAGAAACAGATGTTCATGGAGAGTTAATTCACTCTCACCATCAAACTTAAAATGGGATAGGTTATGAATAACTTTCGTAGGGGTGGTAAGATTAAGATATTTAGAAAAAAATCTTAGGATTATGATTTGGGGAAGAGCCATTTTGAATAAGAGATTCAAATCAGACTCATTAGGCACAACCTGTCATCTGTCCATCTTTCTAGTGCCAGTTTGTTGATGGTGCTGGAAATCCTTCAACCAAGGGGGTCTCCCCAATGTGAAGTCCCAATTAGACCTCACACCATTTTGAATAGGAGCCACATCCATAGTATTGGCTCAGTTTCCATATATTCTTATAGATTTTCCTTAGCTTTAGCTATCAGAAAGAGAGATAATTGCATATGTGCCTTCGAAAATCAAGTGAGTGTGTGTGGTAAGTGTTCAGTTGTAGGTGTCTCAAGGTTCTTCCACTTCAGAGGGGAAAAGAGGTGAGCCCTTAAGAGAGAGGTAATAGTTCCACCCTAGTAGAGACACACACAAACAAGCAAGATCCATCTAAAATCTAGCATAATATTCCACAAAGATGTGACGGTCATTGAAAATAGTGAAACACATTCTCAATATGAAGAGCACTAAAATAACCAAAATAGTTCAGCTACTTTTGAAAAAAACATGAATCATAAAAATTCACAGAACAATATTATAAACATTCATAGTTCATGCATGAGGAATGTGTTGGCCATAAGGCTTCATATATTAAGTAAGGACACATGTATACAATGAACACCACTAGCTGTTGGGTAGCAGAGGGCTCGCGTAACAGTTTTGGGGCTCAAAGCCTGCAATTTTGGGAAAGGTATGGTAAGGACTCCGCAAAGTTTACAGAGTGCAAATTGTAAATGAGTCAAGTCAAAGGGTTGTCTACCCAAAAATAATGTAAAATAATAGGAGGTAAGTCAGCTTGCCCATGGTCTGCGGAACATGGGAATGTATAAATAGAACAAGGATCTAAGAGTAGAAGGTAGCTTTTGGTATGTACTTTTGGATCTGGAATGTAATGGGTTGTTAAGGAACGAAGTCTTGAAGCATCTGTAAGTCTGAGTCAAGGGTTTTGGTAGGTAGATAGAGGCTCTGCAGCTGTGTGCGCAGAGGCCGAGTAGAGTCTACAGCTGTGTGCACAGGCTCCTACAGCTGAGTGTGCAGGGTGGATCTAGATGTATTGGTGAAGGAATTGAATAAAGATAAGTTGATTTTGAAATTCTATGTTAAATATGAATTATTGCGGATCTAGCTAATTTATGGTTGATATAAATGTTTGATCTATGCGCATATGCTTATGTTATGAGTTTATGCAAATCTGTATCTTTTCTGGGTGTGTGAACTGGTTATTTATGTTAACTGTTTGCTTAAAGACCATAAAAAGTAGACCTAATCTATAACATCACATTAATAAGTATTAAGGATTTTCCTGGGTCCAGATCTACACGGGTCAGAGTGGCGCGAAGCCACAGAACGGTGTGCGAACCTTCTAGACCACATCAAGACATCCCAAGGGTGCGGAAACCTGGTTCCAGCACCCTCCCCTACTACCTCAGGTGAGACCTCGGTCCACGCTCTATGGGCTGTTGCCGAAAGAGCCGGTAGCTGTAGGATTTGTTTGGCTAAATAACTCTTCCGAACCTGGGTCAGGCCCATATAAGCCAACAAATGGTTCTGTTGCTGGGACCGAGATTTGCCTAAGGGATGTCTGATGTTGGAACACTGGAATCCTACAAAGAAAGAGCTTGAAGATTGGCTGGATCAGAAGCTTCACAAGTTCGTGGTTCAGGAAAACAGAAACCCGTGGATATCGGAGGAAGGGTGGTTGGATCGCTACATATACATGGATATCCACGAAATCTTCTTTGTAACATTCCTGATGGAATTGTACGAGTGGATCGCGAGGTTAGCTGACAGTGTGGGAAGGTACAAACTAGATCAACCTATTGTGTGGACTCCAGAATTGGTGCACAGGATAGAAGCTTCCAAAGATAAAATATCACGCACAGTAGATCACTGGTTGGATCAAATAATAGGAGGGTTTATTACTGAGTTCGCGATAGACACAATTGTGAGTTATAGTGAAGCAGAAAGGCACTTTCTCCAAGGACCCTGGGGTAAGTATATTAAATCATTGAACACTTGGATTAAGATGTTGTTGTGTGAAAAACAGATTATGCACATTTATTGATGTCTTGCGTAACGCAAAGTGGAAGAGGCTACCGAGGAACCGAAGGATTAGAGAACAATCCACTAATTTCTATTTCACGGGAAAGTGAGGAGGAGCTCGTGAGGTTCTCTCCAAGAAGCGCGGTTCGGTTGATTAAGCAGCGCTTTCCACTGATACCACCTCCGTCTACACCATCACCTACTTCACTGATGTCAAATCCATCTTCACCCACTCCACCTACAGCTCCGCCACCACCGAAGGTTGGGATGGTGAGCGCAGTCAAGTTGCCAGTATTTAAGGGTGCAGGAAATGAGGAACCAGGTCAGTTCTGGTTTGTGGTAAGGGTTGTATGGGAAGCCCAAGGCATAACGAATGATAACATCAAAAAGGCTACCCTGGTTAGCGCGCTGCAGGACCGCGCATTGACGTGGTATATAAAGTACTCAAGCAATCATCCGAATGCGGGAAGGATGGTGATCTAGGACACCTTGGACAAAGAATTTGGTCGACCAAAATCAGAGAAACAGTTGGTCATTGGGTTCAAAGAGATAGCGATGCTACCGGGTGAAACCCCATGGGATCTAGATCAGAGATTAAATAGCACAATCCATGAGGCTAACATGAAATTGATGGATGTGCAGCACTGCGCGTGGTTTGTGGTGTCCTTGACACCACATCTAAGGACGGTGCTATCACAGCAAAAGATCCCAACCCAAGCCAAAGAATTAGAAACTGCAATGAGATTGCACGAAACCCCCATACAGGATCCGGGGTTGGGAGTTCAACAAATCCACGCACAACTACAAAACCGAGCTTAGAAATGAAAAGCTTGAAGCAAGAAAGGGCAACCTGATCGGAGGCGCGTACAGAGGTAGGATGCATTAAATGCAAAATTCAAGCACACGACAAGCACCATTGCCCCGTCTTCGTGAACTATCTAGCAGGGGGGGGCGCCGATGCCACTAAAACTGGAGGCACAAGCAGGGCCAAGTGTGGCACCCGCGCTCTGGTGCACGATTTGTCAAGTGGGTGGAAAGCACGCAATGGACAACTGCCACTTGTTGCAGAAGTATACTCAGACCCCACAACAACTGTATTGCAACTTTTGTAGATTAGTGGGTCACAATGAGCGAACATGTCAGAGCTACAAATTAATGATCGAAAGGACCCTAGCTTATCGAGTGCAGAGTGAAGCGCGAGGGTTCAACCCAGCCATAGGGCCGTGCGGGGGATTTCAGGGATGCGGCCGAGGAAGAGGAATGGGGCCTAGGTGAGGGCGCAGATAGCTGATCTGTTATAACTACGGAGGGCCAGGACACTATGCTCATGACTATACTAACCTGACGAGGATATCTTGCCCATACTGTGAGAAATTCGACCATGAAATGGTAGATTGCCCGACATTAATTGCCCAGATGCATGAAAAGGGAGTATTACAGCCCACTCCAACTCAAAATGTCCAAATGATGAGGTCAAAACCACGCGAAGAAGACCCCAACATAAATATGGTATTGAGGAGTGGCGCACCCACGGGAGGAGATGCACGGAAAGAGTTTACAGAAGATGCAAAGGGTCACGATACCCTTACAAGGGAACCCAAATTTGAAGTGGAACAAGGGACAAAGATGCCTAAGGAAGCTCCAAAGAGCTTCACGAAAGTCTCTACTCTAGGTAGGAGGGACCCAATTGAGCCGGGGATGGATCCCTCTATGCTTACTACCTTTTTAGAGACATGTATGAAGCTGCTATGCGACAGTACAACCGTTAAGGGACTACAAGAGCTGATCACTAAGTGCACAAGGTCGGGCGAGCCACGCGTAGTTCGGAAACTAGGAAGACATGCTCTGCGTACTAGACGGGAGATGCGTATGATAGTGCAAATTGGTGAGTACGAGATGGACCAAGTCATTCTAGATTTAGGGTCGGATGCGAATGTGCTACCTAAGCAAACGTGGGAACGCATGGGTAGGCCCACACTGCAGTGGTCTCCTATTCAACTAAGGATGGCCAACCAGCAAAAGATATTACTAATGGGCCAACTGCAAGGGGTGACAGTGGACATTGAAGGTGTAGGTACGCAGACCGACTCCGAGGTAATAGAAATTGTGGATGACACTAATCCCTACCTTGTGTTGCTAGGAATTGATTGGGCCACGGGCATGAATGGGGTCATCAACTTGAAAAAGTGGAAAATGACGCTCGAAAAGAAGTCACTATGGGTAATTGTCCCATTGGACCCAGTTGAAGGAGAGCACTACACTAAGCTGGTGTACGATGAGGACAATGACGATGAACTGGACTGCATATACTAGATAACAACGCAAGATCAAGGTCGGGTGAATCCCTCAACGGACGGAAGATTCTCATGGGAGCGCGATAGTTCATGCACATCAAATACAGATGAGGAGATGGATAGACGGTAGAATAGATTGTAGGAAGTCACCACACTCAATTGTAATATGATGATTAGATCATTGCAATGCGTAACCACTAAAGTAAGGCAATGGTCAGCAGATAGCGGCGCAACCAGTGAGGGGTAGTTCGTCAACCCTGGCACCTTAATCGTCACCCAGAAGCAGCATGGTGCATCAGATGAAGCACCGCGTGCACAAAGGAAGCTAAGAAGGAGAAGATGGTTCCATGTACGGATTGGAGGACGTGCGCACTAGAGTAGGGCAGTCATCCATTTACAACAAAGGGCATGACCGTATGTTGCACGACCATCACACCAACTGAATCTATGCGTAGCAAGGGTCTGCTAGGCCAATACGACCATACCCAGAGCAGGGTATGCCAAGGGAACTCTATCCATGACCGGACGAGCCATTTCCCCCACGGTTCGACCTGCACTCAAAGACCTGCATGACAGGATTCGACAGTTATGGGAAGTTGTTCGGCATGGAAAAATGAGACTTCGTGAGTTAGCGGAAATGGGGGCTAGACTACGAAAGAAAAGTGCAAAGCTAGATAAAGAAATTGATAAAGTCAAACTAGAACTCACCCACACAGACTGCGCATGAGAGCTATTGAAGGCACCAGACCTGGCTGGCTCTGCTACACTATTAGGACAAGCTGCACCCTGCTAGGATGGTTGCGCCTGCACCCTAGGGCACATGAAAACATAGACCGTGATACACCATCAAACTCAAAGGAATGTGAATGGTGCTTACAGCTTAGGCTAGTAGGGAAGCGGAAGGCTCGCATGACGGGTGTGACCACCTAACTATCTGTAGAAGGCCCAGTCCTAGTGCTCCACGCAGTTGGAAGAGGGTGTGGGACTATAAAATAGGTTGCAGAAAAGCTGCACAAGGATGGTCAAATGCATAGGATGCACCTGCGCACCAGGGGCTGCACTGCCACAGGGAGAGGGACGGAAGGAACACCATCAACCACCACGAGTGCACCCTTAAAAAGGCCGCTGCCGACAGAATGAACGAAGCCACGGAAGAAGGCCAAGACATCTAAATGGGATAGAGAATTGACCACCTTGACTGAGGGAAACCTAGCTGACATAGGGGGCATCGTTCGTGAAGCCACTCGGGATGCAATTGACAAGGCCATGTCAGAACAATAGATTGCGTTGGGGGAGCTCCACACGCAGTTTCAAGAACTTGGGACATGGGCAGCGTAGATGAGAACCACCGCTACTCATGGGGTTACAGGTATGTCAGCCAATGAGCAGCTACTAAAGGCCCAACTGGCTCATACTATCGTGATTCCAGCAGGAGCATTGATAATAGAAAATAAGGAGAACAGAGCTATGGTAGGACGACTTATGGGGCTGGGACTCAATTTGGCTACCCTCTCGTGCGAAATCTTGTACCAACTCCAGGACAGTGCCACGATGGAGCTCTGCACCAGGGAGAGGTGCACGGAACAGGTACTCAATGAACAGAGAATTAATATAGAATAGTTGAGCCTCCAATGAGATGAAGCCATTGCACAGAGTCAATAAGTGGAGCAACTGGTAGGGGAAGCATGTTCATGTGCCCCTAAGTTGGAGATTGCAGCCGATTTACCTATTGACATACGAATCCACAAGCTGGCTAGTGGGTTCTGTGAAGCAAAGGAGGAGGCCGCGAAGATTCAATTGGAGCTCAGTTTGCAGATTGCAGAGCTGAAGCTGTAGGCATAACCTTCAATGCCACCAGAGGTCACCGAGCAGCGCAAAAGCATCATTAGCTCCGGCCAGGAAAAGATCACACGTTCCATGAAGGAATGCACTGACTTGTTGGCTCAGTCGCTTACGCTCACTTCACTCCAGGAAGATCCTACCCTAAAGTAATTAGAAACCGAGGAAAGAGAGCTCCAGCAAGCCTATGATAATGTTAGAGGGACCGCGCAGATGGTTGTAGTTACGTAGTGCTTAGCCAAGATGAAGGACGACCAGGCCCTGAAAATACAAGCTGATGCTGCCCGCCAAAAAGAAGCAGTGGCTAAAGAACATCTCTAGCCATGGCTTGATGAGGCATTCACGGTTTCCACTGCCATCGAGCACAAGGTGGCACACCTACAGGCCAAATATGCACCTGGGGCAGAAGCTACGGCAAAGACTGATGTGTTAGTGGCACGCGTTGCACGAGTACAACAGATGGCAGATGAGTTTGCTGCAAGTACCAGCGAAGCACAGAAATTACTGTCTGACCTCCACATGAAGATTTTCACACCAGCCGAGTGACTCGGGATGAGTCATGATGATTGTGTTGGGGGACTGTTGGGTAGCAGAGGGCCCGCGTAACATTTTTTGGGGCTCAAAGCCCATAATTTTGGGAAAGGTATGGTAAGGACTCCACGAAGTGCGTGGAGCACGAATTGTAAATGAGTCAAGTCAAAGGTTTTTCCACAGAAAAATAATGTAAAATAATAGGAAGTAAGTCAGCTTGCCCATGGTCCATGGACCATGGGAATGTATAAATAGAGTGAGGCTCTAAGGGTAGAAGGTAGCTTTTGGTATGTACTTTTGGATCTGGAATGTAATGGGTTGTTAAGGAACAAAGTCTTGAAGCATCTATAAGTCTGAGTCAAGGGTGTTGGTAGGTAGATAGAGGTTCTGTAGCTGTGTGCGCAGAGGCTAGTAGAGTCCACAGTTGTGTGCGCAAACCCCTGCAGCTGAGTGCGTAGGGTGGATCTGGATGTATTGGTGAAGGAATTGAATAAAGATAAGTTGATTCTGAAATTCTGTGTTAAATATGAATTATTGCAGATCTGGATAATTTATGGTTGATATAACTGTTTGATCTATGCGTGTATGCTTATGTTATGAGTTTATGCAAATCTGTATCTTTTCTGGGTGCATGAACTGGTTATTTCTATTAAATGTTTGCTTAAATACCATAAAAGTTAGACCTAATATATAACAACGCATTAATAAGTATTAATGATTTTCCTAAGTCCGGATCTACATGGGGCAGAGTGGCGTGAAGCCACAGAACGGTGTACGAACCTTCCAGACCACATCAAGACATCCCAAGGGTGCGAAAACTTGGTTCCAACACCCTCCCGTGCTACCTCGGGTGAGACCTTAGTCCGCGCTCTACGGACTGTTGCCGAAAGGGCCGGTAGCTGTGGGATTTGTTTGGCTAAATAACTCTTCTGAATCTAGGTCAGGCCCATATAAGCCAACACTAGCTCCAATAGTGGAGCGTTGGAACCACGACTTGCTCCCAAAAAGTACAAACTTGATCTCTATGATGTTTTATGGGAGCATCCAAGGTGAAAATCCTTCTTATCATATAATGAGGGTATATAAATAACCAATGGGGTGATGCTTCACCTCATTATGACTCTTTGACTACCCTCATGATTGTTTGACTCCCTATGACTTTTCAAATTTACATGACTCTTCATATTCTATATGTGTCCTTTAGACTTCCACTTTACAATACATTTTGAGTGGATAATTACATAATCCACAATAGTGATGTGGAAAATGACAACTCATGTCAAGACATGGCATGACATTGCTGACATGGACTATAATGATGAAATGGAAATGTCAAGCCATTCTTGTTGCTCCTTGATAGGTGTCTTCTTGAGTATGCCCTTTTATCCACCTCCATATGGCTTAGAGGTGAGGAGTCTTCAATAATATCAAGTCTTGAGTTGTGATCGCAAACAGATGTCCCTTTGCTTTGTGTTGATTGATCAGCTTACATAACCAGCTACAATGATATCTTTCAACATGTTTCCCTTCTCAATATCCTTCTTCATCATCTTGTCATGGAATGATATAGTGCCTGCATCTACAATTCTCTCATGACAAGACGACATTAGTTTGATAAACCCCTAGTATAAGATGATGCATGTTGATCCATTGACTGAGCAGGAACCGGGTTGCAAGATGAGGGAGAGGTTGAGTGACTATGCAATTGCAAGATCAAATAGTCAAGGGTGAAGTTTGAGCCTTGATACTGCACAATTCATAGTCCAAGTTGGACTAGGTAGACATATTGTGCAATTTTGGGATTCAATGAGTCAGGCTGAGGGGTTTTTCATTGTTTCAGTCAACTACGAAGTTGTGGGAGGCAGAATAGACCTGGTGATTGTACAATTGTGCAGCTCAAGTTCTCAAGAGCTAGGATTGATCTTAGAGACTATGCAATGCATAGTTGGGGCTAGGTTGGAGGGTTGAATTGTGCAATTTTGTAGGTCAATGTTAGGTATTGGGCTCTGAAATTGTGCATTGCGTAGTCCTGGGAGGTAGGAACTACATATTGTGCATTTTCAAGAGGCTATGTTGCAGCTTGAGGGCTGGAACTATGCAGTGCGTAGTTCAGGGGGGTCAAATGAGGTCAAGTTGCTAGAAAGTTTCTGTAATTTGGCTAAGTATAGGGTCGATGAAGCTATTGTGAATAGTGATATGACTTGACTATGATCACACACATAGAAAACTTGATGACACAAAAACATAGATCATCTAGGACACATGAGAAAAACATTCACCTCAGTGCGACAACTTTTGCAATGACTTATGACAAGTGTGACACTAAAGATACACTTTGCGATGACTGTGAGAAAACTTGTGCGCCAATGCACTTTGGGAATGAGTGCGACAGATGTTTTCATGGTAATATTAGCTCACTTACACAAAGGTAACCCCTTGAAATCACCAAAACAAGATCATATTCATTGTGCAGCACTTAACATGTGAAAATACGACATTTTTCTTTTCTCGCAAATGGGACCAAAACACCTAGAGAAAACACATGCAATGGATTTCAATGTTTTCAATGACAATATGCAAGACCAAGGAAGGCTCCAAAATTTGATGCAGGAAATGTTTTTGGAGGGCGTTGTAGCAAAGACAACAAATTCCTTCTTAAAACCTTTGTGATTCGTTTCCCTTGCTTGGTTAACGATTCCTTAGATTGTCTAGGGACCCACTTTAATTGGAAACTCTAGATATATGTCCAACATTATGGAATTTGAATCATTTGGTTTTGTACATGAATGCTAGAATATGATTTCTCTTGGTAAGTACATTGGAATATCTCCCTACGAATTTACTTCTGGGGAACTAATTGGAGTCCTCATAAATATCCTTATTATATGCCCTATAATTCGTTTCCATGTGCCCAAAATTTGAACAAGAGTAACAATAGCCAAAAAATATAATTTGATACCTGGAAACTAAGGATTTCCTTTATGCATCTCTAAAACTATTTTTTCTTGAGGTTCTTTGATGATATTTATTACTGCCTACAACATTAACATTTCTTCTTGGAGCAAGGGATCTTACAATGTAATGTTGAATCCTTTCCTTGCTTCTCTTGGAGCTGGGAAGATTAGCATAATTTTGAAGCTTCTCCATGTTCTTGTCTTTTGATGCATTAGTGTTTACATCATTTTTTATAGAATACTCACCTATATGTCCAAGACCATATTTTTCAACAAGGGATATTTGAATAGTGAGGATGTCATCCAAGGCTTTAGAACTCTTCAAATTCTTGTTTAGTTGAGCAATTTATTTCTTTAGAAGAACAATTTCTCCTTTTATCTTTTCACAATTTTCATCTTGCATTACTAGTCGGTTCTCCATTTATTCCTTCATCCTTTTTTCTTCACATGTTTGGACCTTAATAGAGATGGATTCTTATTTCAATTTGAATCACCTTTTTCTTCTAGTCTGCATGCCATGACATCTATTTCCTTTTCTTCTTCATCATTTTTTCCTTTCAGGAGGGCCAAACCTTCCATTACATTTGCAACTCCTTGTGCTTGTTTCTTTGCTTCTTCTAGATGAGATTTAAGGGAAGTGACTTCTTCATTATACTGGCCAATTTATATTTTAGCTTTTCTCAATTCTTCAGACCTTTGTTTAAGATGATTTTCGAAATTTTCTTCCTTTATTTTTTCTTTGTCTAATTAATTTGTCATGGATATGACTTCTTCATGATGTCTCTTCTTGTTCTATTGCAATTATTGCTTAGGCTTGTTGAGATCCTCATCCCTTTATTGTATTTGATGCCTTAAAAGAACAACTTCCTTCTTTGTCTTTTCAAGATCATGATCAACATCTTGTACTTTTTTTTTGAGTTCCTCATTTTCCTTTTTCAAATTGCTTATTTCTTCTAGGGAAACTACAAGCTTTGACTTGAGATCTATTTCAATTTCAAATTCATATATCTCTTCTTCATCCTCATTTATTAAATTGGTGCCCTCATATTTGTTTCAATTATCTTCTCTAATTCATCTTTATCTTCTTTTTCATCATCTTCTTGATCAGGGGTCACGACTAATAATCCTTTTGACTGAAGATCTTGAAGCTTTTCCCAAAGCTCTTTTGATGATGAACATTTCTCCACTTTGACATTTATATAATTTGGTAGGCCACTCAAGATTTCATTCATTGCTATTGCATTATGTTCCTTGGACTCTTCTTTTTCCATTGTGCTTTCGGATATCACTAATTCCTAGACTTCAAAAACTTGAGCCATTAAAAAATTATTCATTCTCACATTCCATATTTCAAAGTTTGTTCCATTGAATATGGAGGCTTTGAATGTTTCATTATCTTCTGATTTCTTGATTGAGAATGAGACACAATTAAAGCGTTTAGAGGACGTCTTCCTTGATTTTTCCATTTTTGTTCTAAGGATCTACCTTCCAGTTGTTAGGATGAGATTGAAGGTCCTAACTCTGATACCAATTGTTGGAAATACTGAGAGGGGGTAGTGAATTAGTATTTATTTTACAATTTTTACTTTATGCCAGTTAATATCACTTAGATAGAACAAAAAATGAACAATAATGAAATAAAAAAAATTATTAATAAAAAATGGTGAGGACTCAAATCCTCTATTATAACAAATCAATTTTCACATTATACATTCACAACTATGATTCCTTTAGGGTTCTGACCCTAGATGAAGACTCGAATCTTCATACTAGGCTCCAACCTATACTTCACCAAGCACCAACTTGCTCTTCTTAGGAACTCCAATCCTCTAGGGATCCAACCCTCTCATCTAGTTCAGGCTCCAACCTGGTCTTGAGGACTCCAATACTCTAGGGCTCCAACCTGGTCTTGAGGACTCCAATACTCTAGGGCTCCAACCCTCTACTTCAAATCTTCAATATTGGTTCAATGGTTATTCAAGGCTTTCAATATGTTCTGTAATAAGCCCTGACAATATCTTCAAGTTTTCCTTCAATAATGCCCTAAATGTATCTTCAAAACACTTTGTTCATCAATGACAACTTTAGCAACCGCAAAGGGTGTCTCCAATACTTTTCATGATACCAAAACAATTTTCTCTAAGGTTACCCCATGAGGTCTTCAATTATGCATCAAGGTCTTTAGGAGTGCCTTCAATATCAACTTCTAGAATATTTTTCAATAGGTTTTTGAACAATACTTGCCCCAAGATACTCTCCTAGGTAATATAGGCTTCTAGATGACTCTCCAAAGTATGTTCAGGAATATTCAAATCCACTTCAATATGTACATCAAATTTCCATCAAGTACGCTCCAAGTTGTGTCTTTGATATACTTCTCTAAGGTGCTTTCAAGATCTGATTTAATGTGCTTCAAAAAATGCTCTCAAATCTACACAACAGGTCTTCTACACATTATTCATATGATTCCTTCAATATTGTTGCTACAAGGGTTCTTCAATGAGGATGCTTTAGGATCTTCAAGGTACAAGTATTCAAATTCTTTAATGTAGATTTACAGTGTGCCTCATCTTGGTCTTATTCTATTCATGAATGAAGACTTTAGCAATTTCTGTCTATTCAAGCCTAACAGGGCTACCCATCATACCCAACAAGTCTACCCAATCAATTCCAAGAGTTATTCCCAATAAATCCCAATAAAGAATGTCTTTAGATACTTTAGAAAAGCTTACAATGTTTCTTTAATAGGATGCATCAAGGTATTTCTTCACAAATGTCTCCAATAGTGACTCAACCAAACTTCCAAGGAACATAGAAAGAAGCCTGAAGTCTTTAATAGATCTAAGATTTGTATTACTATCAAGGTCTGAGAGAATCTTAGGTATGCAACAACAAGTTCCAATATCTACAACAAAAAAGTAATAGCTCCAATATCTCTCCAACAAGTCTGCAATTCAAGAAGAATTAGTCAAAGGCCAACAAAGCATGGTCTGCAATACTGGTATGAAGTTTGAAACTTAGTCTGCAACAGGGCCGAAGTTTGCAACTTGGTCTGCATCAGGGTTGAAGTCTGCAACTTGTTTTGCAACAAGGCCATAATATGTAATTCATTTTTGCAACAAGGCTAAAGTTTGTCTTCAATAAAGAGATGTGAAACCAGCCAAGTTTTGTAGCTTGGGTTGTCTTCTTTTAGACCTCCTTTTATTGCACTTCAAACTCAGATCTAAGTACTTTTATTCTTTGTAATTCCTTCACCGAATTCATGTAGAATTTGAGTACAGGTTGGTATTTATACTTATTCGTGTTTATGAAGGGACACATTAGTTGGAGGGTTCAACCTATCTTTGGTGAGCCTACTCAAGTCGGCTAGCGGACTTTAACAATTTTTGACATATTTTTGCTTTGAAAAATTGATTTCTCTTCAACTGTAAGGAATTAGGAGGCATGTGAGTATTTACATCAATGTCAAAGTGGGATATTGTTGGATAAAGTTTTCATTGATGTCAATATAATGGAAAACCTTAGGAGAAACCCCTATCCCTAAGTGAAAACCCCTAACCCTAACATTGCTTGTTGAGGATGAAAAGCCTAGGTGTATAAGCGTTGACATAAAGCCTTTTGATGAAACCCTAGGTTCTTTCCCTAATATTTATATGATGAAACCTTAATATGCATGAAAGCCTAAGTTTACCTAGGAAAATTATAAATCAATGAAGACCTAGATAACAATATGCCTACATTTTCCCCTAGCCTTAATGTGTTTCAACGTGACCCATGTGTATGATAAAGGTTAGATGGAAAACCATAGAAGGTTTATTGGAAAACTCCAAAATTATTGAAGAATATGTCTTGGAATTTATAAGAGAAACCCTAGATATATCCATGGAAAAAAATTGTCCAATCCTAACCCCTAACTGCTTAATCCCTAGCCCTAAATCCATTAAACCATAAATCCCTAATTTAAAAACATATCCGCAATATAAATACATATAATGAATAACTTATCAAGGGAAAATGGTCATGCATGTCTTAAAGGTGTCCAAATTAACTATTTTATCAAAAGTCTCCTCCTATTTTATCCCCTGCAATTCTTATAAGGGCAATAACATTTTCCATCACCCATTTTTCCTTAACAAGCTTTCAATATTGAATATCTTCAAAAATCAACTACAGTTTAACTATTTGTAATGCAATTAAAAATTTATTTTTGAAAAAAGATAGCCCTCATATATATAAAAAAAAAGCATCATATTCTAATTCGAAAATCATGCAGAGAGGTTGTATAACGGTCAACAAAATTTACCTTGTCCAACATCAATATTCCGACATTATTATGTATGACCTAGTCAAACATCGGAAATATGACATATGTTGCATACACATCAGGTATCTAAAATAATAAAAGTGTGTCAGATATGTGGCGAACCCATCAGATATCTAACACATTTATGCATTTCATTGGATACTTGATGCTATTCAGAGATTTAAAAATAAATAAATAAAAAATCCTTTAAAATCCAATAGTACAGTTGATTTTATCGGTACTATCAAGGTAAATCATTGATTTTTTCACCCATATGTAGTAGTGTGATAGGTTTTCATGAAATCCAATGTAAATGAATTTGGGTGTGGGAATCTATCCTTTCAGAAGGATTTATGGCCACCCACAATAATGAGTGATGTATTGTATGTTCCTAGGTTAAATAAGAACTTGATATAAGTTTCTACCATAGAGGATAGGGTATGAGGTGGTTCTCCAAGATGGAAAGGTACTCAGTCATCCTAAGGGATCCAATGTTACAATAACATAAGTGATTGGGATTAGATAAGAAAAACTATATAGGCTTATGTTTCAACAACTTGAGCCTTAATACAGAATAGAAACAATAGCTATTTATGTGAGTTATATCATAGGAGGATGGATCATTTGAAACATCAGGATCTTAGGGTGGTGAGGGATATTTTTAGAGGATTACCAGAGTTTAGTACAAAGCATCAAGATGTTTGCAAAGGGTGTGCACTTTGAAACTGCACCAAGATTTTTTTTCTAAGCAGTGATGAAAGAGAAATAGGAATTCTAGAGTTAGTACACTTAGATGTATGTGGTCCAATGTTTGAGTGGGTATGAGTATTATGTTACATTTATAGATTAATTTTCTAAGAAGACATAGATTTACTTCATTAATACCAAGAGTTGGGTCTTCAACAGATTCTAAGAGTTTAAAGATATTCTGGAGAACCAGACAGAGAAGAAAATCAGGGTGTTGAGGTTGGACAATGGGGGTGAGTATACATCTAATAAATTCAAAAAAAAATTATATGAGGGAATTAAAAGAGAATTGATAGTTACGTACAACCCGCAACATAATGGGATTACTGAGAGAAAGAATAGGGACATTGTTGGGGTATCAAGAGCCATGTTACATGATCAAGGTCTACAATTTTTCCTTTGGGATGAGGCATGCATCACAATTTTTTATATCTAGAACAAGAATCCTCATAAGGTATTGGGGAATAAAACTCTTGAGGAGGATTATATATGGAATAAGCCCGAAGTTGGGCACTTTATGATTTGTGGGTGCTTGATTACTCTCATGTCCATCACAAAAGAGTACAAGCTAGATCCCATAGAAGAAAAGTGAATTTTTGTTGGGTACAATGAGACTTCAAAGGATTACTGCATATACATATATGCTTTAAGGAAAACAGTGGCTGGGAGGGATGTGATATTTGAGGAGGATCGAGCCTGTACGAGGTTATATGATTCAAAGGAAAGGGAGAAAGATGATCATATGTCTTAGGTGGCTACACCACGTATTATAGGGTCACAGATTACAGGTTCACAAGTCTCAATGGTTATAGGTTCCTATGATGTAATTTCACACACTACAGGTGCAAAGCCTCTTCAAGTAGATGGTCTTTAGATGAGATTGATGAGTAGGAGGATTATGCTCCACAGGAGGATACTTCATGGAAGAGGAAGTCGATATGGATTTAGCAAATCAAATTGAAGAAAGTAAAGAATTTTGTGGGAGTGCCAAGAGTGTTGTGAGGGAGAGTAAGGCACCAAAGAGTTTTTGAAGCTATATGGATTTGGTAAGTGATTATGAGCTTCTACTTTTGAGGAGGCAACATACCAGTAGGTCTGGAAGGATTCCATAGTGGAAGAGTAAGACTACATCATGAAGAATAATGTGTGAGAGGTTGTATCGAGACCTGAGGGAAAGTTAGTGGCGACTTCCACGTGGCTCTACAAATTCAAGTATATTATAGATGGAAACATTGAAAATTACAAAACATAATTTGTGGCACTAGAGTTCTCACAAATAGAGTGAGTTGACTATGAGGAGAATATAATGTCCCCAACCACTTAGGAGGCATAAGGGGTAGTTCCAATAGCCTAATAAAGTTCTTGTAAGCTAAGGTGGGAAAAAAATTAACTAAGGGAATATGATTCTCTTGGGATAAAACATTACAATTGCTAAAGTGGTGAAAAGGGGGACATATACTAGGCTAATAAAAAGTCACTTTTAATTCGTAAAGTGACTCTATAAAAATAAAAGGGTAAAAATATGGAAAAAGTAGCGAATAAGTTATCAAAAGGGGGAAATGAGGAGTCTCTCTTCATTCTAGCCTTTTTCCATTTTAGAAAATTAAATTTTGGACAGCTCTTGGAGAAGAATCTAGGTTTTTGGAAAGCCTACTTGTAGATTTCTAGTTTCTATGTTGAGACCATACACCCTATCTAGGTGGAGAGAAGAATCACTCAAGATTTGGGAAAGATAATGGAGGTAACAATGTTATTAGTTGATTTTATCTTCTAATGTTGAGAATTATATGAAATATTTTCAAATTGAGCTATCTATCGTATTTGGAGGTCAAATCAAAACCTTTTAGTAGAATTCAAAGCCATTTCCTCTTATTGTGCATAGCCACTACTTGAAGAGGTCAATTTTGTATCAGGGGGACAAGTTTATTGCTAACATGAAGTTGAGCTTAGCATTATCTCTTGTTGGAAAAAATACTTGTTATTTGGTCAATTAACCTCTTTTGTGGGCCATAAACTCCTTGTTGTAGAAGAATGTGGACTCTTATGCATTTTTGGTTCTATTGTTGAACATAAGGGGCTGAGTTCATTGACAGTTAGAGGGTTGATTTTATATTGTTATCAATTGCGCAGTATGTTCCTCTCGGGGGACGAGTTTATCTTGTTAGTGGGGTTGAGTTTTCAATGTTCTTGAGGAAGGGTCTATTGGGTAATTTAATTGTGAGTTAAATTACTTGCATTAGATCTTAATCTAGATTCACACACTTGTGAAGTACACTTGCAAAATATCTAGGAATTAACTCTCAATCAAAACAAAAATTACCCTATGGAAATGATTGCAAGATTGAAATTAAACCTATTGATGAAAAGATCTAAATGAGCACACACACATGTTCTTTATCAAAGGCAAAACGTATTAAAGAAATAAAATATAATCTATTGAACTTGAAAACAAATCTAATCTATTGGACTTGGAAGTATATTTAATCTATTGAACTTAAAAGAAATTCTAGTCTATAGAACCCAACAAGACTCTATTATAGAAAATAAATAAAACTCTATTCTAATGCAAGAATAAAATGACTTGGAATTAAATCCTATTGAGATTACTGATGTGCGCATACCAAATTAGAGCCAATCGCAACTATTAATTATCTCTGAATCTGAGACTAAGAAACTTAAAGAGAAATAAAATAATTTTCTTTGGTTATTTTCTATTTTTCTCAAGTTCTTGATCTATAAAAAATCATAAATGAAATGAGCATAAAAGAGTGTAAAGACAATGCATAGAAAATAGAGAATCTAATCAAAAGACTTGAAATAAACCTTGAAAAAAATGAACATCAAGAAACTAGTCTATCTTGTAGAAATGAAACATTAAAATACACTCGTACTCATCAGGTGGCCTTCTTGAAGTGCACAAGAGGTGGAAGTTTATGAAACTATTGATCAAACACCAGATCTCATCATGAAGGCACAACCATGTCAAAGTATTATATTAACTAAAGTGAACTTCAATAATATTCATAACATCAAGTATAAGCATATTCAATCCTTCGAATTTTGAAACATAACACCCCTTTGAATGGAGAAGGCACTCCTATTTATACAAAAACTAAGATAACTAATTAATAAATGTAGGTTCATAAATCTCTCCTAGATCCACAAATCTCTCGTAGATCCAAAAATATATCATGTGGTTACAACCACGTGTTAACATCTAGCAAGTAACATCTCTTCATATCCTCTCACAAATCTATAAAATGTTTGATAGGAGAAACTTATGAAAATTTCCTTGATTCTCCTCCATGAAATGTGCTTGATCAATGATCTCAAATATTCCTCAAGTATTAAAGAGTTTGAAGAGGAAATTCGAATTCGAGACTGAGTCCAAATCTGAGTTTGCTGGAACCTTCAAATATGCCTACAAACATCACAAAATTCATCCAAATTTTAGATATAAGTGAATACATTTTATTTTTCTAATATTTACCCACAAATTCACTCAAATTACTAAACTAACGCCTTGGAAAATAATAATTATAAACCCATATATGATCATGAAAATGGTCTTAATGTAGGATGATGGAGCTATGGAATATGGTAAATACTGAAGGAAACTGAAAGAAAAGAGGGTGAAATGGATGACATTTTGGACACCCAACATTTCCCCCCAACTAAAAATGTTGCATGTCCTCATGCAAATTTTCATTGATTCTCATGGATTGAATTCATCTTATTTTCTGTAACTTATTTTCTGTAGCTTTGAGGTGTGCAAGATTTTTCAATAAGTCATTTTTGTGACTTTGAGATACCTCTAATACTTTCAAAGCCTTCTTCAATTATTTCTATTTCTCAAGAACATGCCATTGTTGAGAGTCTTCTTTCTCTGAAATATATCTAAGTGACAACTCTTATGGGTGATTCTTGTCTAGAAATCACAAGTATTGTAAGTGTTGGTTCTTGTGTGGAAACATTTTCCTTTTACTCTTCTTCTTGCTACAACAAAGAATACTTGAAATGCATTCAAAATGAAGACCCATTCATATACATATCAATGAATATTTTCTCATTATTTGAATATTTTTAAAACATATTAATATTTGAATCAAATAACAACAACATTCAGTTGTGATAAACATGTTGGTCAACAATATATGAGGTTATGGATTGTAGAATTGAAAAGTGGTAATGAATACCCCGCCCCTCCCCCAACTGACGGTGTTTTCTGCCTTTTGAAAATGGGGAAAGCAGGGTCACATGGGAAATTTTCCAAATACATATATGTATTCAAGGAGTTAATGATTAAAGATTAGAAAACAACATACCATCACCCACCTGAAAATTCAGTAAGTTATGCATCTACGAGATCTTGGTTGTTACTGTTGGATCATGGAATGTGAAGTGAAAGAATCTGATCTACTTCTTCATCTCTTGGCTATATGAATAGTGGATGAAATATGAAATTGGAATGTTTGTGCCTTCATATTTTTGGAACTAATTTTATTGTTTTTGAACTCTGAAACTGAATCTTAATTTATTGAAACACTACTACCAAATCTTGAAATCATATAGTCTTCATTCATATCTGCATCATGGCATAATTATTTTCTATGTGAATAAATTTTCTGATGTTGAACATAGAAAGAAATTGTTGGATTATCGACCATTAATGAATATCATTAACCAACATGAGACTACTAACCATTAATGTCAATGAGATTCAAGATTCCCAAGTACATCTTACTAGTTAGGAATAAATGGGTTGTAGTTGAGTCACTTAGAAGATCCAACAAATAGGGGACATTGATGTATTCCCATTGTTTATTGGTGAGATAACTTGCCATTAAGGCATGCAGCCTCAAGGCACTAAAAATATATGTAGTGTCAAACCTAGATAATGTGGTGAAGTTGATGGATCAATATTTGTTAGAAGGAGGGTCTTAATGAATCCCCAGTCATCTAAAAAAAGCATAAAGTAATGATGTAGAGGACCATAAATGAAATATTTTCACTATCAAGAAGGATTTATTTAGCAAAAGGAGGAGGAAAATGAGGTAACTCATCATTGTAAGGTAGTTGAATGACTTTATTCATGGGTTAGGAATGAAATGTAAGTGAGGCAAAAAGTATGAAACTTGCAAAGGGAAAATAGATTTGAATTCATGATCTAGTAGTGGTAGGAGGATCATAATTTGGACTTCAATATGGATGGATTGTAAGCTTAGAGAAAGGAAAATGAATGAGTAGCAATGGCACGATGAATGTGATCTGACATGGACTTGACCTTTTCATGATTCCATTGACTCACATGCTTGTTCTGAAAATAATTTGGTGTTTGAAAACCACTTGTGCATAGGTTTATTTTCTTTGATTATCCTAGAACCTACAAAAACCTAACACTTTAATGCAATAAAATGTAAGATTATCAAGGGTGAAAGGTTATCAATCTCTCTTCATCTGATATATATGCAAAAAATTCACCAATAATGCTAATAAAACAAATCAAAGGAAGATAAACAAAAATGAAATGCACCTTTTACGTGCCAAGAAGCGGCGCACCTTGGACTACCCATTAGTGTTTCGTTGATAAAATATTCAATTGATGTCTCATTTGAGTGATTAAAAAACTAGTTTAAATAAACTTCATATTATAAACATGTTTTTAATGATTTCATGATTTTTCCAAGTCCAATTGTTGCAAAAAAAAAAAAATGACTATTTATGTGGCCTCAAATTTTGATGAAAATGATCCCATGATTTAGATCTCGTCAAGATATTTTCAACGCCACTTGAACGACCTCAAACAGACATCGTATGGGAAAGTTATGCCCTTCTGGAGTCTTTTGGAAATAGTTAAAAGATGTATAGGTGTGTCAGGTGCCAGTTCCAGAGAGTGCCACGTGGAAGCACCGAGGAGTGCCATATGGAAAATATGAGAGTGACATGTGGCAACACCAAGGACAGACACATGGACTATACATGTTGACTAGGTAAAGTGACATCATAAGCTGACATGATAGGATAACATGGAAAACTACTGATGTGGTGATGATGACTTCAAAATGATGTGGTAGACAATTTTATTATTGACTGGATAATGTTGACCAATCGTGGGATTCGACTTTGACTAATACAGGTTGCCACATGGTAGCTCATATTTGACCAAAAGTTCATAAACTTTCCAACTAGGCTCCATGGGATTCGACCTCCCAACTTTTGAATAAGGCAGTAATCGGGATTTATCTTGATCTCCACAAAGCTAATTAAATTTGCAACTACTACACTATACACGTAAAATTGTAAAAGACACACTGAAATATACCATTTCATTTCGGAATTCATCCTCTTGCCGCAAAAATGGATCTTTCCAACTAATTTGACTGTCGAATTCTACAAACTACGATTTCAATTGTTGAGCCAAAGCTCAGACAATTTGTGGGGCCATTTTTTTTATTTGTAGGAGGTGGATTCCTAAGCAATTGGAGAATTCAAAATTGAGGTCGCGGCTTCACGAGCGCCATCATGTGTTTTTTACTAGTGCCCATGTGTTGTTTCATTCAAACCCTCGACCACCAACATGGATATGCTACAGTTCTTCAAACTTATTATGGCCTTAGCCCTTCTTCTAGTTTTATTTATATCATTAGGTTGGTTTTTATTGTTTAACGCATGATTTTTTTTTCCATTTGTTTCATGGGTTGTTTTATTATATGGGTGTGTGTCATGGATTTTTTTATGTTTGTTTTTGTTTCTCGTTTGTTTGGGTGTGTTTTATTTTTATTTTTTAGGTTTTTTATTATTTAATTTAGTTAGTTTGTAAAATAAAACAAAACTTAATGTTTTGTAGTTATTGTTTTTTTTTTTAAGTTTTGTTTTATTTTATACATACATATATATATATATATATATGCCTTATTGTTTACTGTTTTTTTTTTTTTTTTTCTAAATAAGACTGAGCTATTATATTACAGCAAGAACAAAAATTACATCAGCAGTATTACAACAGAGCCTAGGCCCTGTAAAACCTGTCTTAGGACAGACAGTAGACTCAGGAGTATTCATGTCCAGGATTACAAAAGATTGAAACCAAAGCGACATTCATGAAACCGACACATGGACTGAAGCACATGGAGACTGAAACAACAGAGACACATGGAGTCTGAAACAACTGTAGATAACCGACACTGTAACAGAGAAGGACAGAGATACATAGTGACAAAGTGCAGACACATATAAGATAGCATAGGGAGCAGATAAAGAGAAAAATCCTTGCTGAGAAACCTGGAGCGCGAGCTGGGCGTACTATTCATCATCGGTTGTTTGCGGGTCGTCCTCCCTCTTGCAACGGGGAGGCTGGTGGATGGCCTTACCAGCGTTGCGCTGCACAGGTTCACTCGGGCCTGCTCCAGGATCTGGGGAGAGGCTGTCTTGAACAGGGCGCAGAATGTCAATGGCGGGAAGTTGCATGTCAACTGTGGGTGCTATCCCAGGAATCCGCAGAGGGCTGGCACAAGGAGCCTCATCTTCACCCCAAGGATTGTTGCAGTGCTCCACCGAAACCGTTACAAAGAAAGTGGAATTGGACAATGTACATGGAATGCGGTATCTTACCATTGGGTGCTCAGAGTGCCCACATTCCATTCGCTCTTGTAATTCCGCCGCTCTTCCTCTGCCCGGAGGCCTTCCCCTGGTTCGTCTGCACTCAGAAGAAACTTCAATTGAGGAAGAGGGAGAAGGGGCATGCCTCTGAGACGGGGCTCTGCCACTATAACTACCACACCGACTGATTCCCCGTTGGCGTTCTCGCTGCATGCTGGAAATGTGTGGGTGGAAAGTATGCTCACGTGAATTGTCACTCTGAACCAGACTACCAATCCTCAAACTAGACTGCGGGTAGCAAGTATGCAACACTGCCAATCTCCCAGTCCCGTTACCAGACTGCGGGTATGCCTCCAAATTGCCCAAATCTAAGGCCTCTAGACCATCACAGTCACTCTCAGAACCTGAAGAGGAGCCGAAACAGTGAGCCTCCGCCACCTCCCTCAAGACCAGAACAGGAACAAACGAGAAATGCGGAAGAATGTCCGAGAACCTCTGGCTTTGAAGCGCCATGTTCCGGTTCTCAAGGCGAGCAGTTAATGGCGAAGGGACGCTTCTGCCATGAGCCATATCCCTCCTCCTTAAATGCTGCGTGCTGTAACATTTAGGGCGCGTCCTCCTGGTGTACGTGGCTTGTCCGGGCGGACACATGCCCTGCTGACAAGCCATAAGCCTTTCATAACTAACAACCACCCGCATCCGGGGGGGAGAGATCCTTTTGCACCAAGGTGATGCAGTCTTTTTTGAGTTGTTCATCTTCAACTATGTCCAGGGAGCCTGAAAAGTATGGTGAAGTCTGAGAAACTCCTTGGTTAGCCATTCTGTCGGCTACTTGATTTGCTGTTCTTCGCACATGCTGAAAGGTAATGCTATGTGGATTTTTGAGCTTCGCTTCCAAGGATTCCAACCTGCTTAGAAGTCTCCAGCTGGTTGCTACTTTGTCCGCCGTCGCCCCTGCTTGAATTTTCTTGGCTGCAGTGATTAGGATGAGAGAGTCGCCTTCCACCTCAAGTGGGAAGAAGTGTTGTTGCTCTGCTAAACAGATCCCTTGCCAAAGTCCTTCCATCTCCGCTACATTGTTAGTGTCTTTGCCTAGAGAGCCATAATAGATGTGCAGAGGTGCTCCTGTATGACTTCTGATGATTCCTCCGTAACCTGCCGGACCGGGATTACCCTTTGCTGCCCCATCAAAGTTGAGCTTGAAAGAGTTGAAAGCTGGTGGGGACCAGGAGGACGGGGAGGTGGAGCTGCGAGGGGGACGGGTAATGACCTTTGCAAAGGCTGAAAGGTCAAGATTCCATTCTTTGAAAATATCCCTTTCTTGTTGTGCTTCTGGCATGTCAGTTTCATACCAGGTTCTTATGGCTAAGGTTTCCTGGATATTTCTTTTGTAGATAAGCCACAGAGCGTCTGTTGTCCGGGAGGTGTTGTTGAAGATACGTGAGTTGCGCTCTTTCCAGAGAAGCCAGTATAGAAAACCTGGAATAAGACCCCATAAGGTATTGAGAAGCTGGCTTTTGAATGGGTTCTTGTCCCAGTTCCTAATATTGTCCGTTACATCCTCGCCTCTTGGTGCTGTTCTTTTATTGCATTTCTCCACTTTCTCCCAAAGCTGCTTCGCTAACAGACAGGTCTCCATTAGATAGCTGATTGTCTCAGTGTGAAGATTGCAGTTCGGGCATCGAGGGGGCCCAATGAATCCCCGTTTTATCAAATTATCCCAAGTAAGAATGCGCCTTTTACTGAGCAGCCATAAGAAGGTTCAAATTTTAGGCCAAAGCCCTAGAAGCTAGACTCGTGCCCAAATTTGGTCTTGATCCCCTTGGGTGTCTGAATAGCGCAACTGATGTGCTTCTTTAGTGGTGAATGTGCCTTTGTGCTTGTGACCCCATCTGAGCTTATCCTGCTGGTTGGAGTAGCGAATTCTGCGTTGTGTGAGTTCCTGGTCCAAGTCTGAGTATGTTTCACCTTCCCAGTCCCTTTGCCAGCTGTTTGCGGGTCTCCATGTTTGGTATTCTTGTTGTTGCGATTGTTGCCAGAATTGATGAACTTGAATGAGGTTTTCTTGCTGCATATACGATTTCCAGAGTGTCATCTGGAATAGATTTGCCAGCTTGGGGAGCTGCTGCCACGAATCCTCCCAGAACTTAGCAGACATGCTAGAGTGGATTTCCCGAAAACTATGTTCCTGTATGAAGCGGCTGTGTATCTTAGCAGCATTCCAGATTGGAGAGCCTTGGGCGATGGAGTTAATTCTGATGAGATCGTGTCATTGACTTCCCATAGCATACTTTGCTTACCATAAGCGTGCCCAAGGTGAATGAGGCTTGGAGAGCCAGTTCCACCACATACGGGCTCCCATAGTGTTGTTACTTTGAAGCGGATCTCTAAGCCCTAGTCCGCCCTCTATTTTGAGTTTGCACACTTCTTTCCAATTAACGAGGGCCCATTTTCGATTTCTGCCCGTGGAGCCCCATAGGAAGTTGCGCTGTAGGTTACGAATGGCTTTAAGGACCCATTTTGGAGCTGCCAGTGTGGAGAAGAGGTACAGCGACATAGCTTGAAGGACAGACTTGATCAAGACCAATCTGCCTGCCATGTTGAGAGCACGAAAGGTCCACGAAGAGAGTTTTGATTCCAGC
Source organism: Pinus tabuliformis (assembly GCA_031772625.1). Lineage (NCBI taxonomy): Eukaryota > Viridiplantae > Streptophyta > Pinopsida > Pinales > Pinaceae > Pinus > Pinus tabuliformis. The sequence goes on from CM062804.1 coordinate 754,673,075, forward strand.
CTATCAAGGAGGGACCGCCATGAAGCGTGTTTAATAGCAGAGTCTGAGAGGGGTGCTCCAAGGTATTTAGATGGCAGATGGGAAATGGTGAATCCCAGGATTCTGGCAATATTCCTTTGTGTGGAGGGGGGGGTGTTGAAAAAGAAGAGTTGCGACTTTGAGGCATTGATGGAGGTGCCAGAGGCATCAGAGTAAAGGGAGAGGAGAGATTTAAACACTGAGGCCTCTTTTGAGGATGGATGGCCAAATAACATGGTGTCGTCCACGAATTGTTGATGGGACAGCGGATTGAGACCATGGATATAAATACCTTTAAGCTTTTGAGAGGCAATAGCCGATTTGAGAAGTCTGCTGAGACCCTCTGCCATTAGAACAAAGAGAAAAGGAGAGAGAGGATCCCCTTGTCTTATGCCACGGGAGGGTCGAAAGGGAGAAGAGGGGGATCCATTCAAAAGAACTGAGAAGCTAGGAGAGGTAATGAGATTCATGATCCACCTGGTCCATGTTGCACTGAATCCAAAGGCTAAAAGCATTTTTTGAATAAAATTCCAACTAAGCTTATCAAAAGCTTTGGAGAGGTCGAGTTTTAGAATCATACCTGGTTTCTTAAGGATCTTTAAAGAGTGTATAACCTCATTTGATAGTATGTTTCCGTCCATAATCTGCCATCCTTCCACATATCCTGTTTGTTCCGGAGATATGAGCAGGGGTAGGAGAGGTTTGAGCCTGTTTGCAATAACCTTTGAGATTAGCTTGTAAATGACATTGCATAGTGCGATAGGTCTGAAGTTTTCCGGCCTGTTGGGTTCTTCACCTTTGGGAACCAGTGCTAGGAAGGTGGTATTGAGGGACAGGAGGATCCAGTGCATACTTCTGGATTCTTCAACAAGGTTCCAAACTTCATTTTTGATGAGGTCCCAAAATTCGTGGAAAAAATTGGTTGTAAATCCATCAGGACCAGGCGCTTTTCTGTCCTTGAGTTGAGCCATGGCTTCTTCAACTTCTTGCAGGGTCATGGGCTGGAGTAATCTGTTGTTGTGATCCTCAGTTATGATGCTTGGAATATGTTGCGTGATGGCCCGGATTGCTGCGTCCCTGTTCTCAATGGGTTCCGTTAAGATTTCCTTGAAATACCCTGTGAATTCCTCTTCCATGTCCTCATGCTCCTCTATTCTTTCGCCTTGTTGGTTGTTGATGAACGCAATATTATTGTGCATTCGCATTTGAATGGTGGCCTTATGGAAGAATTTTGTATTCTTCTCCCCCTCTTTGAGCCAGTTGATTCTCGATTTTTGCCGCCAGAGTATTTCTTCTTGCTTCCTGCACTCCTCGATTTGGTTCCAAAGTACCTGTTCCTGTTGTGCTTGTTCTTCTGTTCTGCCTTAGAGAATGAGATTTTGTTGGAGCTTGCGCATTTGTTGTTCTAATTGTGAGCGCTTCTCCTGAATGTTGCCAAAACTTGTGCGATTCCAAACTTTGAGGACATATTTCAGATTTTTCAGCTTTTGTTGGAATTGATACATTTTGGCTCCCTCTGGCGGAGTGTAGGCTGCCCAAGCATCGCTGACTACCTTTCTGAAAGTGGAATTTGTTAGCCAGAATGCCTCGAATCTGAAGGGTCTGTTGCATTGGTTGCCTGGTCTGGACCATTGTAGCAAAATTGGCCAGTGATCAGAACCGCTTTGGGGGAGGATGGAAGCATTGAAATCTCCTCCCAGATGGATTGCATTGTCAGAGAGAAGGAATCTGTCAAGTCGGGAGGCTATGTGATGAATGCCTCGTCGTTTGTTTGTCCAGGTGAAAATTCCATTAGAGGTAGGGATGTCCATAAGTTGATTGTTTTGAATGAATTCTTTGAGGCCTTCACTGTCACTGTCGAGCCTGATTCTGCCTCCCTGTTTCTCTGCCATGGAAGTTATTATGTTGAAGTCGCCGCCCCCGATCCATAGCGGGAATTGTCTGTTTTCATTGAGGATAGAGATTGTTTCCAGTAGTTCTAATTTTTGCTGAATTAATTGAGGAAAGTATACATTTGTGAGATGACCATGTATGCCGGTGCCAACGAGGTGGAATGAGGCTTGAATGAGATGGAGGGTGGCGTGGAAGTCATATAGTGTGATGATCTGTGGGTTCCATAAAATAGCTAAACCACCTGAGGCTCCGGAGGCATCTACAGAGATGGCCCTGCTTCCTGCCCAAACTTTGCCACGGATTCGTTCAATAGCATCAGTGTTGCTTTTGGTTTCTTGCAGAAAAACTATGGTTGGTTTTTCTTGTTGAATCAAATGTTTGATCATTATGTGTTTTGAGGGACAGTTGAGTCCTCTCACATTCCAGGATATTAACTTCATGTAAACTGGTATTTGGGTTTGTAGAACTTTGTCAACTTAGGGAATTGCCCCGATTCCATAAGTATTTCTCCTATTGCGATGGTGCGTTGTAGGTCTGTCTTTCTTCCCCTTTTCTTGAGATCCTTGAGTATCTTTTTTCCATCCCATAGACTGCCTCCCTGTATGCCTAGGCTTTTATTATGCTGCGCCTTGGCTAGGACTCCTTCCAGCTTGTCTATTTGCCAAGGTTGAATAGAGTTGTATTCTTTTTGTTTGCATGCCGCTTCAAGTGTGAAGATGTCTAATCCATCGATATTGACATCCGCCTGATCTTCTTCCATAACAGTAGTTTCACCTAGAACTTCCTCATCCGCTTCTTGCTGAAGACTGAGAGCCAGAGTAGCATCGGTTTCCATATCAGAATCCTGCTGCTTATTATCCACTGAGGGTTTCTCTTTAGAGAAAGAGAGGGGACTGAATCTTGATACGGATTTACCTTTCTCCAAAGAAGGGCTTGGAGTGGGATTCATTGGAGCAGGGTCAGAGGGCTGCAAGGGATCTGAGTGAAGGAGGGAGGAAGAGGGCGAAGAGGGGTTGTGTGGGGGTTCAGAACTGGGATGATCATTTTTGTCATGCGGTGCAAGAACAGAGAATTTGTTCTGGTGGTCCGCTTTGAAAGTGTTTTCAATAACTGGCTGACTCTTTTTGGCATGCCTACGGCGGTTGGGGATTTTGATAAAACCTTCAGGGTCTTTATCAGAGACAACAGCAGCTTCTTTGGACTGGGAATTTAAAGGACAGTCACGGAATAGGTGGCCGTGTTCATGACACTTACGACAGCGAAAGGGAATGTGTTCATAATCTAAAGGTTGAGTCCATTCATAATCATCGTGATAGAGTTTTACCGTATCCGCGAGAGCTTTGGTCAGATGCATCTGGACGCAAATCCGGGCGTATGAGGTGTATTTGCGAGTTTTTGTCTCCGCTGCAACTCGGATGAAGGTGCCTAGTTTGTTGCCTATATCCGCCAGCGTTTCTTCTTTCCAGTACTCCGCTGGGAGGGAGTACATCCTGATCCAGACCGGTGCCCAGCTGAAATCTTCCTTATTGGGATTGAATCTGGGCTTCCATTCTGTGAGATAGAGGCCTGAAGAGTTGAAGAAGTACGGCCCTCCTTCGAATATCCGCACTCTGTCCTCCACACAGTGAAAGATTGCTGTAAAGAAGCCCTTTGGTCCTAGTTGCAGAGTTATTTGTCCTTTGGGCTTCCATTTTGAAGCTATCCAACCTTGTAAGGCTTTTTCCGTAGGCCAGAAGCCTAGAAACTTTCCTATGAGTGCATGATCTTGCATGTACTGGATTTCACCATTGATGCGGTGGCTGGGCAGGTCAACCTTGATGGGTTCAGCAGCTTTTGGGATACAAGTGGCTGAGGTTGCTCTTGGCTGAGTCGCCTCAACTTTATCGTGGTTCTCTTTGTCAGCATCGTCTTCTCCTGTCGGGGCCGTATGAATCCTTGCCTCAGCCTTCCGATGTCCGTCTTGACCTGCATCTGGGCCTGCGTCAGAAGGGTGCAGAGGCTGTGTGAACTGGGTATTGTCAGAACTCGTGGAGTTTTTTGGAGGGGAAGCAGAGCTCTCCCCTCCGACCGCCATATCCATTGCTATCGACTAGCAAGGGAGCGGCGGCTGTAGCAGGGAAACCAGTCAGGGGCGGCGGCTGGTTAGGGTTTGGCTGTGATGAGCATGAATTCGCATCAGAGCGATTTTTTCCGTTTTTTTTATTTTTTATTAAATAAAAAACTTATTTTATAAAATTTTGAGAAAAATCTAATTAAGCCTTTTCATTTTAAATAAAGAAATTATTTATGTAAACTTTGAGACTGATCTAATTGAAAGTTGGATATCAAAATTTTTAGAATGAAAAGTATATTTAGATCTCCTAGTCATTTCTTTTCATATCTATGAATTTCATTGTGAAATTTCAAAGCTAACTTATCCAAATTTTCCTTGTTAATCTTTTGGGTTGCAACAAGGCACGGAAAGGGAGAATTCTTTGGAATTTTGTCAATTCTTTATTGATTTGAAATCTTAAATTTGAAAGGAAAAGTAAGAAAAATTAATATGAAACCTCAAATTTTAGCTCCTGAAACTCTACTTGTTCTCATTTTTCACAAGAGTCCCTTTTCTTATAGATCTTTCTACCAATGGTTAGTGAATGAGGTGGCTCTTACTGCACCACCAAATGAAAATTTCCAAAAAACTGATGAAATCAAACTTCAATACAAAAAACTCAAAAACATTACTAAACTTTGTTTTATTTATTTATTTTGTCCTACTCTATTTTGAAAACAAATTGTCAAGTGTAGGAGAATTTCCAATGAAGCCATTTACGAATCAAGATTTCTTGTATTCTCATATCCAACTTTCAAAAATATACCTCAGTGTCCACTAGGATATGAGAAACTAACTGTACATTTGGATTCAGTGTAAAGATTTGTTAAAGAATGGAAGAATGTTGTGGCCTAGTCAACTGTACAATCGTGATGTGTAGGTTCTTACCTCTCATCTTACGCTCCTCCTAAATAGAGTTGTGAAAATGAAAAGACATTTTAAATTGAAATCTAACACCTATGTATACTTCCATGGAAACAACACAAAAATGTTGGGTAATTTAATTATGATTCAAATTTGTTGCATTAAATGTCAATCTAGGTTCATACACTTTTGAAGTACACTTGCACAATATATGCTAGAATTAACTCTCAATCAAAATAGAAATTAACCTATGGAAATGATTACAAGATCGAAATGAAACATATTAATGAAAAGATATAAATGAGCACACACCAAGTTCTTTCTCAAATACTATACCTATCAAAGGATTAAATTCATAACTTGAAAAGTAATGTGTTGAAGTGAAACAAGCTAATCTAATTCTATACTTTTGAAATTATATTCTAATGAACATAAAGAAAAATCCTACTCTATTGGACTTGGAAATGAATCTTGTCTATCGAACATTAAAACTAAATACGATATATTGAACTTGAAATAAAATGTAATCTATTGGACATGAAAGTAGATTTAATCTTTTAAACCTAAAAGCAAATCGAGTCTATAGAAATAAAAAATACTTCTAGGAAAGCAATAAAACTCTATTCTAAAGCAAGAGGAAAATGACTTGGAATTAAAGCCTATTGAGATTAATGATGCATGGATACCAAATTATAGCCAATCACAACTATTAATTATCTATGAAGCTGGGACTAAGAAACTTAAAGAGCAATAAAATAAATGCTCTTTTGTTATTTTCAATTGTAGAAAATTTGTGATAGGTTAACCTGATAATGCAATATAAATCAAAGCAGAATACTATAACCTACTTCTACTATCAATTTGTAGAAGCTTAAATATCGAGCTGAGCAATATAACCAGAAGAAGAAGAATTAATGGCACAATACACATGAAAATACTTTTGGGGAAAGCCTCAGCTAAAAACCCCACACTATTGTATTATCATACATGGTGGAAATACATAGGAATTATACAAAGACTTAGCTCTCACAGCTAGCTAGCTCTTAGTACAATCCTCACAGATGCTCACAAGCAATCTTGGCTTCTCTCCAACCTTCCTCTCTACCCTCCAAGCTCCAATTTCCTTGTGTTGTTCCTTGTGGATGATTTTCCTATTACCAAGTGGAAAACCAACCTTCAAAACTACGCAATCCTCAAGGATGAATCCTTAACTTTGTTATCACTTAAGAAATTATTTCTAAATTCAGAGCATCAGTTCTATTCCAAAGGATTGGTATTAGTCTTGGTCTAGTTTTTCCATGGTTGCTTTAGTGTCTAAGATCTAGAAAAGAGTCTTGTTGGTATGGTCAAATAGGGTCAACACTCCGTTCTTTTCCATCACTAGTCCCACATCACACATTATTTCCATGTGTGATGCTTGTGTCAAGGCTTACATTTTACATTTGTTCCTAAGTCATAATGTTAGATGGTGGTTAAGTCACTTTTACGGTTTTTAGAGTCTAAGTCATAGGGTTAGAGTCTCATTTCCATCATCAAATAAAGCTCAACAACCTTGTTTTACACTTTATGGATCTCATATCATGTTTTGAAAGTCATGTGTTTAGCCATTTTGAAAAAAATTTGAAATTTGCTACAAATCCACATTTTCGTAGCACAAACAGTGTAAAAAACCAGTTTTGCGCTACGAAATCACTGAAGCAGCCTTTTTTCAGAAGAAAATTTATTTTAAGTACTCAATTTTCAAAAGGTATCTTGAGAAACTAAAAGTAGATTTTGGAAAACTGAAAGAGGTTTTTCTTCCTAACATACTAAAATAAAAAAACCTCTTTCAATTTCTTCAAATTCGTTCTGAGGTGGGAGGAATTTATGGTTGAACTTTCGTTATGAAACTGTTGTAGGTGCAGTTTTTCACAAACAGAGTTTTCCTGTTTAACACCTATTTTTCAAAGACATATTCTGGGCAGTAGGAAAGGTATTTCAAAAAACCAAGAGAGGTTTTTGTTCAGCACAGATTGGTTCACAAAAGCCTCCTTCAGTTTTTCAAAATACATTTTTTATGAGAAGATACGAGCTCTGTCCCAACACCTATTTTTCAGCCAGAACAGAGCAAGGAACAGTCTCCTAGTTTCCAGGAACAGTAAAAGGATGAGGCATCAAGGGCCAGCTGGAGGGTTATGAGCACCATCAAATTCGAATTCATGGAGTTATAGGTGTCAAAAGGAATTTTTAATTCCTAGATAAGGTTGTTTTAATCATAATGAGGAGTTACACTCCTAATTGTATTAGGACTCTAAGACTGCTAGTTAGCTGTCATTTGTATTTAATAGTTTGTTTTATGGTTAGAATAGGTGTCACTCATAGAAAATTCGAATTATCTTGATGAGGGATGAGGGAATCCATATTGTAAATGCTATATATGAAGCAAGAGGTGGAATGAGGGGGGGGGGTTGAAGACTTTTTGGCCCAACTGCTGCTTTATGCTATGAACTATAATCAGTAATGCAGAGAGGTTTTCCTGAACAGATATGAGTTCTCATGGGGTTAATCCTTTCTTGATCTATATGTTATTTTAATTACTTGCAGTAGATTTTATTGTTAATACTCAGAATTCATGATCTAATGCTTTGACTTCCTTTAACAATAAGATGACTGTGCTTTATATTTGAACCACCAGCACTAGATTACATTGCTATTATTCAGAATTCACAACCATGTGCTCTTTTTTCTTTTAGTAATGGAATGATTCTGTTGAGAAGTAGATCTCATTACTATTACATAGAATTCATAATATTATGCTCTGACTTCCTTTAGTAAAGAGATGACTGTGTTTTTTCAAAATCTTGTGAGTAAACCACCTTTGAACCATCAGCAGTAGATTTCATTACTATTACTCAGAATTCATAACCCTATGCTCTGACTTCCTTTAGTAATGGAATGACTCTTTTGACCTATGTTATTGAGTGAATTATCTTTGTTTTAAAACCCCATTTGCCTTAGCTTTCATGTCAAGAAACCTTGCCACTGAATTTATTGACTTGTTGACTCCATAGCCCAATGGTAGCAAACCTTCATCTTTTCAACCTACAAACACACAAAACCAAGATAGAGTTAGCCATCTATATTATCATTAATCAATATCATTAACCTTTGAGAGAGCCCTCTCAGGCTGAGGAGGCTAAGCCTCAACTAAAAGTTGGTTTGAAATAGTTACACCGAGGTAGTCTGATCAACATCCTATCAGGTCCTATTTTGATGATAACATTTTGGTGCGTTTGCCGGGAGTCTAAAGATTAATCATTCCCGAAATCAAGAAGCTGAACTTCTGAAGGTAGCATGAGCTCAAAAATCTTTCGAGGTTGCAAAACTACCTTGGCGAATCCATTGTTGAAGAATTCAAAATTCATAGATTCATGGTGATTCCACTAGAGTTATGAAGAACTCAGATGCTACCATTCTTATTTCAAGGTATGCATGCATAAATTTTTCAGGAATTCATGGTTTCCCAAATCATTTTCCCAAGGATACATATTTTCTAAGGAATGGTCCAAAATTCAATGGAGAAGATTTGAGTTTAACTTTGAAGCATATATCAGATTTCTGTGATTTTACCGAGCTTCTTAGAGTCAAACATGAGGATGTTTGCATTATGTTGTTCTATGATTCATTTCAAGGGAAATGTAAACAGTGGATTGAAAGCTTTCCTGCCAAATCTATTAAGTCATTTGAAGACTTTTGGCTTATGTTTTTGGAGGAATGGATAGACAGAACAGAGTTAGTGGCAAACTCTCCTTCAATTCAAGGTTTCAAACAATGGAATGATGATCATATTAATGAAGAAATAGATGAAATTTTTTCTTTGTCCTTGTCTTCTTATCTAAAATCATTTGAGTGCAAGACAGAAGATAAGATGAAATTTTTGGATGAAGTTGCTAAGAACATTGAGAAAGACATTGAAGGTTTACAAGGTCAAATTCAATCATATAGTCTTCATGATCATGATCATACTTTTCAAAAGCTTTCTATGGCAGAATGCAAAGAGAGGGTGTTGTTTCCTTTCTCTTTTGAGAATGAGGAAGAATACATTGTTTTTGAAAATAAATTTGAGGAGCAGTTTGAGAGCACACAGTTGAAGCCTTATGCAGATGATCAAAGTATTGGTGAGTTGTCCAAAGCTGCAGAATATCACAAGAAACATCAAACTCACCATGTGTTTTTTGACCCTATAGCTAACTACATGGAAAAGATTTACTGTTCAGGCTTCCAGTTATATTTTCATCTTGAAGAACAGTTACACCTCATGCTGCCTTGGTTATTTCAGTATCTGGTTTATTTTTTCTTCAAGCACAGTCAAGAGATTCAAGTGTCAGATCAGATCGATGACTGGCTTCATTGGAAGTTTCATGTTCCTTGAGCCACAAGTGGAGATTGCAACTGATAGGGTAGGTAGGTAGATGCAAATAAGCTCAGGGTAGGTTGACTGAGCATCTATTAAAGTAGGTGCAGTTTCAATTCTTCTTGCAAAAAATCATTAAAGGCTTGAGGAGCAGATTGGGCAGAAGTTCAGAGTTTTATTCTAGAGAATGGATAGCGGCACTCGAGCTACAAGTTCTTAGTGTACCACAGGGGCACACTATCCCAAGTGGAGCCACTGTTATCACTTAAGAAATGATTTCTAAATTCAGAGCATCAGTTCTATTCCAAAGGATTGGTATTAGTCTTGGTCTAGTTTTTCCATGGTTGCTTTAGTGTCTAAGATCTAGAAAAGAGTCTTGTTGGTATGGTCAAATAGGGTCAACACTTCGTTCTTTCCCATCACTGGTCCCACATCACACATTATTTCCATGTGTGATGCTTGTGTCAAGGTTTATATTTTAAATTTGTTCCTAAGTCATAATGTTAGATGGTGGTTAAGTCACTTTTACGGTTTTTAGAGTCTAAGTCATAGGGTTAGAGTCTCATTTCCATCATCAAATAAAGCTCAACAACCTTGTTTTACACTTTATGGATCTCATATCATGTTTCGAAAGTCATGTGTTTAGCCATTTTGAAAAAAAATTGAAACTTGCTACGAATCCACGTTTTCGTAGTGCAGACAGTGTAAAAAACCAGTTTTGCGCTACGAAATCACTGAAGCAAGCTTTTTTCAGCAGAAAAATTATTTTAAGTAGTCAATTTTCAAAAGGTATCTTGAGCAACTGAAAGCATATTTTGGAAAACTGAAAGAATTTTTTCTTCCTAACATACTAAAATACAAAAACCTCTTTCAGTTTATTCAAATTCGTTCTGAGGTGGGAGGAATTTATGGTTGAACTTGCGCTATGAAACTGCTGTAGGTGCAGTTTTTCACAAACAGACTTTTCTTGTTTAACACCTATTTTTCAAAGACATATTTTGGGCAGTAGGAAAGGTATTTCAAAAAACCAAGAGAAGTTTTTGTTCAGCATGGATTGGTTCACAAAAGCCTCCTTCCGTTTTTCAAAATACATTGAGAAGATATGAGCTCTGTCCCAACACCTATTTTTCAGTCAGAACAGAGCAAGGAACAGTCTCCTAGTTTCTAGGAACAGTAAAAGGATGAGGCATCAAGGGTCAATTGGAGGGTTATGAGCACCATAAAATTCGAATTCATGGAGTTATAGGTGTCAAAAGGAATGTTTAATTCCTAGATAAGGTTGTTGTAATCATAATGAGGAGTTACACTCCTAATTGTATTAAGACTCTAAGACTGCTAGTTAGTTGTCATTTGTATTTAATAGTTTGTTTTATGGTTAGAATAGGTTTCACTCATATAAAATTAGAATTCTCTTGATGAGGGATGAGGGAATTCATATTTTAAATACTATATATGAAGCAAGAGGTGGAATGAGGGGGGGGTTGAAGACTTTTTGGCCCAGCTGCTGCTTTATGCTATGAACTATAATCAATAATGCAGAGAGGTTTTCCTGAACAGATCTGAGTTCTCATGGGGTTAATCCTTTTTTGATCTATATGTTATTTTAATTACTTGCAGTAGATTTTATTGTTAATACTCAGAATTCATGATCTAATGCTCTGACTTCCTTTAACAATAAGATGATTGTGTTTTATATTTGAACCACCAGCACTAGATTACATTGCTATTATTCAGAATTCACAACCATGTGCTCTATTTTCTTTTAGTAATGGAATGATTGTGTTGAGCAGTAGATCTCATTACTATTACTTAGAATTCATAATCTTATGCTCTAACTTCCTTTAGTAAAGAGATGACTGTTTTTTTTCAGAATCTTGTGAGTAAACCACCTTTGAACCATCAGCGGTAGATTTCATTACTATTACTCAGAATTCATAACCCTATGCTCTGACTTCCTTTAGTAATGGAATGAATCTTTTGACCTATGTTATTGAGTGAATTATCTTTGTTTTAAAACCCCATTTGCCTCAGCTTTCATGTCAAGAAACCTTGCCACTGAATTTATTGACTTGTTGACTACAAAGCCTAATGGTAGCAAACCTTCATCTTTTCAACCTACAAACACACAAAACCAAGATAGAGTTAGCCATCGATATTATCATTAATCAATATCATTAACCTTTGATAGAGCCCTCTCAGGCTGAGGAGGCTAAGCGTCAACTAAAAGTTGGTTTGAAATAGTTACACCGAGGTAGTCTGATCAGCAGCCTATCAGGTCCTATTTTGGTGATAACAGACTTCATGCATGAGTTTTCTCCATGAGAAAAAAAATGCAACTAAGAGTACACTATCCTTGAAAAATTTATCTCAACTTGGTCTTTCTCAGAATAGACATGAATGAGTTTTCAATGAGGGAATCTTCAGTTAACTGGAGTAGCACTAGTTGAGTGCATTAATGCATCAACTTATTGTTAACTAACCATTAGTTCCTCAAACAGTTTGGAACTAATTTAACTGGACTTAACTCAGTAAACTGAGTTAACTAATTACAACTCAAATATAACTCAATCTTATCTCCTTAATTTAAGGGATAACTCTTGCATGACTTCAGAAAGACTTCTAACTTGAATTTCTCCAACTAATTAATTTAAAATAAATTAATTAATTATTTCCAAGTAGCTATTAAGACTAAATTCGATTTTAATTCACAATTTAATTCAAGGACAAATTAAATTGGAATATTCTTGTTTCCATATTTCAACACTCCCTCTCAACAAGAAAGGGATTATCTGCCACCCCAATCCTATCTCTATGGAACTCGAATTTACACTTTGACAATGCCTTTGTCAAAATGTCAGCATCTTGCTCCTCTGTCGAAATATACTACAACAACATGATCCTCCTCGCTACACAGTCTATGAGATGATGATACTGGATGTCAATGTGCTTGGACCTATCATGAAATACTGGATTCTCATAGATTTTGATACAACTCTGATTATCACAATAGATCGCAGTTGGATCCATCCTCTAATCAAACAAACCAACTAGGATTTTCCGCATCTAGATGGCCTCACATGCTGCCTGACTTGTAGCCATGTATTCTGCCTCTGCCAAGCTGAGTGAAACCAACCTCTGTTTTTGGTTGTACCAAGAAACTACCGCTGACCCAAGGTTGGAAATCCCTCCTGATGTGCTCTTTCGATCTGATGGACTCCCTGCCCAATCGGCATCTGTGAAACCCTGTAGCTTCACTCCTTCTATCCGTCTGTACCATAATCCATACTGAGATGTGCCTCTGAGGTATCTCAATACATGCTTTTCCTCCTTCCAAAACATCTTGGTAGGCTAAACCATCGCTTGACTGAGCTGGTTCACCACATAATACAAATCTGGTCATGTGTTCACTAAGTACATCAGTGAACCCACAAGATGCCTATACACAATAGCCTCTACCAATTCTCTTGAAGTAGCAACCTCCTTCCTCCAGTTACCTGCTATAGGAGTCTGCATGGGCTTGCACTTCTCCATGTGGAATCTCTTGATTATCTCACTGGCATACTTGCCCTGAGACACAAACAACCCCCCATCCTTCTGCCACACTTCCATGCCAAGGAATTAATGCAAGAGACCCATGTATTTCATCTCAAATTCTCTTGCAAGGTCCTCCTTGCAAGACACGATCAATTGATCATCACCAGTCAATATGAGATCATCAACATAAAGTACGATGATCAACAGCTTTCCTTTCACCACGATGTGGTACAGGTTCGCATCCGCTTCACTCTTTCTGAAGCCCAACTCGATGAAGTAGTTGTCTATCCTGGTGTACCAAGCACGAGGTGCTTGATTCAGTCCGTATAATGCTCTCTTGAGGCGGCACACATGTGACTCACGATTGAAGATCTCAAAACCTTCCGGCTTCTCTATGTACACCTCTTCCTCAATCTGGCCATTGAGGAATGCAGTCTTCACATCCATCTGATGGATCTTCCAACCCATCTGTGATGATAGTGACAACATAGATTTGATAGATGAGTACCTTGTGACAGGAGAAAAATTATCATCATAGTCAATCCCCTCGACCTGTGAAAAGCCATGGGCAAAAAATCTTGCCTTATGCTTCTCCACACTACCATCAGCAGCTTGCTTTACCTTGTAAAGCCAACGGGAACTCACAACTGACTTGTTCTCCGGTCTCAGAACCACGTCCCAAAAATTGTTACGAACTATGGAGTCATACTCCTCCACCATAGCATCAACCCAAATCGGCTGCTGCACTGCTTCCTCAAAGGAAGATGGCTCGGTCTCAACACATTCCCCAGTAAGGGCCATGTATCCAGTGTACCTCTCAGGTGACCTCCTCTATCTGCGCTGAGAAGATGGTGCTCCCACATTCTCTCTCGCATCCTCCAACAATCTGTCAGCTTCTCTTGTGCGCTTCTGTCCATCTCTGGAAGACTATGCTTGAGTGAATGCCTCCACTCTTGGAACATCTGCATGCAGCTGCTTCGCATCAGTCTAAGGCTCCTCCTCCTTAGGAACCAATAGTTCCTCCACAACCTGTAGTTGGAGCTCCCTCTCAAGGGAAACTCGCATGGCCTTTTGCTCATCAAACTTGAGATCTCTGCAAACCACTATCCTCCAACTGGTAGGAAAGTACACCCGATAGTTGTGAGGTGTATTAGTGTACCCCACAAATATCCCCAACTCTGTTGTTGGCTCAAGCTTCTTCTGTGCATCCTTTGTCACATGGAAATATACCGATGAGCCAAAGATCCTAAAGTGACCCACATTTGGTCTCTTATCGGAGAAAGCTTCCTCTGGTGTCTTCATCCCAAGTATGTGATGTGGGCTTCTATTATTCAAATAGACCATTGTGTTACATTCCTCAGGCCACAAGTGAAGTGGTAGGCCTTGGTCATGCAACATTGTCTGTGATACCCCTACAATAGTTATGTTCTTCCTCTTGGCCACCCCATTCTGTTGTGGGTTATGAGGTGCCGTCAACTCTCGTTTAATTCCTTCCACTGCACAGAAGTCCTTAAACTCTTGAGAGACATATTATCCACCATTGTCACTTCTCAAGGTCTTGATCTTCTTCCCTAATTCTTTCTCGACCAAATCTTTGAACTCACAAAACTTTGTGAAAGTTTGGTCCTTCTTTCGCATGAAATAAATCCAGCATTTACGAGAATATTCATCAATGAAAATCACATAATACCTTTGCTTCGCTATGGATGCCGTCAAGAATGGTCCACACAAATTAGTATGAACTCACTCTAAGATAGCATCTGCTCAACTGTCTCAATCATGAAAGGAAGACTTGGTGTACTTTCCCAAGGTACAACCTTTGCATGTGTCAACTTGCTCAAGTTTACCTTTTGGATGTCCTGTAGATATCTACTGCATTATCTTCAAATCCCCATGCTGAAAATCGCCTAACTGCCTATGCCAAAACTTGCCAATGTCTTGGTTTTGCGCCAATTCTGCTTTCGTACTCAATGCTGCACAATCATCTACCTCTATTTTATAGAGATTATTCACCCAAATCCATATCCTCTTGGTTTGACCTGTGGTTATGTGTCTTAGGAATGCCTTTCCTTTACTGGAGACAACATCGTAGCCTTTGTCCTTCAACATCGCAATCAATACCAAGTTCTTCTTCAGTCTAGGCACATACATCACATCTGTCAAGGTGAGAGGATCTCCATGCTCCCTCTTAAAAGCAACCGTGCCCACTGCTAAAACACTATACCTTCCATTGTCACCCATCTCTATGCGCATCTTGAGGTCTTTCTCCTCGAAGGCACTGAATAACTTTTTATCACCGGTCATGTGGAATGAGGCTCCACTATCAAGATACCAGACACAACCCATCATCGATGACACCATGCATGTGATGAGGGTAAAGCCCATTTCGAACTGAGAGGTTAATGCCTCACCTTCCAATCCTTCCCAGGATCCCTTCTTGGACTTCTTCGATGGGAAATTAGTCGCATAATGTCCCATCTTGTGACAATTAAAGCATCTTACTTTAGACATGTCACCCTTCTTCCCTCCATGAGAAGAATTTGATTTTAAATATGAAGCCTTCCCCTTCCCTTTCCTTGCCTTACTTGCTAAGGCCAGATTTTCTTCGTCATCATTCTTGGATGAAGAACCATCTCATGTGCTCCTCCTGATCTCCTCCTGCATAGGATCCGACCACAATCATTCCCAATCCGACAGTTTCTCCCTTCCATTCAAAGAGTCCTGGTAGCTATTCTAACTCTTTGGAAGGCCAAGGAGAGCGAGGCTCACCATATCATCATCGACAGTAGTTATTCCCACACTACCAAGCTCATCTCTGTAGGTGGTGAGCTTGTTCAGATATGTGGAAATAGTATCACCCTTCTCCATCTTGATTCTTCGAAGCTTATCCTTGAGCGCCAATTTTCTCTGGTCGCTATTGTTCTAGTAGAGGTCATTCAATGTCTTCCACATTGAAAATGGAGTATCCTTCCCATGGAGACTTGAGACAATATGGTCTCAAACTCCCTCAAGGATGATCTGTCTCGACTTCGCCACACACTTCTTCCACTCATCCAAATCTTGTGCATTAGTTGAAGCTGGATTTGGGATTTCTTGATCAATGAATTCCTTCAATCCATTGTCTTCTAATACAGCCTCCATTCTATCTTTCCATGCTATGTAATTCGAGCTACCTTCTAAGTCATACTCGACTCTCAAGCCATAGAACACCATTGGCCAAACTTGAAGTATGATGTGAATTTAATTTTCACCTGCAACCCCAAACTTCAAACTTCGAATTCTCTTCTCAGTATATTGTTCACAGCTCCGATACCATCTAGAAAATATGTAATAGGTTAACCTGATAATGCAATATAAATCAAAGCAGAATACTATAACCTACTTCTACTATCAATTTGTGGAAGCTTAAAGATCGAGTTGAACAATATAACCAGAAAAAGAAGAATCAATGGCATAATACACATGAAAATACTTTTGGGGAAAGCCTCAGCTAAAAACTCCACACTATTGTATTATCATACATGGTGGAAATACATAGGAATTATACAAAGCCTTAGCTCTCACAGCTAGCCAGCTCTCATTAAAATCCTCACAGATGCTCACAAGCAATCTTGGCTTCTCTCAAGCCTTCCTCTCTACACTCCAATCTCCTATTTCCTTGTGTTGTTCCTTTTGAATGATTTTCCTATTACCAAGTGGAAAACCAACCTTCAAAACTGTGCAATGCTCAAGGATGAATCGTTGATTGCATGCATGAGTTTTCTCAATTAGAAAACACATGCAACTGATAGTACAATATCCTTGAAAATTTATCTCAACTGGGTCTTTACCAAAATAGACATGCATGAGTTTCTGATGAGGGAATTTTCAGTTAACTGGAGTAGCACTAGTTGAGTGCATTAATGCATCAACTAACTGTTAACTCACTATTAGTTCCTCAAACAGTTTGGAACTAATTTAACTGGACTTAACTCAGTAAACTGAGTTAACTAATTACAACTCAAATACAACTCAATCTTATCTCGTTAATTTAAGGGATAACTCTTGCATGACTTCATAAAGACTTCTAACTTGAATTTCTCCAACTAATTAATTTAAAATAAATTAATTAATTATTTCCAAGTAGATGTTAAGACTAAATTCGATTTTAATTCACAATTTAATTCAAGGACAAATTAAATTGGAATATTCTTGTTGCCATATTTCAACATCAATTTCTCTCAAGTGCTTGATCTGCAAAAGAACATAAATTAAATGACCATAAAAGAGCATAAAGACAGTGCATAGAAAACAACACATCTAATTAAAAGACTTGAAATAAACCTTACAGAAAATGATCATAAAAGGAACTAGTCTATCTTTGTAACACCCCACCCCACATTTACCTGCTTTTACAAGCTCACCAGGGTAAACATGAGTTGAGAGTTACTATGCATGACCAACCTTCAAGATTTAGATATGGAAACGGGGTCCATTGCCAACTTACTGAAACCATCCAAAGATACATGATCACACTTTTATCAGCATAACTTGACCCAACACTATTTCCTTTCATTTTTGTTTCCATAAATTTAACACCAATTTCTATTTTTGGCCTTTTTTTGGGTTCTAACTCCTGAACCTATTTTGAGGGCCTAAAAGACATTTTCAGGGAAATAAGAGGGACCAAAAAAGTGCCAAAAAAATTTTCAATGGTTTTTCTTTGCCTCCTCATGGATATTTTTGAAACGAGGTATTATGATAGTCAAACGGGGGGGGGGGCATATGCCAAATTTACGACCCCGGGAAGTTGGCGGTCCAAATTATTCATTTATACAAACACTTTGTGATTATGGTACTTGTAGGTCATGAATGCAGTTTGTTCATTATTTTTGTTATTTCATCATATATTCATCAAGAAGGCTTGTTGCCCTCTAGCACTAACTGCACCAAAACACAAATTAGAATGTGCATTCATATAAATCAACCATGAGCCATCAAACCATGAATTAGATCTAGATCAAGAGAAAATCATATAATAAGAAATGTACCATGCATGTAACCAAAATGAAGAAATAACAAGACAGTCATATAAACAACAATAAATCAACACTTATTAGCATATGCATTTAGTACCAACCAAGTCAGGGACTTTCATGTACCACCCAACCATAGATTTGGTTGAATCAAATCTTTCTTTCATCCAATCACCCTCGTTCCATATTCTAAGTCTAAATGTGCGATTACAAGGGATAAAATAAAACATAACCAATTAGGGAATCCAAAGGTTAAACCACATCCACTATCAAGCCATAGTGATCTCACCTAAACTATTCCAAAGATCATCGAAAACAACACAAACTTGGATGCCGAAGAATTTCTTCACCATACCCAGAGGAATTTTCCTGTCTCCACCCACTTGTCAAGGGGTGCCTAGAGAAAAAAATCTCTATGCACAACCCATGATATTTTCCTGAGACCACCTCAACCAGGATCCAAAATATATCATCAATACAAAGCTCAACCAATTAAGAAACCCACTACATCATGGCTATCTAGAAAATGGCATAGGCAATGTTGTACATGGTTGTCACCCCAAGAAAATCACCACGCCAATGATAGAAAAATAACTTATGGAAGATACACCTCCCACTTCATCTGTTGAAGCATGACATACATCTTCAACATATCTCAAGGATCATGTTGTCTCTCTCTGTCTTCCCATCTGTCTGTGGATGATAAGTTGTACTAAAGGAATAATCTACCCCCAAGCCTGTAAACAAACCTTTCCTAAACATAGAAGTGAAATTGGCATCTCTATCTGATATAATCCTCTTGGTAACTCCATGCAACATCACTATCTCCTTAATGAATACCTGAGCCCCTTCACTAGTTGAATTAGTAGACTTCACTGCAATGAAGTGAGCTACCTTTCTTAACCTGTCAATCATGACCATGATGGAGCCATGTTGCCTTGATTTCCTTGTCAATATTGTAATAAAATCGATGGAAATGACCTTCCATTTCCATTTTGGAATTGGAATAACCTGCAAAAAACTAGTTGGGTGCTTAAATTTAGCTTTCACCTACAGACAGTCCAAGCACTTAGCAATAAACCTAGCCATCTCTTTCTTCAAATTAGGCCAATAGTATAACTTCCTGATATTTTTCAAAGTCTTATGGAATTGAAAGTGGCCTAAATATGGCTTGACATGAAACTCTCTCAAAATAATCTTATTCAATTCACCATTGTTATGCACATAGATCTTGCTCCTAAATCTAACAAATCCATATATTGTGAGGTGATACTCCTCACCCTTATAACCTTTTTGTTATGATCTCTGCTTCATCTTTTGGTACTTCTCATCATGATTCCTTGCATGTAATATTTTCTCTTGTAAGCTTGTCCCATAAGAGCTCACAGCTGAAACATGATTCACCTACACTCTCCTACCAAGGGCATCCACAACATGGTTCTATGTGCCTTTTATTACTTTATCTAAAAATAAAACTTACTAAGAGTACCCAAACATCTAGCTTGCCTTGCATTCAAGTTGGTTTGGTCAAAAAAGTATCGTAGTCCACTATGGTCACTCATCAAAATGAACCTCCTTCCAAGGAGATAATGTCTCCATATCTTCAGTGCATGAATGACTGTTTCCAGCTCAAGATCATGAGTTACATAATTATTCTCATTCCCAACTTTTGTAATTAATAGCAAATAACTTTCCCTTCGTATATCAGGAATCCACCAAGTCGTTCCTTGCAAACATCTATAAAAACCACAAAGTCCTCATCACAATCTGCAATCCTCAAAACTGGAGCATTATTAAGCAACTGCTTCAACTAATCAAAACTATTTTAACACTTGTCAGTCCATTCAAACTTATTTCCCTTTCTATGCAAAGATGTAATATGATATTCAATCTTGGAGAAGTTCTTGATGAACCTCATGTAATAACTTGCTATACCCATGAATGATCTGACCTCATCCACATCCTTCATCGCTGGCCACCCCATGATAGCCTTAATATTTTTCGGGTCCACTACTATCCCCTCCTTGGAAAAAACATGTCCTAAGTAATGAATTTGAAACTGAAAGAAGCTACACTTGTTGAACTTGGCATACAACTTATGGTCTCTCAACAATCTCAAAATTGTTGCCAGGTGCTCTGGATGCTCCTCCTCATTCTTTAAATAGACCAATATATCATCAACAAAGACTATCACAAACTTATTCAAGTAAGGGTGCAACACATTGTTCGTCAAACACATGAAAGTGAGTGTAGCATTGGTAAGACCAAAAGAAACCACCACAAACTCATAATGCCCATACCTTGTATGAAATGCATTCTTGTAGATGTCTTCTTCTTTGATGTGCACCTAATGATATCCTGATCTCAGGTTAATCCTCAAAAACACTACATATCCCTTCAACTGATCAAACAAATCATCAATCTAAGAGTACCATCCTTGTTCCTTAGAAACAACACTGGTGCACCCCAAGGAGATACACTTGCCTTATGTATCTCGTATCAAGCATCTCTTTAAGCTATAAATTTAGTTCCACAAATCAGGGGTGATCGTCCTGTAAGGTGTCTTAGATGCTAGTGTTGCTCCTAGCATCAACTTGATAGAGAAATCCACCTCTCTATGAGGAGGTAGCTCTAGAATCTCTGTAGGAAACACATCCTGAAAATGTTGCAAGATAGGATACCTCCCTAGGACTTCATCATCCTCATCCTCCTTCCATTTTTCACTAGAAACATGTACTACAAACAATAAACATTCTTTCCTGCAGTTGTACTTAACTTGCATGGTTATAACCATCCTCACCGATGTAGGCATCTTCTTTCCCTACAAGACTCTGGTTTATCCATCCTCATCTAGGCACTCAATGGCCTTGTCATATAAATATACCTTGGTCTTGTGAATGAATAGCCAATTCATACCCAAAAGCATGATATATGAACCCAAAGGAAGAAAATTCAAATTTTTCGTTGTAGGAATTCCATTAAGCTCAAATGCACAAAAATTCACCCAATGATGAACTCCTCTCTTGGTCCTTGTAGCCAACTACACCAACCAAGATTTTTCATGCACTTCCTTATTCAAATGACACTACTCCACTCGGTCAGGACTATTATAGTTATAATTTGATCTAGGACCAATCAAAATAGAAACAACTTGATCACAAATCTTACCTTCCATCTCGATGCTTGTTATCAACTACTACATAGATCCTAGGAATGCTCTGACCTAAATCCCCAACTGTATGCAGCTCCTGAGCACTATAGATATGAGGCATGCAACCCTGATACTATGGACAATCATTCTTGGAACACCCCCTCCCACATTTACCCAAATTCACCAGCTTTCTAGGGTAAACAAGAGACGAGTGTCACTATGACATGACCCCGCCTCCAAGCTCCAGTTATGGAAGTGGGGCCTACAATACAACCACAAATTGACATCCTATAAGGACTACAAATCACTCAAGAGTTGAACAACCACCCCAAGTGATCAATCCCTGAGTTGCAACCCCTCTTCATTGACCTAGCACCCCAATCACACACACAACAAGGAAAGTGTGTGGTTATGAGGCCCCAATCACATGCACAAGCTTGCTTCCATATGGTTATGAACTAAATCCTACAGTTCAATGCCATCAGTTCTACAATCCAAGCCACTTTTCAAGCTAGCCTCCATACCACTGGCTAGAACTAGCCGTAACTTCCTAGACTGTAATCACAGGTAATGACAATGTTGATCAATCAAAACTCAAGCAATAACTTGACCTAGATATGCTTAGTCCATGATAGAAATTTCATCAAACATATGGAAAACATGTAAGCTGCATGTCGTGAATTCATATCTAATCATAAACTGATAGTCCTCATCTGAGAATCACTAAGAAGGCTCCAAGCCCTCTCTAGCTAACTGTAATAGCACTTGTTAATCCATGCATTCATCAACCATTCAATAACTTATCAAAAAATGACAAGAACCATAGATAACATACATCATATAACCAACATATAACAAGAAAATAACCAGCATAGAAACCATGGAAAATCAGTCATAATGTCAACATGATAACCAGACAAGTGCTCATATGAAAATTCCAACCAAGTTAGAGACTTCCACGTACCACTTGACCATAGATTAGGCTGAAAGAAATCTCTTTTTTTATCCAATCACCCTCGTTCCATATTCCAAGCATGATATGGATATCATGGGTTAAACCAAAACAACACCAAACCATGGATTCTATATGTTATCACTAAAAAATTATCACCTATCCATTTCTAACTAGGTGGATCGAAATACACCATGTGGATTTAATTTTACCATTGTAAAATCGCTTTCATTGTGGAAAAAAATTTAATAAGCCACTTTTATTAAATTATTTTCTGATTTAAATAAAAAAACCCCATGAGAATAATTAGATAAATAATTACTTATTTAATTTTCTCTAGGAATTATTATTAAATAATTATTTAATAGTTATTCCTTATCACATTTGACTAAATCCCTTAGGAATATTTAAATAAAACATTATTTATTTCAATTTCCTTATTTTTGTTATTAGAATAATGATTAAATTCTCTATTTAATAATTATTTTGATTTCACACCTTTCTTGTTTCTCGTGAAATAATTAATAAATCATTTTATTTGTTAATTATTTCTAAATAAAGGAATTTAACCATTTTAAATTCATTTTCCCTCTCCAATAAATATAATAAAGTATTCCAAGTAGTTAGATCTGAATTCAGTCATTAATATTTTATTATTCTCCATTTTCGAGATCTCCATACTTTCTATATAAAGGAGGGTTTCTCATCCACTCTTCACCATGATCATTATCATCGTCTTCACTATCGTCACTTTCTTGAGCTCCCATTTGAGTTCTTCATATTTGTTTGGGTTTTTTTACATGATTGAGAGAGGGAATTATATTTCTAAAGCATCAAGGATATCAAAAGACTCATCCCATGGAGGGGGACTTACAGACCAATATGTAGATCTCCTACACTAAGTGTTATCAATAAATATTTATTCATTTAAAATTGTCTTTCCAATTGGATTATTATTTTGGATACATTATTTTGTTGTTATTTGTTTTGAATCTTGTTTTCTTTTACTGCAGATTTTCCATTTTTTTTTGCAAATCTAGAATAACAACAACCATCAAATTTTTGTTAGGTTCACTCATCGCCTAGTGACTTAAGTAAGGATTTTTGGTACACCTTCCAGGAATTTTCACACTAACACTAGAGGCCAAACCACCTTAACCCTCAACGATAGTGATTCCACCTCTATGATCCGTAAATCACTAACATCAACTAGATCAGTCTCTACGCAAGTTGTCCATGGTTCCAGGAACTAGTAACTCAACCCATAGCCTTCCAAGGCTCTAGAGTGTTTGTTCCAACCGCAGCGTCAGAAACTAGTAACTCAACCCACCAAGGGCTCTAGAGTGTTTGTATCAACCTACAACTCGAGGAATTAGTAACTCAGACCAAATTGTTTGAGGGCTTCCAGAATGTTTGTTCCAACCCACCACGATTGGGAACTAGAGCACCAATAAAAAAAAAAGTGGAAAACCCACAACACCATGGCTATCCAGGAAATGGCAAGGCAAGGCTGAAACCACTGTCAATCCAGGAAAATATCCATGCCAATGACAACACATAACCATGGAATCACATGCATATACCATGCATCCAAAAATTAGCAAGGAAATAACACATACAACTTGTTACCTGCAAAGCAATCTGTTGGGAAAAGCACTGGTGGGGGGGTGCAGCAATGTTTAAAACTCACTTAAACTTTTCTTTTCTTACTCATATTTCTATATGCAACTTTGCTGAAAGAGACATGTGTATGTATGCGGCCGTTATGAAAACAACTAGCGCATGTCTAGTCAACTAAATTTTTAGTTAATCCATCATCTATTTAACTTGAACTAGTGTATCAATATTTCATTAGGGATTAATAAAGTAGTAACCATGTACAGTAAGAAAAAAATAAGCCATTACACATAAGCAACACACATGAACACTGAGATTTTTAAGTGGAAACCCAATGTGGGAAAAAAACCACCATTGTTGTCATCTCTATCTTCATCTTTTATTATAATGAAAAACTTCTTACAATATTGTACTGGCACAGACTCATACCAGCATGTAGGCACCCACATGCAGAAGGCTACAACCTTTTCTCATTCTCCAACACCCACTAGAAGGGAGATCCAATCCCCTGATTTCGTTTACTAGCACCCACATGAAGGGAGCTCCTGCCCTTTGATCTGATTTACCAACTACCACTGGAAGGAAGCTTCGACTCCCTTATTGAAGTCTCTAACCCCAAACACCATCGTGGACCAAATTTCATAAATTTTCACACTCGATCCACCTGATACAAAACATTACAACTTATAGTCTACTTTTCATCAAATTTCCAGACTACACACACTACCATCATTTAAGCCCAATACCAATTATCAAAACTAAAACTGATCACTACAACAAATCACTCAATCATAGAACCAAATGAATCAACCAATCATTGAATCAACTGAGACCCAAATCAATCAGCTTATTCTCAAACAACCAAAGCACTTATATCATTGTAACCATAATACTAATATTAAACCCACATACTGCATCAAGTTACTGAATCAACTAAAAACCCTGATCAATAAAATATTAGAATATATATGCTACTTTAATTTAGAAAATTCGTGTATATATGTGACTTCCTTGAAGCATACCCACGTACAGATCTCAAAACACTAAACCCCGAAAATGAATCACTGTCATTTTGAAATAAACTGAGTCATCCACAGAACCAAGGAATCATTCTGAAATATTCACAGAACTGATCTTCAATCACATACAACTAGTAGCACCATCATTCTTCAACATAACAATCCTCAATCAATTCATCTTCAAAAATCACTATTAAACCCCAATCATCAAGTAAGACTTCATTAACGGACAACAGAAACATAGCAAGACTGGGTAGATTGATTAGACATCCTTTTCAACAAAACCCTAGCTTTTATACGCACTTTACACAAAACACTTCCGCATGTATACGCTCTTTTCAGGAATCAAACCCACGTATAGATCTGAATAGATATGCGACTTACCAACATCAAAATCATGTATGTACGTGCCTTTCAGGTTATCAAACTCGAGTAGAAATATGAAACTATTGACTTAATACTTTCTTGCACATCAAATTTTCATACATACCCATATCTCAACATACATAGAATAATCATGTGTCAGACATAATATCATAGATCAAACCAATTATCAATATAGTCATTTTAGATCTATTGGATTTGATCCATGTGCAATGTAGTTTCAAATTAAGAAAATTATTAATAACCCATTACATGCACACTTTCTTCAAATCTAATGATGAATTTTATCTTCATCTCCTTATATAGCTTAGCCCTTATCTAATACCATAGATGAAAACCACACTAATGCCGATGGTATTCTTTGATGGGACCAAATATCTATTATTGGGTTCAATACTATGGTAAATACCCTTGATATTTACAATACCATGGTGTAGAAACTATACATGCATTTTCTTCTTCATACCCGCATGTGTACGTGGCTTTTTTTCATAGAACCTATGTATACACCACTTTGCTTCACAAAATTTGTGTATGTACACAACTTTGCTTCAAATAACTTGCATATACACGACTTTGCTTCATATAGCCTAGGTATACTTCTTAAAACTTCATATGTATCATTCCTTTCTCTCTGAACTGCTATGCCTTTGACCAAACTCTCTGTCACATGTAGACACATCATGTTGACATCTTCATCAAGTAGGTTTCCATCAAAAGACATCATATCAAGTAGGTTTTCATTAAGGACACCACATTATTCATAATGCCAACACAATTTAATTCTATCTTTTGATCCAATTGAATCCTTATCCTTCCCTTATTTCATTTTCCCTCTTTCTCCAAATCCAAGTGAATACTAGAGTGCTCCAAGCATGCTCCGAGAATGCTCTAAGTGTGCAAGAGTATGAGAGAATGAGAGAATGCTCCAAAAAGGAACCAACCAAAGCTGTGAGCTATTTCTATGAAGCCTTTTTATCATTGATGCCTCTATTTTCTTCA
This sequence comes from Pinus tabuliformis, assembly GCA_031772625.1. Classification (NCBI taxonomy): domain Eukaryota; kingdom Viridiplantae; phylum Streptophyta; class Pinopsida; order Pinales; family Pinaceae; genus Pinus; species Pinus tabuliformis. Next base: position 754,699,009 of record CM062804.1, read on the forward strand.
TTTTCTTTCATTTTCCCTCTAATTTCCCTTACATGCAAATTTGTGTATCTTCATTTTCCTTTTCTCCTATTTTCCTTTATTTTCATAAATAAAATGCCAATTAGTGCCTCTTTACCTTTACTAGTGCCTTTGCCAATTTACATAGTCATTATTAATCATAAGTGATGCCCCACTAAAGTGTTTTTCCCAACATTCAGCTTGAAATATGTGTTCTGTGACCTTGGTCTTATTTTATTTACATGAAAAATCAACACTCTGTTTATCATATGTTTCTAGTCTTGTAATATGTTTGCATTCTTCTGAATTCTTGGAGTTGTCATCTTTGTTGATACAAGATGATAGGATCCTCTGAGTAATAAAAAAAATTGTCGCACTAAGAAAGGATTTGACCATCTTAAATCAATCTTTTGTGGAATCTTGCGATTGTTGGAAACTTGTGATGAATTGTTATAATAGGACTCGATTTTACACACTTCAATATTCTTCGAAACATAAGTTTGTTGTTTATGTTCTGAGTGATATAAAAATAATATAAATATAAACAATAACGATAATTGTAATAATGATTAATTAATTAGTAATTAGTATTGAAGAGGCAGGTCTCTAAGGACATGAACGTTTGTGAAGGGGTACCTACCTAAGCATATAAGTTGACCCTCACCCTCATTTGAAATCGTTATCATCTCATATTTTTAATACAATTCTTATATAATATATTTGTCCTATAATGGATATTTACATATACTAGGTCTTATGAGTATTCTACTGTGTATATAGGCTTTGTTCATTACATTTCTTTTTTTTTTTTTAGTTAAGACTAACCTAAGTACCCACGGGGGATTTGAACCGATGACCTATCGCAAGGAGTGCCTTAACAGCGCACCCATTCACTGCCAATCCAAAGCCCCATGGGTAGCTTTGTTCGTTACATTGATATCAGAGCATTTACAATTTTTTTTCGTTACATTGGTATGAGAGCCACATTGTTTAATCCCAACCACTGGCCATTAAAGTCTTTACCAATGTAGTTGTCATCATGATTAAGCGCTCCGCTACCCAAAGCTTAGAGTGTATTCATTCACTGATTTCATTAATGAAAAAAAAAAGAAAAAAGAAATATATATATATATATATATATATATATATATAAAATGCCCTTTGGATATTAAAATATATATATACATAAAAAATAAAAAATGAAAAATAAATAAGAAAAAAAATGTTATAGAAAAAAAAAAAAGAGATATAATAATATAAAGAAAAAAGAAAGTGAAAGTGAATATATATACATAAATAAAAAAGAGTTAAAAAAAGATAAAAAATAATATTGAAATACAAGAAAAATATTTGAAAAAAAATATATAAAGTCAAATAAAAAAGGCAGCGAAAAAAAACAAAAATGGCAGTTGACATCCTAACTCTAAGCGACATGACGCGCCCACCGCCGCCAAGTCCTCCATTTGAATCATCGCAAAATTGTCCACAACTCGCAGGTGCAGTTTGGACATAGCCTTCAGACAACACACAACCAAAAGTCACTACAATCGCCAATAAAAGTCCTGACTAGCCACTGTGTCGCCTGCTACCCGGCTTCTTCCCGAGTGCAATTGCTAATTGTATGCACCCTTCTCCATTCTTCCATTCATAAGCCAACGACCCGCGATACTACCGTTCCACGCAGCCACATAACTCCTCCTCCTCGTCGCTAACGTCTGCCCAACAACGCCACCTCCCGACCATTCTGCCACTACTAGATAAAAATTGACACAAATCGTACATATCGTTGTGTCTATCCATTGTCTCTAACTACCCATGTCGCCCTCCATTCGGTTTTCCTTGTTAGATTTGTTGACAGACAGGACGTTGTATCAGGAATTTGGCACCATTTCTGTAGCATTTGTATGTTGTTGACTGTACAATTGCGAGCGTTAAAGAAAATTGTGACATAACGTTGAGAACTTGGCAACAGGTATAACATAACAACGTAACTTTGACTGGAGTGTGACTTTTTAGCATTATAAAAACCCATTAAACTACTATATATATATATATAAAACAAGTTTCATAATATAAAGAGAAAAGTATAAGGATAAGATTATATTAAAAAACAAATATTATTTGGTACTTTTATAGAGTTAAAAAAAGGATATTTAAAAAAACAAAATTAAGTTATAGAACGAACTAGAAGTGCAAGAGGTATATATAAAAATTAAAAAGGGAGTATTATTATAGAAGGAAAGAGTAATTGAGCGTCCTTTAAAAGAGAAAGGATTGAGACTAGATTATAAGGATTCATTAATTATATATATTCAAGTAAACACTTTGAGTTAAAAAGTAGTGAAGAAAAGATGCATGCCACAAGGAACCATGGTTCCTTTTCAAAATTTCTTTTTTGTTTAGAATGATATTTTAATTGTTAAGAGTCATTTAGAAACCAAAATGTTGTATGCATAAAATGTTGCAAAATTTATACTTTAGCTAAATATCTAAGTGATGTACAAAAATAATCTTTAACAAGAGATATAGAACAATTATGGAAACACTTAGGTGACAACATGCAGATTTTAATAAGGAAATGAAGAAAATGGAAACCAAATTGTAAGTTGAATGCCCATCATCACTCCCATAAAAAAATGTAATCTAGTGTATTGAGAAATTGCAGCTAGAAGATCAAAAGAAAGACAAAATAACCAAACATTGAAAAAACAAGAAAGTGTTACAACAGGAATATAAAGATCTGGGGGATATGCATTACAAGTAATGGAAAAGGATGAAGAAATTTATCACCTCAAGGACCATGTTGAAAAGTAACTTATACAATTGAAGAAGACTAAGGTCACAAAGAAGGAACTAAAGAAGCACCTATCAGAACAATAAGAGGAAAATTTACATTTAAAGAGCCTTAATAAAAATTTATTAGAACAAATAAAAAAAAATGAAGAGAAGGATACTAAGGATAATGTTATGTAACCAGCTCATAAAATAGAAGAAAAGATAGATCAACGACTTTAGAATCAGCCTCTTCAATAGTGAAACCTCCTTTACATTACACAAATGAACAATTCTTGGATGATACAAATGAAAAAACCTCCTTTTTATATATAAGATTCTAAAGGGTCACAATATAATCAAAGCTGACATAACAATAACAATATAATACACAACAATAACAATAGTGGGTTTCTATGGGACACACTAGTAATAATATGGGGACAATAGGGGCACAAAAATAATAATAAGGGATACAATGACAATAGTAATGGGGGAATCACTAGTATTATAGGGACCTAACATTCCCCTCTCCTTCAAAAAAGTGTTGTCCTCAATGCTTCAGTAGTTCTAGATGCTTCTGTATAAAATTCTCATCTTCCCATGTGGAATCTTCAGCGGGTAAGTTCTTCCGCTTGATGAGATACTTTAAAATTGATTGATTTCATAGCTATCGAGTTCTTATTTCTGTGATTGCTTCAGGTTCCAATATGATTTTTCCTTCCTCGTCAAATTCTAGAAATATTGTTTAAACTGGGAGCTTGTCACCTATAACCTTCTTTAAGAATGAAACATGGAAAACTGGGTGCACTCGGGAAGCTGCAAGAAGCTCCAATTTGTATGCTATAGTACTCTTTTGCAACACCTTGTATAGACCATAATACTTTGGTGATAATTTATTATCCTTCTTAGCTTGCATGAGGTACATTTTCTTATATGGTTGTAGCCGTAGAAATACCCAAGCACCTACAACAAAACTTCTTTTGCTGTGATGTTGATCTTCATGTTGTTTCATTCTATTCTATGCCAAAGTGAGGTTATCCTTTAAGAGTTGGAGAAGTTGTTCTTGATGCTCGATGTGATCTTCCACTGCATGAACCTTAAAATTTCCTCTTAAATATGATGTGATGGATGATGGATGATATCCATAAAGTGTCATAAATTGGGTCATTTTTGCTGCAGTATGGAAGGAAGTGTTATACCACCATTCAGCCAGAGCAACCATTTGACCCATTGTGTCTGTTTATCATATACAAAGCAACAAATATATCCTTCCAAACATTTGTTTACTATCTCAGTTTGTCCATCATATTGAGGATGATAAGGTGAGATATGAGCTAACTGAGTACTGAAACAAGAAAATAATTTTGTCCAAAAATTTCCAGTGAAAATGGGATCTCTATCACTTACAATAATCTTTGGGTTTCCATGTATCTTTTGAATTGTTTCCATAAATGCAGTAGAAAATGTATTGGCTTTAAATGGATGAGATAATCCACAAAAGTGTGCATACTTGGTAAGTCTGTCAACTACCACCATGATGACACTCTTTCCCTCGGACTTCGGTAAACCTTGGATAAAATCCATTGAAACCTCCTCCCAATGTTGACTTAGAATGGATAAAGGTTGTAATGTACTTGGGGTCTTAATTGTTTCAACTTTATTTTGTTGGAAAACCAAACTTTCCACCACAAATTTTTGAATATCAGATTTAAGGCCATCCCAAAAAATTTCCTTCTTAACCCTATGGTAAGTTTTTAAAATCCTGAGATCCATCCTAAGGGAGAGGTTTGAAATTCCAAAAGAATCTTTTGTTTGGGTTGGGAATTCTTACAGAGGTATAAGTGATCTTTTTACCATAACGAATCATTTTTCCAACTAAATGTATCAAATGTACTAGGATCATTTTGTAACTTTTGAATGAATGCAAACAATTCTTCATCATTCTTCCATTCATCCCTTGCTTCATTTATCCAATCTGGCTGGATAATAGAAATGGCGCAAAGTAATGCTTCCACATCCTCATCCTTTCTTGACAGTGCATCTACAACAACATTTTGCTTCCCTTTCTCTTAGATGATTTCAAAGTCATAACCCAACATATTTGTGACCCATTTTTTTTGCTCTTCTAAAGATAATCTTTTTTCTAAAAAGTATTTAAGACTATCATGATCCGTGTTTACCTTGAAGTGTCTTCCCATTAGGTAGGGTTGCCATTTCTTAAGTGCATGTAGTATTTCCAACATTTACTTCTCATAAATAGCTTCGTGTAAATACATTCCTTTGATTGGACGACTTTCGAAAGCAATGGGTATTTCTTCTTACATTAAAATAGCACCAATTCCATTTCCTGAGGCATCACATTCCACAATAAAGGTTTTTTGTGAAGTGCGACGTAGCTAAGACCGGTTCTTGGCACACTGCCTCTTTAAGATGTTAAAAGGCCTTTGTTGCTTCTCGAGTCCATGAAAATGCATCTTTCTTCAATAATGTTGTTAGAGGTGTTGCTATTCTTCCATAATTCTTAACAAACTTGCGATAATACCCTATCAAACCAAGAAATCCTCACAGATGCTTTATGGATGTGGGGTTTTTCCATTCCTTAATGGATTTAATTTTTCTAGGTTCTTCCTTAACACCTTCATGACATACAATATGACCCAGATATTCCACCTCTTATACTCCAAAGAAACATTTGGAGCTTTTTGCATATAATTGTTTCTTCTCCAATAGTTTGAGCACCCTGTCAATATGTTGAATATTATCCTTCCAAGACTTGTTGTATATTAGTATATCATCACAAAATATTAACATAAATTTTCTAAGTAAGGCTTTGAAAATGGAATTAATCAAACCTTGAAACGTAGAAAGTTCTTTGGTAAGGCCAAAAGGCATGACCAAAAATTCATAATGACCCTCATGAGTTCTAAACCCTATTTGCGGAATGTCTTCAGTCTTCATTCTGATTTGATGACATCCTGAATGAAGATCCAACTTTGTGAAGTAAATTGATCCATGCAATTCATCCAATAATTCATCAATGACAGGAATGGGAAATTTATCTTTAATAGTGATTTTGTTGAGCTCCCTATAATCTGGACACATGTGCCATGATCCATCCTTCTTGTGAACCAATACTACTAGAGCAGAGAAAGAACTTTGACTAGGTTGAATTATACTAGCCTCTAGCATTTCTGCAACCATACGTTCAATTTCAATCTTTTGGGAATGGGGATATCTATAAGGCCTGATGTCTGGAGGAACACTTCCTAGAATAAAATGAATAGCATGAACATGATCATGAATAGGTGGGAGGCCTTCGGGAGTCTCAAATACCTTGGAATGATTGTCCAAGACTTTTGGGAGATATGGAGAAATAGATGTTTTCAATGTGGGAACCTCTAGTGAACATAATTATGAAATTACACCTTGTTGGTATTTCTTTAGAAGCTTTTTCATGTTGTTAGAGCTGATTATCTTTCTTGGCTTCCCTGTGACACCCCTTAATTCAACTTCCTTTCCTTCTAAAAAAAATTTCAAGAAAAGTTCTTGAAAATAAAAAGTTATCACTCCTAGTAGAACATCAACACGACCCCTTGGAATAGAAAGCATTGGGATATTCAATACATATTCTCCCATGGATATCTTGATATTATGGAACTTTCCAGAGAAATTTATGGTTCTCCATTTCCAACCATCAATTGAAACTTTGGTGTTGGATATAGGAAGCAATTCAATTCCCTGGCTATCTTACAATGAATAAAATTATGGGTACTGCCCAAATCAATCAACACTATTACCTTTTTATTCTTGATATGCCCTTCTATCTTGAGAGTTTGAGGAGTGGTAATTTCAGCCAATGCATTACAAGATGTGGTTGGATCCATTTCTTCTTTCTCTAGGGTTTTTTCCTGGTGTATATCCTTTTCTTTTGACGTTTCTTGTTCCTTTTCTTCCTCCTCTTCACAATCTATGTAAATTAATGTCTTCTCAACATACTTATGACCTTTAGTGTATTTGTTATCACAATTGTAACAAATCCCTTTTGATCTTTTTCTTCCAATTGTTGTGGTGTCAACCTTGTAGGTTGTGGAAGGCTAGGGGCAAAAACACTTCCATCTTTATAGTTGTGAGTGGTAGGCTTTCTTGTTTCCATAATTTTTCTTTCAATTTTTCTTTCAATTTTTCTTGCCAACTTGAATGCCTTCTCCAATGAATCAAATTCCCAAAGGAAAACCTCATGTTGGATGTTATCCTTTAAAGTCCCTGTGAACACATCAATCCTATGCTCCTTTAGAATATCTTTTACCCTTATATTCAATTTTTGGAAGTCCTCAATGTGCTCCATCATTGAACCCTTTTGTTTGAGATTTATCAATTGGCTAAAAAAGGTGTTTCTTTTTGTATCCTCATCATGTGCTATAATTTCTTCTGTACAAACTACCCAAGTGACAATTTGTTTTCGAGAGAAAATCCATTGATACCATACAAACTGATTTGGTTTCAAATATAAAGTTTCAATGCGTACCTTTTGTATGTTTTGCACATTATGGAGATCGAAATATTGCTCCATCTGTAGTATCCATGTTACGGGATCCTTGCCATCAAACTTTGTCATATTGATCTTTGGAACATGGTGGGTCTTCAATCCAATGTTACAGTCTATGAAATCATGATTAACATTTCTTTTCACTACAAGAAAAAAGGTCATTGGTGAGGGTCATGCCTACGACAGACCTTTAAGGTCTGTCACCAATGTCACATATGGTGACGACCTTTAAAACAACGTTGTTGTAAGTGTATATAGTGATGGTACTTTAAGGTTTGTCACCAAAGCCATTTTCAATGACACTTTTGGTGAGGGTCATTAAAGGCCTGTCACCAATTCTCTCTTTGGTGACACTTTGGTGAGGGTCGTTTAAAACCCATCACTAATTCTCTCTTTGGTGACACTTATAGTGATGATCTTTTATTGACTGTCACTAATGATTTTTTGGGTTACTTTTAGTGACGGTCAATAAATTTTCGTCATCATTGGTCATTCCAATGATTTTTTGATGATGCTTCAGGTCCGTCACCAATGTCGCATATGGTGACGGTCTTTAAAAAATCGTTGTTGTAAGTGTATATAGTGATGGTTATTTAAGATTTGTCACCAAAACCATTTTCAATGACACTTTTGGTGAGGGTCGTTAAAGGCCCGTCATTAATTCTCTCTTTGGTGACACTTTAGGTGAGGGACGTTAAAGGCCCATCACTAATTATCTCTTTTGTGACACTTCTAGTGACGATCTTTTATTGACCCTCACCATTTTTCTTTTTGTTTACTTTTGGTGATGATCAAAAAATGTTCATCATCATTGATCATTCCAATGAGTTTTTGATGACACTATGTACCTGTTACTATATTTTTTGTAAAAATATAACGATTTAAGACCATTGTTGTGGAGTATTTTTCATAATGTGTCCAAGGTCATATTGGTTATAATAGTCAGTCAATTTGTTAAGAAGTAATTAGTGTGTATCATTTCCCTCAAGTCATAAGAATATAGTTTTCCTATGAGTCAACACATGATTCATCTCTATTAGGTTTGTTATCAAGCAATTTTCCTCTAAATAAAGCTCCACTAGTGTGGGTAGGAACTATATTATTTAATACATAATCAAGCTCTTTCAATTCTATCAATGAGAGAGACCTAGCACTCCTCATCACTCATGGCACACATTAACATGCTTTGGAATAGTACACTAATATTCCTTGGCACCTCACATGTCTTGGAACATCTTTATACCTAGAACATCTTTGTACTTAGAATATCTTGCCATGACTAGGATGCCCAAGAACATGTTGGCATGCCCTAGCATAGCATAACACTTCCCTATCATGTGTTGGCATGCCCTGTAGTCCCTAGCATTCCCTGGAACACCTTGGCATAATATTGCATTGACAAACATTAGCACTTGGCACACATTGGCACTTGGCATGTATTGGAACATATTATTAGTGTGCCTAGCATGCCCCTTTTGAAAAAGATAAATTCCTGAATTATTAACCCTCTTATGTGTTAATTTCCTTGCATTTAGCTTAGTTATTCCTTTTGTTTCCTTGAAACTCCTTGACGCATATTGGCATACTCTCGCACCCTGCACATCCTAGCATGTCTTAGCACCTAGCATGCCTCGGCACTACTTGGCACATGTTAGCACACCCCAGAACTACCTAGCACACTCTAGCACTTCTTGACATTCCCTGATATTCCCTGGCATGCCTTAACTGTGATTAGCATACCTTGTCACTCCCTCCTTGGAATGGAAACTATCACTCATTGACACTCCCCGACACACCCTCATATTCATTCACTTCCATGCATTTTGACCTAGTGCTCCCTTGTGTTTTCCTAGTACTCCCTAACACTCCTCATCATGCATTGGCACTCTCTAGCACACCTTAGCACTCTTTGATATGCTATGCCACTTCATAGCATGCATCACACTCCGTAATGCACATTGGAACTTGGCACGTGTTGGCACTTGGAAAGTCTTATAAGCATGTTTGGCATGCATTGATATGACTTGGTATGCTTTGGCATGGTTTAATATTAAAGTTATTTGAGATCAATTATTGGAAACTAGATGAGAAGAAACAGAGGAAGATTTGGCACTTAGAATGCATTAACACTTGGCACTTGGCACCTATTGGCACCTAGTGTTGGTGTGCCTAGCATGCCCCTCATGGAAAAGGTAAATTGATGACTTATTAACCCTATTATGTGCTCATTTCCTTGTAGTTTAACTTGTTCCTCCTTTATGTTAGAAAATTATAAATTATAGAGCAATGGAACACATAGAATATAACAGAAATATAAACACAAAAAACACATAAAACCAGAGAGACGTAGATATATGTGGTTCACCCAATTTGGGCTACGTCCACCCCAAACAGCCAATCCTTCCTTTTTATTATCCAACAAAATGAAGAGACACAACCTACAACAAATCCACTGTAATATCCTATGTTTTCTCTCACAGTCTCGCCTCTCTATTTCTCGCTTGGAGAATACACATCAATAACACAACCTCAATACAATGCCCTCATATAAAGAGATGGGTTGCCTTCTAGGGCAAAAAACCCTAAACTAAACATAAGTTCTATCGTCAGATCATTCGCCTAATGAACGGCCCAGATTGACTAGAAATTACTATATTTTTACAAGGCAATTTTACATCTATTTTTAGCTTCGGGGGTGTTATGCTCCTATACCAATAGGTGTCATATTTCATGATTGACTTGATGAGCTCTGTAATATGTTCATTCCTTTCCTTGTTGCAAAGGTTTTCCATATTATCAAAAAATCAAAAAATGTAAAAAATGTAAAGAGGGTATACCCTAAAAGAAAAATCAAAGGGTGAAAATAAATAAAATGGTCAAAAAAGTGAAAGAAATGAACCCCAAACAAAAATAGACCAGGAAAGTGTGCAAGTCCAATATGCCACTACTTTTTCATTTTCTGTAATAAGCATTGTGTGCATCTTGTTAACTTATGCCACAATTGATGAATGGCCAAACAACTTAATCTTGGCTAGTTCATGTTTGAATTTCCTGTTTTAAAGATAGAGAATAAAATCTGACTAAATTGTTCAATCTTGGCAGATAAGTAGATAGGTAGAGTAAATAAAAAGGAGCTCAACAGTTTAATCTAAGCCCTTGGATGTAATAAGTACAGACTTAGGTAGGCTTACCATGAAAATGAAAGGAAAGTTGATAAGGGTTTGCCAATCTAAGTGCACCCAAATAAAGAAGAAAAATGCTAGGCCAAAGTAGGCAGGGTAGGTAGATGGTGTTGCAGAATGACACTTGTGATTGATTATGTCTTTAAAAGTGTTAATATTTATCTCTATCACAAGTGCAATGGCAGACATTATACTTGATGTAGCTCAAGCGAGACAAGGTTACATAACTAACTCCCCTTCATATTTTTCCCTAATCATTCACTAATTCCCCCTAAAGTATTAAGATTTGTGCTTAATATCACCTCAAAACCCCTTTTTTTTAAGGCTAAGTTTTAATGTAAATTTTCAAACATTGGCTTAGCACTTTCTATTTCAATTTCATATTCACTATTAACACTTATTATATAAACTCCTAAATAAATGTAACCCTTCCCATATTAATATATTACAAAATCTCGATACTATATATATTCCCGCCCCCGGTCGATTACGACCATAATCATACATTTAAACGAGGATTAATAGGTTTATTTGAAATCTATTAATAGCCTTCCCACCGCGCCATATGGGATTAATTAACCCCCGGTTAATTAATAAACCAGCCCCGACCAATAGAAATACGCCTGAAACTATTAAATCATTAATAAACACGCTGGGCCCGCAGCTATTAAAACCCCGCCATGTCCTCTGCTTGTCCGCTGTCCAATCATCCCTTGCTCATCTGACGGTCTATATCGATTTCATGACCCCCCTTGTGACCGCGCTTTAACTCGCGATCACAAGGCAGTTTTCCACCCATACCAAAGCCACGCGTCATCCAATCAACGTGTTCGCTCAACCTTTGCCCAATACCACTCGAATCAAAAAGCGGTGCAATCAAACCGCTTACCACCCTCCGTGTAATGACAAAACATCACATCCCGCTGACGTCATCTGCCCAATAAATGCAAAAAGACCCGCCAAACTGAATTTCGTTAAAAAACGATAAAATGTCATTTTCGCTGTAGTTTTCTGCGTCCAAGCTCCCATGCAAAATAACGTCCAGTCAACTGTTCGAGCATTCAGCCCACCACCCGGCCAAGAAACTCCAGCATCGCGCTCTGCAGCCCATCGTTCAACCTGCAATTACACAGTTTACCTCCTTAATCTAGGTATTTGCCCAATTTACTCTGCAAACCTACAATTTCAGTTTTCCACTGAGAATTCTACTAGAGAAGGCCGAATTCAAGTTAAAGACAGTCTGTAATTACCATAAAAGACCCCAAAACTACTGTTTAGTCCATTTTTTCCACAGAAGCACAAATTGCCAGAGCAGAAATGGTGGGAAGACATGTTAGAAATTTTGTAAATTTATCCTCAGTAAAAGGTAAATTTTGGACTTTTTACCATAGTAAGATGAAGAGAGATGAATAGAGGTAAACAGGTCAAAGTGTATCAGATTAGGGTTAAAGAGTATCCGTAAAGACAGGGCAGCCAACACAGAGTGACTGAAGAAGACAGCTGCAAGCCGAATCATAGGGCCTGCCTCCAGCACATTCAACAAAAACAGGACCAACACAACATCAGTTTATCTTTCTTCTATTTTCGAGACTAGCTGTTTCTATTTTCTTGTAAAACTATTTTTAGTCATCCTAGATATTATCTCACTCTATTAGGAGATATTTGTTATACAATTTTGAGCATAAATACCCCCTCAATTGGAGTATTGAGGGTGGATTCCTAGACTTTGCTGTAATATTGATTATTTGGAATAAAGAGCTGTTGGAATCAACTGTTGCATGGCTTACTGGATGAAGAATTGAAGCAGAGGACTTGTCACAGACTTCTTGAATCAACCATCGGATCAATAAGTCCTATATATCTTGTGTCTTGAAGTTTTCTTGTTTATTATATCATCTGTGTTTCACAATTTGAATGATAAAGGAAAGATTTAATTTCAGAATATGCTTGATTGCACTCTGTTTTCAGTCATTATTGTTCTCTGTGTTTTCTCCAGAATTAGGATAAGCAGTGAAATCTTAATTTCTCCTGTTTCCTAATTCTTTCATATTGATTATTTGCTAAAGAATACTTACCTGCTCCTTATCAATAATCATTCAATTTCCCTCTTTAAATAGGTTAAAGGATTCTTAACTGCCCTCCACCCCATTTGAGCCCATTCCATCTGTTTCAAGTCTTTATTTGTTCCCTGTTTGACTACCTTGCTCTGTGAAGCCATCCTCTGTTAAGAAACTAAATCTAGAAATCCATCTTCCTTGACTCCATTAGCCCAATGACCTGAATTATTCAGTCTTACTTCTCTGCTCTACGAATCTCACCACCCAAACTCAAACAAAACTCCTAAACTTCATGTTGACACCTAATCCTCATGATTGGGGGAATTTATGTAAATAATTAAATTAGAAATGTGAACAATCATCGGGAGATGAACTGAACAGTCACTCCTTGTTGTATATAAAAAATACCTACCTGATGGAATAATACATGAATCAATTTTTGCTTTGTGGAGTTACTGCCTGGCCTGACATGTTATCAGAGCTAGCTCCTTTTTTTAGCCTTTATGTGTTTGTAACTCCTTAGTCTGCTCCTCTGCTCTCCATATAATTCAGTGACTAAGTGCTAGTATGCCTGTTTGACACTGCCTGTGTTCTGTCTGCCATATTCCTTTACCTGCAGTCTCTGTCCATAAACGTTTCATAATTTTAGCGTTGTCCTTCACCAACCTCAGGTGCCTCCACGCAGGACACGACAGTTGAGGTTTCCTTGAGACTATAGTCTGGAGGCTGCATTGGCCTCTGCATCTTGGTCTTCTAATTTTGGTTTCACTCAGCTGCTCTTTTTCTGTCTCTGAATTCTCATGAAATGGTCACACTGTAGTCTGCCTGCGGTTCGAATCCTTGGACGGGTTCTTTTTAGTACATTTTCGAGCTAGTTTTTTTGGAATGTAGAGGCAGCCTATTAACTTTACTGGTAACTCCTTCCTGCGTCCTTCATGCCTCTGTTCTGCATTTTTGTACACTATCATCTTTGTCAAATCTCTGTAAAATCCTGTGGCTGGCTGGCTGAATGCGTTGGTTCATTTCTACGACTCTACGTTGAAGCATTCAAATTCCGCGCGCTGTTATTGAAGTGGTTATTGGTAATGGAGCATGGAAACCTCTGCATTGCCGCGTTGGAAAAAAAAACTAGTTGAATGGGCTACATTACTCCACCTTAAATTAAAGGTCGTGGTCGTGGTATGTATATTAAAGTCCATGATGGGTTGAGCTCTTTTAAAAAGAGGCCATATGGTATGAAGAATTGGCTTTGTATGCTGCGAATGTTTTTATTGGTTGCCGTGTATGTTTTGAAGGTCATTTTTTCTCTGTGTATTGAAGTTTTGATGGCCGTGATTCAATGGGTACATGAAAACCTTGTGTTAGAAGTTTTTTGTGGACGATAACATTTGCTGAATAGTTTTTTTTTTTTTTAAAAGGCCATATATGTGGGTCACATGGTGGATTTGAAATCTTTTGAGAATGCCCTTTTGAGTACAATTTTACTGTATATTAGTAGAAGTATTTTTTTCTATCAGCAAAGGTATTTTTTTACAGAATGCATTCAATCATATCCATGGTGGGAATAGTTCTCACTAGCAAGGAGAACTATCATGAATGGTCCCGGATGATAAAACACACCCTCATTTTCAATGAGTTGTGGAAAGGAGTGTGTGTCGAAGAAGGAGACAATGACCCAGTGCAGCCTACCTCAGATAAAGAGCTCGTCATTTGGGAAAACAAGAACAACAAAGCTTATGCATTAATCGCAACATTTGTAAATGAAGAGGTGAGTCACCATATTTTGTCATATTCAACTGCCTTTTAAGCCTTACAAAAGTTGAAAGAACTCTATGACTCACATTCTGCACTTGAAGTTGTTCAACTCATGATTAAACTCTTCACTCTTGAACTGAAAAATAATGATCCTCTTGCTCTTGCATCTAAAGTAAAGTCTATAATGCATGATATCAAATCTACTAAGGTTGAATTGGATATTCCTCTTATCGCTTTTCTCAATGCACTTTATCCTACTTACTCCAATTATCTTGAGTCATTGCAAGAAAATGGAAATCTCAAAGATATAACCTTTGACTCTCTTGTGAAAAAGTTTGCTGAAAAAGAGAAAGCTTTTGGAAAGAAGACAACCCCTGAATCTTCTGAAGAGACTGTGTGCCTTGCTCATAAAGAAAAGCATCCTACTCAAGATTCTACAAGAGGAAGAGGTGGACGAAGAGGAAGAGGAAGATATTTCAGAGGCAGGGGGGGCAGACATTCTCAAGGAGAAAAGGCAGATTTGCACTGCATTCGCTACAAAAGAAATGGATCACATGATGCCTCTACATGCAAGCTACCATGGGACAAAATTGAGCAGAAAAGAAACCAACAGAAAGGTAAAACTGATGATACAGACAAAGGTAAAGCACCTAAATCCACTCACTATGTTGTGGCACAATGTAACATTGGAGTAAACAAACATTTATTTAATGCTTCACTTGCTTCTTGGAAAAATGATTGGTTTCTTGATTCAAGAGCAACCTGCCACATGACTCATAGAAAAGATTTTTTTGAAGATTTCACTAACAATGTTGATGGAGCAGTATACTTTGCAGATCAATCAAAAATCAAGCCATCAGGGCTTGACACAATCAGGCTTAAATTGCCTGGTCTTCCAGACTTTCTTCTGCATCATGTTCTATATCTCCCACAGCTCAAGAGAAACTTGTTGTCCTTGGTCCACATCCGCCAGCAAGGTCACTCCATTCATATGTTTGATGGCAAGCTTGAGGTAATAAAAGCATCTGACCACTCACTTGTCATGAGGGGAATAAAAGAAGAAAGGCTTATCAAGCTGCAAGGAACCTCTGCTCATGCACAACATTTCTCATATAATTCTCATCATGAAGAAGGTACACTTCCATCAAGTTTATTATGGCATGCTAGATTTGGACATTTGAACTATGAAAGTCTCCGCTTGTTGAAGAAAAATGGTGTTGCTGGTTTGCCTACAATTCCTAGGAAACTTAAGCAATGTGATGCTTGCATTCTAGAAAAGCATAGCAAACAGTCCTTTCATGATTCACGTTCAAGAGCACATAGAAAACTTGAACTCATTCATTAAGATTTATGTGGTACAATGCCTGTTCCTTTTGCAAATGGAAATAAATATATCATGACATTTATTGATGATACACCAGAATGTGTTGGGTTTATTTTTTGAAGAACAAATTTGATGCTTTTCAAACATTCAAGAATTTTCATAAATGGATTGAAAATGATGCACAATCTCATATTGGGTCTATTCACATTGATAATGGAAAAGGATACACATCAAATGAATTTGAAAACTATCTTCGCCAACATGGGATCAAACATCAAACAATTGTGCCTTATAATCCCCAACAGAATGGTGTAGCTGAAAGAATGAATAGGAAAATCTTAAATATGGTACGATCCATGCTCTTTTTCAAGAATGTAAAGATAATGTTTTGGGCTGATGATGCTCTATGTGCTGCATATATAAAGAATAGATGTCCATCTAATGCTATAAGAAACAAGACTCCATATGAAATGTGGTATGGACATGTTCCTTCGGTAAAGCATCTCAGGGTCTTTGGTTCCACCTGTTATGCTTTGATACCAAAGGTACATAGAAACAAACTTGGTGCTAGAAGTCATAAGTGTATCTTCCTGGGATATTCAAACACCTCCAAAGCATACTGCCTCTATGATGAAGTAAATAAGAAATTTGTTGTATCTAGAGATGTAATTTTCCTTGAATCATCCAAAACTGACAATGTTGTTGAGTGGCAACTTGATCGCTTGGATAGATTCGCAAAAGCAAAATCATTTCAAGAATTTGATAATTAGATTCCACATCTTGAAGGGGGGATTCCTATACTAGATCAACATGTGGAATCTTCTTCTGAAGAACACTCTCCCCCGCATGAAACTCCAACAACAGATGATGCTTTAAGTGATGTAATTGATAGAATTAGGAGACTCAATCTTGATTCAGTCCTAACTCAATCAATGGAGCAGCCTAGACGATCTAAAAAAGGTCCCCCAAAGTGGGTGACAAAGACACTTGAAAGTGTTCATCCTGATGAAGTTGGAAAGACAGGAACCAGAAATTCAAACCGGAAAAATGGAGGTGATGTAGATGACTCTAATTCACCTGTTGATATGGATGTTTCTTATGATTGTGAATTGAACTTGTCTACAGATTTTGAACCAACTTCCTTCAAAGAAGCTGCTTCTCATGATGAATGGAAAGAATCGATGCAAAAGGAGTATGATGCCCTCATAAAGAATGGCACTTGGAAGCTGGTTGATCCTCCATTAGGAACCAAACCAATTGGTTGCAAGTGGGTCTACAAGAACAAGTATAAAGTTGATGGCTCACTTGACAAGCACAAAGCTAGGCTTGTGGCAAAAGGTTTTGCACAGAAGGAAGGGGTCGACTATGAGGAGACTTTTTCCCCCACAACAAAATGGGCTACCATCCGGACACTCTTTGCACTAGCAGCTCAGAACGGTTGGAAAGTCCATCAAATGGATGTAAAAACTGCTTTCTTGAATGGAGATATAAAAGAGAATGTTTTTATGTCCCAGCCTGAAGGATTTGCTATGAAAGGAAATGAACATAAAGTATGCAAACTTGTGAAGTCCTTGTATGGCCTCAAACAAGCACCACAAGCCTGGTATGAAAAACTCACTGAGCATCTTCTGAAACTCAATTTCAAACATTTTGATCTTGATGATGCAACTTTATTTGTCAAGAAAGTTGGAAAAATAGTTGTATATCTTGTGGTATATGTAGATGATCTTTTGATGACAGGGAACAATGAAAGCTACATTGCATCCATAAAGAAGGAATTGGGGAAAAGTTTTGAAATGACTGACTTGGGCTATGTTCATTACTATCTTGGCATTGAAGTAACCCAATATCCAAAGTCCATATTTCTTTCTCAAAAGAAATACATTGGAGATCTGTTGAACAGGTTTGGCATGACAGAGTGCAATCCTCTTACTACTCCAATGGAACAAAACTTAAAGCTCACATCTATTGAAGGAAAGGAATTTGAGGATGCAACAAAGTATAGACAGCTTGTAGGAAGTCGCAACTACCTAACTACTACCAGACCAGACATTTCATTTGCTATTGGAATCCTCTCCAGGTTTATGAAAAAGCCTTGTGAGGGACATTGGTGCTGCAAAAAGAGTTCTAAGGTACTTGAAGGGAACTCAAGACTTTGGAATCAAGTATACACGGTGGATGACTTCAATTTGATTGGATACTCTGATTTAGACTTCGATGGAGACAAAGAAACTGGGGTATCTACTTCAGGATATGCTATGAGTATTGGATTAGGAGTTGTCTCCTGGAGATCACGCAAACAATCAGTTCCAAAAGATTCCACAACAGAAGCAGAATACGTGGCAGCAGATGAAGCAACAAAAGAAATTGTGTGGCTCAGGAAAATTCTTGAAGATTTGCAGGTAAAACAAGTACAATCAACTCCACTCATGATTGACAATACCTCTGCAATAAAGTTGGCCAAGAACCCAAAGTTCCATGATCGAATGAAGCACATCAATACTGAATATCATCTGATTCGACATCATGTTGAGGCCAAAACAATCCATCTCCGTCATTGTTCCACAAATGAGCAAATTGCAGACATCTTCACCAAAGCACTTGGAAGAGAAAAGCTTGAATGATTCAGAACGATGCTTGGACTCACCAACATCCCTTCAAAATATGGGGGGGAATGTTGACACCTAATCCTCATGATTGGGTGAATTTATGTAAATAATTTAATTAGAAATGTCAACAGTCATCGAGAGATGAACTAAACAGTCACTCCCTATTGTATATAGCAAAGACCTACCCAATGGAATAATACACGAATCAGTTTTTGCTTTGTGGAGTCACTGCCTGGCCTGACACTTCATAACTAGCATAATACCTTTAAAAACAAAGCTAAATCATAAAGAGAGAGCCCTCTGTGGATACAAATTAGCTAGATTCTGTATCTAAAAGATTGGTTTGTGGTTACCTTGGCCTCCTTTCCCCTTCTTACAACTTTTGGGAAAACTTGAGTGATAACAGGGGGCACTGCCCCCGAAACCCCCACTGAGGAACCGCTGGCCCTCAGACCCCCCAGCCGAGGGGGATCGACTCCCCCAAACAGCCGCGGGGGGACAAGTCCCCCCCGCACCGCCCCCCCCCCCCATGTGGAGGGGTGTACAAACTTCCAGGGGTATACATCTGGCTAAAACAAAGACATCTAAATAATCATGCTCCACACCCAACAATCTCTCACTTGGAGAATGATTGTAGCAACTCCACTGTTGCTTCATTTACTGGACAATGACTCCTCTTCATGCTTCTTACCCAATTCATGGATTCTGGCTAGTGTGTATCTTTTCCAACTTCAGCTCTCCATCTTCCAACACTGATCGTATGAAATGGTACTTGAGCTGTATGTGTTTAGTCTTGGAATGAAATGCTGAGTTCTTTGCAAGATGAATGGCACTTTGGCTATCACTGTATAATGTGCCCATATCATGCTTCTTACCCAATTCACCCATAAACCTTTGTAAACAAATCATTTCTTTACTAGCCTTTGTGGCAGCAACATACTCTGCTTCTGTTGTTGAAAGTGCAACAACACTTTGGGTTTTTGAAACCCAACTGACATCTGTTCCACCAATAGTAAAGACATATCCTGTAGTGCTCCTCCTGTTATCTCTGTCACCTGCCATATCTGCGTCAACATATCCCTGTAGAGAAATGTTTGAACCACCAAAGCATAATTCTTGATTTGTGGTACCTTTCAAATATCTGAGAATCCATTTCACTGCCATCCAATGTTCCTTTCCTGGATTGTTCATGTACCTGCTTACAACTCCCACTGCATGTGCAACATCAGGCCATGTGTAGACCATTGCATACATTAAGCTTCCAACTGCTGATACATATGGAACTTTAGACATATAATCTAAATAATATAATGAAGGAGAGTATTGTTCAGGGGGTATACTTATCCTGGTAGATCTTCTAACACCACTTTCAGGTGTTTGGAGTGCCTGTTTCTGTTGTGGTGGTTGCAATTGTTGTGGTTGTTGATTATTATTATTTTCAGGCACCTTTACTTTTTGAGTGATCTCATCAAGAACTGTGTATTCCTTGTTTTCTTTTTCCTGTTTCTTTTCCTGCAACTGATTCTTAGACAAGACCTTTTCATTGAATATTACATCTCTGCTTCTAATGATTTTGTGATTTTCATAATCATATAAGTGATAACCAAAATAATTAACACCATATCCAATAAAGGTACATTTCTTTGATTTTGCCTCAATCTTTGTTCTATTTTCTTTATTAATATGGAAAAAGGCCTCACAACCAAAAGGCTTTAAAAAAGAGTAGTTTACCTTTTTACCTATCCATTCTTCCTCTGGAACACCACCATCCAAGGAACTTGAAGGCCCTCTATTTATTAGATAAACAACAATATCTACAGCATCTGCCCAAAATTGTAAAGGCAATCCTGCATGCAATCTCATGCACCTTGCACGCTCCATGATTGTTCTTTTCATCCTTTCTGACACACCATTTTCTTATGGTGTTCTTGGAACTGTCTTCTCTCCGTGAATTCCATGCTCTGAATAGTACCTATCAAACTCTTTGCTGCAATATTCACCTCCATTGTCTGATCTGAGACACTTCAATTTCTTTCCTGTCTCAATCTCAACCAAAGCTTTCCATTTCTTGAAAATATCAAATTCATCATATTTATTCTTAATACAATAAATCCAAGTTTTTCTAGTTGCATCATCAATAAAAGTAGCATAATAACGAGAGCCACCGAGAGATAATACTTGATCAGGTCCCCATACATCTGCATGCACAAGCTCTAACTTTTCGCTCTTCCTTTCTTTCCCAACTCTAATAAATTTGACTCTCTTCTATTTTCCATAAATGCAATTCTCATGGAAGTCCAAATCAACATTCTTCAAACCCAACAACAAATTCCTTGAGTGAAGGATCTTCATCCCCTTCTCACTCATGTGTCTGAGGCTATGATGCCATAATGCTACATCTGCTCCTTTGGAAGTTAAAGCATTAACAAAGTTAGAAATACCATTGCATAAATACAATGTACCAACCTTTTCGCCTTTTGCTATTACTAGGGCTCCTTTGGTGACCTTCCAAGCTTTATCAGTGAAAGTTGTCACACAACCTTCACCGCCTAACTACCCTATTGAAATCAAATTTTTCTTTAGATCTGGAACATGCCTTACCTCCTTTAGTGGCCATTGGTTTCCATTCTGTTGTTTTACAAGAACCTTACCCATTCCAACAATTTATAGGGTTTATCATCACCCAAACGGACTTGTCCAAAATCTCCTTGAACATAGTCATGAACATATTTCTTATCAGGTGTGGCATGGAATGAGGCCCCTGAATCTACCACCCAGGAATCAGTAATATTTTCGAAAGAAAGAATCAAAGCATATTGTAACACCTCACTTGTCACATTTGCTTCATGATTGTTTTCTTGTTGTGCATCTCCTTCTTTTCCCTTCCGAGATCTACAGTCTTTCTTTAGGTGTCCTTTCTTTCTGCATTTCTAGCACACTATCCCCAATATGGACTTGGATCTACCTTTCCTTGATTTACTGTGATATCCTGAGCTCTTTCCTCTTTCCATTTTTCTTCCCCTGGACTCTGAACTCAAAGCATTACCCGATGTCTCACCAGAGCTTTTCCGTTGCATTTCCTCACTAAGGATAGCACCGACAACATCATCAAACTTTAAAGTACTAGATCCAGAAACAGAGTTACTAATGGCCATTACTAAGCCATTCCAACTTTTGGCAATGAGCACAAGAGTAACAGAGCTCTAACTTCATCTTCAAAGTTTACCCCTACAGAACTTAATTGACTTGTAACTGTATTAAAATAATTTAAATGGTCTGCAACAAATCCACCTTCCGACATCTTCATATTAAATAACCATTTCATAAGAAATACCTTGTTTGAGGCCGAGGATTTTTCATATAGTTTCTCCAACGCCTTAATCAAACCCTCTATCATTGTTTCCTTCGAAATGTTGAAGGTGACCTATGCTGCGAGGCACAACCGTACTATTCCGAGTGCCTTTCTATCGAGAAGGTTCCATTCTTCATCTGTCATACCCGTCGGCATCTTTGTTTTTTCACCCAATGGTAGGTGCAGATCTTTTTGATACAGATAATCTTACATCTGCATCTTCCACAGTGAAAATTTTTGGCCATTAAATGTATCGACCCTAAACTTACCATCTTCCGCCATTGCTCCCACTCGAATGAGGAACCCTTCTTTCCTGGGAGTTTATCAGCCAAATAGACCTTCGGCTCTGACACCAGTTGTTAGAAAATTATAAATTATAAAGCAAGGGAACACATAGAATATAGCATAAATATAAACACATAAAACCAGAGAGACACAAATATACGTGGTTTACCCAGTTTGGGCTACGTCCACCCTGAACAGCTAGTCTTTCATTTTTATTATCCATCAAAATGAAGAGACACAACCTACAACAGATCTGCTGTAATATCCTCTGTTTTCTCTCACAGTCTCGCCTCTCTGTTTCTTGCTCAAAGAATACACATCTATAAAATAGCCTCAATACAATGCCCTCATATAAAGAGACGGGTTGCCTTCTAGGGAAAAAAACCCTAAACTAAACATAAGTTCTACCGTCAGATAATCCTAATGAACAGCCTAGATTGACTAGAAATTACTATATTTTTACAAGGCAATTTTACACCTGTTTTTAGCTTCGGAGGCGCTGCCCCCGAAACCCCCGCTGGGGGATCGATGGCCCCCGGACCCCCTAGCTGGGGGGGATTAGCTCCCCCGAATCCCACGGTGGGGGACAAGTCCCCCCTGCACCCCCCCGCGTGGAGGGGTGTACAAACTTCCTGGAGTATACATCCGACTAAAACAAAGACCTCTAAATAATCATGCTCCACACCCAACACTTTTTGTTGCCTTGACAGTCCCTAGCATGCATTGTCACACCCTTGTACATCTTGGCATGCCTTAGCACTTGGCACATCTTAGCTTGTTTGACATGTCTTCATACTATCTGGCACATGTTAGCATGCCCTAGAATTCCCTAAAACACCTTGGTAGCCATGACCTCACAACTGGCATTACATTTTTCCATGACTTGGGAACTTTACATTCACTAGAACACCTTAGCACTCCCTAGTTTTCATACCCTCTATTATCCTCCATAATGTCCCAGGCCGATGAGGAGATCAACAGAGGTAACCACAAACCAAGCTTTTATTTTGGTAGCTAGCCCTACCAAACTAGAGAGGGCTCACTCTATGAAATCACATCCAAGAGATGACTGGAATGTAAAGGATTTTAGGCTAGATAGATAGGCTCAGGTGGGTTTTGGTAAATTTAGGCTCATCATGTTTTCTTGATGACCCCACCTCCATGGGTTGTACTTACATGGTTTGGTGTTGGCTTGGTGGACTGGTTATATGTGTTTTCAAGGTTGCCTCAATGAAGGTGTCCCATGTCATCTTCTTCTCTTTCAACTGATGGAGTACTATAACATTTATCAGGCTATGGTGAAAGAGGTTGGGATAATGCATGTTTCCTTTCAATTGCACCCTTTCAGACATTTTGGTTAGATGTAAAGTGCATGAGCAGTCTTATGTGGTATTGATATAGCCTAGAAAATATTCCCTCACATGTGAAGAACATCATGACATCCTTCATCAATGGTGCATATCTCTCCAACAAGTATCTGAATGGGAAAACATGTGAGTGAGCTCCTTTGTATTGTGATTTCAAGTAGCGTTTGTACTCTTCTAGGTCCCCTTTCATGCCTTTGAACTAGTTTTCACCATGGTTTCGTATGCATGTAGCTTGAGAGATGGCATCCACTGAAAACATGAAATCAGTCCCTGCAATGGTGATCTTGTCTTCCTTCAAGGTGAGGGAAAATATACCTGTGAGATGCTCATGATAGCCTACTTCTTGCACTCTTTGACAAAACCCTAAACAATTGACATCTTCAAAGCATTTCATGACAAATGGAGAGGAGGTGATTTCATTGCAATTAGAGGGCTCAAACCTCATTATCTTCCCCCCCTCAGTATCTTTAGGCTAAAATAATTGATGCTATTATAGCTAGGTGCCTTTGGGCTAGGCGTAAATCCACAAATAAGATACTTTTGGTCTATTTAGAGGTGCTTTCGAGACATGAGAATGATTGAGGGTGCCGTATAAAGGACACATAATGTTTTAATAAGGCTTTAATTGTCAAGAAATTATGGAAAACATTCTAGGGCAAAGGTATTTGGTAATATGTTATTAAAGAGAAATATCTAAAAAATAGACAACTTAAGGAATGGATTAAAGAGGCAGCTCCAAAGAAGAAGGTGGCATCTTATGTATGGAGAAGCATGATGAGAAACAAATATTGGCTACTAAAAAATATGAGATGGGAGGTTGGAAGGGGGAATAGGATAGAAATAGGACTAGATGATATCAAAGGAGTGGAGGGAATCCACACTCTTTCTATTCGCATCCTTGAGCATTTACATAAGAAAAGGCTTTACTTTATGAACTAAATCTCTTGTGATTGAGGATCTTGTTCTGTTACAAGTTATTGGCTTAATGCATATGAACTTGGATTTCTAGAGGATCTATTTGTGTAATGGGCACGTTTCACAACAAAGTTAAGTCTAATAGGTTTGAAACTCACTGAGAAGAAAGAAAAGCTAAAATGGAAGGTGTTATGTATAATGAGAAGATCTCGGTTAAAGAGATTTATAAAAATATTTCTCATGGACGTGGCTTGAATGATAATGCTTTTTGGTTTCATAACACATGGAGATGGGATATACCTCTCAAATTAAAATGTTTTATGTGGCTGGTGGTTGACAATAATATTTTAACTTGGGATAATATCCATAAAAGGGGCTTTTAGGATCTTGGAAGATGCTCTTTATGCAAAGAATATTTAGAAGACATGGAACATTTATTTCTAACATGTCCTTTTGCGATCTCGATATGGAGTGGGGTTCTTCAAACTCTTTAAATACATGTAATCTAGAACATGGCTTCCATTTAGAGATGTCTCACTCAAGGGTTTGAAGGTTTCAAGACATATCATTCCTTGCTTTTCTATATTTTGTGGGGCATATGGAGAAGCGAGAATGAGAAGATTTTCTAACAAACAGAACCAAATACTAGAGATGCCTATTTAAAGATCTTTTCATATTTTATGGAGATATGGCTAATGAAGGAGGAACAACCTAGAAGACATTTTCGACTCGTGGAGCTATGGTCATACTTTATTTTTTTATTTTTTATTTTTTATGGAGCATCCACCAACGGGGTTTGTGGAAGTGGGACACATTTGGTTTTGAAGCTAGAAAACACCTTCCATTTCAGTTGGTATAGTGGCACAGGGTCAAATAATAGAGTTGAGCTAATCATACTCTTGGGGGCTCTTCTATGTGCTAATTGGCTTGCAATTGAAGATTTACCTGTGTTTGGAGATTCCAAGATGATCCTAGATTGGGTACAATTGAGAACAAAATTTGGACCACCTTCCCTTACTTTTTGGATGCAATGCATAAGATCTTTGATGAATACCTTTCAAAGACTGACCTCTAATAATGTCTATAGAGAGTAGAATCAAGTGGCAGATCTCCTATCAAAGAAGTGATGCAACTGTTTGCCAAGGAGGATTTTATACTCAAGTTTCAACAAAGGAATTTGTTGACGGTGTTGGACCTGCCAACATGTCAAGGGGATCTCCCCGGTAAGAAGTCCCAATTAGAACTCAGATCGTTTGGTGTAGGAGTCCCAGCAGTTGGTCATAAATCAATGCCTTGACCGCGATGTTGCACAGAGGCAAGTAAGATAACTCTGTCGGTAGCAAGGGTGTGACCGCTGCAGTGAGTCAAGGAAGGTGCATGAGAGGTTCTAACATAGGTGGGTTGGGATGAGTGTGCCCCTTGGAAACCTATAACAGTACTCAGCTGGGAAGGAAACACATGAGAGAAGATGCATCACAAGCTGGAAAGCAGGTCAGCTGACAATCCAAAGTGATGGTTAAACCAACAGCACATCTGCAACAAGATTCATATAATTGCATACAAAGTAGTTCATACACAACTACGTAATTTAAACAACATACATCAATACAAAAACTGGAACATTCCAACTACAATAACAACATATGCATTAAAACGTGCTGGCTCTTATTATATAAAGAAGTTTAAGTTCCAATCATACAATACACCCATGTAAACTTGCTAGCCCCAATGTTGGAACGTTATAGCCAGATCGCCCTACTCCTCCAAAGAGATGAACTAGCTTCGTGCAGTGGAGAAGCCAAGGCATGTTACAATACTGTCCAAGCTATTTCCATGATAGTCTTATAAAAATATTGGCTGACCAAAAGCCTATACAGTGAGTTATGAGGGACTATTTCTAGCAAAGGGTGGGGTGACCCTTGACATTCCCCTTTATGACCATTCAACTACCCTCATGAATCTTCACCTACTCTATGACTGTTACATCTACTATTGACACTTGACTTACACTTGACATGACTTAACATTACAATGCACATGTACCCATGTGAACAAAAATGGCTTGAGAAAGCTAAACTGGACATCACTCTGACTTACACAACTATATTAGTCCAACTGCTCGACATCCTCATGCTGATCAACAGTAACATATTGATGCCAAGATCTGTAGTCCTTGAGAATGTTTATGTGTTCCACTGTGACATCTATTTGATACCTGAACCTTGCTTCCATAGCATCTAGGTACATTTCTCGAGCTCCTTTGTCCAACTCGTCTGAAAGCATGCACATCATTGTCTTCAATGTGGTTGTACTAGCAACATACTTGTGCATGATGTTTACACTGATAGGCAAGTCTAGGCTGGTGGTGATGCGCATGAACTCGTCGAAGTACGATTCAAGCTCTAGTCGGACCTGCTTCTTGGTCTTCACCTGGGTGAGAGTCCCAAGTGATGGGATCGCATGTGTGCGCACCACAACATCCATGCTCTTGAATACTCATGCATGGGAAGCCTATATGCTAGTGATGAGTTGCGGGAGGTCCTAATAGTTACTGATATGATTCCGGATATGTGCTTGCAGCTCAACTACATCGGCCCTCATCATCTTTGGCAAGTGAAGCGGGGCTCCCTTGTACTTCATCATCCATGTTTGGATGTTATCAACAACAGCATGCAAGTTCGTCAATATTTTTTCTCTTCTAGCACATCGCTGCTGCCATTCATTGAGATGGATGACTGCCTTGTGCACAGTACCAAACTTGGAGTACAATGCTCGCATAACTATGTCAAGGGATAATACTTTATCTAGTATTGCCTTCTTCAACTCAAATCAGGCGGACATTGTCACCAAGTCTCCTCCTTGCTTGGCCACCTATAGTTCCTTTGCCATTCACTCATTCTCAGCTATCAGAACGAGAACACTTGAGCTAGTGGCTTCAGAATACACTTTGGTTACATCGGCCAATGCAACTGGATGCTTGTGCACATCAGTCAAATTCATTCGCTCCTCAACTTTCACAGGAGATGTTTGATCCTCCAGAGTTGGTACTCTGTGAGACTGCACAACTCTATGATGAGATTCATCAAAAGTGATGTTGTGCATCTCTCCTTCCAGCTGACCACCAAGGATCTCAGTGCCTCCTTGGTCATTTGAGACTTGCTCATCATCTGGATGCATTGAAGTGGGTGAGTTGACCTCTTTGTGGTGAGGCATGAGGTTGGTGTCCTATTCCAACTCCTACTGCTCCATGTCTGCATCCAACTGTTTAAGTGCTTGTTCTATCTCATGAGCGAAGTCTTTCTCCTGCGATGGTTCACCCTATTTGTCTGATGCCAACTGTTTAGATAAATCAACTACTTGTACGGGAGCTGCTTCATCTATCTGCACATGTTGCGCCCCCTGTTGTATCTGTTGTTGTTGTGCCTCCCTCTCCTGTTTGTGTAGCTCTTGTTCTTTTCGGAGTTGCACCCTCAGCGCATGCAACTCCTCCTTTGCTTCTTCCATTCTCTTCTTATCTCTCTGCTTTCACAAGATTCGCTTGTCGCACTACTGCCTTTTTGCCTGAATAGCCATAGTTATTTGTTTTACAAGTGGATCTGCTCGAAATTTGCATATTTATTCCTCCTCCATGTGATCGACAATATTTATCTTCCCTTTGTCACACACAGGTATGTTTGGCTCTCCTACCTCTGCTATTACTGATGCTATTATTGGTGCTCTTCGTGATGATGGTTCATGTTGCTTCACTAACCAATCCACAACAAATTCGACCTATTCATTGGGTCTGGAGGAATTGTAGAAATACGTCCATGAGTCCTCCTCAACCCAATGAAATGCCACATGGATCTAGTTGAATTGAACTCTCGTGTGGTGATCCTTCACAATGAAATGTGGGTCATATGGATTGAAGCTTTAGAGGTCGAACGGGTACTTCTTCATCTGTTCTACTTAGACTTCTGCTTGCTTGATACTTTGGATCTCATATAACCCAATCCGCAATTGAAGAGCAGGCCAAGGTACCTTCTTCTTCTGCTGCAATCTAGCTGTCAATCCTACTAAGATGTGATATGCTACTTCCTACATGACAAGTACGTCCAAGGGAAACTTGGGCAGAACATGTGGAGGCTTCTTCGCACTGAAAATTTGGATGAAAGTGTTGGACAGTGAGGCATACCAATCTACAATGCCTAAAAATGCCTCAATTGCTTCCTTTGACATGCAGGGTGGATCCTGTTCGAATATCATCTTGTACATTGGGGTGAAAAAATGGTCAGATGGCCATGTGGTTATTCCTCTGAAGCTGCATTCGGACAAAAACTTAAAATATGTGTTCACAACAGTCTCCGCTAGTAACCATGCCCACTCCAAGCCTGAGAACTCATGTCGAGCACAGACTACATCTAGGATGTAGGCAGACATGTAAATCTCTCCCCCCTCCATCTCTGTGCCTCCCTCTCTCTCTCTCTCTTTCCCTTCTCTCCCTATCTTTATTCCCACCTATTCTATCTCTTCCTTCCTCTCTTCTCTCCCTCTCTCTCTATCCATCTATCGCTTGTCACTCCCTCTCTCTCTCCACCTTTATCTCCCTATGCCTTAGTTCTTTCCTCCCTCTCTCTCCCCTCCAACTCCATATCTCTCTCTCCCCCACCTCTTCTTCTCTCACTCCCCCTCCAACTCCATATCTCTCTCCCCCGCCTCTCTTCTTCTCTATCTCCCCTCTCTCTCTTCCTACCTCCTTCTCTTCGTCTCCCCCCATCACTCTCTCACTCTCTCTTTTTATATATATCTCTCTCCCTCTCTCCACCCTCCATCTTTGTCACTATCTCCCTCCCCCTCTCTTCCCTTCACTTTTCTTGCTATCATCACTTGGATCCTTACTTAAGATAGATCTATGTTGGTTCTTACTAATATTTGTATTAGATAAATTTCACATCTTTAAATATAAAAGTATTCTCATTTTTAATTTTATTAAAACCTTAATTTAATTTATATGGGAATAATTTTAGTAGTCGGGAGGATAGAGGGTTTATATATATCTCAAAACTAATTACAACCCTTTTCCTAATAGCTTCAAATAAAAAATATTATAAAATTAAATTAAATTAAAATATTTTTATTGTGAAATAAGTTATGGTTTTTGGGCATGTAGTATTGATAAGCCATGGTATTGTAACAAAGCCTATTTACAAGTTAATAATATCCATGGTAAAGTGGGGGTGAATATTGATGGTTAAGAATATTTTCATACTGTTATAAAATATTTAGATTGTGAAATAAGATATGATTTTTTTGGAATGTGGTATTGATAAGCCATGAGATTAGCCCATTCTATTGTAACAAAGCCTATTCACAAGTTCATAATATCAATGACAAAGCAGGGGTGAATATCCATGATTAAGAATCCTGTCATATTCTTATAAAATATTTTGATTTTGAAATAAGTTATGTTTTCTTGGGCATGTGGTATTGATAAGCCATGGTATTGGCCCATGATATTGTAACAAAGTCTATTTACAAGTTAATAATATTCATGGTAAAGTGAGAATGAATATCCATGGTTAAGAATATTTTCATATTGTTATAAAATATTTTGATTGTGAAATAAGTTATGTTCTTAGAGCATGTGGTATTAATAAGCCATAGTATTGGCCCATGGTATTATAACAAAGCCAAATTTTTACAAGTTAATAATATCCACTGTAAAGTGGGGGTTGAATATCCATGGTTAAGAATATTGTCATATTGTTATAAAATATTTAAGTCTTGAAATAAGTTATGTTTTTTGGTCTTGAGGTATTGATAAGCCATGGTATTGGCTCATGGTATTGTAACAAAACCTATTCACAAGTTAATAACAAAATCAAAATATAACAAATTGAATTTTATTATTTTTATTATTAATTGAACCAACATTTAGATTTTTGCACTCATCCCCATACTTTTGACTTTTATTATTATTATTACTATTATTATTTAACTAAGCCCATATTTAGAATTGTTTACATACTTACATTACACCTACACATCTACTCTATAATCTATAAATATTGTATTTATTGTTTTTTAGGGAGGAAAATTTTAACATTTTTGAAAAAATTCAGCCTTAATTTTGATGTAACAAAGCCCTCCCAAATCCAATCTTCATTTACGTTCTAAAACAAGAAGTATATTTTCACTTTTCATAGGGTGGATGGAAAACGAGTAGCACATTTTCACTTTTCACAGGGCGGGAGGGAAAATGAGATTAAAACAATAGTATATTTTCATTTTTCATAGGGCGGAGGGAAAATGAGTTTTCACAGGGTGGGAGGGAAAACGAGATTAAAACAAGTAGTATATTTTCACTTTTCATAGGGTGGAGGTAAAACAAGTTTTCACAGGGCGGGAGGGAAAACGAGATTAAAACAAGTAGTGTATTTTCACTTTTCATAGGGCGGGAGGGAAAACGAGATTGAAGAGAGTTCTAAATTAAGGTTTTACCAGTAGTAGACTGATATCGAACCCCACCATTTGATCTTCAGTCCATTAATGGCGCCTAGGTATGTTTCATTTCTAACCTCACTGCATTTCCACCCCACTTTTAGTCTTCTTCCACACAGGGAGGAGTACACACACCTCAGATTTTTGGTTCAAAATTCACTAGTTTTTTCATCCTTGCTTTTATGTTTATGCTTTAATCTCTGTGCGACACTTTGTTACTATTTGCAGGGATGGAATTGGCACTTGATGAATTTGGGAGGACATTTATCATAATAAAGAAGCAGAGGAAGAAGACCCAAATGAGAGGCTTAGATGTTCAAAATTTCTAACATTGTGGTCACTAGGGCTGTTATGAGAATACTGCGCACCTCACTGGACTCCAATGGAATAAAAATGATGCTTTAGAATCCCTGTGGTGATGTCATCAGCAATAAGCTCCTATTCCTTTTATTCATTCTATATTTCTGATTCAGTGAAACCGCCCTTAAATTATGAAAATTAGTAGAATTTACTTTAAAACTTGATTATGTTGTGGTATTCAACAACCCCCCATTTATTAATAATAGTAGTTAATGTTACATTACCTAAATGGGGACCCTTTAAAAATTTTCATTCAAAAAACAAAACTTAGCATTTAGACATTTCTTTTATTTTTTAATAAAGCAAAAATAACAATCAAGACCATTTTGGGAACTACTAAAGACTTACCTTTTCATATATAGCACGTCTAAGAACCCACTAAAGGAACTTTCTAAAAACCTCCAAAATCAAGCAAAGCATTTAAAATAAGGGATCCATGGTCTAAATTATCATAAAATCCGATGAAAACGGAAGTCCTTAAACTTTTTCTCGCATCGCATATCACGACCCATAAAGAGCTCTCTCTTAAATATGATATAGCAAGGTTTGCGAGTTGCGAAATCATGATGGTGATTTGGCTTTTATCGCATCACATTTCGAGTATTCAAAGCAAATACTTTGCACTTACCATAAGCCGATATTATGATATGTGATTCATGCCTGGACCCACACCTTAGAGTATTAAAAACAAATATTTCGAGTCCGTCAAGCCTATTACATAGGATAAACCTAGCGATTAACCATACATGAAACAACTGATGGACAACTCGCATATCACATCCCGCAGATACACAGCAGGAGGTAAGAATACTAAAAGGAACACCTTGCGATATTGTGATCTGTGATATTGCTTCGCAAATCACACAATCGCTATCATCACAGTATAATGGCTCGCCACTCTAGAAACTTTCATCTCGTTTTTTGATGCAAACATTTATGAGAAATAAAGCTAAGGGATAACGAATCATTAGTGGGCATTAGTGGGAAATAACTGCATTTATGTGTGAAAAGCCATTTATCTTGATACGATATCTTGTTACATGCATTCAAATAATGCTTCTTTTACCACCTTTACAAGTTATCTGCATTATTTCATTTTTATGTTCATCTTTGAGTGCTTGATAGCTTTTGTTCTTCATTTCAGGAAAAACCCGCAGAGCAGAGCGTTGAAATGGGGAAGAAAGGCAAGGTTGTAGCTTTGAGAAGACAGAGATGACTCCCTGTTCATAGACACCACATGCAGCAGTGAGTGAGGAACCTCTACATGGGATACTATGTACAACATACTGGAGGAGGAACAACCAAGGATTATGGAAACAAATGTTACAGTTGACGGCTGAGATTCCTCAGATGCTTCCATGCTAGAGACAGCTTGCTCATTTTTGCATTGCATAACTACTCGGCCAAAGATAATCCCTTATACCGATATGGTAAAATGGGTTATCGATGAAGCAGATATTTCAGACAGACAATTTAGGATGAGAAGCCAAGGGGTCATCAGATCTTTTACCCCGGACAATTTACAACTTATGTACCACCTACCAGAGCCACAGGTCATCTACAACAGGCAATTCGTAGAAAATTTTGTTAAAGAGAACAGCGACCCAGCGGATTGCACCCATGCCTGGTCGAATAATGAAGAGAAGATCAAGAAAGACAAAAATGGTATGTACACTACTGCATCTATTTGTCCCCCTTATAGTTTTGTTGCGGCTATGTTATGTTGATTGTTTGGTAGACTTGATAGTACCAAGTTCTCCCCAGATTGGTTGTCATTAATAGAAGTAGTTTTTAATGCAACTATCATGAATTGGGCCCAAATCTTGTTAGATAATTTAGCAAAAACAATTATCGAGTATAGAAGGAGAAGAAGCATTGCTTCGAGGGTTTACCCTCCATTTTTTATGAGCACCTATGTTATGGATGCTATTTGTTTTAGTTCAAAGTTCCCCATCATGGGATGGAAATGGACTGTTCAGAATCCACTTCCCATTCACGTGTACCATAAGGTCATGTGGGAATCCAATTTTCAACCACATTTTTTCAAGATTTTCCATGGATTTATGCTCCCTATTTACAAGCAGCTGTATAATCGAGACGCCCCCAGATTTTCCCAAGAAGCTGAAGTTGACATCCTCCCAGTGGCCAGATGGTTCAGGAAGGAGACATTTACATATATCAGAGTTTTTGGTAGCATCACCTCACCCCACATCCTCCCATACTATGTTCCATATAAATTGATGGCTAGGGAAATAGCCTACCACATAGCTAGTGAGGGAGGAATGAGTCATACATTGAAAGAGTCAAAGGAGGCCATTTGGCCTGCATTCCATATATAGTGGGGAGAATTTTCACTACACGACCTGGGACACGTGTTCAAAGAAGCAGAGAACATGCTACCTTTGCAATTACCCAAATTCCCTGGACGGCAGTATGACCCATTTGGAACAATCAAGAATTTCACCACCATGGTGAAAATAAAAGTATTCACCAATGAGGAGGATGATTTTGATGATATATTTTTGCAGAAAAGTACCTTTTTAGAGGTGAAAGATATGGCCCAACTACTTTTTGACCATGAAGATCTGGAAAAGTTTTACAGTTACATAGAAAGAAGGCTAGCAATGGTCCCACTGGACCAATTGTTAATTGAACCAACAAGGGAGCCTACTCCCAGTGTGACTAGAGAAGGTGACTCCAAAGAAAACTCCAAATCTAATTTTGGAGAAGAGTCTCAAGAAAAATCTATCCGGGAATCGCGAAATTCATCACAGAACGGCAAAAGCAGGAGCATCGAGGATATGACCCAATCTATAGAAGATAGTTGAACAAGCTTCAACTAGCAAGTAGGTTGAAATCCCTACTACCTCTACACAGCCAATAAAACCCATGGTAATTGATTTAGAGGAAGAGTGGGATAATTTTAATAAAATTCTTAATATAGAGGAACAGGTGCGAGAGCTACAAACGCTACAACACAAGACATCTCTGGAAATTACAGTGGAATAAACTGGAAATGAACTAGAAGTAGAGCATACCCCTGTTACCCCCACCTCCAAGATAATTCTGAAGATTGAAGAAATACCCCCTCTAGATGTATTCTATAGCCCACAGCATAGGGCCGTGGTGAAAAGGCAAAGAAAGAAAAGAAAATTGGACTCTATCACTGTTACTACCCCTTAAAGCAAACTAATGGATGTTCTATGGAAGGACTCACCTGTTGATCCATCCGCCAACTTAACTAGACTCTCACAGTTTGTAGGCACTTATGCTACAATGACCATAGACAAAGCAACAAAAGTCCAAACACTGCTTAGAGAAAATGAAAATAAAATAATGTCGCTCAAGCAAGAGTTACAAGAAGTCAAATCTGACCAGTAGGCATAGATACAGTTGGCCAAGCTTCAACGGGAATTTGAAAAGATGCAAATAGAACATCGAATCAGCTTAGCCGAGAAGGAAGCACAGGTATAGGAAATAACTGATATTCATAAAGACAATCCAAAAATCAATCAATTTATCACCGAAGCACTCAGAATTAATTCCCAGTTGACACATAAGAAATAATTAATGTGCCAGAAGATTTCACACTGTAAATCTTATTGCGAAACAAGTGATAAATTGACAAGTCAAGTCATATAAATGCAACTTGAGTATGATGAGATCTTTAAAAAGGTATCTGATCACATTGCCTGGAAAAATACAGAGGAGGGGAGAAAATCCGACCTGCCCAAGCTAGAAGAATCACATAAGGAAATTATGTTTGCAAGTTGGGATTCTCAGCTAAAAGAAGCAGAAAAGGCAACAATAGATGTGGCGACAACAACAAACATTATCATAGAAAATATCCATGAGAATTTTCATGGTGCAAATCTAGTAGCACAGTCCATTCCAAGGTTCCTTCTAGATGCAAAACAGCTTGAACAACAATGGAAACAGGCATCGGAAGAAAAAACGAAAGTGATAAGGTAAATGACCATGCTAGACTGGGAGGCATATTGGCAACATTTGGTCAAGCCTCACAGCCAATGGATGACCTTGCAATGCCTAACCACCTCTGTCGAGAAAATGGTGCTAGCACTGACTAATGTCGTATTCGATGGACAGTTGAATGCTGAAGTCGCCCGACCTACACAAATGAAGCCTATGGTGGATATCTGCGATTTGAAGGATCGAATGTAGCATAGTTAGTCACCCTATTTACTTTAATTTTGATTTTATTTTTGCATAAATTGAGGCAGGTCATTTAAACCTCCTGAACTATTTTTGTAATAATCTATTTTTAGCCTTATAGTTTTAGTATTTAAACCCCCCTCATGCATTTATAGAGGGGTCCAGAATTTTATTAGA
This sequence comes from Pinus tabuliformis, assembly GCA_031772625.1. NCBI lineage: Eukaryota > Viridiplantae > Streptophyta > Pinopsida > Pinales > Pinaceae > Pinus > Pinus tabuliformis. The sequence continues at coordinate 754,734,363 of CM062804.1, forward strand.
AACTCTCTTAAAAACATGCACTTTTGTCCCTTTGAGGAAGTTCTGGTGAAATATATGGAACAAGATTTATTTTTATCTGACTTAGCATCTTCTTTTGAAATTGCACTTTTGTACTCTTAGATGATGTTGAATGGATTAAAGATAGATCAATATTGCTGAAACACATGAGTAGGACGTATTATAAATGGTACTTTTATCTCGTAATCATTTTTACTTATGTATTAAACAATATTTTCTTTTTGAATTATTTATGTATGAAAGTTTGAATTTCGATTATCATTATTTCACTTTTGTATGATGATGATCTCTATTTTATGCTAAATATATGAATAACTCTTTATGCGATATATTTCTCACAATTGTTTCAGCTAACTTTTTATACGAAATGATTATTGTTAAAACAGATTCACTTCTAATCATAATTGAATGATCTTTATTACCAATTACTTTTAGAAATTATTGTAGATTGCATACATCAACTTTATCCCGGGTATATAATGATTAGATAGTTTTTTTAGAAATTAGAAGTTAAATGCATTTGTGGTAGATTAGTTTATACTAGATTACCATTAGCTTAAAGTGTTATTCCAAACACATCACACATCACCCCATTTAGCACAAGAATTAAACAGATTGGGAAACTGGTCCCATTATCCCCAGTCAGAGCCACTATTCCAAACGGAAAAGGAGCTACTTTAAGGTCTGGACTGAGTGGTTTCCCCCCATGTTGAGGTAATGATTTTCAATGATTCAACATTTTGGTGCTAGAAGGAGGTCCTGAGCTATGAATGGCAAGTAAATCCAATTTAACAGGCCATTCTAAGAGTAAAACTCCCTAACCCTCTCCTCCAACTTCTCGAAAGTCTTCTAAATCCCCTGACCCTAAGCAAGAAGTTGCACAGGATATTATACAACCTGTTGTTGAAAACCAAATCAATCTATAGCTTTCTTCTCTTACCAAGGCCCCTAAAGTTCAATCTTTGATTAACAAATTACAGGGGATTTTGTTATCACAAGAAGGATCTAAGATATCTCAGGATAGTGTTACTTCTAAGATCACTCCATCTCGGTTGTTAACTAGAGCACAGAGCGAAAAGTTTGAAATACATTTGTTTGAATTTCCTCTTCAAAGCCAGAATAAAGCTAAGAAGACACCATCTGAATCTCACAACGAGGTTTTATCATCACCTTCATCCATCTCATCTATACCCTCACAAGATCAATCATCCATCTCACCACTCCAGATCGTGATTCACACAGGTACAAGAGCTATATATTCCTCTACCCAATCACCTTTAAACCCTACTGCAACACCTTCCCCTACCCACATACCAACAATGGCACATAATCCCCCACAAAAGCCTCCAAGGCCATGGACAAACCCAAGGGCTGTTAGGATGGTTGCTGCTTTACATCAATTACCGGTGCATCTAGAAAATGGCTCCCCAAATTCAATCCTGATAATGGCCTGTTGGCTGAGGAACATATAAAAAAATTTATGTTGTCCATTAACTTGAATCAAGTGGAGGAAGAAGATGCAGTTGTAAGACTATTCCCATATACTTTGCGAGGAGTAGCAGGATCATGGTACTTTTCATTACCATCAGGTTCTATTAACAGTTGGAATGCTTTTCAAGAGCAATTTTTAACAAAGTTTGGAGATGATAGATCTACAGCTACCTTAATTAATGATATCCAATTTAAAAGTTGAGCCAAGAGAACCTATCAAGGACTTCAACTCTCATTTCAATAAACTATTGAATAAAATACCAGTGGCATCTAAGCCTAGTGATGAGGTCCTAAATGAATGGTACATATCTTCTCTACCGTTAAACACAACAATCTTTGTTTATAGAGCTACCAAACCAACCTTGGCAGAAAATATGAAAGAAGCAATAGTTGTAGAAAAACACATCCTAGCTGTTGAAAAACTAAATGCATTAGAAAAATGAAAATCTAAGAAAGTAACCTTCAGAGATGAATCTAAGAAGAAACCACTGAATGATCCTTTTGATCTTGAACGATTATAGAAAGTCATCAAAACCATGTCTAATGAAATGGTTGATATTAAGAAATAGGTAGCAGAGACTTCCTCTAAAAAACCTCTCAGACTATTCAAAAGGAAATTTCCTGCTGATCCTAAGCCTCTAAATGCCATAACAAATGTCGAGTCAGATGAGGACAAAGTTTCACCTAGCGAAGAACAAACATATGATGAGGATGTAGAAGAGTTACAAGGGATGTGGGACTTTATACTTCCCGATGAAGAAACTCAAGAAGCCTTACCTGTCACTACCCGAAGTAGAAATCCTGTCGAAATGTCACAAACAAATCTAAAACAGAAGGCTTCAATGCCACCCCCTAGGGATAAAGCAATAGGTAAGAAATTTGTACCAAAATCCACTTAGACAACACCTACTTAATTGGATCCTTCCCCTTCATCTAAAACATTGATAGTTTATGATGAAATGGAATATAACATTAATGATGATATGAAGAAAACTAGGGAAAACATTATATTTCATGAGCTTAGCAAATTGAAACATCAGTAGAAGTTACATCTGAAAGAACTTAGAGCAGTACCTACTGCACCACTTCTTGCTTCCGTAATATCTCAAGCTCCCCAAGAAATGGGAAGACCCCCTAGTGCTTCTTTGAATATAATAGATCCAACTAATATAGCTTTAATTGGAGGAAGATCAAAATCACACACTCCGCCTTTCCTTCTTACTTTCGAAGTCTTTAACAAAAACTTACACAACTGTCTGGTTGATTCTGAAGCTTCATCTAACATATTGCCTAGAACAATTTGTGAGAAGTTGAATGTTCAGCCTCAGAAATTTGATGTACGAATAGTTCAGTTAGATCGCTCTCAAGTCGAAGTCGTCGGGGAACTTAATCAAGTAGCCATCGGACTTTCATCAAACCCCAAAGTTTTCCAAGTCATCAACATACTTGTAGCTGACATTCGTGAGTTCTATCGTTTAATCCTTAGTAGAGACTGGTCAAAAAAACTTCATGGTTATTTTGCAACTGACTGGTCTCACTTGTGGCTTCCCTATAATGGTAAACCAAATCAAATAAGGGTTGATCGTGAGAAACATCAGAAGTTCATAATGACAAAATTAGAAGGAGAAAACAAACCAATTGTGTATAGCAACAATATCATCAGTAATTATTCTGTAGAATCATTTCTAGGAAATTTTAATGCTCATACTTCACCTTTCTTAGAAAACTCTGTTGTCTCTCAAATTGAAATTTTTTCCCAAATAGACACTTCTAAATGTGTAAATTTTGTAGATAAACCTGTAGTTAAATCTTTATTTTGGAAATTATTTTTTGATGGATCTAAATCCAATGTGGATCAGGAGCAGGTTGCATCTTAGTTTGTCCATAGGGGGAGAAAACTATGCTAGCATGACAACTTGAATTTGATTGTACCAACAATACTGCTGAATATGAGGCACTAGTTCAAGGTCTATATAAGGAAATTGGCCTTAACATAAAATACCTCCAAGTGTTCAGGGATTAAAAAATTGTCATAAAATAGGTAAGAAACACTATACGTTTGTTTATCAGGACACTTGAAACATTATCAGCCGTTATTTCAAGATCTAACTCTCCACTTTACTATGTTTAATATTTCCCCTATCCCAAGACTCCAGAATGCTAGCACCGATCTTCTAACTAATGTTGCTTCCAAGCTTATCCCTCTAGAAGATTATAGCCCAGATCGATTCTCCATCGAATTAATTTTTAGGCCTTCCATCCCTGATAATATCACCAACTGGAGAGTCTTTAATAACGATCCAGATATCATAAGCTTCCTAACCTCAGAAGGCTCATACAATGACCAGATAGTTGATGAAGACCAGCATGATAACCAACTTAAACAAGAAATGGTCATTAATGCTATACCAAAGTCCGTAGTTAAGTTGGAAGATTTATATGACCTCAAAGACAGATTTAAATGATCTACTAATTCAAAACTTCAAAGTTCAACTCTAAGGTTTGAATTGATCAATCTTGGGACTGATTTAAAACCTCAAAACATTAACTTAGGTCTAGGTCTTACGTCAAATGAAAAAGCAGCTTTTATAAGTTTGTTGAAAAGATATAAGAGTATCTTTTCATGGAACTATGAAGATATAAAAACATACAGCACCTCTATTATCCAACACACCATTCCTATGATAGCTGACGAAAGACCTATTCAGCAGAAATTGAGGAAAATACATCCTAATTTAGAAAGTCAAATTAAATCTGAGTTGAATAAACTACTGAAGGCCAAAATTATTTTTCCTGTCAGGCACTCCCGATGGGTTTCCAATCTTGTCCAAGTCAGGAAGAAGAATGACAATATTCAAATATGTATAGATTTTCATAGCCTCAATAGACCTTGCCTAAAGGACAATTTCTCGTGACCTCCTATGGAGCAGATTTTGCAATCAGTAGCGGGCTCTGAACTAATGTCGTTCCTGGATGGATTCTCAAGTTATAACCAATTTTTAGTACATCCAGATGACCAGCTAAAAACTACATTCAGGACAAAATGGGGCACTTATGCTTATTAGAAGATGCCATTTGGATTGATCAATGTTGGTGCTACTTTCCAGAGAGCCATGGATATAGCCTTCAAAGGTTTGGTAAATAGATCAGTAGTGATCTACTTAGATGATATAACAGTATACTCCAAAAAGCGCAGTAATCATCTAAGAGACTTGAAACAAATCTTTGAACGTTGCCAAAGGTATGGAATTTCCCTGAACCCCAAAAAGCCTTTTTTTGTGTTGAGTGAAAGAAAGTTCCTTGGATTCATTGTTTCCAAAGTAGGAATTCATATTGACCCTGACAGAATTAGAGAAATTTGTGAAATACCTTTACCACATAACAAGAAATCAATGCAATTTTTCCTAGGTCAAATAAATTTTAAAAATTTGTCCCTGACTTCTCAAGAATTGTCTTACCTCTTCAATCCATGATAAATAAAAATTCCTTGTTTAAATGGGGACATTCGGAACATGAAGCTTTTGGCTTGATAAAACAAGCGATTATTAACGCCCCATCTCTAGCAACCCTGGATTTTTCCAATCATTTCATTTTATATACTTTCGCTTCTGATAAATCATATGCGGCCATATTGACACAAGCAAATCAAGATAGGGCTGAAGCTCCAATCTCTTTCTTTAGATCCAATTTGCGAGGAGTTGAATTAAATTACTCAGATGTTGAAAAAAAGGCTTTTGCTATTTTCAAATCTATAAAACACTTTAGACCTTTTCTCCTCAAGACACACACTAAAGTCATAGTACCCTTCTCAACAGTAAGAAATATTTTAATACAAAGGGACGTAGGAGAAAAGAGAGAAAATTCGGTCACTACCCTGCAAGAATATGACATAGAAATTAAACCAGCTAAAAGTGTAAAAGTTCAAGGTTTTTGTAGGATGTTGGTCGGCGCTTCAAATCTATCAGAGTTGCAACATTCAGGTGATGATGTACAAATATATGAGGTAAGCCTTAACGACACATAATCAAGGTATGCTGATATCATATTTTACTTGAAAAATGGATATGCACCAGCCCAATTGAATTACACAAAGAAAAGAGCCCTGAGATTAAAAGCAAGGCAATATCAGATTGTCAACGATGTGATTTTTAGAAGAAATTATGATTCTGTTTTACTTAGATGTCTTGAGAAACCTGAGGCAGAGAAGGTGTTGTAGGAACTTCATTATGGACCAGCTGGTGGTCACCTTGGCAGTGACACTACAACACATAAAATCCTACACGCCAACTATTACTGGCCAACTCTATTCAAAGATGCACACAGTTATGTAAGAAGATGTAAGGTTTTCCAAATAGCTGTTGGAAGGCAGAGAAAACCCACGCTACCATTACAACCCGTCAACATCGACCAACCATTTGAACAATGGGGATTGGATGTAATAGGTGAGATCGTTCCACATTCTTCTAAACAACATAGATACATTCTTACAGCCACTGATTATTTCACCAAATGGGTAGATGAAATCCCACTGAAGGTAGCTAATTTAGAAAATATTATTGAATTTATAGATCAATTTATCATCACCAGATTTGGCTTACCATTTTCTTTAATGTTTGATAATGCATCTTAGTTTTCAGGCAATTCTATGACAAAATTCGCTCTTGAAATGAGTTTTAAGCTTAAATATTTGGCAAATTTGTTATCCACAAGGAAATGGACTATCCGAATCACAAAGAAAAATATCATCAGGATCATTAAACGTACTGTTGACCAAGGCCAAAAGAACTAGCATAAGTCTTTAGTGTTTGCTCTATGGGTGGATCGAATAACTCAGAAAGCCTCCATTAACACTTCTCCTTTTAATTTTGTCTATGGGAAAGAAGCAGTCTTACCAACAAATGTAGTCATTCCTTCCCTATCCTTAGTTCAATTCATTGGAGAAAACCCTTCCTCATCTATGCAAATTAGACAATTACAAATTATTAATCTTGAAGAGGAAAGGGAAAAAGCTAGGACCATGCATGCACATCATCAACAATTAGTCAAAGCCTCATTCAATTCAAATTTTGTAGCATCAAAATCTTTCCAACCGAGAGACCTAGTATTAAAATGGGATAAAGCCCATGAAGAGAAAGGTAAGCATACCAAGTTACAACAAATGTGGCTTGGCCCATTTCAGATTGTGGAACAGTTAGGCCCATCAACTTTTCTGCTACAGGATTTATCAAGTAAGAGAGAATCTCTACCTATTAATGGATAGGTCCTAAAGAAATACTTTCCATAGAAGATGATCTCTTCTATTCACTGTATATTATTGCCCATAGTTAATTTTTTTTTTAGAAATAATAATACCAATTCAAAAGCATTCAATTTTGGTTTTACAAAGGATAATCTCTTTTTAATTTTGACTTTTTGCTTGTATAAGTAAAGATTTTTATGAAAGTAATCTTCACATATTAAATGCATAATTAAGTTTGATTGCTTTTAAATTGACTATCTTCCTCTTAGTTATCTGATTTTGATGAAACTTAA